>JARQOD010000006.1:355308368-355424930 GCA_033576555.1 Oophaga sylvatica
CCCTCTTTCAAAATAACGCGGATCAGATAACTCAGGAGAGTCCGCAAGGAAACTCCCGAGAGGGTATCCGCCTTAATTTTAGTCCCGGGAAGAAGGAAAAACACAAATTAAAACGTTGTGAAAAACAAGGCCCCGGCCGTCTAGGATTAAGTGCTTGGTGTTTCTAGATAAACCGATTTTATGGTCTGTGAGGACCACCATGATGTTTGGCTCCCTCCAGCCAATGTTCACTCTTCAAAGCCCCTTATGGCCAATAATTTTCCCGATTCCCCACGTCAAATTAGTTCAGTTGGAGAAAATTTTCGAGAGAAAAAGGACAAGGGTTTTTTTAGAGGTCTTGGTTCTTTTGGGAAAAAAACGGCACCTGCCCAATTTCAGAGGCATAACCTCACCTGAATGGCAGAGGAAACATCGGGGCTGCCGTAGAACGGAGCAGAAGTGATTTTTTGCTTAAGTTCCTGAAACGAGAAAAGCCTCAGGAGGCAATTCACCAATCAGAACCCTTTTTGGTCAAATCAGTCAATGGTTTAACAATAACAGAGAAATTACCAATAATTTAGAAAAATTGGCAAAACCCAAGAATCTCTGAAGAGCTTTTAATGAAGTAGGTTGGACCCAATCACAGATGGCCTGAACCTTGACCGGGTCCATTTCAATAACAGATGGAGACAAAATGAATCCAGAAATGAGATCCTCTGTACCCCAAAAAGACATTTATCCCTTCACATATAGGCATTCTCTCTCAAAATCTGGAAACAGTCCGAACATGTTTAAACTGAGAGTCCCAGTCATTGGAAAAAATAAAGATATCATCCAAATAAACAATCAGAATTTATCCACAAAAACTGAAAATGTCATTCAGAAGATGAAGACGGAAAGAGCATTGTGAGCTCAAAGGGCATCATAGGTACTCAAAACCCTCTGGGGTATTAAACCCCTCTTCCTTCATTCCTGTGATTAATGCGAAAAGGTTTACGCCCCCTGAGGTCAAGTTGGTAAACAAGTGCACTTTACCGGAAAACAGGTCAAAAATAAGGGTAATGATATTGATATTTCCAGTGATATTGTTAAAAGAGACGATAATCAATACACGGCCTTAATGAACCATCCTTTTTGGCCAAAAAAAAAACCGGCACCCAAGGGTAAAGGGTGGTTGATATGCCCCTTTCCCCAATGATCCTTGATATAAGACCGCTGGTCATGCTCAGGTACAACAAGTTAAAAAGGGGGATCTTTAGGGAATTTACTACCAGGACTAATTCAATAGGCAGTCATGCTCCTAGGGGGGCAAGGATGAGATTTACTTTTGCTAAAAATCAGAAAAATCAGTCAAAAAGTCAGGAAAATCCTGGCCTGGGGAGAGCAGAAAAAACAGGAGTGTTGGCATTAAAAACATTGGAGCCCCAACTGGTCCAGACACAATTTCCAATCCAAAAAGGATTATGAGACTGTAACCCAAGGGAAACCCAGTAATAATGTATGCAGATTATACAGCACCAAAAATTTGCAACTCTCCTGATGATCAAGTTCAAACCCTCATTATCACCTGAGTAAGAACTGGGGTTTATTCTCAGCCAAACTGGTAGAATCAATCCCCAGTAGGGGAATAGACTTCCATAGGGGGTATAAAGGGAAAACCACAACGTTTAGCAAATCAAAATCCATCAGGTTAATAGCTGCTCCAAATCAACAAAAGCCTGGCAGAAAATGTGGACAGGGAGCAAATCGGGTAACAGTAACAGAAATTTTGTCTGAACACTACCAAGACAACTGAGCGTGCAAAACATCCCCCCGCTTGGGCGACGAAATAGCAGAGAGGGTCCCCAGTAGAAACATAACCCATTGCGTTTTTCGAAACTCATGACGCTGTGCCCCAGAAGCCACTTATCACACTGCATGGACTAGAAGCTGGTTCACAAGGCAACACTATTCCACGCATTACCTCTACGCTCACGCAAAGTCTGTCATTTGAATCGCTAATGACTAGAATCATTGAGACCAGAGGGAGCAGGGAAACCGACCATAACATCTTTTACATTTTGACAGACCCTTCCGAAAAGGGCTGCCAAAGCATCATCATTCCATTTGGTCAGGACTGCCACTTTCGGAATTTCTGACAGCACAACTCAGCGTCTCAAAAGCCCTGATCCCTGATTTAATGCCAACAAGGTTTTTTCAGCTTGATCAGTGACATTAGGTTCATCGTACAATAACCCCAGAGCCAGAAAAAATGCATCACATTATTCAAAACAGGGTCCCCAGGTGTCAGGGAAAAAAGCCCAATCCTGAGAATCGCGCGCAGGAGAGAGATGACAATTTGAACCTGCTGTGCTGCTTTCCTGAGGACTTAGGTTTTAAGGCAAAAAACAACTTACTGTTATTTTTGAAATTCAGAAATTTAGCTCGATCCCCCAAAAATAAATCTGGCATGGGGATCCTAGGTTCCACAAACCGGCAACCTTAGCAAGATAGGTAGCAACACTCCGAACTTCAGTGCAAGCTGATCCACACGGCCAGACAACTGTGCAAACTCCATTGAGAGAAAAAAAAAATCCTCCTCAGCACGCAGAGAAAAAGGGGAAAAATGCAACAAACAAAGAAAAAAAAAATTTCTGACAACTTCCTTTTTTCTTTTTCCTTTTACTATTTTTCCCTTCTGTTGAGTACCATATAATTTTCAGTTTGGGCGGTGATACTGTTATGATTTGGTAGCTGAGGAGAGCAGGCAAAACGACAATACCCAGAGAGGTTGGAATCTACTGGATTGCAGTACCCTGACTAACCACCACAACTAACGGCAGCGTGGAGCGTTCCTACGTTGTTCCTAGAGCCTCATCACAGCCTGAGAGGTTAACTACACCTAAAGATAGAAAGAGGAAAGCTATTGCCCGGAGCGATCACCAAAGAAAATAGAAACCCCCAAACATGTAATGGCGGTTTAGACAAGAGGAAATACGGGACACAGACAGAAAATAGTATGAGCAAACGTTGGGGCCATGTCTGGACAGAAAGGATAGGAAGGACACTTACTGCAATCCAAAAACCTAAAAAAATACCAATCTACTAATTGCAAAAACACCTGAGATCACACGACCTCTACCCTAAATTAGTTCTCTGTGTCACAAAACTAAGCCGCAGCCACTGAAAAAAACTGGAAAAGGCAAAAAGACCAAATAACAGTGGCTGAGATAAACTGAGAGGAGCACAAGCCCCGGAGGGGACCTGGCTGACCTCCACAGAAGTGCAGGGAACAATGCAAAAAGCAAGCACAAAAAATAAAGCAGAAAATATCTTATTGATAGCAGAAGATGCAGGCAAGATCAGCAAGTTTCCAAGTGAACAAGGAACCACAGTTGAGACAAGAACAATTGATCACGGCAACCATGATGGGAGGGAACCTCCCTTATATAAGACCAGTCTGTAACTCCTGATTGCCAATCCTCATTGAATGGTTCAGTACTGTTTGTAACCACCGGAGGGAGCTTCTGCTCAGAATTCATTTCTAACACATTCAAACGTACTCATTCTATTAGGCCATCTATACAAAGCTCCACCAGCGTTACATAAATACGAATTTTTATCTGCATCTTGCTGTAGAATAATTGTGGGCTAGTAGCAGTGTGTGGTACTCATTCTATTAGGCCATCTATAGTAAGCTCCACCAGCATTCAATAGCTACAAATTTTTTATCTGCATCTTGCTGGACAATAATTTTGGGCATAGTAGCAGTGTGTGGTACTCATTCTATTAGGCCATCTATACTAAGCTCCACCAGCGTTCAAATTCTAATAATTTTTATCTGCATCTTGCCTGGACAATAATTTTGGGCATAGTAGCAGTGTGTGGTACTCATTCTATTAGGCCATTTTACTAAGCTCCACCAGATTCAAATAGCTACGAATTTTTAGCTGCATCTTGCCTGTAGAATAATTATGGGCATAGTAGCAGTGTTTGGTATCATTCTATTAGGCCATCTATACAAAGCTCCACCAGCGTTCAAATAAATACGAATTTTTAGCTGCATCTTGCCTGTCGAATAATTGTGGGCATAGTAGCAGTGTGTGGTATCATTCTATTAGGCCATCTATACTAAGCTCCACCAGCGTTTTAATTCCTAATGATTTTTATCTGCATCTTGCCTGGACAATAATTTTGGGCATAGTAGCAGTGTGTGGTACTCATTCTATTAGGCCATCTATACTAAGCTCCACCAGCGTTCAAATAGCTACAAATTTTTAGCTGCATCTTGCCTGTCGATAATTGTGGGCATAGTAGCAGTGTGTGGTACTCATTCTATTAGGCCATCTATACTAAGCTCCACCAGCATTCAAATAACAACTAATTTTTATCTGCATCTTGCCGGCAATAATTGTGGGCATAGTAGCAGTGTGTGGTACTCATTCTATTAGGCCATCTGTTATGGGTGTTTTAGAAATGAATTCTGAGCAGAAGCTCCCTCTGGTGGTTACAAACAGTACTGAAACCATTCAATGAGGATTGGCAATCAGGAATTACAGACTGGCTGGATATAAGGGGGTTTCCCCCATCATGGTTGCCGGTGATCAATTGTTCTTGTCTCAACGTTGTTTCCTGGTTCACTTGGAAGCTTCCTGAGTCTTGCCTCTTCTCCTGCTCTCAGATAAGATATTTTCTGTCTTTTGTTTTTGTGCTGCCATTTGCATTTTTCTCTGCATTTCTGTGAGGTTGGCCAGGTTCCCTCCCGGGGGGCTTGGGCTCCTCTAGGTTCCTCTGGAGCCACTGTTGTTTGTTCATTTGCCTTTTCAGTTTTTTCTGTGGCTGCAGCTTAGTTTTGTTACACCAGAGAACTAATTTAGGTGGTAGAGGTCGTGTGATCTCAGGTGTTTTTGCAATTAGTAGCGTGGCTTTTTTTAGGGTTTTTTGGAATTGCAGTAAGTATCCTTCCTATCCTTTTCTGTCTAGGTAGATGGGCCCCAGCGTTTGCTCATACTATTTTTGTCTGTGTCAGTATTTCCTCTTGTCTAACCGCCATTACATGTTTGGGGGCTTCCTATGTTCTTTGGGGATCTGCTCGGGGCAGATAGCTTTCCTCTTTTATCTTTAGGTGTAGTTAGCCTCTCAGGCTGTGACGAGGCATCTAGGACCAATGTAGGAATGCTCCATGGCTGCCTTTAGTTGTGGTGGTTAGTCAGGTACTGCAATCCAGTAGATTCCAACCTCTCTGGTGTATTGCCGTTTTTGCCTGCTCTCCTCAGCTACCAAAATATAACAGTATCACGGCCCAAATGAAAATTATATGGTACTCACAGAAGGGAAAAATAGTGTGGAAAGAAAAAAGTTGTCAGAGTTGTCAGAGATTTTTTTTTTCTGCATTTTTTTTCCCTCTTTTTCTCTGGGTGCTGAGGAGGATTTTTTTTTTTCTCTCAATGGAGTTTGCACAGTTGTCTGGCCGTGTGGATCAGCTTGCCACTGAAGTTCGGAGTATTGCTACCTATCTTGCTAGGTTGCTGGTTGTGGAACCTAGGATCCCCATGCCAGATTTGTTTTGGGGGGATCGAGCTAAATTTCGGAATTTCAAAAATAACTGTAAGCTGTTTTTTGCCTTAAAACCTAAGTCCTCAGGGAACGCAGCACAGCAGGTTCAAATTGTCATCTCTCTCCTGCGCGGCGATCCTCAGGATTGGGCTTTTTCCCTGACACCTGGGGACCCTGTTTTGAGTAATGTTGATGCATTTTTTCTGGCTCTGGGGTTATTGTACGATGAACCTAATGTCACTGATCAAGCTGAAAAAACCTTGTTGGCATTAAATCAGGGGCTTGAGGACGCTGAGTTGTGCTGTCAGAAATTCCGAAAGTGGGCAGTTCTGACCAAATGGAATGACGATGCTTTGGCAGCCCTTTTTCGGAAGGGTCTGTCAGAGAATGTAAAAGATGTTATGGTGGGTTTCCCTGCTCCCTCTGGTCTCAATGATTCTATGTCATTGGCGATTCAAATTGACAGTTATGTTATGTTTATGGGTTATGTTTCTACTGTGGTGATGCCTCTCATGCTATTTCAGTCTGCCCTAAGCGGGAAGACGTTTTGCACGCTCAGTTGTCTTGGGTAGTGTTCAGACTAAATTTCTGTTGACTGTTACCCTGATTTGCTCCCTGTCCACATTTTCTGCTCAGGCTTTTGTTGATTCGGAGCAGCTATTAACCTGATTGATTTTGATTTTGCTAAACGTTGTGGGTTTCCCTTGATACCCCTATGGAAGTCTATTCCCCTACTGGGGATTGATTCTACCCCTTTGGCTGAGAAAAAACCCCAGTTCTCTACTCAGATGATAATGAAGGTTGAACCTGATCATCAGGAGAGTTGCAAATTTTTGGTGCTGTATAATCTGCATGACATTATTGTACTAGGTTTCCCTTGGTTGCAGTCTCATAATCCTGTTTTGGATTGGAAATCTGTGTCTGTAACCAGTTGGGGCTGCCAATGTGTTAATGCCAACACTCCTGTTTTTTCTGCCTCTCCCCAGTCTCAAGATGTGCCTGACTTTTTGACTGATTTTTCTGATGTGTTTAGCGAAAGTAAATCTGCATCCTTGCCCCCCCATAGGAGCTATGACTGCGCTATTGAATTAGTGCCTGGTAGTAAATTCCCTAAAGGTCGCCTTTTTAACTTGTCTGTACCTGAACATGACGCTATGCGGTCTTATATCAAGGAGTCATTGGAGAAGGGTCATATCAGACCATCCTCTTCACCCTTGGGTGCTGGTTTTTTCTTTGTGGCCAAAAAGGATGGTTCATTAAGGCCGTTTATTGATTATCGTCTCTTGAACAATATCACTGTGAAATATCAATATCCGTTACCCTTGATTTCTGACCTGTTTTCCAGGGTGAAAAGTGCTACTTGGTTTACCAAGCTTGACCTCAGGGGGGGCGTATAACCTTATTCGCATTAAGCACGGGGATGAATGGAAGACGGCGTTTAATACCCCAGAGGAGCATTTTGAGTACCTAGTGATGCCCTTTGGGCTCACTAATGCTCCTTCCGTCTTCCAGTCCTTCATGAATGACATTTTCAGGGATTTTGTGGATAAATTTCTGATTGTTTATTTGGATGATATCTTGATTTTTTCCAATGACTGGGACTCTCATGTGAAACATGTTCGGACTGTGTTCCAGATTTTGAGAGGGATTGCTCTGTATGTGAAGGGATCAAAGTGTCTTTTTGGCGTACAGAGGATCTCATTTCTGGGATTCATTTTGTCTCCATCTGTTATTGAAATGGACCCGGTCAAGGTTCAGGCCATCTGTGATTGGGTCCAACTTACTTCATTAAAGGCTCTTCAGAGATTCTTGGGTTTTGCCAATTTTTATTGTAAATTTATTGGTAATTTCTCTGTTATTGTTAAACCATTGACTGATTTGACCAAAAAGAGTTCTGATGTGGTGAATTGGCCTTCTGAGGCAGTCTCTGCGTTTCAGGAACTTAAACAGAGATTCACTTCTGCTCCTGTTCTACGGCAGCCTGATGTTTCTCTGCCATTTCAGGTGGAGGTTGATGCCTCTGAAATTGGGGCAGGTGCCGTTTTGTCCCAAAGAGATCCTGAGACCTCTAAAAGTAACCCTTGTGCTTTTTTCTCTCGAAAATTTTCTCCAACTGAACGTAATTATGACGTGGGTAATCAGGAGTTATTGGCCATGAAGTGGGCTTTTGAAGAGTGGAGACATTGGCTGGAGGGAGCCAAACATCAGGTGATGGTCCTCACAGACCATAAGAATCTGGTTTATCTGGAATCAGCCAAGCGACTTAATCCTAGACAGGCCAGGTGGGCCTTGTTTTTCACACGTTTTAATTTTGTGGTTTCCTTTCTTCCTGGCACTAAGAATGTTAAGGCGGATGCCCTCTCGAGGAGTTTCCTTGCGGACTCTCCTGAGTTATCTGATCCTGCTGTTATTTTGAAAGAGGGTGTAGTTCTTTCCGCCATCTCGCCCAATTTGAGACTGGCTCTGGAGGGGTGTCAGGAGGATAAACCAGAGCGCTGCCCTGTTGGGAAATTGTTTGTCCCAGACCAGTGGAAGAAAAGTGTGATGTCTGAGATTCATTGTTCCGCGTTGGCCGGTCATCCCGGAATTTTTAGTACCAGAGACTTGGTGAGTCGGTCCTTTTGGTGGCCTACTTTGTCTCATGACGTCAGGGAGTTTGTGCAGTCCTGTGGGACTTGCTCTCGCTCCAAGCCTTGCTCTCGCTCTAGTGGTTTGTTGATGTCATTGCCTGTGCCCAAGAGACCATGGACCCATATCTCTATGGATTTTATTTCGACCTCCCTGTTTCTCAGAGAATGATCGTTATCTAGGTGATTTGTGATAGGTTTTCCAAGATGATACATCTTGTGCCATTACCTAAGTTGCCTTCCTCCTCCGAATTGGTGCCTTTGTTCCTTCAGCACCTGGTTTGGTTACACGGCATTCCTGAGAACATTGTGTCTGACAGAGGAGTCCAGTTTGTTTCCAGATTTTGGAGGACCTTTTGTTCTAAACTTGGTGTTCAATTGTCTTTCTCCTCTGCTTTTCATCCTCAGACCAATGGACAAACTGAGAGAACAAACCAGACATTGGAGACTTATCTGAGATGCTTTTTGTCTGATGATCAAGATGACTGGGTCTCTTTTTTGCCTTTGGCTGAGTTTGCTCTTAATAATAGGGCAAGCTCTGCCACTTTGATGTCTCCATTTTTCTGCACTTTTGGGTTTCACCCTCGATTTTCTTCGGGACAGACGGAGGCTTCTGTCTGTCCGGGTGTTGATTCTGTTGTGGAGCGTATGCAGCAGATTTGGGACCAGGTAGTGGAGAGGTTGTCCCTCTCTCAGGAGAAGGCCCAGCGGTTTGCCAACCGGCATAGGACTGATGGTCCTCGGTTTAAAGTGGGGGACTTGGTCTGGTTGTCCTCAAGAAATATCCCTATGAGAGTTGCATCTCCTAAGTTTAAGCCTAGGTTCATTGGACCTTATAAGATCATGGAGATTCTTAATCCTGTTTCCTTTCGTTTACTTCTTCCAGGGACATTTAAGATCCATAACGTGTTCCACAAGTCCTTATTGAAGAGGTTTGTCGAGCCAGTGGTTCCTATGGCTGCGCCCCCTGACCCTGTTTTGGTTGAGGGCAATCTGAAGTATGTGGTTGAGAAAATATTGGATTCTCATTTTTCTAGACGGAAACTCCAGTATTTGGTTAAGTGGAGAGGTTATGGTCAGGAGGACAATTCTTGGGTGTTTGCTTCGGACATCCATGCTAGGAGACTGATCCGTGCGTATCACAGAGCTCATCCTGACCGACCTGGTTGCACAAATGAGGGTTCGGTGACCCCTCCTCAAGGGGGGGGTACTGTTATGAATGTTTTAGAAATGAATTCTGAGCAGAACCTCCCTCTGGTGGTTACAAACAATACTGAATCATTCAATGAGGATTGGCAATCAGGAATTACAGACTGGCTGGATATAAGGGAGGTTTCCCCCCATCATGGTTGCCGGTGATCAATTGTTCTTGTCTCAACGTTGTTTCCTGGTTCACTTGGAAGCTTGCTGAGTCTTGCCTCTTCTCCTGCTCTCAGATAAGATATTTTCTGTTTTTTTGTTTTTGTGCTTGCCATTTGCATTTTTCTCTGCATTTCTGTGAGGTTGGCCAGGTTCCCCTCCCCGGGGGCTTGGGCTCCTCTCGGTTCCTCTGGAGCCACTGTTGTTTGTTCATTTGCCTTTTCTAGTTTTTTCTGTGGCTGCGGCTTAGTTTTGTTACACCAGAGAACTAATTTAGGTGGTAGAGGTCGTGTGATCTCAGGTGTTTTTGCAATTAGTAGCGTTGGCTTTTTTTTAGGGTTTTTTGGAATTGCAGTATGTATCCTTCCTATCCTTTTCTGTCTAGGCAGATTGGGCCCCAGCGTTTGCTCATACTATTTTCTGTCTGTGTCTGTATTTCCTCTTGTCTAACCGCCATTACATGTTTGGGGGCTTCCTATGTTCTTTGGGGATCTGCTCCGGGGCAGATAGCTTTCCTCTTTCTATCTTTAGGTGTAGTTAGCCTCTCAGGCTGTGACGAGGCGTCTAGGACCAACGTAGGAACGCTCCACGGCTGCCTTTAGTTGTGGTGGTTAGTTAGGGTACTGCAATCCAGTAGATTCCAACCTCTCTGGTGTGTTGCCGTTTTTGCCTGCTCTCCTAGCTACCAAATCATAACAGAGTACCAAATAAACAAATAACAGTGGCTGAGATAAACTGAGAGGAGCACAAGCCCCCGGAGGGGACCTGGCTGACCTCCACAGAAGTGCAGGGAACAATGCAAAAAGCAAGCACAAAAATAAAAGCAGAAAATATCTTATCTGATAGCAGAAGATGCAGGCAAGACTCAGCAAGCTTCCAAGTGAACCAGAAACCACAGTTGAGACAAGAACAATTGATCACCGGCAACCATGATGGGAGGGAACCTCCCTTATATAAGACCAGTCTGTAACTCCTGATTGCCAATCCTCATTGAATGGTTCAGTACTGTTTGTAACCACCGGAGGGAGCTTCTGCTCAGAATTCATTTCTAACACATTTACGACATTAATTTTAGGCATAGTAGCAGTGTGTGGTACTCATTCTATTAGGCCATCTATACAAAGCTCCACCAGCGTTCAAATAAATACGAATTTTTAGCTGCATCTTGCCTGTAGAATAATTCTATTAGGCCATCTATACTAAGCTCCACCACCTGTGTATCTAATAAAATTGTTTTACTGCTTCTAACCCAGCCAATCCTTTTGGGCTAGTACCACAAATTGGCCACTCAGCTCTGCTCGGTTTCCATCCATCGTTTTTTGTGCAAACAACTCCAGAGTTGTCAATTAGTTAACCACCAAAATGAGTGGCAAAAGGCCTGCTGCTGGTGGATAGGGGATTGGCTGTGTTGGGAAGGGAAAAAAAGGTTGTGTCCGTGGGGTAGGTGTTAAAGCAACAGTAACATCTGCAGAAGAAAGACCATCTTCCAGCCAAACTAAGATGTCTACTTCTTTTAGTGGACAATGTGATATGATCCCTTTCTTACGGCCACGCCCATCGCTACAAATTCCAGATGAGGCACAAAAACAGCAGGTGCTTCAACAGATATCAAGTGCTCGTTTAAGTCGACTCTCCTTCACCTCAACTTCAACATCACAAATACTCCAGTCCTCAGAGGTGTCACCCCAATCGCACTTGCTTCCTCACAGCTCCCAAGTCTCCAGCTGCCCATCTGAGTATGGGGTAGAACAGATGGTTTAGTCTGCAGAGCAGTTTACTCATACTATAGCCTGGGAATCAGAGGTTGTCTCCAGAGCTTCTGTGAATCCAGACAAGGAAATGATCTGCACTGATGCCCAGAATCTTGATGAGTCGGATCCAGGACCAGATGAAGAAGTTTCTGAGCGTAATGTAGACCCTCGTTCCCAAACTGTAACTCCTGTTGTTGGAGACAATGAGGAAGACGATGATGGCATGAAGAGGTTGGCTCTGAGGACGACGGGTGTGAGAACACACAGGGTGATGAATTTGATGACGTGGTTGCAGATCCCACTTACTGTCAACCCACAGTCAGCCAGTCGATGAGGTCAGCAGAGGAGGTGGAGGAGGATTCTAGTGACGACGAGGTCAGGTTGCGCCTTCCTGGACAGAGGCGTAGTACTGGAAGCACATCACCAACTGCATCCTCAAACACAGCTCTGCCTCTAACCACAAGTTGTGGTGGCTCTTCAGGTCGCATGGGTTCTAAGCCTTGCATAGCCTGGGCATTTTTTCAGATCGATAAGGATGACCCAACTCGTGTTATCTGTAACATTTGTGACCAAAAGCTAAGTAGAGGCCAAAATATCCACAGTTTGAGTACTTCATGCATGAACCGTCACATGGATATGAAGCATAAGTTGCAGTGGAAAGCTCACTGTGCTACAATGCGGCCTAGCGGACCGGGCCAACCACCGTCTGCCCCATCTTGTGCATCCGCGACCGCGGCCTCTTTATCCTCTGTGACTGTGGGGATAGCATTCAGACCTGTTTTGAGACTCAGACCTGGCACCTCTTTACCCGCAACAGCCAGTCGGATTGGCAGGTCATCATTTCATTTGGAAGTGGAAACACCTGCTGGTGTTGAGCGCTCACCGACATCGAGAGCACCACCTTTGGATCAAGGCAACCTAACTTTTGCGCCTGCATCTTCCTCACAGACTGTCAGTTGTCCGGGGACACCCTACTCAACCGCGTCTGCGCACAACAGCCAGCCCTCGGTCCCTCAGATGTGGACAAGTAAAAGACCATTTCCTCCTAGCCATGAGAAAGCTAAGAGGTTGAATTTCACCATCTGCAAGCTCTTGGCTACAGAAATGCTGTCTTTCAGCCTGGTGGACACAGAGGATTTTCGAGACCTTATGTCCGTCGCAGTGCCTCAGTACCAGATGCCCAGTCGGCACTACTTCTCAAAGAAAGGTGTGCCTGCGCTCCACCAGCATGTCACACACAACATCACTGCTTCTTTGAGAAACTCAGTGTGTGACAGGGTGCATTTCACCACAGACACTTGGACGAGTAGGCATGGACAGGGGCGTTACATGTCGCTGACTGGGCACTGGGTAACTATGGTGACAGCAGGACAAGGGGATGCTGTCCAAGTCTTGCTGTCCCCACGAGTTGTGCGTCAATCCTCTTTATCTCGAAGTTCCTCCACTGCTTCTGCCTCCTCAACCTCCTCTCGGTCCTCCACCTGCACCCAAAGCCTGTCAGGTCACGCCACCGGCTTTCTAACTGCGCAGAAGGGATCCTGCACACCTCCTTGATATGCTGGCAGCAGGGCTCAACGTCATCAGGTGGTTTTTACATTAAAATGTCTGGGAAATGTGAGTCACACAGCTGAGGAGTTGTGGTAGCTCTGGAGAACCATTTTCAGGAATGGTTGTCTCCACTGGACCTGCAACCAGGGAAGGCCGTGTGCGACAACGCAGCAAACCTGGGTGCGGCCCTTCGCCGGGGCAATGTCACACACGTGCCTTGTATAGCTCACGTGTTGAACCTGGTTGTCCAGCAATTTTTAGCCCACTATTCCGGACTACATGGCCTTCTGCAGAGGACACGGTCACTGTGTGCGCACTTCCGCTCAGCGACTTACATCTCTACAGAAGTCGTTGGGCCTGCCACTTCACCGGCTAAAATGCGATGTGCCAATATGCTGGAATTCAACTCTGCACATGGTACAGCGACTGTGGAAGCACCGGCAAGCCCTGATGCAATACGTTCTGACTTATAGCCTGGGCCAACGAGATCAAGAGGTGGGGCAAATCACGCTGGAGGAGTGGTCTCAGATCAGGGACCTATGCACCCTTCTGCACAGTTTTGAAATGGCCACGAAGATGTTTAGTGCTGACGATGCCATTATCAGCATGACTATTCCGGTGATTTACATGCTGGAGCACATGTTAAACAGAATTCGGAGTCAGGTGGTGGAACAAGAGGAGGTGGAGGAAGTAGAGGAGGAGGAGTTGTATGCGGAAGGGCTAACATCTGCAAGGTCCAGATGGTCGGCAGCACCAAGGCGGCTGGCATGGGAGGGTGGGGGAGAGGGATTAACCAGGATGCATGGTAGCAGCTAAACTAGTGAGGAAGGTGCAGGAGCCCAGGAAGAAGTGGAGGACGAACTGGCGATGGGCATGGAAGACTCATCAGATGAGGGAGACCTTGATCACATTTCTGTTGTGCGAGGTTGGGGGAGAGGGCAGAGAAAGGAAGCACGATTCTTACCTCGCCACCAACACAACACTGACTTGGTGCTCCTGGATGCGCAAGACACATGAGTGCCTTCTTTCTGCACTACCTGCAACATGACCCTCGAATTGTCAGAATTCGAAATAATCCAGACTACTGGGTAGCCACACTGTTAGATCCCCGGTACAAAAGTAAATTTGCCAAAATAATTCCTGCCATAGAAAGGGATTCACGCATGCAGGAGTGTCAGCAGAGACTGTTGCATAATCTTACATGTGCTTTTCCACAAAACACCAGTGGTGCACATAGTGAATCTCACAGTTCTAACTTGCCAACAGTGGGACTGTCGAGTCTTCAGCACTCAAACCGTAACAGAAACACAGTATCTGCTGGTGTTAACAGCAATTTTGCGGAATCCTTTCACCACTTTTTTAGCCCATCCTTTGCAAGGCCACAGGAGACAAGAAGTCAGACACATAGTCAACGCCTAGAGACGATGGTACAGAGTATCTCCAAGTGAACATGGAAGCCATGACTGTGTCACTGGACACTTGCTCTTTTGGGCTTCCAATCTGGATAAATGGCCGGAGCTCGCCACTCACGCCTTGGAGATCTTGTCATGCCCCGCAGCCAGCGTTCCCTCTGAACGTGTGTTCAGCGCTGCTGGTGGTGTGTTGACAGATAAGCGCACGCGGCTGTCCACTGACAATGTAGACAGACTCACGTTCATAAAGATGAACAAATCATGGATCCGCAAGGACTTTTCTACCCCTGTCTCATCCTGGGGAGAGTAAAGCTTGAGGATTTGTTAAAATCACCTCACCAAACGTTTTAAGCAACTCTGGGGCAATTGATGCTACTTAAGTGGTGTCTGTGCCCCAAATTTTTGGAAAAAATGGAGACTCTTTTTGGAGTCCCCTTGCTGTGTTTTAAGTGACGTTGACATCGTCAATTACAGGTGGGTTGGGTCTTCCCCCCCTTTTAACCGTAAGAAACTACATACACTATAGCTTGGGGTAACACAGATGGTTGAGTGTCAAGAGCTGTTTACTCATACTATAGCCTGGGAATCAGAGGTCTGCTCCAAAGCTTCAGTGTCTGCTAGTCAGCGGAGTAGCCACCGGCTGTAGATCTAATTACAATTTTTTTTTGCAAATTCTGGTTTGTTTGGTTTTTTGTGGTGAAAAAGAACAAAAAAATACAATATACATAGTAAAAGGGGTAGTGTAACGATAAATGTATGCATAATGACAGTACATTGGGGGGTACAGGGAGGGTTTTCCATCAATATCCAGATCAAGCATGTATTTTTCTTTTCCAATAATTTTATTCAAATTTTCAAGGACGGGAAGGGAAACAATAGGGAATAAGGAAGGGAAAGAGGGAGATAGAAGGAAAGGGAAAGAAAAAGCAGGAAAGGCAGTGAAGGAGGAAACAATATGAAATTGTAACTGTAGTACATTGGTGACAAAGTTTATAACATAAAATGAACTAATAAGAAAGAAAACAGACAAGTACATTTCGTATGTTAGGGAAACAATTCCATCCATTTGGATCATTTTTTGAAGAATTTATCACAGTGGTTATTAAGCAATGCTAGTTTATATTCAAACGATTTATGAAGTGTGATTTTATCAACAATGTCTTGAAAAGAGGGTGACTCTGATTTTTTCCAGTAGAGAGCAATGCTGTTTTTGGTTACCAGTAGGATGTGGACTATTAATAATCTCAAATGTGGGTCAATTTTTTCAGTATTTAGTGTGAGAAGGGCCAATTGAGGTGTTAGTAGAATTTGTTTAGAAGAGATGGCATTAATAAGACCAGAAACTTGCTTCCAGAGGGGACGGATTTTCGGGCATTGCCAGAAAATGTGTAGGAGATTACCATAACGACCACAGTTTCTCTAGCAATTAGGTGAATGAATTTTGTTAATTTTAGATAATCTAGCAGGAGTAAAATACCACCTTGTGAGGAGTTTGTGGTATGATTCTTGAAGGGTCATAGAGAGAGAAGATGCATAGGAACTAAACTAAACTTCAGGAAGGCAAATTTCCAACGGATGAGAGATGATCTTGGTGCAATAAACTGGGACGATACCCTGAGACATAAAAATACACAAAGAAAATGGAAGACGTTTATTAGTATCCTGAATAGGACCTGTGCACAGTATATACCCTATGGGAATAAACATGCTAGAATTAGGAGGAAACCACTATGGCTAAATAGAGCTGTAAGGGGCGCAATAAGAGACAAAAAGAAAGCGTTTAGGGAATTAAAGCAAGTAGGTAGTGAAGAGGCATTAAATAAATACAGAAGACTGAACAAATTCTGTAAAAAGCAAATCAAGACAGCAAAGATTGAGGCAGAGAGACTCATTGCCAGAGAAAGTAAAAATAATCCCAAAATATTCTTTAACTACATAAATAGCAAGAAACTAAAAAATGATAGTGTTGGTCCCCTTAAAAATAGTCTGGGTGAAATGGTGGATGAGGATGAGGAAAAAGCCAATATGCTAAATGACTTTTTTTCAACTGTATTTACACAAGAAAATCCCATGACAGATAACATGATCAGAGATAAAAAAATGTCTCCATTAAATGTCACCTGCTTAACCCAGCAGGAAGTACGGCGGCGTCTAAAAATCACTAAAGTTGACAAATCCCCGGGCCCGGATGGGATACACCCCCGAGTACTGCAGGAATTAAGTACAGTTATAGATAGACCATTATTTTTAATCTTTAAAGATTCCATAATAACTGGGTCTGTACCACAGGACTGGCGTATAGCAAATGTGGTGCCAATATTCAAAAAGGGGGCAAAAACTGAACCTGGAAATTATAGGCCAGTGAGCTTAACATCTACTGTGGGTAAAATCTTGGAGGGTTTTTTAAGGGATACTATATTGGAGTATCTGAAGCTGAATAACCTCATGACACAGTATCAGCATGGGTTTACGAGGGACCGTTCTTGTCAGACTAATCTGATAAGCTTTTATGAAGGGGTAAGTTCAGGACTGGACCAAGGGAATGCAGTGGACGTGGTGTTCATGGACTTCTCAAAAGCTTTTGATACAGTGCCACACAAAAGGTTGATACATAAAATGAGAACAATGGGGATAGGGGAAGATATGTGTAGGTGGGTTGGAGGCTGGCTCATGGATAGAAAGCAGAGGGTGGTTATTAATGGAGCACACTCGGACTGGGTCACGGTTAGCAGTGGGGTACCACAGGGGTCAGTATTGGGGCCCCTTCTCTTTAACATATTTATTAATGACCTTGTAGGGGGCATACAGAGTAGTATTTCAATATTTGCAGATGACACTAAACTCTGCAGGGTAATAAATACAGAGGAGGATAATTTTATATTACAGGAGGATTTATGTAAACTAGAAGCTTGGGCTGATAAATGGCAAATGAGCTTTAATGGGGATAAATGTAAGGTCATGCACTTGGGTAGAACAAATAAGATGTATAACTATGTGCTTAATTGTAAAACACTGGGCAAAACTGTCACTGAAAAAGACCTGGGTGTATGGGTGGACGACAAACTCACATTTAGGGGCCAATGTCAGGCAGCTGCTGCCAAGGCAAATAAAATAATGGGATGCATTAAAAGAGGCATAGATGCTCATGAGGAGAACATAATTTTACCTCTATACAAGTCACTGGTGCGACCACACTTAGAATACTGTGTCAGTTCTGGTCTCCGGTGTATAAGAAAGACATAGCTGAACTGGAGCGGGTGCAGAGAAGAGCGACCAAGGTTATTAGAGAACTGGGGGTCTGCAATACCAAGACAGGTTATTACACTTGGGGTTATTTAGTTTGGAAAAACGAAGGCTTAGGGGTGATCTTATTACAATGTATAAATATATGAGGGGACAGTACAAAGACCTTTCTAATGATCTTTTTACTCTTAGACCTGTGACGGGGACAAGGGGGCATCATCTACGTCTGGAGGAAAGAAGGTTTAGCCATAATCACAGACGCAGATTCTTTACTGTAAGAGCAGTGAGACTATGGAACTCTCTGCCGTCTAATGTTGTAATGAGTGATTCCCTACTAAAATTTAAGAAGGGACTGGATGCCTTTCTTGAAAAGTATAATATTACAGGCTATATTCACTAGTTTCCTAGATACAGCGTTGATCCAGGGAGCTAGTCTGATTGCCGTATGTGGAGTCGGGAAGGAATTTTTTTCCCCAATGTGAAGCTTACTGTTTGCCACTTGGGGTTTTTTTGCCGTCCTCTGGATCAACATGTTAGGGCAGGTTAGGATAGGATATGGGTTGAACTAGATGGACTTAAAGTCTTCCTTCAACCTTAATAACTATGTTACTATGTTACTATGTAGGAAAGCGTACATGCATATTCCCATTCAGAGTGGTCAAACGTTAAATGAAGTTCCGACTCCCATTTAACCATGTTCTGTGTTTTGACCAACTGCGTGCTGTGATTAAACCATTGGTAAACGTAGTTAAGACTCCAAAAAATTTTATGATCTAAGTTGCAAAGTAAATTTAAAACCGGTTCAGAAATCCAAGGGCGCACTTGCAGGAAGACATTAATTTGTTCCTTGACAATAATGTAGTGAAAAAATGATAGGGAGGATGAATGGAAATGTTCTTTAATAAAAGAATAAGGATAGAATTTAGAACCATCGTAGATATCTCCCAGTTTCTTAATAGCCAATTTGAGCCAGAGAGGGTCCAAGACCAATCCCCTAGATTCATGGATAAGAGATAATGGAATATTCTTGAGGATATGGATTTTATCACAACCCTTTTTTGGTTTAGCAAGCCTTTTCCAGGCCTCAATGGAGGGCTGGAGAATGGGGTGGGAACTATAAGGAATTAGCTTGTTTAAGAGAAAACCTAATACTAACAAATGGGGAGGTTTGTTGTTGTTTAAAAAGAGTTCTAAATCGTACCAGGCTTGAGGGTCTTTATAAGGTCGCCAAAAACAGTTCTGTTTGATCAGATTAGCAGAGTAATAAGCCGAAATGTTCGGTAGTCCAGCTCCACCATAAAGTTTTTGATTATAAAGAACATTTTGAGCCGCTCTGGATTTCTTCCTACCCCAAATAAAATGATTAAGTGAGCTTTGCAAACTGGTAAGGAGTGAGGAGGAGATTTTCAAGCATATATTTTTCAATATGAAAGATAGAGAGAGAGGGAGCGGACCACGGCAGACCACCAATCAATAGAGTGCGATTATGATCATTGTTGTGCTGACATCATGGATATTTTTAGTTAGGGCCTTGATGGTAGGCGTCCGAGTTTTTTAAATCAATACAATTCCTCCAAATCACACAGTATCTATCAACATCAGCCGGTGAGATGGCAATCATATGCTCCATCCTATTAAGGAGGGAGATCTGCGCAAACCATTCCTCCATAGTGGGTGGGTCTCTGCTTTTCTAGTGTCGTGGAATGGTCATTCTTAGCCGCCTGTATTAGGTAGCCTATTCATGAGCTTTTATAACTATGTTTACTTATTGGTATCATTGATAAAAGGAGGGCTTCTGGTGTATTAGGGATAGTCCAACCAGTTATTTTCTCAATCATGGGAACCACCTTTGCCCAAAATGCATTTATTATAGGGCATGCCCACCATATGTGTGACATTGTCCCTTCCCCCCTCCCCACATCTCCAACATCTATCTGAGACCACTGGATACCATCTATGAAGGATTGCTGTTACCCGGTACCATCTAGAGATAATTTTGAAGGAGGTTTCCAGAGCTTTGGACCCTCCTTATTGAGGTTTTATGTGTTAGGAAGAAACACTTATCCCATTGTGAGTCAGAGAAGGACTTCCCCAGTTCCCTTTCCCATGCACCGCATAATCCTGGCCTATTGTCAGTTACCTGGGCAATGAGGAGATTATACAGTAGGGAGATGGAGGGTGTAGGGGGTGACAATTATAGGCTCAATTTTTCAAAGTTTGTGAGATCTCTATGAAGATGTGTGCTCTTCTTCACAGTTGAATAGAAGTGTTGTAACTGGCTATATTCAAAATTTGCCTTCGGGGAAGTGGCTCTTCCCTGTAACAAGTCATTGAGGGGGAGCAGCGAAGTATTGGAGATGACATGAGAAAATAATATCAGATGGGATTTATTTGAACCGAGAAATCTATTTGCAGATAGTCCTGGTGGGAAATCTAGATTATCTGAAATCGGGAGCAAGGGGACCTGGGGGTCGATTGAGGATAAGCTTTTTTTTGGGGATCTCAAAGCCAAAGCAGTGGCATAAGTACTATATGACATGAGGCCCAGAGAGGGGACAATTAAATGGGCGCCCCATGGGAGAGTGGTAAGAGCTTTAGGACAAATGGATTGAGCTATTTTGACCCACAATTTCCCCTCCGAATGATAGAAGAAGTCGAGGATTCTAGCGTGTACTGCTGCCATGTAATACCTTCTACAATCCGGAAGGCTAAGGCCCCCCTTTTGTTTGCGTCTGATCAGAATGTCCCCCCGAATGCGTGGATGCCCACTTGCCCAGATAAATCTGCAAAAGCTAATGCGTAGTCTTTTCCTAAAATTTGAGGGAATTACCACGGGAATGGTTTGGAAGAGGTATAAGAGTTTAGGTAGGACGTTCATTTTTAGTATATTTATTCTGCCAAACCTGGAAAAATCCTTCACCGTCCAAGAAGTAAGATCTCTATGGAGTTGTTCAATAAAGGGCCCAAAATTAAGAAAAAATAGACGGGAGAGGTCTCTATGAATACGAATTTCTAAGTATTTGATAGCCTGTGAGGGCCAGGCAAAGGAAAGTTGGACTGGATGGAATGCTGTATGGATTTGGGGAGGGAAACATCGAGGGTCTCAGACTTCGCTGCATTGATTTTAAAATTTGACCATGTACCAAAGTGATCTATTTCAGCCATAACAGCAGTGATGGATATATGTGGTTGAGTGATATATACTAGGACATCATTCATCAGCAAATGCAGAGCACTTGAATTCTGTGCCTCCCACCTCAATCCCCCTAATATTGGGGTTATCGTGAATTGATGAGAGCAGGTGCTCCATCACTAGGATGTATAAGAGAGGGGACAGATGACATCCCTGCCTTGTCCCATTGGTGATTATGAAAGGTGATGATAATGTTCCATTTATCTTCAGCCTAGCTAATGGATTGCGATACAGCGCCATGATTTTGGCTATAAAAGGGTCCCCTACCCCAAGCTTTTTAAGAGAATAATATATG
Source organism: Oophaga sylvatica (assembly GCA_033576555.1). Classification (NCBI taxonomy): domain Eukaryota; kingdom Metazoa; phylum Chordata; class Amphibia; order Anura; family Dendrobatidae; genus Oophaga; species Oophaga sylvatica. The sequence goes on from JARQOD010000006.1 coordinate 355,329,311, forward strand.
GCGTGCCAGGAGACTCTATGGAATGCTCTCTCAGCATCCAACGAGAGTATCTAATTACAAATTTTTAACTGCATCTAGCCCAGACAATAATTTTGGGCCTAGTAGCAGTGTCTGCTAGTCAGCGGATTAACCCAGCTGTTAAGCAAGCTACACCACCTGTAGTTTGGACACTTAATTTTTTCAAAGGAAATGCTTCGGGCCCCCGGGACACTCAGTGAAGAACATCGGGGAGGCACCCCAAGGCACAGGGGCTGTGACTGGCGGCAGGACGCTTTGCGGTGGACCGCCAAGCTCGATCCTTATAAAAGCTTTTTAACTGCAGCAGCTTTACTGGACGCTACTGGAGCTGAAACTCTTTTTTATTAATAAAGTAAAAAACACATACAATATATACATAAAACCAAAACACCAATCCAGAAAGAAAACTATACCGAAAGAAATAACCAGACACACAGTATCTCAAGTCTTTGTCATCAATGCCCGAAATTCTTTTTCCTTCCTCCTCCACATGAGTCCGCTGGCAGAAACAAAAGAAACAACACACATTCATTCTTTCACATACATACACATTCACACATCTCTTATTCTCCGTATTTACATATTTACAGGAAAATTATAACAACAAAAGGATTTAGCCTACTGCCCCAATGCAAAACACAAAAAGGCCATTCTGGCCGCCTAATACAATACTTAACCTATCACAAATTTTTTTTTTCCTTTACCCCCCACCTCACCTCAGGTCCATTAGTTCATGCCCTATCACATCTAGTATGGGTCCATAAAGTTCTGCCCATATTTTGAAAACTTCCTCCACCCACTACGGGTCCATGGGTCCATTGATAAGTTTCATGCCCAAACCCCAGCACCCCCCTTAAGCAACCCCCACCCAACCTAACTACTCCCCTCCCCTTATTCTAACTATATACACAAAAACCCTCATATATACTTATACTTAATATATACACTATATACAGTTAGGTCCATATATATTTGGACAGAGACAACATTTATGTAATTTTGGATTCTAGACATTACCACAATGAATTTTAAAGAAAACATTTTAGATGCAGTTGAAGTTCAGACTTTCAGCTTTCATTTGAGGGTATCCACATTAAAATTGGGTGAAGGGTTTAGGAGTTTCAGCTCCTTAACATGTGCCACCCTGTTTTTAAAGGGACCAAAAGTAATTGGACAATTGACTCCAAGACTATTTCATGGACAGGTGTGGGCAATCCCTTCATTATGTCATTCTCAATTAAGCAGATAAAAGGGCTGGAGTTGATTTGAGGTGTGGTGTTTGCATTTGGAAGGTTTTGCTGTGAAGGAAACATGCAGTCAAAGGAGCTCTCCATGCAGGTGAAACAAGCCTCCCTTAAGCTGCAAAAACAGAAAAAAACCATCCGAGAAATTGCTACAACATTAGGAGTGGCAAAATCTACAGTTTGGTACATCCTGAGAAAGAAAGAAAGCATTGGTGAACTCATCAATGCAAAAAGACCTGGGCGCCCACGGAAGACAACAGAGGTGGATGATCGCAGAATACTTTCCATGGTGAAGAGAAACCCCTTCACAACAGCCAACCAAGTGAACAACACTCTCCAGGAGGTAGGCGTATCAATATCCAAATCTACAATAAAGAGAAGACTGCATGAAAGTAAATACAGAGGGTTCACTGCACGGTGCAAGCCACTCATAAGCATCAAGAATAAAAAGGCTAGGCTGGACTTTGCTAAAAAACATCTAAAAAACCCAGCACAGTTCTGGAAGATCATTCTTTGGACAGATGAAACCAAGATGAACCTCTACCAGAATGATGGAAAGAGAAAAGTATGGCGAAGGAGTGGTACAGCTCATGATCCAAAGCATACCACATCATCTGTAAAACATGGCGGAAGCAGTGTGATAGATTGGGCATGCATGGCTGCCAGTGGCACTGGGTCACTAGTGTTTATTGATGATGTGACACAGGACAGAAGCAGCCGAATGAATTCTGAGGTATTCAGAGCCATACTGTGTGCTCAGATCCAGCCAAATGCAGCCAAACTGATTGGTCGTCGTTTCATACTACAGATGGACAATGACCCAAAACATAAAGCCAAAGCAACCCAGTAGTTTATTAAAGCAAAGAAGGGGAATATTCTTGAATGGCCAAGTCAGTCACCTGATCTCAACCCAATTTAGCATGCATTTCACTTGTTAAAGACTAAACTTCAGACAGAAAGGCCCACAAACAAACAGCAACTGAAAACCACCGCAGTGAAGGCCTGGCAGAGCATCAAAAAGGAGGAAACACATTTTCTGGTGATGTCCATGAGTTCAAGACTTCAGGCAGTCATTGTCAACAAAGGGTTTTCAACCAAGTACTAGAAATGAACATTTTATTTACAATTATTTAATCTGTCCAATTACTTTTGGTCCCTTTAAAAACAGGGTGGCACATGTTAAGGAGCTGAAACTCCTAAACCCTTCATCCAATTTTAATGTGGATACCCTCAAATGAAAGCTGAAAGTCTGAACTTCAACTGCATCTGAATTCATTGTTGTAATGTCTAGAACCAAAATTACATAAATGTTGTCTCTGTCCAAATATATATGGACCTAACTGTACATAACACAATTGTACATAAACCAGCCTATAACAACATACAATAAAATATAACATAACAAACAACATTATCAACCTTTACATAATCAACCTTACCCGCAAGGCCCAAGATCGGTACCTGCAAGCCTCAATATCCATTATCTATTATTTTATTTCAAAACAAAAAGCTATACCGTGACATGCAATAGCCCACCATCAGGAGACTGGAGCCCTAAGAGGCCCTGTCCCTTACCAACAACACATTCACCCTGTCCCTTATCAACTTAAACTATCCCTACTTCTGTCCCTAACAAAACCTGTCCCTATCTATCCCTAGTCTACCTAACTTAACTTAACTAAAGGCACTGTCACACTTAGCGATCGCACTAGCGATCACGACAACGACACTACCTTACGAGATCGCTAGTGCAATCGCTATGTGGTCGCTAGTTAGCTTCCAAACACATCAGCGATCTGTATAACGACCTCTGCGGTCGTTGGGAAAACCTAGTCCCGCCTGCGACGCTGGTAAAGTCGTTCATAAAGGGTGTCACAATCAGCGATTCATGCTCACCAGTGGGACACCAATGACCAAAAAACGGCTCAGAACGTTCATAAGCGATCAACGACATCTCAGCAGGGGCCACATCGCTGCTACATGTCACACACAGCTAAGTCTCTAGCGAGATCGCTACTGCATCATAAATCGGTGACGCAGTAGCGATCTCGTTAGCGATCTCGCTTAGTGTGACAGTACCTTAACTCTCTATCTATCCCTCACACTGACCCTCCCTGACCCTATCTGCCCCTATTTCTCTCCCTCAACACCCACACCACCTTATGCTACCCCTACCACCATTCACACGCAGACCAGCTCTCCCTTGAGTGTGTTTTTGAGTGTGTTTTTAAAAGGAGAAGCCCTCCAAAGCCAAGAGGCTCTCCTCACACCCAGCCTCTCAAACTCCATAGAACGCACCTTCCCCAGGTCACCCAAGATGTTACTAACCACCTCATCCCAGGGGAGGGCTTTCTGTTGCGTCGAAACGAAACACCGTGCATTCCACGTGTAAAACCTGACCACTACGCTAACTAGAAATAAAGTGCTCTGTTCTCGGCCACCCAGGGATCTGAACGCCCCATAGACCCACTCAGCATAGGAAAGGGACGCCAGCCCGGGCCAACGTATGGAAGCACCCACCCTGTTGTAAACCTCTGCATTAAAGGGACACCGAAGGAGGAAGTGCTCCATGCTTTCCAGCACGTCACCACACTCCTCACGGGGACAACCTCTATCATCGGAGTTCCTGTACTTCAGGTTGTCCATTACATACAGTCTCCCGTGAAAGCAGCGATCCAAAACTTCGTGGGGATCCGCTTTGAATTTGAAAGCCCGAGCCCCACCTCCAGATCCCGGCCTGGGCAATCTCTGAGGACCAGGGGCTTCTGGAAATTGGTCAACAGAACCCTTCTGTCAAGGCATTGCCTCGAAATGGTCCTGATTTCCCTCATTCCCAGACCCCATCGGCGGATTACCTTCAGAACCGGGGTAGCGTAAGCGGGGAGATGTCCGTGAGGTGTACGGAGGTCCTTCACTTGCCCTCCTGTCTCCATTCCTGGAAGAAGGGCCAAAACCAACCCCTACAGGAGAATACCCACGGAGGAGCCCTCTCTAGCCAGAGGTTGGAAATATTGGCTTTAAGAAAGGTGTTTACTAAGAACACTACTGGATTGACCATACCCAACCCACCTAATCTCCTCGTACGGTACGTGACCTCCCTCTTGATTAGGTTGAGCCTGTTCCCCCAAAACAGCTGGAAGAACAGGCTGTAAACCCGTGTCCAGAGAGGTTCTGGCAAGATGCACACACTGCCCAGGTAAATTAACAAGTGAAGCAGAAAGCCTTTAGCCAAGCTAACCCTTTCCCTCAGGGTTAAAGACCAACCCTTCCACTGGTCCACCTTTTGGGCGGCAATCCTGAGCTTGCCCTCCTAATTTTGCTGGGGGTAGTCCCCGGGGCCAAATTCGATGCCTAGAATTTTGTCGGAGGCCTAGGGTTCTGGAAGGGTGCCCGGAAGATCAAAACCAGGATCTCCCCCTCCCAGCCAGAGACTCTCACACTTTTCCCGGTTGATCATGGACCCAGATGCCTCTGAGTAACGCACGACTTCGGACATGACCTAGTCCGCTCCCCTCTCGAGGATACAAAGAGAGAAACATCGTCAGCGTACGCCACCACCCTCAGAGGGGGCACAGAGCCTGCCTGGTCCATCCCGACTCCCACCAACAGTCCACGATCTACCCTCCTCAGGAAGGGATCAATCGCGAAGGCGTATAAAAGTGGGCTCAATAGCCGATAAACAGGTAAACCACATGTGTATGAACCATATATATTCTGCATTCAATCTATGTATTCAAAACCCATTTATATTATACGATATTCCATGCGTTATAAGGAGAATACATATAGAGGTAGAAACAATTCACAAAGATGTTATATATAGACCGAAGTCATAAAGATCAGAGCCAAAACAGCTCGCACTTGTATAACGGCTAAAACGATAACGTCTTCAGAGTATTCGTTTCACCATTCGGTGACATCTTCATCCAACGATTCCAACATGACAGGCAATACACATGAAAAGTCACTAGAGAATCATAAAATAAACAAATTAAAATCAAGAATATAAAAAACATGCGGGAACACGAGACACTTAAATTATATATAACGCAACCAATCAAAGAAATGGGGCAAAAGAAATGCATTCATTAAGCCCAGAGGGATGAACCGTATTGAGAAGCCAAATCCATCTCGTCTCCAGTCTAGCTAATCTACTGGACAAGGCACCACCCCTAATGTTGATATATAGGGATTCGATACCACGCACACGTAAAAGGGAACTGTCGCAATTATGAAATTCCCTAAAATGGCACGGGAGTGTTTGAGGGTGGATATATCCGTGTGGCCGGATGCCGCCTGAATGCCAAAACGTGCTCTCTCACTCGCACTTTGAACGTGGATATAGCCGGAGGATGATTAAGAGGGCATACAACAGAGCTCAGCATGCCTCCCGACAAGAGTTATTATATAAGACTGAGTCTAGAGCTGGATCAACTGAGGGGATGGTGAGGTTTGTGACTTCATTCAGCTCTCAATCCAATAAAATTCGTACCATCTTACAGAGGGCATGGCCGATATTGAGGATTGATCCCATTTTGAGTGCCATTATCCAAAAAATCCATCTATGGCTTTTCGCCGTGCTAAAAATCTAAGGGACCATCTCGTCTCCAGCCACTATGCTGGACGTGGTACATCAACATTTCTCGATGTATTTAGGTCAGGGGGTGGATGTAGGCCGTGTGGCAGGTGTGTCGCCTGCCCCAATATAGATCGCTGCGATACATTTACTAATTCTGATAATTCTAGATCGTACACTATTAAACAATGGATAACGTGTACGACTAGATACGTGATCTATTACGCTCAATGTCCATGTAATTTGATTTACATTGGACTTACCACTCGCCAACTCAAAGTGCGAGTGAGAGAGCACGTTTTGGGCATTCAGGCGGCATCCGGCCACACGGATATATCCACCCTCAAAACACTCCCGTGCCATTTTAGGGAATTTCATAATTGCGACAGTTCCCTTTTACGTGTGCGTGGTATCGAATCCCTATATATCAACATTAGGGGTGGTGCCTTGTCCAGTAGATTAGCTAGACTGGAGACGAGATGGATTTGGCTTCTCAATACGGTTCATCCCTCTGGGCTTAATGAATGCATTTCTTTTGCCCCATTTCTTTGATTGGTTGCGTTATATATAATTTAAGTGTCTCGTGTTCCCGCATGTTTTTTATATTCTTGATTTTAATTTGTTTATTTTATGATTCTCTAGTGACTTTTCATGTGTATTGCCTGTCATGTTGGAATCGTTGGATGAAGATGTCACCGAATGGTGAAACGAATACTCTGAAGACGTTATCGTTTTAGCCGTTATACAAGTGCGAGCTGTTTTGGCTCTGATCTTTATGACTTCGGTCTATATATAACATCTTTGTGAATTGTTTCTACCTCTATATGTATTCTCCTTATAACGCATGGAATATCGTATAATATAAATGGGTTTTGAATACATAGATTGAATGCAGAATATATATGGTTCATACACATGTGGTTTACCTGTTTATCGGCTATTCTCTGAGTATAAATTCAGTTTTGCTGTGTTTTTTTGTTTTTTTGTTTTTCTGTCTGCCATTAATTGTATATATTATTGATAGCTGGTGTATTGTATTAGATTTAGTATAGAGTGCATTATTGTTTATATATATGCACAGATGCTATGTATTCATATTATAACCATATGTGAGTGATTATTGCGTTGGATACTTGGTCTCCCTTATTCTAATATTGCCAATTTGGCGTTATTGATATGGGTCACTCATTGTCCATTGTATTCTTTACTGGGCTGATCTTTCATCTAATATATAAAGCTGAATGTATGTATGTGTGTATGTATGTGGGTATGTTTGTCCGGGATTGGAATCCGCACCGTCGCACTTACGGGCATGAAATTTTGCACTCCCGCACGTCTCGACCCCGAAAGCGTCCTAGGCTATGTTTTGAATCAAAATTTTAACCCCGCGCGTTCCAAATCGCCAAACAATTTTGGCCCTATCTACATAATGGGAAGAAAGCTGAATGCTTGTGTGTATGTCCGGCATAGGAATCTGCATTTACGGGCATGAAATTTTGCACACCCGCACGTCTCGACCCCGGGAGCGTCATAGGCTAGGTTTTGAGTCGAAATTTTAACCCGCGCATTCCAAATCGGCAAATAATTTTGGCCCGGGATAGGAATCTGCACCGTTGTACTTACGGGCATGAAATTTTGCATGCCCGCACATCTCAACCCCAGGAGCATCATAGGCTATTGTTGAATGGAAATTTTAATCCCCGCACGTTCCAAATCGCCAAACAATTTTGGCCCTATCTACATAATGGGGAGAAAGCTGAATGCTTGTGTGTATGTCCGGCATAGGAATCTGCATTTACGGGCATGAAATTTTGCACACCCGCACGTCTCGACCCCGGGAGCGTCATAGGCTAGGTTTTGAGTCGAAATTTTAACCCCGCGCATTCCAAATCGGCAAATAATTTTGGCCCGAGATAGGAATCTGCACCGTTGTACTTACGGGCATGAAATTTTGCATGCCCGCACATCTCAACCCCAGGAGCATCATAGGCTATGTGTTGAATGGAAATTTTAACCCCGCACGTTTTGGTGTGTGATTTTTATGTGCAGAATAAATTTTTGTTAACAGTCTATTTTGTTACAGCTAACAGCAGTTATTAATTAACCCGGGCGAAGCCGGGTACTACAGCTAGTTATACATATAAGTGTGCATATAATAATTATATGTTATGTCCCGTTTTGTTTATTTGTGGTATTTGGGCACATTGCCCTTAGTCACAATGTCCACCGCTACCTCTGATGCATGCGCAGTGTGCCGCCGGGTTCATGTCCCTCTGGTCTCCGCCCACTGTCTGACGCTGGTCACATGGGGCCCGTGTGTACCGACGTCAGCGGATGTGACGTAGCCGCATGTGGGATCAGCTGGCGTCTCTCTTGCGCGGCATCTTCATTATGGCAGCTATAAATAGACATCCCCTTCTCCAATTTGACATGCCCCCTGAGGATGCACGTGGCCGAAACGCGCGTTGGGGTGGCGGGGATCAGAGCGGTGTCCAGCACGTCATATTACTATCTGGTATGTCCATTGTTTGTTATGACAACGTTTAACATATATGCTCTCCACTTATTTCCATCAATGTCTGTATTAGGGATATTTACCTGACATCGGCATTCTCTATTGGCATGTGGATGGTTATTGTTAGTGCACTAGCCAGGATTTATTTATATATCAGACCACTTGCATATACTCTATATATACTTATGCTGTAGATTGATTGCGCTTTATATAGTAAGAGAGAGAGAGAGACTTACATGTATATATATATATGTTATATAACAGTTATTAGCTATATATCTTTGTGGCCATACCTTTACCGCTGGACACCATTTTGTACCTCCGCCATTGTTTTGGCATGCGGTTTTTGCACCAGTCACTTTTTAGTCCCCCATGTTCCAAATTTTGTTCCGTTTGTTATTTTAATCAATAAAATGTTTTTTGTACTGAATGGACATTTGGCACTGTATTTTCTGTGAAATTCTATATGTATACATATATGCAGTGTGTCCCACACTGTCCTTATACTTTGGCTACATAATTCTACATGTCATTTATAAATGACTATGATTTATTGGGGTGGCCTTTGGTGTTTTCCACACGTTTTGCTAAATCTTAATTATGTAGCAAGAGTTGGGGTAGCCTCCCTCATAGAATATAAAACTGCCCCCTCATAGGGTATAATACTGCCCCCCTCATAGGGTATAATGCTGCCCCTCTCATAGGGTATAACGCTGCCCCCTCATAGGGTATAATGCTGCCCCCATAGGGTATAATGCTGCCCCCTCATAGGGTATAATGCTGCCTCCTCATAGGGTATAATGCTGCCCCCCTCATAGGGTATAATGCTGCCCCCCTCATAGGGTATAATGCTGCCCCCTCATAGGGTATAACGCTGCCCCCCCTATAGGGTATAATGCTGCCTCCCCCTCATAAGGTATAATGCACCCCCTGATAGGGTATAATGCTGCCCCCCATAGGGTATAATGCTGCCCCCTCATAGGGTATAATGCTGCCCCCTCATAGGGTATAATTCTGCCCCCCACCCTCATAGGGTATAATGCTGCCTCATAGGGTATAATGCTGCCCCCTCATAGGGTATAATACTGCCCCCTCATAGGGTATAATGCTGCCCCCTCTCATAGGGTATAATACTGCCCCCCCTCATAGGGTATAATGCTGCCCCCTCTCATAGGGTATAATACTGCCCCCCTCATAGGGTATAATGCTGCCCCCTCTCATAGGGTATAATACTGCCACCCCTCATAGGGTATAATACTGCCCCCCTCATAGGGTATAATACTGCCCCCTCTCATAGGGTATAATGCTGCCCCCTCTCATAGGGTATAATGCTGCCCCCTCTCATAGGATATAATGCTGCCCCCCCTCATAGGGTATAATGCTGCCCCCCTCATAGGGTATAATGCTGCCCCCCCTCATAGGGTATAATGCTGCCCCTCTCATAGGGTATAATGCTGCCCCCCCATAGGGTATAATGCTGCCCCCTCTCATAGGGTATAATGCTGCCCCCTCTCATAGGTATAATGCTGCCCCCTCTCATAGGGTATAATGCTGTCCCCTCTCATAGGGTATAATGCTATGTATATATAGATAGATAGAGATAGATAGATAGATATAGAGATAGATAGATTGATAGATAATAGATAGATATATGTAGATATAGAGATATAAAGAAAAAAAACACAATACTCACCTCTCCTCCTTGCTCCCATGCTGATTCCGGCGGCAGCTCTGCTTCAGTGTCAGGAGCTGCCGTCTGCCAGACACACACACAGCTGGTGCGCGATGAAGTGACGTCATCGCTCAACGGCTGTGAGTGAGAAGCAGAGGAGACTGATGGGAGAGAGAGCGTCATCTGACGCTCTCTCTCCCATTACAACTGATGGCGGCGCCGGCCCTGAATTACTGCCACATAGCGGCTGCCTGAGCTGGGGGCCTGTTGTGAATGGGTTTGAGATGAGTTCTGAGCAGAGGCTCCCTCTGGTGGTTACAAGCGGTACTAGTGAGGATTGTGCGGACTGGGAATCAGGTGTTACTGATTGGTCTTATTTAAGGGAATCATTTTCCCATCAGGGTTGCCGGTGAACAATTGTTCTGGTCTGAATCCTTCTTTCCAGTTTCCCTTGTAGCCTGCTGTGTCGTGTCTGCTTCTCCTGCTATCAGATAAGACTATTTCTTATTTTGTGTTTTTGCTATATTTTTGCATTTTGTCCTGCACTTCTTTGGGGGCCTTCTGGGTCCCCTCCGGGGGCTTCTGCCCTCTCAGTTTAGTCCAGCCACTGTGTTTTGTACTTTTGCTTTTTCCAGTTTTTTCAGTGGCTGCTGTTTTTGTTACACCAGAACTAATTTAGGTGGTAGAGGTCGTGTGATCTCAGGTGATTTGAAATTAGTAGAGTTGGTGTTTTTCAGGGTTTTCTGGGATTGCAGTAAGTACCCTTCCTGTCCTTTTCTTTTTAGATAGTTTGGGCCCCAGCGTTTGCTCATACTATTTTCTTTCTGTGTCAGTATTTCCTCTTGTCTAACCGCCATTACATGTTTGGGGGCTTTCTATTATCTTTGGGGTTCTGCTCCGGGGCAGATAGCTTTCCTATTTCTATCTTTAGGTGTAGTTAGTTTCTCAGGCTGTGACGAGGCGTCTAGGACCAACGTAGGAACGCTCCACGGCTGCCTCTAGTTGCGGTGGTTAGTCAGGGTACTGCAATCTCATAGATTCCAACTGCTCTGGTGTATTTCCTTTTTTGCTTGCACTCCTCAGCTACCGTAACATAACAGTATCACCGGCCATAAAAATTGTATGGTACTCACAGAAGGGAAAAAATATTTTGAAGGAAGAAAAGTTGTCAGAGATATTTTTCTGTTTGTTGCATTTTTTTTTTTTTTTTCCCTCTGTATCTCTGGGTGCTGGGGAGGATCTTTTCTCCCAATGGAGTTTGCACAGTTGTCTGGCCGTGTGGATCAGCTTGCCACTGAGGTTCAGAGTATTGCTGCATATCTTGCTAGGTTGCCTGTTGTGGAACCTAGGATTCCCCATGCCAGATTTGTTTTTGGGGGATCGAGCTAAGTTTCAGAATTTCAAAAATAATTGTAAATTGTTTCTTGCCTTAAAATCTAAGTCCTCAGGAAACGCAGCGCAGCAGGTTCAAATTATCATCTCTCTCCTGCGCGGCGATCCTCAGGATTGGGCTTTTTCCCTGATACCTGGGGATCCTGTTTTGAGTGATGTTGATGCATTTTTTCAGGCTTTGGGGTTATTGTACGATGAGCCTAATGTCACTGATCAAGCTGAAAAAGCCTTGTTGGCATTAAATCAGGGGCTTGATGACGCTGAGTTATACTGTCAGAGATTCCGTAGGTGGGCAGTCCTGACCAAATGGAATGACGACGCTTTGGCGGCCCTTTTCCGGAAGGGTCTGTCGGATAATGTAAAGGATGTTATGGTGGGATTCCCTGTCCCCTCTGGTCTCAATGATTCTATGTCATTGGCGATTCAAATTGACAGACGTTTGCGTGAGCGGAGAAGTATGCGTGGAGTGGTGTTGCCTTGTGAGCCAGCTGCTGAGCCCATGCAGTGTGATGGAGTGGTGTCTGGGGCACAGCGTCATGAGTTTCGAAAGCGCAATGGGTTATGTTTCTACTGTGGTGATGCCTCTCATGCTATTTCAGTCTGCCCTAAGCGGGGAAGACATTTTGCACGCTCAGTTGTCTTGGGTAGTGTTCAGACTAAGTTTTTATTAACTGTCACTCTGATATGCTCTCTGTCCTCATTTTCTGCTCAGGCTTTCGTTGATTCTGGAGCAGCTATTAACCTGATGGATTATGATTTTGCTAAACGTTGTGGGTTTCCCTTGATACCCCTACAGAAGTCTATTCCTTTACTGGGGATCGATTCTACCCCTTTGGCTGAGAATAAACCCCAGTTTTCTACTCAGGTGATAATGAGGGTTGAACCTGATCACCAGGATTGCTGCAAATTTTTGGTTCTATATAATCTGCATGACATTATCGTGCTGGGTTTCCCTTGGTTACAGTCTCATAATCCTGTTTTGGATTGGAAATCTGTGTCTGTAACCAGTTGGGGCTGCCAATGTGTTAGTGCCAACACTCCTGTTTTTTCTGCCTCCCCCAGGCTGAGGATGTTCCTGACTTTTTGTTTGATTTTTCTGATGTGTTTAGCGAAAGTAAATCTGCATCCTTACCTCCCCATAGGAGCTATGACTGCGCTATTGAATTAGTGCCAGGTAGTAAATTCCCTAAGGGTCGCCTTTTTAACTTGTCTGTACCTGAACATGACGCTATGCGGTCTTATATCAAGGAATCATTGGAGAAGGGTCATATCAGACCATCCTCTTCACCCTTAGGTGCCGGTTTTTTCTTTGTGGCCAAAAAAGATGGTTCATTAAGGCCGTGTATTGATTATCGTCTCTTGAACAATATTACTGTGAAATATCAATACCCGTTACCCTTGATTTCTGACCTGTTTTCCAGGGTGAAAAACGCTACTTGGTTTACCAAGCTTGACCTCAGGGGGGCGTATAACCTTATTCGCATTAAGCACGGGGATGAATGGAAGACGGCATTTAACACCCCTGAAGGGCATTTTGAGTACCTTGTGATGCCCTTTGGGCTCACTAATGCTCCTTCCGTCTTCCAGTCCTTCATGAATGACATTTTCAGGGATTTTGTGGACAAGTTTCTGATTGTTTATTTGGATGATATCTTGATTTTTTCTAATGACTGGGACTCTCATGTGAAACATGTTCGAACTGTATTCCAGATTTTGAGAGAGAATGCTCTGTATGTGAAGGGATCAAAGTGTCTTTTTGGCGTACAGAAGATCTCATTTCTGGGATTCATTTTGTCCCCATCTGTTATTGAAATGGACCCGGTCAAGGTTCAGGCCATCTGTGATTGGGTCCAACCTACTTCATTAAAGGCTCTTCAGAGATTTTTGGGTTTTGCCAATTTTTATCGTAAATTTATTGGTAATTTCTCGGTTATTGTTAGACCATTGACTGATTTGACCAGAAGGGGTTCTGATGTGGTGAATTGGCCTCCTGAGGCAGTCTCTGCGTTTCAGGAACTTAAGCAGAGATTCACTTCTGCTCCTGTTCTACGGCAGCCTGATGTTTCTCTGCCATTTCAGGTGGAGGTTGATGCCTCTGAAATTGGGGCAGGTGCCGTTTTGTCCCAAAAAGATCCAGAGACCTCTAAAAGTAACCCTTGTGCCTTTTTCTCTCGAAAATTTTCTCCTACTGAACGTAATTATGACGTGGGTAATCGGGAGTTATTGGCCATGAAGTGGGCTTTTGAAGAGTGGAGACATTGGCTGGAGGGAGCCAAACATCAGGTGGTGGTCCTTACGGACCATAAGAATCTGGTCTATCTGGAATCTGCCAAGCGACTCAATCCTAGACAGGCCAGGTGGGCCTTGTTTTTCACACGTTTTAATTTTGTGGTTTCCTTTCTTCCTGGCACTAAGAATGTTAAGGCGGATACCCTCTCGAGGAGTTTCCTTGCGGACTCTCCTGAGTTATCTGATCCTTCTGTTATTTTGAAAGAGGGTGTAGTTCTTTCCGCCATCTCGCCCAATTTGAGACTTGCTCTGGAGGGGTGTCAGGAGGATAGACCCGAGCGCTGCCCTGTTGGAAAATTGTTTGTCCCGGACCAATGGAAAAAGAGTGTGATGTCTGAGATTCATTGTTCCGCATTGGCTGGGCATCCCGGAATTTTTGGTACCAGAGACTTGGTTAGTCGGTCCTTTTGGTGGCCTACCTTGTCTCGCGATGTCAGGGAATTTGTGCAGTCCTGCGGGACTTGCTCTCGCTCCAAGCCTTGCTCTCGCTCTAGTGGTTTGTTGATGCCATTGCCTGTGCCCAAGAGACCATGGACCCATATCTCTATGGATTTCATTTCCGATCTTCCTGTTTCTCAGAGAATGACCACCATCTGGGTAATTTGTGATAGGTTTTCCAAAATGATACATCTTGTGCCATTACCTAAGTTGCCTTCCTCCTCTGAATTGGTGCCGTTGTTCCTTCAGCACGTGGTTCGTTTACACGGCATTCCTGAGAACATTGTGTCTGACAGAGGAGTCCAGTTTGTTTCCAGATTTTGGAGGACTTTTTGTTCTAAACTGGGTGTTCAATTGTCTTTCTCCTCGGCATTTCATCCTCAGACCAATGGTCAAACTGAGAGAACAAACCAGACATTGGAGACTTATCTAAGATGCTTTGTGTCTGCTGATCAGGATGACTGGGTCTCTTTTTTGCCTTTGGCTGAGTTTGCTCTTAATAATAGGGCTAGCTCTGCCACTTTGATGTCTCCGTTTTTCTGTAATTCTGGGTTTCACCCTCGATTTTCTTCAGGACAGACGGAGGCTTCTGTCTGTCCAGGTGTTGACTCTGTTGTTGAGCGTATGCAGCAGATTTGGGACCAGGTAGTGGAGAGGTTGTCCCTCTCTCAGGAGAAGGCCCAGCGGTTTGCTAACCGGCATAGGACTGATGGTCCTCGGTTTAAAGTGGGGGACTTGGTCTGGTTGTCCTCAAAGAATATTCCTATGAGAGTAGCATCTCCTAAATTTAAGCCTAGGTTCATTGGACCTTATAAGATCATGGAGATTATTAATCCTGTTTCTTTTCGTTTGCTTCTTCCAGGGACATTTAAGATCCATAACGTGTTCCACAAGTCCTTGTTGAAGAGGTTTGTTGAGCCAGTGGTTCCTGCTGCTGTGCCTCCTGACCCTGTTTTGGTTGAGGGCAATCTGGAGTATGTGGTTGAGAAAATATTGGATTCTCGTTTTTCTAGACGAAGACTTCAGTATTTGGTTAAATGGAGAGGTTATGGTCAGGAAGATAATTCTTGGGTGTTTGCTTCGGACATCCATGCTAGGAGACTTATCCGTGCGTATCATAGAACTCATCCTGACCGACCTGGTTGCTCAAATGAGGGTTCGGTGACCCCTCCTCAAGGGGGGGGTACTGTTGTGAATGGGTTTGAGATGAGTTCTGAGCAGAGGCTCCCTCTGGTGGTTACAAGCGGTACTAGTGAGGATTGTGCGGACTGGGAATCAGGTGTTACTGATTGGTCTTATTTAAGGAATCATTTTCCCATCAGGGTTGCCGGTGAACAATTGTTCTGGTCTGAATCCTTCTTTCCAGTTTCCCTTGTAGCCTGCTGTGTCGTGTCTGCTTCTCCTGCTATCAGATAAGACTATTTCTTATTTTGTGTTTTTGCTATATTTTTGCATTTTGTCCTGCACTTCTTTGGGGGCCTTCTGGGTCCCCTCCGGGGGCTTCTGCCCTCTCAGTTTAGTCCAGCCACTGTGTTTTTTACTTTTGCTTTTTCCAGTTTTTTCAGTGGCTGCTGTTTTTGTTACACCAGAGAACTAATTTAGGTGGTAGAGGTCGTGTGATCTCAGGTGATTTTGAAATTAGTAGAGTTGGTGTTTTTCAGGGTTTTCTGGGATTGCAGTAAGTACCCTTCCTGTCCTTTTCTTTTTAGATAGTTTGGGCCCCAGCGTTTGCTCATACTATTTTCTTTCTGTGTCAGTATTTCCTCTTGTCTAACCGCCATTACATGTTTGGGGGCTTTCTATTATCTTTGGGGTTCTGCTCCGGGGCAGATAGCTTTCCTATTTCTATCTTTAGGTGTAGTTAGTTTCTCAGGCTGTGACGAGGCGTCTAGGACCAACGTAGGAACGCTCCACGGCTGCCTCTAGTTGCGGTGGTTAGTCAGGGTACTGCAATCTCATAGATTCCAACTGCTCTGGTGTATTTCCTTTTTTGCTTGCACTCCTCAGCTACCGTAACATAACAGGGGCCCCTGGGAGAACGGGGGGCACCGGGGGTAGCGGGGGGCCCTGGTCCCCCAGCCCTGATAGTGGGCACTGCACTGGGCAATGTTAGCCGCTAAAGTTTAGCGGCTAAAGTGAAATAATATTCACCCCTTTCCACGCCCATGGGGGTGAATATTCATTTCTCTTTAGCAGCGGGGACAGGGGCTCCTGCCTCCAGTCACCCGCTGCTGCTCCGCTGGGACGGGCCCCCATAGCAGCTGCGTGGTGTGCCGCTATTAGTGACACGCCACTGGCTGGGGGCCCCAGGAGCAGCGGGGGCCTTAGGCAACTGGCCCCTGTATGCCAGCAGGTGCCATGGCCCACCAGATGCCAGGGCCCACCGGAGAATCCTCCGGTTCTCCGGTGGGCCAGTCCGACCCTGCCTAAAGGTCTTATAAAACTCGGATGTTAAGCCATCCGGACTTGGCGATTTTTTGGGCCGAAGCCCATCAATGGCCAGTCTCTCTTCCTCTTCCTGATTGCTTCTGCCAAAACACCAAGAGAGAGATCATCCCCTAGCTCAGGGATGGCTTCAGTCAGGAAAGCCGACATCTCATCCCGATCCAGATCCCTCCTTCCCAAGAGGCGTGAGTAAAAGGACCTGACCACCTCCAGGATCCCTGATTTGGATCTGTTCAGGGACCCGTACTGTCGATCGGTCCTGTCACCATCTTTCAATTCACTGACATTTTACAATTCCTGTAGGGGTCGGGTGAGCGGTACTTCCCGAAATCCCTCTCAAAAACCAAAGATGTGTGCCTATCGTACTGACACCTCTTAAGCAAAGACTTCACTCTGCAGATTTCCTCACGGTCACCTTGTAAAATATTAGTATTTCAATAATAAAATATAGATCATTGAACATATACATTATGGAATCCAATTAGCAAGCAGAGACTCTGGTTAGTGAATGAATGAGTTAATTCTGAGGACGCTGGTAGAGACATCTGTTCCCTGGTCGTCAGAATTGTAAGTCTCTTGACAGAACTGTCAATTTGTGACTATTTGGAGGTAATAAATGGTTCCAAAGGTCATAGGCCATAGGCTTAAGTTTTTCAAAATAAGGTATCATATAAATAACTAATGCATATTCCATAAGTTTAGTAGTTCTTCTAGTGGTGTTCTAATATGGTAGAAGAACGAACTTAGCGGCAAATCACCATTTGTGGTTATAAGACAGGAGAAAATAGAAACCAATGTAAGTCTATGGATCGAAATAGAATATAAACCGATCCGACTCTGTTCAGGGAGATCTCTCATACCTTGAGACTCTCCAACACGGACCACATCATGCCTCAAGACCATATGTAAGAACCATTGAATGCTTGTTTTATTCTTTTTGTGTGCTATGAACTTACTTTTCTTCATTTTTGTAATCACTTTTTCTGAATGAACATTAAACAAGTTTTGTTTTATCCATACAAGTAAATATTCTACTTTTTATCCTCACCGTGCTCTTACTTAAAGAAGTGAGAAAGGTTTTTTTTTTAACATAATGGCGAGCTCAGTCAGTTCTGAAGCTTCTGTGCTATTTTGAGTGGATTCTTTCCCTTGCACACGGGGGAGAGTTTGCTGAAGACACCTGTTGTTCAAGTCTCAGGAATTCCACTATTTCACGGCACAAGGATCAGACAGAATCTATAGACGAGTGAGGATTCGTGAAGCTGCCTGCGTCCTATCCAGACGGAGATCTGAGGATTTTAGTAAAGACACAGAGGACCATCCATTGACGGTTGGATCGATCCAGGAGAGGACGAGACATTCTATAGGTGAGAAAAATGAATTTCATTTATGATTATTCTAAGAAAAGTAAAATAGATTTTAAGTTTGTCCATAGTCATACAGATTCACAATTATGGTCTAGTTTGTATAGTCAATGTGAAGCAGAAAATCTTAAAATTGATAAGAGGTTTTTCTCAGTAAAAAAGTTACAAAGAAAGCTTCAAAATGTAATGCACATGGTCCAGGTGTATAATAATTTGGTCTTTGAGAAAACTGAAACTCATAAAGCATGCATTATCACACAAGACATTGTTCACATTGACACACAGGATGACACACAAGAGCCTGACTGGGATTTCTTTGATTGTCCAAATTGTTTGGTATTGTCAGAACATATTGAACAATTGGAAGATCAAATTGATACTCGAACACAGTTATTGTCCAAATTGCACAGAGACATAAAAACGGCTTCTGTTCTTACAAGATCAACAGGTAAACATGAAGACAATGCCGCCACATCATCATTAATACCAGACACACAAGATCCAGATGTTTCAGTAGAAGATTTACAGGCAGATGAATTACAACGTAAAAAATTGCATGACAGAGCCGCACGAATTAATCTGAAAATACATGATCAGTTAATAAAAATTGTAAAAGACATTCCAAATTACAATGATAAGATGGATGCCTTTTATAATGCGGACATTTTTGAATCAAACACAGATAAATTCAATCTTAATGATGAACAAAAAAACAAGATATTCAAAGTATGGTTACTCTCACATATGGGAAAAAGATTACAGATTACACCCAGATTAGATGATAATCTTGAAATGACACACAGTACTAAGGAAGATAGACTTAGACAATTGATACTGTTTACCACTGGCGAAGACACTCCTACAGTTGATGTCTTGGAAAATCTACGAACAAATATTCAGGATGACCCATTTGCTTTTTTAGTAAAATTTGAACAGGCCTATAGGATGGTGATGGATCTTAGGCCTCATCAGGAGCCAACATCTATGATTAAATGTTTTGTAAAAAAGTTCAAATATTTAGATCCTGCCTCAGTACATTTAGCCAATGCTCAGCCATCATTGCAGGAAGCAACAATATTTATTGATAGAGTACGGAGATCCATTAAGCAAAATCAGGTCAAGTCTAAAATAGCTGTAGTTCAAGAGAAAGAAGACAGTCAGCTAAAACCTAGGACCACAGTAACATCCAAGAACAAAGGTAAAAATGTTACACAAAGGAACAATATCCATTGTTATTTTTGTGGTATACCTGGACACTTAAAATGGCAGTGCAGAAAATTCTTGAGAGCAGAGTCAGAGACAGATACACAAGGAACAGAAAAGTTTGGAAAGGAAAACGGACTCATGCCAAAATCATCCACCAAACCTTCTGCACCTCCATTACATTCTTCTGCACCTACTCATACTGACAACAGACAATAGCAGTCACCATATGCACCATTAATCAGACAGATCAGAGAAATGACAGTGAAGGAGACAGAGTCCAGGGACAGAATTCCAAACTCTTTTAAAAAGGACACTGGTCTTCTCCCATCTCCTTCATCTTTCTGACAATTACAGACTATCCCTACATCCCATCCATTGGAATTTGTGACTCGAGTTACATTAGATAACTGTGGAAGACCATTTATCAAAGGGAATTTAGCAGGACAAAGTGCTGTATTTCTTATTGATACAGGAGCTCAATTAAGTGTTACAAATCTTGATTTGAAGCTAAAACCAGATTCACCAGTTTGTACAATTGTTGGCTTTAGTGGAAAAGGTGGAACTAAAGCAACCTTAGTTTCGAATGTGACGTTGGAGATACCTAGTTCTTTTAAAACTGGAATTGACATTTGGTATTGTCGCGATTCTGAAAATATACTTGGCACAGATTTTATGCAGAAATTTGGATGGGTAGTTGATCTAGGAAATCAAGTGATCTGGAAAGATTCTAATGGTTGTAAACCTGTTGTCATTGATCCTAGTGATTATAGCTATGTTGGAAGTATTTGCTTAAATGATGTCGTGTCATCAGATCATTTATGGCCTGAAACTGGTGGTGATGAGGTATTGACAGAAATTGTACAGCGATTTCCTTCTCTTTGGGCTCAGTTAAGGAATGAGGTTGGTACAATGAAGGATGTTGTTGTAAATGTGGAAGGCCGAGATCCTCCGCCACAGCGTCAGTATAAATTGCCTCCAGAATCAATTGAGTCTATGTCAAAAATTGTACAGGAATTATTAGATCAAGGTGTTATCCGAAAGGCTAATTCTGTATGTAACAATCCTTGTGGTGTGTCTTGAAATCTGATGGTTCTTATCGAATGATATTGGATTTACGGATGTTTAACAAACATACTCCCAATGTAGCACCCATTGTTGCAGATACTCATGATATGATGTCAAGGTTGAATGCAAAGGCAAAATACTTCTCTGTACTGGACATCAGTAATGTTTTTTTCAGTATACCTCTTGAAAAGAGTTGTCAGTACAAGTTTGCATTTACTTTCTTGGATGAGCAATATCTGTTTTGCAGGATACCTCAGGGAGCACATTTGTCACCTAGTGTTTTTCATCAGGCGTTGGCTAAGGTATTATCCAGATTTTCCAGGCCTGATTGCATTTTACAGTATGTGGATGATATTCTGCTGTCTACTGAGGATAAAGAAACACATGTTTCTCTTCTGACAGAATTGTTTGAGCTCTTGCACGATGCAGGGTTGAAACTGAATACCAAGAAGGTCAAATTGATGCAGACTGAGGTCAGATTTTTGGGAGTGTTGTTGAGTCCAGGAAAGAGACAGCCATTGCAGGAAATAATAGAGGCAATTGCTTCTCTACCAATCCCAACATCACACACGGCAGTACGACATTTCTTGGGTCATATGAACTATTCAAGGGATTTCATTGAGAATTTTGCAGGAAAGGTCAAACCATTGCATGATCTTTTGAAAAGTGAAAACAGTGATTACTTTGGTCCTTTGGGTGAGGAACAACAAACCTCATTTGAACAATTGAAAATGAATTTACAAAATGCACCTGCTTTGTCCACAGTAGAACCTTCGGCTCCATTTGCTTTGCAAGTACACACATCAGAGACATCTGTGTCTGCTGTACTGTTACAGTTACAGGGAGAAGAGTGGAGAATTTTGGGCTATTTTTCTAAGCTTCTCTCACCTGTTGAAAGAGGTTTTGAGACTTGTGCAAGACACTTGGTAGGTGTGCACTTTGCAGTCAAAGCAACTGAAAACATTATCGGGTTCAGCAAAATAATTTTGCAAACTCCTCATTCCACATTAAAACTTCTCTTTGAGAACAATATCCCAGGTGTGTCACATCAGAGATTTGCTCATTGGTTATTGTCATTGTCTCCCAAACAAATTGAGGTAGATTATAAGGCCAAATATGTTCTTCCTCAGTTGATGCAATATGAAGGGCAAACTCACGATTGTTTACAATCTTTTCAGGATCCCAGTCCATCAGTTTTCAGATGGAAGGCAGAGGTAACAGACAAACCAATTTTTGTTGATGGTTCCAGATTCTATTCAGATGGGCACTATTATTCAGGATATGACATTTTTTACCCCAAAAGAGGTCAGACTGTAAAACACAAATTACCAAGTCATTTTTCAGCCCAAAGAACAGAACTAGAAGCTGTAAAAATGGTACTACAGCTGAATGAAGCTGATAATCAGTGTCCCATGGTAATCTACAGTGATAGCTCCTATGTTGTTAGATCACTGACAGATTATTTGCCAGTCTGGGAAAAAAGAGGCTATGTAGATTCTTCTAATAAGACTCTAGTACATAGTGACACGCTGAAAACAATTTTTGAAATAGCATCAAAAAACCCTAATGGTTTTGCTATTGTCAAGGTCCCTGCCCATAAAAAATCAAATGACGAATTATCTGTTGGAAATGCAACCGCAGATATTTTGGCCAAAGAGGCCGCCCTGACAGGAGAAGAAGTGTTTGAACCTGAACCTCTTGAGGTTTCAGCAGTTCAAAGAACAGACACGCATATCCCTTCTTTTGTGGAAGAACAAGAAAAAGACACATCTCTTGTTGCTTCCAGGGTTGATCCAAAACCTCCCTTTGTTTGTGAAAACGGGGTTTTGTGTCATGACTTAAACGGGGAGTTGCGTCCTGTTGTACCAAAACATCTACAGGTTGAGTTCACAAAATACAATCATGAAAGTTTGGGTCATTTGGGCCAACAGAAATTGTTAGACATTCTCAGAGAGAAATTTTACTGGGAAAAGATGGAAGAGACAGTACAAAGTGTTGTTCAATCATGTCTCATTTGTGCCCAAATTAATCCAAGACCAAAAGGACAGAAACCGCCACTACTCCGAACCGCACCTGCAGATGGTCCATGGTCAACATTACAAATCGACTACATTGGACCGTTACCATCAGGTAAAAATGGTCTCAGGTATGCATTGGTTGTAGTAGATGTTTTTTCTAAATGGGTTGAAATTTTACCTGTCAGGAAAGATGATGCTTTGTCTACAGCTAGAGCATTAGTTAATCATGTCTTTTGTACTTGGGGATCCCAAGAATGATCACCTCTGATCGAGGAAGTCACTTTACAGGAAAAATCATGCAAGCAGTTTGTACTATTCTAGGGGTACAACAACAGTTCCATGTACCTTACCATCCACAGTCTGCTGGTATTGTGGAAAGGATGAATAGAACAATAAAATCCAGAATTGCCAAGATGTTATTGGACAAAGGTAACACTTGGGTTGATGCCATACCTTTTGTACTGTTGAGTGTGAGAGGAACAACTTCTTCCACAACTCAATTTACTCCTTTTGAACTAATGACAGGAAGAAAAATGCCATTGATTTTTCCACATGAACCATTTTTGTCTACACCTCAAAAAGATGCTGTTGCAAGGTCCAAATGGTTGCAATTGTTACAGGAGAACTTGAAAATGATTCTTCCACATGCTGCATCAAGAATGCAGAGAATGGAGCCACCATACAAATCTAAATTCAAGAAAGGGGCTCTAGTGATGATTAAAACTTTCAGGAAGAGTGGACCTTGGGAAAGTAACTGGGAAGATCCCTTTGAGATCATTGAAACCATGGGACAAGTTATGATTCTTGTGCAACCAGCATCTAATGTGGTCAAAAATACCCGCAGACAACAAAAAGTGTGGGTACATGTTGATCAATGCAAATTGTATGTTACAAAATAATGATACTGCATTTCTTTTAGGAAGAAATGGATTCCAATAAGAACTGGAATAGGAAACACCGTGCCCTTGATAATAATAATAATAATCTTTATTTTTATATAGCGCTAACATATTCCGCAGCGCTTTACAGTTTGCACACATTATCGTCGCTGTCCCCGATGGGGCTCACAATCTAGATTCCCTATCAGTATGTTTTTGGAGTGTGGGAGGAAACCGGAGTACCCGGAGGAAACCCACGCAAACACGGGGAGAACATACAAACTCCTTGCAGATGTTGTCCTAGGTGGGATTCGAACCCAGGACTCCAGCGCTGCAATGCTATCCACTGAGCCACCGTGCTGCCCTTGATGATGGAAAGGATTCCACACCAATCCTTCAGGAGAAGAAGACATTCCCAGGAAAAGCTTTTACCTGATGGGAATCACATTTCTGCTACTTGGTACTATTTCATCTGTGATCTACGCAGAAGATATTTTACATCAAGGAACAAATACTAGTGAAGTGAATGAACCTTTCAAAAGAACTTTACATTCACGGAAACCAAGAGGATCTGAGCTACAGAACCTAAAAGATGAAGACATACCGGACGATTCAGTAGATATTACCGGAAACATTTGCATGGGTTATGGTGTAAAATGCTGCATTGAGCTACACTTCATACACAACACTAATATCATATTACGTGCTACCACAGGACCTAAGACTAGGTTTACACAGTTACAAGGAGATTATATACATAATAATAAGACAGGCACATGGGAATGTAATCCTACAGTTACTTTATACTGTAATATTGAGATAAAAGGTGAAGAAAAAGCTGTGTGGTCAGGTGATATAACAAATGATATGATCTCAAAAGGGAGAGTTGGAAGATCCAAAGCAGATATTTGGTTAAGGACACAACTTTTTGGAAAAATTTTGGATCCTTCATTACTTTCCATTACAGAAGGAGATGAAGATTGGGTAAAAACTTGGAACTTCCAGATAGCCAGAGAATCAGTACAGGTACAGGTGTCTGTAATTTTTACAGTAACTAATACTATAGCTCCAGAAGTAAGGGTTACACCACAAGCGGTACATAGTCAAGAACATATGTCTCCTTTATTATTAAAATGCAACACAAGGTTAGAGTTACCTTCAGAATCTCTGTTAACATGGACCAAAGATAGATTATTTTTGGGAAGTTTTTCGAATGGTCCAACAAATGTTATACACAGAGGTCAATCCGGTAATGTGAGATGGTTGAATAAGAATTTTATTTTTTCTCTAGATAATCTATCTCCTAAGGATTCCGGATTGTATCAATGTTGCGTTTTAACAAAAAATAATTACAAACAATGTAAAGATGTAAAGGTAAATATATGGTCAGCAGTAGATAACGTATGCACACAGACAAGATTTCAACCATCTACTCCTTTCCAAATCAACCAATTCCAATCTAAACCTCTATTACGAGATGGAGTGTTTATGACCATGATATGGACTTTTAACATGTCTAACTGGAAAATCTCTTCTAGATATCCCCAATGTCAATCACATCTCATTAACATGGAAATGGGAATAGAACAGTGGTTTGGGAAAAGAACTTCAACACAGGTTAGAAGTAAGAGAGGAGTGTTAGAAGGTATTTTGGGGGGATTAGGAACAATGGGAAGTCTAATTAATAGTATAGACATTCATACACTTAAATCCGATCTAGAAAATATTGGGTATATTGGAGGTAAAGGGGTGAAGATTCAGAAAAGTTTGAATCAACTTCTTGAAAAGATGGTTTTGAACACTGCTGCTGTACTGGGATCTTCTGTATCACATCTACAAGAGGCTACTTTAGCTTTAATAGAAAGTGAACAGGAATCTCAAATAGCCAAAACATGTTTGGAAATTCAGATTGAATATTCCACCAATCTGAAGATGATTGCACAAGCATTACAAAGTGGAATTACACCTTTAGGATTAATGAGAAATTTGCCTACAGAATATAATTTTGCATTAAATCATACAGATTTATGGGTAAATAAGTGGTTAGGATGTGAACAGAACATTTGTGTAGGAACATCACTAATTCCAGTGTCAGGAAGAGAAGAAACCCTGGTTCCTATAACTGTTTTGGGAATTCCTGTTAGTCATACACAATTGTTATATTATCATTTACAGTACATAGATTTTGCATTTGACGGCACAAACACCGAACAATTGGACATTTCTTCATGCTTAAATTTTGTTTCTAAGGTAATGTGTTTACCTGGACAAGATAAAGTCATTTATCATTCATGTTTCCATAATCATACCTCATGTCATGCCAGAGTTGAGAACGTACACACGATACATGACTTGGTGACACCAGTAAGCGCTAATAAGATTTGTTTCCAAGTTATGTCAGAAAAAGAAGTGGTTTCTGCATTCTTTTCATCTTGTGTACATGCTGAAAATCTGACAATAGGTTTATATTGTATTGAAGGAAATGTGAAAACTCTCACAAAGAAGGAAGGAAGCATTAATATTACGTCAATAGGCTCAAGAAATCTGAAAATCCTTCCGATACAGTTCAATTTGTCCCAAATAAATAATTTTCCTTGGAATATGTGGACAAATGAGATAAAGAAAGACAAGGGTTTGTTAAATTTGTTAACAAAACAATTAAAAGAAGCTGAAATTGTATTTAGACATGAGCAGGGTAATTTAAATGATATTGAACATGAATGGACGAGTATGTCAGGCTCATCTTGGTGGAGAAATTTAGGAAAATCAGTAACTAGTTGGTCACAGTCTTCAGCGAAAATGGCAGCAGGAAATGTGTTATCTAATCCGATTGTGATTATGTTTATTATAGTTTTGCTGTGTATTATATATCAAATAGTTATCATGTGTAAAATTAAGAGAATTTATAAGAAGATAAAGACAGAAATGAAAAAGGAAGATGACATTTTAAGAGAGCTGTTAAAACGGAAAAATGTAACTCTCTGATTTAAATTTATTTTCGTTTGGAAATTCTGATGACATTCAAAACAGATGTTGATACAAGGTTTTCAGAATAAAGAATGAATGTGATACGAATGGTGAAAGAATGAGTTTAGGATTGATTATGATATTTCTTAAATCATAATCAGGGGGGACTGTAAAATATTAGTATTTCAATAATAAAATATAGATCATTGAACATATACATTATGGAGTCCAATTAGCAAGCAGAGACTCTGGTTAGTGAATGAATGAGTTAATTCTGAGGACGCTGGTAGAGACATCTGTCCCTGGTCGTCAGAATTGTAAGTCTCTTGACAGAACTGTCAATTTGTGACTATTTGGAGGTAATAAATGGTTCCGAAGGTCATAGGCCATAGGCTTAAGTTTTTCAAAATAAGGTATCATATAAATAACTAATGCATATTCCATAAGTTTAGTAGTTCTTCTAGTGGTGTTCTAATATGGTAGAAGAACGAACTTAGCGGCAAATCACCATTTGTGGTTATAAGACAGGAGAAAATAGAAACCAATGTAAGTCTATGGATCGAAATAGAATATAAACCGATCCGACTCCTGTTCAGGGAGATCTCTCATACCTTGAGAATCTCCAACACGGACCACATCATGCCTCAAGACCATATGTAAGAACCATTGAATGCTTGTTTTATTCTTTTTGTGTGCTATGAATAGTGTTGAGCGATACTGCTCGATATCTAAAAATATCGGATCGGAATGGTATCGCCGATATCACTAAATATCGTCGATATCCGATTCCGATACCTGAAGTCCCATGTAAGTCTATGGGAACCAAATATCGACATTAAAAAAAAACATTCTTGCCTTGTTGGTTAATTGTACATGAAGGAAAACAACAAAGACTAATGTAGAATGTATTGGGGGAGGTTGAGGAGACAATAAAGGCATACATGTTTAACCCCTTACTGCCATCGGACGTACTATCCCGTCCATGGTACCTGGGCCCGTATGACCATGGACGGGATAGTACGTCTCGTGCGATCGGACGCGCTCCCTGGGGGAGCGCAGCCGATCGCGGCCGGGTGTCAGCTGATTATCACAGCTGACACCCATGACTGTGTGTCAGGAGCGGTCACGGACCGCTCCCGGCACATTAACCCCTTGCACACCGCGATCAAACATGATCGCGGTGTACTGGGGCACAGGGGAGGATCGCGCAGGGTGGGGGCTCCCTGCGCGCCCCCCTGAGACCCTCAGAGCAGCGCGATGTGATTGCGCTGTTCTGAGGGCTTCCTCCCTCCCAGGACCCGGATCCAAGATGGCGCCGGGGTCCTGGAGGGAGGCGGCTTCCTCAGTGCCTGCTGAGAGCAGGCACTGAGAAGCCTGCTGCACTGCCTGAGCGATCGCTGGTGTGACAGAGTGCTGTGCACACTGTCACACCAGCGATCTGACAAAATGCAGTGATGTCCCACCCTGGGACAAAGTAAAAAAGTTAAAAAAATAAAAAATAAACATGTTTAAAAAAAAAATCCAAAATAAATAAAAAAAAAAAAAATATTCCCCAATAAATCCACTTCTTCCTGTAAATAAAATAAACAAAGCAATAAAATTACACATATTTGGTATCGCCGCGTCCGTAACGACCCCCCTATAAAATTGTCCCACTAGTTAACCCCTTTAGTGAACCCCTTAAAAAAAAAAAAAAAACCGAAGCAAAAAATCAATGCTTTATCATCATACCGCCGAACAAAAAGTGGAATAACACGCGATCAAAAAGACCGATATAAAAAAACATGGTACCGCTGAAAACGTCATCTTGTCCCGCAAAAAACGAGCCATAATACAGCATCATCAGCGAAAAAATAAAAAAGTTATAGCTCGCAGAATAAAGTGATGCAAAAATAATTATTTTTTATATAAAATTGTTTTTATTCTATAAAAGCGCCAAAACATGAAAAAATGATATAAATGAGGTATCGCCATAATCGTACTGACCCGAAGAATAAAACTGCTTTATCAATTTTACCACACGCGGAACGGTATAAACGCCTCCCCAAAAGAAATTCATGAATTGCTGATTTTTGTTCATTCTAACCTCCCAAAAATCGAAATAAAAAGCGATCAAAAAACGTCACGTGCTCAAAAATGGTACCAATAAAAACGTCAACTCGTCCCGCAAAAAATAAGACCTCACATGACTCTGTGGGCCAAAATATGCAAAAATTATAGCTCTCAAAATGTGATGATGCAAAAACTATTTTTGCAATAAAAAGCGTCTTTTAACGTGACAGCTGCCAATCATAAAAACCCGCTATAAATAGTAAATCAAACCCCCCTTTATCACCCCCTTAGTAAGGGAAAAATAATAAAATTAAAAAAAAGTATTTATTTCCATTTTCCCATTAGGGTTAGGTTAGGGTTGCGGCTAAAGTTAGGGTTAGGGTTGGCGCTAAAGTTAGGATTAGGGTTAGGGTTGGGATTAGGGTGTGTTAGGGTTAGGTTTGTGGTTAGGGTTGGGACTAGGGTTAGGGGTGTGTTGGGGTTAGGGTTGGAGTTAGAATTGGGGGGTTTCCGCTGTTTAGGCACATCAGGGGCTCTCCAAATGTGACATGGCGTCTGATCTCAATTCCAGCCAATTCTGCGTTGAAAAAGTCAAACGGTGCTCCTTCACTTCTCAGCTCTGCCATGCGTCCAAACAGTAGTTTATCCCCACATATGGGGTATCAGCGTACTCTGGACCCCAAGAGTTATTGTGCAATTTGTCCTATTTCTTCTGTTACCCTTGGGAAAATAAAAAACTGGGGGCGAAAATATCATTTTTGTACAAAAAAAATTATTTTTTTGTTTTTACGGCTGTACATTATAAACTTCTGTGAAGCACTTGGGGCTTCATAGTGCTCACCACACATCTAGATAAGTTCCTTGTGGGGTCTATTTTCCAAAATGGGGTCACTTGTTGGGGATTTCCACTGTTTAGGCGCATCAGGGGCTCTCCAAATGCGACATGACGCCCCCAGACCATTCCATCAAAGTCTGCAATCCAAAACGTCACTACTTCCCTTCCGAGCCCCAACGTGTACCCATACAGTAGTTTTCTCCCACATATTGGATATCAGCGTACTCAGGACAAATTGGACAACAACTTTTGGGGTCCAATTTCTCCTGTTACCCTTGTAAAAATAAAATATTGGGGCAAAAAAATCATTTTTGCAAAAAAAAAAAAGGATTTTTTATTTTTACGGCTGTGCGTTATAAACTTCTGTGAAGCACTTCGGGGTTCAAAGTGCTCACCACACATCTAGACAAGTTCCTTGTGGGGTCTATTTTCCAAAATGGGGTCACTTGTGGGGGGTTTCCACTGTTTAGGCGCATCAGGGGCTCTCCAAATGCGACATGACGCCCCCAGACCATTCCATCAAAGTCTGCAATCCGAAACGTCACTACTTCCCTTCCGAGCCCTGACGTGCGCCCATACAGTAGTTTTCTCCCACATATTGGGTATCAGCGTACTCAGGACAAATTGGACAACAACTTTTGGGGTCCAATTTCTCCTGTTACCCTTGTGAAAATAAAATATTGGGGGCGAAAAAATAATTTTTGTAAAAAAAAAAAAGATTTTTTATTTTTACGGCTGTACGTTATAAACTTCTGTGAAGCACTTCGGGGTTCAAAGTGCTCACCACACATCTAGATAAGTTCCTTGTGGGGTCTATTTGCCAAAATGGGGTCACTTGTGGGGGGTTTCCACTGTATAGGTGCATCAGGGGCTCTCCAAATGTGACATGACGCCCCCAGACCATTCCATCAAAGTCTGCAATCCAAAACGTCACTACTTCCCTTCCGAGCCCTGACGTGCGCCCATACAGTAGTTTTCTCCCACATATTGGGTATCAGCGTACTCAGGACAAATTGGACAATAACTTTTGGGTTCCAATTTCTTCTGTTACCCTTGTGAAAATAAAATATTAGGGGCGAAAAAATCATTTTTGTAAAAAAAAAAAAGGATTTTTTATTTTACGGCTGTACGTTATAAACTTTAGTGAAACACCTGGGGGTTAAAAGTTCTCACCACACATCTAGATAAGTTCCTTGAGGGGTCTAGTTTCCAAAATGGTGTCATTTATGGGGGTTTCCACTGTTTAGGCAGATCAGGAGCTCTCCAAACACGACATGGCGTCCAGCCAATTCTGCGTTGAAAAAGTCAGACGGCGCTCCTTCCCTTCCAAACTCTGCCATGCACCCAAACAGTGGTTTACCCCCACATATGGGGTATCAGCGCACTCAGGACAAATTGCACAATAACTTTTGGAGTCTTGTTACCCTTGGAAAAAAAAAATTGGGGTGAAAAGATCATTTTTGTGGAAAAAATATGATTTTTAAATTTTACGGCTCTACATTATAAACTTGTGTGAAGCACTTGGGGGTTCAAATTGCTCACCAAAGATCTAGAAAAGTTCCTTAGGGGGTCTAGTTTCCCAAATGGGGTCATTTGTGGGGTGTTTCCACTGTTTAGGCACATCAGGGGCTCTCCAAATGCAACATGGCATCCAATCTCAATTCCAGCCAATTTTGGTTGGAAAAAGTCAAATGGTGCTCCTTCCATTCCGAGCTCTGCCGTGAGCCCAAACAGTGGTTCCCCCCACATATGGGGTATCAGCGTACTCAGGACAAATTGGACAACAACTTACGTGGTCCAATTTCTCCTGTTACCCTTGGGAAAATAAAAAATTAGTGACTAAAAGATAATTTTTGTGGGAAAAAAATAGGATTTTTTATTTTCATGCCCGGGCATTATAAACTTGTGTGAAGCACTTGGGGGTTCAAGTGCTCACCAAAGATCTAGATAAGTTCCTTAGGGGGTCTAGTTTCCAAAATGGGGTCACTTGTGGGGGGTTTCCACTATTTAGGCTCATCTGGGGCACTGCAAACGGAACATGACCCCCATCAACGTCTGCATTCCAAAACGTTACTACTTCCTTTCCAAGCCCTGCCGTGCACCCAAACAGTTTCCCCCCCCCACTATGGGGTATCAGCGTACTCAGGACAAATTGGACAACAACTTTTGGGGTCCAATTTCCTTGGGAAAATTCAAAAATTTGGGACTAAAAAATAATTTTTGGGGAAAATTGTTTTTTTTTTTTTTCACACCCAGGCATTATAAGCTTTTGTGAAACACTTGGGGGTTTAAAGTGCTCACAACAGATCTAGATAAGTACCTTAGGGGGTTTAGTTTCCAAAATGGTGTCACTTGGGGGGTTTCCACTGTTTAGGCGCATCAGGGGCTCTCCAAACACGACATGGCGTCCAATCTCAATTCCAGCCAATTTTAGTTTGAAAAAGTCAAACGGCGCTCCTTCCCTTACGAGCTCTGCCGTGTGCCCAAACAGTGGTTTTCCCCCACATATTGGGTATTGGCGTACTCAGGAGAAATTGCATAACAACCTTATCTGTCCATTTTCTCCTTTTACCCTTGTCAAAAAAAAAAAAGTTTGTAAAAGATCATTTTTGTGGCTAAAAAGTTAAATATTCATTTTTTCCTTCCACGTTGCTTTAGTTCCTGTGAAGCACCTGAAGGGTTAATAATCTTCTTGAATGTGGTTTTGAGTACCTTGAGGGGTGCAGTTTTTAGAATGGTGTCACTTTTGGGTATTTTCTGCTATATAGACCCTCAAAGTGACTTCAAATGAGAGGTGGTCCCTAAAAAAAATGGCTTTGTAAATTTTGTTGTAAAAATGAAAAATCGCTGGTCAACTTTTAACCCTTATAACTTCCTAACAAAAAAAAATTTTGGTTCCAAAATTGTGCTGATGTAAAGTAGACATGTGGGAAATGTTATTTCTTAACTATTTTATGTGACATATTTCTCTGTTTTAAGGGAATAAAAATTCAAAGTTTGAAAATTGCAAAATTTTAAAAATTTTCGCCATATTTGCGTTTTTTTCAAAAATAAACGCAAGTTATATCGAAGAAATTTTACTTCTAACATGAAGTACAATATGTCACGAGAAAACAATCTCAGAATCGCGAAGATCCGTTGAAGCGTTCCAGAGTAATAACCTCATAAAGAGACAGTGGTCAGAATTGTAAAAATTGGCCCGGTCATTAACGTGCAAACCACCCTTGGGGGTGAAGGGGTTAACAAAATGCATTGGAATAGCATTAATATATTTTTTTTTGGAAATACGTTTGGATTGACTAACAAATTGACAATGTTGTTAACCTTTTTTCTATTTTGGCAAATATGTATGTTTCACAACTTCCATGCTCTTCACCTTTTTAACTTTTGCCAGTGCCACACTTTCTCCTTCATAATCTTCAGCAGCATCATCTTTCTCATCAAATTATTCTTCATCTTCACCTTCTTAATCTTCTTCTTAAACTTCTTGCTATTCATGTTTTTGTTTACATTACTCATATTGTTATTATTAAACTAATTAATCTTCTTCATATTCAAATTCTTCATCTTCTTCCTCTTCATCTTCTTCATCATATTATTATTTGTGACAGAGATTCCTGTACTTGTAATCTGTAAAAGTATGAATTGTTCATCCTTCCGTTCTTGCTGTCACAAAAGATTTAAATTACAACAGTATTTGTCCGTGTTCAGTTTAGCCTGCAGCAGCAGCAGGCATTTTCCAGGGGCACCACGAGGAGGAACGGACTCACCCCCATACACTGCTTAGTCTTCTTCTGCTTAGAATTTAGAGCATATATTTTGCTCTTCATTTTGGTCTTATACTTCATGTTCTTCTGATTTTTGATCTTTTGCTTATTGTTCTTCTGTCTCTTGTTCTGTATCTTGTAGTTTGTCTTAACCTTCTTTGTCCTGTTGGTGATCTTCTTCTGGGTAATCTTTTATTTTTTCTTTGTGATGGTGTTCAGGCTGGTTGGCTTCATGCTCGTCGTCCTTGTTGTCGTCATCTTCTTCTGGGTGGTCTTTAAGGTCGTCTAATTTCCGAGAAACAGCTGACGTTACTGGAACCCTGACGGGTATCAGATGGAGCAAGAGACAATGGAAGTAACGAGGACCAGCTGACTGTGCTGGACCCCGGACGGGTAGCAGAAGGAAAAGAGGCAATGTCACAACCGAGTACCAGCTGACGTTACTGTGACACGGTTACTAAGCAGGAGGTACCTGTGCTCCAAAGCACTACCAAGGACCAGCAGACGTTGATGGAACTCGGATACGGAGATGGAGGCACCTAGGCCAAAGGCACTGGGGAGAACCACTTGACGGTACTGGACCCCGGACGGGTAGCAGAAGGAAAAGAGGCAATGTCACAACCGAGTACCAGCTGACGTTACTGTGACACGGTTACTAAGCAGGAGGTACCTGTGCTCCAAAGCACTACCAAGGACCAGCAGACGTTGCTGGAACTCGGATACGGAGATGGAGGCACCTAGGCCAAAGGCACTGGGGAGAACCACTTGACGGTACTGGACCCGGACGGGTAGCAGAAGGAAAAGAGGCAATGTCACAACCGAGTACCAGCTGACGTTACTGTGACACGGTTACTAAGCAGGAGGTACCTGTGCTCCAAAGCACTACCAAGGACCAGCAGACGTTGCTGGAACTCGGATACGGAGATGGAGGCACCTAGGCCAAAGGCACTGGGGAGAACCACTTGACGGTACTGGACCCGGACGGGTAGAAGAACGCACCCATGAAAATGTAAGTTGACAGGATGCAAGCCGTCCGCAGTTACCGAATCACACAGTCCTACAGTGGGTGCTTATCCTATTGTCACAATGGAAACCGCCTTTATTTACATATCCCACAGCACACATAGGAATCACCTAAACTGCAGGCACCATAGAGTCGGCTAACCCGAATGCAACACGACAGCACAACTTATTGGAGGATAATTGACGTTCACACTGCCAGGAAACAGCTGTCGTGCTGTAACCAGGCTGGCCAGGAGTCAGTACCCCTGCCAATTACTTACGAGCAACAAATGGCGGTGTTGTAGCCCAGGGAGTAGAGTTCAGGTGGTAGAAAGATGAACATAACAGGAGACATGGAAAACGTTGCCAAACAGTTATTTAATCTGAAAACGGACAGGCAAATTCAGGTGAGATCCATGCCTTGTTCATTTTCAGAAAAGTAAGCGGTCTACATTTTCTGAGGATAGTCGCATGCGACGGTCTGTTACTACACCACCTGCAGCACTAAAGACACGCTCAGATAATACACTGGCAGCAGGGCAAGCCAGCACCTCCAATGCATACTGGCTAAGCTCTGGCCATGTATCCAACTTAGAGACCCAAAATTTGAAAGGGGAAGAGGCATCTGGGAGTACACTTAGAGGGAAAGCCAAGTAGTCTGTCACCATCTTACGGAAACGTTTCTTCCTGGTGACTGGAGCCGTCTCGGATGGTGTAGACCTTGCTGGCGCTGTCACAAAACTTTGCCACATTTGTAACATACAGTTCTTGCCCTGTGCAGAGGCGCTGCTTCTGATCCCTCTTGTTGTAGAGGTGTCTACACTGCCTCGACGCACAGAGCTGCTTTGTAAAGCAGTAGCAGCAGCAGCTCTCTTGGCTGGAATGTACAACAGTATGGATTGCACCAGTGTGTCTTGGTACTCCTGCATTTTACGTCCCGGTTCACCGGTGTGATGAGGGTTTGTAAGTTGTCCCGGTAGCGAGGGTCTAGGAGGGTGTACACCCAATAATCTGACGTGCTGAGAATGTGGGCGATGCGGCGGGCGTTTCTCAGGCACTGAAGCATGAAATCAACCATGTGCTGCAGACTCCCAACTGGCCAACAAAGGCTGTCCTCTGGAAGAGGCGTCATCTCTGTCTCCTCTGCATCACCCCACCCTCGCTCTACATACTGACTAGAGCGTTGTGTACCTCCCTCTGTAGGGATTTCTTCCTCCTCCATTGACTCCTCCTCCTCCTCATCCTCCTCACAAAGTGAGCCTGCCCAGCCCTTTGTGAGGAACCACGTTGCGCTGACTGTCCTGAAGGTAATTGAATTTGTGACTCCTCATCCTCCACCTCTTCCAAAACCTCTTCCTTTAGTGCTTTCAGTGATTTCTGAAGCAGGCAGATAAGGGGGACAGTCATGCTGACTAGTGCATCATCTGCACTCGCCATCCGCATTGAGACATCAAACGCACGCAAAACATCGCAGATGTCCTTCATAGAGGCCCACTCAGTAGTGGTGAAGTGTGAACGGCGCAAATTGCGAGTTGATTGCGCCTGTTGCAGCTGATACTCCATTACTGCTGGCTGCTGCTCACACAACCGCTCCAACATATGTAACGTGGAATTCCACCTGGTGGGTACGTCACATATGATGCGATGTTCAGGAAGGCGAAATCTGACTTGCAGAGCTGCAATGCGCGATCTGGCCATGCTGGAACGTCGCAAGTGAGCGCACTCTAGGCGGACCTTGTGCAGCAGTGCATCAAGATCCGGATAGTCCCTCAAAAAACTCTGCACGACCAAGTTGAGCACATGTGCCAGACATGGTATGTGAGTGAGGTTGCCAAGGCCCAGAGCTGCCACCAGATTTCGGCCATTGTCACACACTACCAAGCCTGGCTGGAGATTAGCTGACAAAAACCACACGTCGCTCTCCTGCTTGATGGCATCCCAGAGCTCCTGCGCTGTGTGGCTTCGATTCCCCATGGGAATTAATTTCAGGACGGCCTGTTGACGTTTGGCCATGGCTGTGCTCATATCGGTCGCAACAGGTAAGCGTTCACGGGTCCATGTGGAGGTATACCGTGACGGCTCGTGCAGCGATGATTCTGAGGAACTGGAGTAGGAGGAGGAATCAATGTGCACAGACTGGATTCCTGCAATCCTTGGAGTTGGCAGAACACGTACAGCGCCACTGGCAAGATCTGTACCCGGCTCCACAACATTGACCCAATGGGCAGTGAGGGAAAGGTATCGTCCTGGCCATGGGTACTGGTCCACGCATCGGTGGTCAGGTGGACCCTGCTACTGATGGCGTTTAGTAGCGCATGTTTAATGTTTCCCTCGACATGTTTTTGCAGAGCAGGGACAGCTTGCCTGCTGAAATAAAATCGGCTTGGCACATTATATTGTGGGACTGCCAATGCCATAAAGTTCCTGAAACTGTCAGTCTCCACCAGCCTGAATGACAGCATTTCAAGGGACAGGAGTTTTGCAAGGCCAGCATTCAGAGCTGTGCTCGTGGATGGTTTGCCGAGTATGGCCGTCTTTTATCCCATGCCTGTGTTACCGATGGCTGTTTTTTGTTCTGGGAGTGTGACGATGACTGTGAACTTGCTGCAGTGGGTGGAATAACAGTTTTTCTATGGACAACAGTGACCGAGGTTCTTCCATGGAGATCCTGTGAGGAAGCCGAACCAGGTGTGTGAGAGCTGGAGGTAGAGGCTCGAACATGACCTAAAGATGTAGGTGCTGCTGTAGGTTGGCCTACATCTCCAGTGTGTCTTTGTAACTCAGCTACGTGCTTTGTCCGTACATGTTTCCACATATTTGTGGTATTCAGGTTACTGATATTTTTACCTCTTTTAACTTTTTGCTTACACAGCTTGCATTGAACATAGCAAATATCATCTACAAGTCTGTCAAAAAAGGACCACGCAGTGCAAGTCATGGGAGCGCCAATTTTGACATTTCTAAGAGAACTGCTCCCAACAGGTGCCAAACTGGAGGCTACAGGCAAGCGAGTCTGCAGCCTACCTCTCCCTCCTCTTTGTACCGTTGGGACAATCTCTTCCTCAGAGCTGCTCCCACCACCTTCCTGTTGCTCACGCCATGTTGGGTCTCGGACTTCATCATCTCCACTACCCTCTTCCAACACCTGCTGCTGTTGGATGGTCTGGGCAGCACCATGCTCCACAAAACCTGGCACCTGAGTCTCATCATCATCATAAGATGCGTTCTGCGGTTTTCTGTCCATCGGCACTGGCTCACCCGCCTCTTCAGATTGAGAGACACAGCTGTTGCGCATCACTGCATACTCCCTCTTCTTCAAATTGCAGAATGCTGCTTGCCTGTGCCCGTGTTTGCGAGCCAACAGATTCTGAGAACAGAAGCAGAGACTAAGCTGGCTCCTGTACAGAACTCTCTGACTGCCTGTGCAATTTGACAGGCGGTGAACAGACAGATGGTTGCTCAACAGTGTTGTGTTCCTGAGAGGAGGTGGAAGGAATTGAAGTCGATGCATTGGCTGCCATCCAACCAACAACGGCTTCAATTTGTTCTTCCCGCAGCAGGGGGGCACGCCGAGCTCCTACCAAAGTGCGCATAAAGGAACGCTCACGGGGAAAACTGGTGGATGCTGTGTCACTGAGGGCGGCAGCAGCCACAGAATCCCCACGTCCTCTCCCTGCTGAAACTCCACGCCACGACCACGTGCCTTACTCACTGACTTCTTCATCTTGGTAAATTGAGAAAGAAAGTCAGAAAAGTTATAAGGCCTAAGTGTGGTTATTACGCAGAGAGTGAAGTGAACACTGAAACACAACTGTTCACAATCTGTGAAAGGCTACTCCTTTGTCTACTTCTATAGTGTTTGCAACCAATGTATTGTATACGGATGGAAGCGCGTCACACTAATAGATTATATTTTAAATGGAATGGAGCAGAACCAATTGGAGATAAATGAAAAGGATGAGCCACTGAGACACGCTCAGCAGAGTACAAGCAGCAGTGCTTGAACAAGTAACTGGAGCGTGATGTGCACTCAAAAAATAAAAAACACAGACTGAAGTGAACACTGAAACACAACTGTTCACAATCTGTGAAAGGCTACTCCTTTATCTACTTCTATAGTGTTTGCAACCAATGTATTGGATACGGATGGAAGCGCGTCACACTAATAGTTAAATTGCATGGAGCTGCAAGAATTACACTGAAGGAAAAAAAAAAGAGTCTGTGAGTGACATGTGCAGATGCCTACAGACAGCGTTGCATGCAGAGCAAACTGCAGCGTCACCTGCACTCACACACACCTTGCAGAGCTGTTAAAACAACACTGCAGGCAAAAGGAAGCTTTACACAGCGGTTGGTTGCTAGCCTGCCTACAGCACAGTACACTAAATCGCAATCTCTAACTGGCCCTCAGAGTCAGCACAGCAGCGTTCTGTCCCTTACTGAATTCACAGCACAGTGACGCTAAAATGGCGGCGGCGCCTTTTATAGTGCATTCTGACATCATTTCAGCATCCAATCACAGCCATGCCATTAGTTAACATGACCGCAGCAGTACAGGATGTGCCCACACTTCTTAGGATTCCTCATTGGCTGACTAAAATCACATTGCCTCGCAAAGAATTATGGGAACTTCCGATTCCGGTATCCGATAAGACGAAAATATCGAAACGAAGTATCGAAAGGCCGATAGAGCTAATATCGGCCGATACCCGATATTTGCAGTATCGTATCACTCAACACTAGCTATGAACTTACTTTTCTTCATTTTTGTAATCACTTTTTCTGAATGAACATTAAACAAGTTTTGTTTTATCCATACAAGTAAATATTCTACTTTTTATCCTCACCGTGCTCTTACTTAAAGAAGTGAGAAAGGTTTTTTTTTTTTAACACACCTCCAGTCGAGACGAGCTGCTCGAGTTTCCTCCCCAGAGCCCGATACAAGCGATGCCTGTTCAGACTTCTGAGGCCCGAGAGCTGGCAGAAGAACCCCACCACCCGCTTTTTGAAGATCTCCCACCACTCTGACTTACTACTACAGAGATCCAAAAGCGGTACCTGGCTCTGAAGAAAATCCTCGAAGGATTGTCTCACCTCCGCTTCTTCCAGCAGGGACGAATTCAGGTTCCGCAGCCCTCTTCCCATCCGGGGAGTCTCTGCAACATTCAGAGAAAAGAAAATTAGACAGTGATCGGAGCTCCACCTCAACGGCGGACACAGCAGAAAAGATGGCATCCTCCTTTAAAAAAAACCTGTCTATTCTAGATCTACAGGTACCCCTATGATAGGTGAAACCCCCGTGGCCTGGGGTGTGCCGGATGTGGACATCCACCAGGTGAGCTTCACTGGCTATGCTATTAAGCACTGTCATAAGCCAGGCGATCTCCAGGACCCCCCGATCACGGGACCACGTAATGGTAATGATGTCCCCACCGAAGACCACCTGTCGCTCGTAAAAAGAAAGGGCTTAATCTTCAGGAAGAGACATTTCCGGTCCCACTTTGACTGGGCCGTAGATGTTTATGAGCCGCAGCTCTTGTCCCCTCATGAAGAGTCAAGGACCAGGCGCCTCCCCATTTCTAACTCGATCACTCATCTGCATTCCACATCTGCAGTCTTGAAAAGGACTGCCACCCCGCTATATGACTCGGCCACAAGAAACCAGTATGAGGGCCCACACCTCCACTCCCTCCGTGCCTTATATATGGCCCCCATGTCAGTTAATCTAGTCTCCTGCAAAAATAAAATGTCAGCCTCAATTCGGGTGAAAAAATCAAAAGCCGTAAATCTAGCCGCATCTGACTTAATGCTGGCGACATTAATGGACGCCAACGTCAACGGGTCGAGTTCAGCCATCATGAGTGATTGAATTAGACGGCCTTCTTCTTACCCACCCCGCTCCCACCACCCTCTGGGGAGGAGTCAGAACCCTTCCTCTTTAAGGTAGCTGAGGTATCCATTCCTCCTCCCCTGGTGTCCTCGCCTCCAGACTCCGGGTCTGTCCCCCCCAAGAGAAACAACGTCCCCTGAGGGTTGTACTCCGCCGTCCCCCAAAAGACCCCTCGATGCCGCCCCCGGTCCCTCACCCTTGTCCTGCGACTCCTCAGTAGAGTCACCGAGGGCTTTGGAACCAATTGGAGAGTGTGATCAGAGGGGGGACGGTGGGGCCTTCCACTGGTACATTCACGGTCGGGGTGGGGGGATTTGGAAGACTTATTCAGCCTCCTCCTCCCCCTCCTATTGGTACGTTTTTCCCCACCCATTGATGTTGTAGGCTTCTCTATGACTTCCTCATCAACACTTTCATATTGAGAGGAGCTGTCTGAGTCAGCCGCTTTATCCTCCCTCTCCATCCTCCTGATCTTCTCGTTCACCGCTTCCTCCCCAGGGCCTCAGAGGCTTTATCCACCGACCTAGGGAGGGAGCAGGCATCACCCCGGTTACCCGAGGCTCCACCTGCTCCCTACCCCCATGGCGAGCCGCCTGCCTCCGTTGATATGAGGGGCCTCTAGTAACCTTGCCTTTCCTCACCGGTCCCCTAGCCCCCTCCCCACCACCACCGCCCGCCACGATGGAGGAAATCCCACTGGAGGTTTCCCCCCCACAGTCTCCCCCCTCCGGGCCTGCAGCGGCATTGGAGAAAGAGCAAGGGCAGCGGCTATACGGGTGACCAAGGTCACCACACAGGTGGCACCGAATGTCCTTACACGCGGCGGGGAGATGACCCACCCCGCCACACAAGGCACATTTCTGCACCTTGCAGCTTGCGCTGAAGTGGCGGGGATCTCCGCACTTGTGACAGACCTTCGGTTGCCCCTGGTAGAAGACCAGGATCCTGTCCCTTCCCAGGAACACCGAGGAAGGGATGTGGGTGACCGTATCGCCTGAGACCTTCAACTTAACCATGAAGGTCCAGCCCCCCGACCAAATACCAAATTCGTCCCTGTTCTTTTTTGGGACCTCCGTGACTTCCCCATAACGGGAAAGCCACGTCATTATGTCCACGCCTGAGAGTGATTCGTTACATGTCACCACGGTCACTCTCTTGACGGAATTTTGGCGAGACACCGCCTGCACGACGAAGCCTCGCCATCCGGGCTCCCCCTTCACCAGCTCATAATTCGACCAGAAGAGCTCAAGCCCCTCTGGCCGGACGAAGCTGATGTCAAAGAACCGGGCCGCCGAGGGATGGATAAGGGCAAAGATGTCATCCGCCCTTAAGCCCATCTTCAGGAGGAGCTCCACCACCCTGCTCCTGGGTGGTCAAGCTTCACTGCCCCCCCACCGAAGACGGACCACATTCCTCCTCACCGGCCCTTGCCCGGCTGTCGGGAGAGACCACACAGTCCCTCCCTCTCTTCTCTTTTGGAAGGCGGCCAAACCATGCCTCTCTATCCAGAAAGACAAGTCCATCGTCCTCCCCTCTACTATTATCGATCTTTCTCCCCTTTTGAGGGCCTCCAGAAAACGGCGGTGCAAAATGCCATCCCTGGAGTCCAGAGGCGAGGAGACCCCCTGAGAACCTCCCCGACCCCCTGCCGTGACCCCGCAAATGAACGCCTGGGTGCCACATCTGGGGGGGGCATGGGCCAGTCCCCCTCCTACTAGTACTTGCTCTCACATTCACTCTTGCATCCACCCCTGCAATCACTCCTTCACTCACTCCCTCATCCATACCACTCTCGCCATCATTCACACCTTCATGCACCACCTCAGCAAAAAGCTCCTCAAAAATGTCACTCACACCATCATTATCATCCTCACTGTCCATATATACATTATTTACACTATGCACCTTATTATTTACATTGCCTTTGCTATGCTTTACACCTCCTGCTGGGGGCCCTGGCTGGACCGTAATATCACTGCCTCTTTTGTTGCCTCTGCCCCAGGAGCGCCGCTGCCCCTTTAAATGCCCCAGAGCAGAGTGCACTCAGTACACTCTGCCTGGGCTCGGGAGCAGCAGCAGCTCCTGAGCTCTCCAACACCAGTTGTTTTTTTTTTCCTTTCCCTTTGTGCTTCCTAGAGCAGGGAAGGACTTTTCTGCCACTGTACCCTGCCCTCCACACACTTCCCCTGCCGGCTTCATCTGGAGCACCGGAGCCCCCGCACCACCAGATGACGGTAAGTGGGCTGGGGACCCCG
Source organism: Oophaga sylvatica (assembly GCA_033576555.1). Classification (NCBI taxonomy): domain Eukaryota; kingdom Metazoa; phylum Chordata; class Amphibia; order Anura; family Dendrobatidae; genus Oophaga; species Oophaga sylvatica. The sequence goes on from JARQOD010000006.1 coordinate 355,371,199, forward strand.
ACAACTCCCTACCGGCTTTCGGGGGCACAGAAATAATGGTATTGGTGGGTGGGACAGAGGGCGACGGGCCCGCTGAGGCCACGCCCCGCCAGCCGCAGTCACTCCACGTGGACGTCAGCCCCCTGCGAGGCCACGCCCACCCCGGATGACACAGACACAGGGGGCGGGGCTGTGACTGCTGAGACCACGCCCCCCTCCGGCTGCGGTCACTCCACGATGGTGGGTGGCAGCTCCTTGCGAGGCCACGCCCACCCCAGATGATGCGAGCACAGCGGGCAGGACTGTGGTTGAGGAGGGCACACCCCCCCAGCATGCCGCTGCCTTTGCAGGAAGGGCAATATTCAGGAGGCCACGCCCCCCCTTACGGGCCGTCACCGCCTCTCTGCACCCACGACCTGCTGTAGGCAAGGTTGGCCACTCCCCTTCGGCGTCCAGCGGCGGCGGGGCCCCTCGCATGGACCCCTTTTGGGGTCTACATGCTGAGTGCCTCGGCTTCACCATGGCCACCTCCAGGGAGCAACCAACACCTTGCAGGTTTTTAATTGTTGCTTTACAGCAGCATCCGCGCCCTTACGATGCTTCTGGACCCCAATAAGCGATCCAGACTTAACGGACCCGTGCGTGGGGGGCCCAGAAGCAGCTCTCTCTGCCGGAGGTGTGGACCCGGCTCTACTCGTACCTGGTGCTGGGCCAGCCCCCCCGCCACAGGGGACTGAGCCCAAGCACCACCTCCAACAGTAACACCAACACCGGCACCGACCTCCATATCGCTGCCTGAATTCGAACTGACACCACCAGATGCGACATTAAGATCCAGGCAGACATTACTCTCCCCGCTCTCTTGCTGCAGACCCACCACAGGGCCCGAGCCGGGGTGGGCAGCGGGTTCCGCACAACAGGACTGGGGGGCCCCGGAAAGAGGGACAAACACAAGCTTCTCCACCACCTTTTGTATTGCCTTACGCCTTCTCTTACTCTTCCCGGTTGCCCCATCCTCAAGGCAGACCTCGTCCCCAAACAGCAGTGTGCCAAACCGTGCTGGGGACTCAATCTGCCTCACTTGTTGTAGGACGAGTCAGCCCCCCTCGCTATTACTCCCGCTCCCTCCATCCTCCCCCTCACTCCCACTTTCCTCCAGGTCACTGGAGTCTAGTGGGAGAGCCACTTGTTCGGGGGCTATCCCGCTGTGCGCTCTTACCCACCAGGTCCTCAGGTGGAGCTGGCTCAGATGTTTCGCCATCTTCCTCCTCGTCCTCCACCTGGCTGGGGCCTCCTGACCCCCCAGGAGACCCACCGGTCAGGGCTCTAAACCGGTCATCATTGCGGAGCTTCTCCTCGAAAGGGCCGCTCCCCTCCAGGATGGATGTTCTCCTGTCTTCCAGAGTTCTTATAGCCCCCTTCAGCCTCTTGACCGTGGCAGATAACTCCGCTCTCTTTGAGGCAGGGAGCTGATTTTTTGCTGTTACTTGGGCTCACCTCAACTCCTCCCGGGAGTCTCCTCAGCTGCTTAGCTGCTTCCTCGTACTCACAGGGGGTGGGCGTGGATGCGGGAGGCGTAGACGGTAGCCGGCTCTCCCGCAGCATTGGAGCTCCAGATGTTAGGGGGGCTCCCACCGCACCTCTGCTAGCAGCCTCTTCTCCAGGAGAAGGAGCTGCAACGGTCCCGGCTTCAGGGGTCCCTGGTCCTGGAGCCTTGCGGCCCCCCAAGGTTATCCTCCTGTTGCCCATTTCCCTGGGAATGGCTGGGCACTGTCGATGAAAACAGGGTCTCCCACCCCCAGCCGACTTGCCGGGGGGTGGGAGCCAGGAGCACAGCCCCGACGCTCAGTCCCAGGGAGGGCCTCTCTCTCCTGGGAAGGGGCAGGCAAAAGTCCAGGTAGAAAAGTCCTCCTTCCCAGGAGCTCAGCACAAACACAGCCAAACACCTCCAGCAGCAGGTAACTCCTCCTCTTCCTCCCAAGGCTGCTGGCATGAGACTTGCCCTCCAATAGATCCTTGTAAAAGGATTTAAAGTGTACTCATTCAAATTAGAGAAACAATTTAAATTAAAAAGATTAGACCTGCCTCCACCACAGGGGGGCTCGCTCGACCCACCAGCGGACAGGCACCAGTATTGGGAGAGGGGGTCTGGCCGTCAGGGTCCACCGCAGCTCTGGCACAAACCCGGCGACACGCAGGTTGCACGGGCAGGAACGGAATGGCCGTGTCGTTTTCGCACTTTTTTGGTTTTAGAAGGGCATGACATGCCTATATCTGTTTCTCCCCCTCCTTTTACTCCTCCAGCTCTTTTCTTTTCGCATGACTATATGTACTTGTCACTTTTCCATGTGTTAGTTGTGTCTTCTGAACAGTTTGTCAGCTTTTGGACACCTTTGAAGTGTTTTCTATGTGTTTTCTATGTGTTTCTATGTTTTTGTTTGCCTGCCATTGGTATTAACAGTGTTCGACGGTGTTCGACGAACAATTCGATGAACAGTTCGTCGAACACATGGGTGTTCGGTGACCCGAACCGAACTCGAACACTACGGGGGTGGCTCAACACTAACACACCTACAGTGCCCATTTCAATGCCAACAACATCAATTCTTATTACTTCAGCTTGTCAACCTTAGTTTACTTTATAATAATAGTAACGCATTGAAAACTGGGGATTATTTGGTTAAAGTTGTGGGGGGGCAGGGCTGGCTCCAGGTTTTCGTGGGCCCCGGGCGAAAGAGTCTCAGTGGGCCCCTTTAACACATACCACAATTCATGATGCTCCGATACGGCAGAGAAATATAGGTATAGTACAATGCCAAATACTTCACTTTTTACATTACATGAGTGATATCTATTGTAAATTCTACAATAGCTCAAAAACCGGACAGTATAGTCCTCCATACAGTATTATGGGCACCACATAGTGCGCCATACAGAATGGGCACCATATAATGCTCCATACAGAATAGGCCCCATATGTGTTCCATATGATGCTCCATATATAAAGGGCCCTATATATGCCCCATAAATAATAAACCCCATATAATTCTCTAGTATATGATTGGCCCCATATATGATGCTCCAGTGTATGATGAGCCCCATATAATGCTCTAAATATAATGGTCCACATATATAATGCTCCATATATAATGGGCCCCATATGTAATATATAATGGATAATGCTTCAGTGTATGATGGGCCTATATAATGCTCCATATTTAATGGGCCCCATATGATGCTCCAGTGTATAATGAGCCCCATATATGATGCTCCAGTGTATGATGGGCCCCATTTAAAATGCTCCAGTGTATGATGGGCCCCATATATAATGCTCCAGTGTATAATGGGCCTTATCTAAGATGCTCAAGTGTATGATGGGCCCCATATATAATTCTCCAGGGTATAATGCTCCACATATATTGCTCCAAACATTAAAAAAAATGAAATACCTCTCCTCGCTGGGCACTGCTCTACTCTGGACTCCTCAGCGTCGCCATCTTCCAGCTCTCTGCACTGTGACTGTTCAGGCAGAGGGCGCACAGACGTGACGTCATCGCGCTCTCTGACCTGAATGTCACTGTCAGGAAACGCGGAAGACGTCACAGCGGTGGAGCAGGGAGAGGTAAGTATTGCAAGTGCTGGGGCCCTGAGCAAGCAGGTTAGGCACACTTGTGGGCGCAAGCACTGGCAAAGGGCCGTTCATAGCACGCCGGTGTCTCTGACGGTGAGTGGGCCCCCCACCTGCTCAGGGACCTGGCACTTGCCCAGGTGCGCCAGGTGCTGACGCCGGAAAAACTGGCATATGTTGAGGTGTAGGCTGGACATTCAGCAGCTGCAAATGGAGGAATTGGAGAAGTCGGAGGAAGAGGAGGACAAAGCGAGCCATTTTGCTGGCAACCTATGTGTCATCAGGGGAAGGTGGTACAAAATCCTTTGAAACCCAGGCATGGTTCATTTTAATGAAGGTGAGATCACCAACATTTTGAGTTGACAGCCGGGTCCTTCTTTCTGTCAGGATTGATCCAGCAGCACTGAAGACTCTTTCTGATAGCACACTACCAGCAGGGCAAGCGAGCTCCTGTAAGGCATATTGTGCCAATTCAGGCCAGGTGTCCAGTTTACAGGCCCAGTAGTCAAAGGGGAATGAACTGTGAGGGAGAACTTCGATAGGGGAGGAGAGGTAATTTTGAACCATAGTTGACAAAAGCTGTCTCCTGTCTGTTGCAATCGATTCAGTATAAACAGTCGTGTGAGCGGTACTCGGGAATCAGTAAACAACATGGTCATGAAACCCCTGTCTCCAATGCCACTTCGGCTGTGTGCACCATGAACACCTCTTCAATGTTGCACAGTACGGCTCGTGGTAGAACCTGCACCGCTGCTGTGTACTGGGAATGCCTCTAACAAACAGTTTACCAGAGTTACTTGTTTGTTCGCCAATATTAGCTCTAGGTTCTCCTGTGGCATGTTGTTCTGTAATTTGCCTTTATAGCGTGGATCGAGGATGCTGGCCAACCAGTAGTCGTCATCCTTCATAATTTTGACAATGCGGGGGTCCGTTTTGAGGATCCGCAAGACATAATCACACATGTGGGCTAATGTTCCAGGTGTCAATGATGCACTGCCAGTGGTGGGTGGAGGAGCACTTTCTGCCAAATCCACATCCCTCCAGTCACGGACAAACCCTGTACCTGACCTTGGCAAGCCAACATTTTCTCTTGCCCCCCTGAGAATCATCCTCCTCCCCAAAATAATCATCCCCTCATCCTCCTCCTCTTCCTCTTCTTCCTCCACCTAGTCCAGGACAGTTCCCTGAGAAGACAATTGCTGACTGTCATCAAGGCTTCCCTTATTGTGCGTAAAAGTTTGCATGAGCAGACGCATAAGTGGGATGCTCATGCTTATGATGGCATCATCTGCGCTTACCAGCTGTGTGCATTCCTCAAAACACTGAAGGACTTTACAGAGGTCTTTCAGCTTTGACCACTGCACACCCAACAGCTCGATGTCTGCCCTCAAACTGCCTGCCCGTGTTTCCTCCTACAAATGCGTTACAGCCTGCCTCTGTTCGCACAGCCTCTCAACCATGTGCATGGTGGAGTTCCACCTTGCAACGTCTATGATTAGGCGGTGCTTGGGAGGTGGAGCGATCGCTGCAGCCTCTGCATATGACTGGAGTCTATGAGCGAGCGACGTATGTGCGAGCACAGTCTTCGCACCTTATGGAGCAGGGCTGGCAACTCCGGATAATTATTTATGAAGCACTGCACCACCAGGTTCAAGGTGTGAGCCAGGCAAGGTATGTGTCTGAGTTTTGCCAGGGCTATGGCCACCACAAAAATACATCCGTTATCACTGACTACCTTGCCTGGCTCAAGATGTAGACTGCCCAGCCATGACTCAGTTTCTCACTGCAAGTAGTCGGCCAGTACCTCCGCGGTGTGTCTGTTGTCGCCCAAAGACATCATCTTTAAAACAGCCTGCTGACGCTTACCACTAGCTGTTCAATAGTGGGACACCTCGTGTGCAACACTGGCAGCTGCGGATGGAGTGCTCGTGCGACTGCGCTCTATCGACGAGTTTTCGCTTCTGGAGGAGGATGAGGAGGGTCGAACGCCTACAGCCAACTGTTGCCTATACCGTGGGCTAGGCAGCACTGTCCCACCGCCACTGTCCCTGTGGAGCCTGCATCCACCACATTAACCCAGTGCGCAGTGATAGACACGTAACGGCCCAGGCCATGCCTACTGGCCCATGCATCTGTTGTGAGGTTCACCTTTCCACTCACTGATTGTTTGAGTGCATGGACAATGCAGTCTTTCACATGCAGGTGGAGGGCAGGGATGGCTTTTCTTGAAAAGAAGTGCTGACTGGGTAGGTCATAGCGTGGGACAGCGTAGGCTATGAGCTCTCGGAACGCTGCGCTTTCAACCAAACGGAAGGGCATCATCTCTAATGAGATCAGTTTGGCAATGTAGGCGTTCAAAGCCAGTGTATGCGGATGAGAGGATGAGTACTTTCTTGTCCTACTCAGAGTGTCTGCTAGGGTGAGCTGGACTTGAGAGCTGCATATGGGGGAACTTGCGGTGGACATGGTGGACTGAGAGTGGGTTGGTGATGGTGGTGGTGGTGGTGATGGCCTAGATTCAGTCTTTTGTTGGAAAAACATTGGCATTCCCTGACTGCTTTGGCCTTGCGACGACACCTCAACATTTCTTGCTGGTGGTGTGCTAACCGGTGGGCTTACAGTGGGGTAAGCGATGTAGCATTGCTGGCTACCTTCAGTCGGAGCAGGTACACGTGTGCTACCTGAGGTTTTGTAGTCCGTCCACGCTTGCAAGTGCATGGTGTTTAAATAAATAAGCATGCAACTGGTATTCAAATTTCGGAGATTTTTCCCTCGGCTAAAGGTCCTTCCACACACACACAGATAACCTTTGCCTCATCAATAGGATTTTGGTCAAAAAAGTGCCACACTGCACTCTTCCTACTATGGGATAAATTTTCAGGGCTTGCACGCTGTGCTAATTTGACCGTTTGGCCAAGCTGTTCTGCAACTCTTTTTGTTTTTTTAACATGGTTTTGGACTGCTACAGGCCTGCCAGATAACCGCAGCTGCGATGTTGATGCCTGCTGCAGATCCTCCTCCTCTTCTGAGCTATTGCCAGCGGCACCCTCTTCCCCCAATGGATGCCAATCCGGGTCAACAACTGGGTCATCCATCACCTCCTCTTCAATTTCATCTGCACCTTCCTCTGTGTCACCGTGTAATTTGGTATAGTATGCGGGAAGGGGCATCTATGTTTCATCAGGGTCAGAATCTGGCTCCTTAAACTGCGAGGGCAATGCAGTGCTCTGCGTGAATGTACCAGCAGAATCATATAGCAGTGGCTGTGCATCAGTGCACTCCATGTCATATTTATCTTGGACTGGGGAATTCAGGATTTGACTTGATCACCCAGGCATGGTTTGTGAAAAGAGCTCCAGGGAGTAATATGAAGTGTGGCCTGCCTCATCCTTCACTTTTGGTGGGGGTGAAGGACACAAGGAAAGGTGTTGTTCCTGACCAGGAGCCTTTGAAACTTTTTGAAACTTCAGAAGAGGAGGCGATAGAGCTGGAGGCTGTTTCGGCAATGTAAGCCAAATCCTGTTTCTAATGCTCCGGCTTTAAAAGCGGTTTACCTACTCCAGAAAAGGGAGCCTTCCAGGCCTTCTGGAGCCAGACAATGATGCAGGCTCAACACCTCCTGCCTTAGGTGCTATTGTGCTTTTGTCACTACCAGCAGATGCACCACCAGCACCATCAGTACCAGCTGGCCCCCCCGCCCACGTCTGTGGCCTCTTCCACCAAACTTCCTCATGTTTGAGAAAATGTACTAACAGTACCATATATCTGCTGGTATTTTACGAGGAGTGTACAGCTGTATACGGTGTAGGGAAAAATTTAAATCTCCGTATATATTTCCGGAGTCACACACAGACGCTCACTCAGTATGGATTTGACCGTAATACAAAGAGCAGATATACGGTACTGTATCAGAAGCGGACAGCTGTATACAGTGTAGGGGAAAATTTAAATCTCCGTATATATTTCCGGAGTCACACACAGACGCTCTCTCAGTATGGATTTGACCGTAATACAAAGAGCAGATATACGGTACTGTATCACAAGCGTACAGCTGTATACTGTGTAGGGGAAAATTTCAATCTCTGTATATATTTCCGGAGTCACACACAGATAGTCAGCATGTATTTGTCCGTGATACCAACGGGTACACAGTAGTGTGTGAGGAGCGTACAGCTCTATACGTTGTAGGAAAAAATGAACGGTCGGTAACTGTGCAGAAAAAAAGAATCAAAGTATTAGTGCTGTGTAAAAAGCTGTCTGCACAGCAGTGTACACACAGCAATACAGCTATCATGCAGCCTAATAACCAGCGCTGCTGCACACAAGAAAATCCTCCCCTGTCACTGCACACAACTGTACAGCACTATTGCGATCAGCACAAGCACATAAGAACTTCTCTTTCCAGCCCTAACTCTCTTCCTACTGATAAACAGCATCAGCAAACTCTCCCTACTGTTAAGATCGGCAGAAGTAAAATGGAGGTCGGCGCTCAGGGTTTTTATAGACACTACGACGCCCCCCAAAGCAAGCCAATCACTGCAATGCCCTTCTCTAAGATGGTAGTGGACGCTGCACATGTCATCTCGTTGCCCACAGTGTACGTCCTTGCTCATTGGCTGAAAAAAGGCGCCTGAAAGCATTCTCGGAAAACCGTCTTTGGCGCTCGTTTTGCCGAACGCATGGCCGATTGCACGCTATGGTCGTGTTTCGGACAACGAAACCCGACTTTGGTGAAAGTCGGTGACTTTTGAATCTTACCGACCTGTTTCGCTCAACTCTAATGCCGACTATTGATTATAATAACTAGAATAATACCAAATTTATACATTTTTATGTGTTAGTATACAAATTTTGTCATTAAATAATATATACAGTATATATATTTACATTTTCAAATCCAGTAATCTGGTAAAAAGAAGTCCTTTATAAGGAAACTAGATGGAGGCCCGATGCTATCACATCGGGAAGGCGGTAATGTCATGATGGGGGCAGGCTTTGCAGTGTTGAGAATCTCTCTCCTCCATGTGCTCATCCACCTATCCACTCTCTCTTTCCCCATGTGCTGACTTCTCCCGTCTGTGCTCTCTTCTTTGACCTATCTACCCCATGTGCTATCCCCCTTGTCTCCTGTCTCTCCTTCCTGTGCTGTGTTCTCCCCTCATGTGCTTTCCCATTTGAGCGGTGACCCCCTGTGCTCCGTCTCTCTCTCCCCTGTGTCTGATCGTGTACAGAACATACCACAGCTCCTGGGCAGAGGAGGAAGCAAAAGACAATACTGACATTACAGTGGAAGACCGCAGAGGATACATTTTGTGAGGTAAAATATTGTTTAAAAACAGTCAGTGAAATATTTTACCTCACAAAATGAATCCTCTGTGATCCACTGCTGTAATGTCAGTATTGTATTTTGCTTTCTCCCCTGCCCAGGACATGTGGTATGCTCCGTACATGGTCAGACACAGACAATTTTAAAAATGAACTTTAGTTCGTGGGAAAACCCCTTTAAGGTGACCGGCTTGCTCGGCCTGTAGACAAGTCGCGGATCTGCCGCCGGGATCACCTGAATTATTCACTGTCGCCTGCGTGGAATTCGCACAGGAGCAGTGCGACGGTGTTCCGCTGTTGTTACCGTGCAAGAAGCTGCGTGAGTGAGTGTGAGTGGTGTGTGTGAGTGTGAGAGTGTATGATTCGTGCGGCGTATAGAGTGTGTGTGTGTGTGTGTGTGTGTGTGGGTGCGACGGTGTTCCGCTGGTGGTACCGCGCAATAGGTTGGTACCAGCAGCAGTTTCCATATTGAGACACCCGTCACTTAGGTGTTCCAATATGGTGGCCGGTGAACTTCCTCCACTTGGAATTCTGGGATACGGTGACATCTGGACAGAACAGAAAATGAAAACATTACAAGGCAATTATATAAATAGATGTTTCTTTTAGGTTTTTTTGGCAACCCACTGGCACTTTCAGTCTTGTTGCTAAGGTTCTGATGGGTCTACAGAGGAAGTCCCCTCCATTTATTAAATTACTAAAGAGTTTCAGTCACTTTAGGTGTTACACAACTGGGACAGTTACCTCTGATCCCAGCCTTTAGCGCCGGTATGAGCGGTAGAGTGCTGCAAGTGCCAGGGGGAAATGACCCATTCGCCACAACGTACATTTGGGATGGAAAGGGTATAAATGATATTGAAATTTTCTGAAGATATGTCGTCTTTAATACTACAATGTCTACAAAACTAAACTACATGTGCTTATATGAAAAGATTTATGCTGTGCTGATACAATGTGAAACAATAGAAAAGCAGATGGTTGGGTCTGTTTTTAGTGCTACATGAACTGTAAGAATTGTCAAATGCCATTAATTTACTAACCATGGGAATCAGTGAATCACAAAGTGCGTCTCAGAGCTTAGTAATGTGTGTTCATGTATGTGACGTCTCACACGATGGTGTTTTCATTTCCGATCTGAAGAGTATTTTATTATAACAATTTACCCGAACAGATGCTGTTTATCTCATTTGTGACCAGTTTTGTTCAGGATGGAACGGTTACACTGAAAATTCAGCTAAATTATATCCCATATGTTTATTTATTAACTACTTACTGAACATATTACCTTGGGCTATTAAAATTTTACAGAACAATTTGAAGGCATTTATGTCCTGTTGTTTAAATAGTCAGAGTAATGTAAAAAGCAATGCAACCTATAATAGTTTATCACATGTGCTCAGTACATTTCAAAAATGCCTTTTTTGGTTTTATACAGTGGTTTACTACAATGCATATCATTTAAGTAATTGAATGTTTGTACCACTTTTTTTTAGAATTTCTTATGCAGTCTACATGGATAAGATACTGTAGATAAGAAACAACATTTTCTTGTAGACAGATAATGATGTAGAAACAGTTCACAACCATTTCCATTATCCACAATATGCCCCATCATAAGGCACTTCCAAATCCATGTATAAGTGCAGCGGTCAGATGTCCGTACCTGCCTTTGATGCCTTTGAACAAAAAAAAAGTTGCTAGCTACCCACCCATTGGCCCAAATGCTAAATGGGCACATATTCTGCCAGGGTATGTAAACTTTTGAAGCACAACTGTTTATGGCTCTCACTGCTGAATCTACAACCAGTCATGGACGTGTGTGATGATGGCGGTAACCTGGTGACGACTGTGAAGCTTGGCAAGCTCACACACATACCATGCATGGTCCACATGATCAACTTGGTATTTCAGCTGTTTTGAAAACCTACCTAGATTTTCCAGAGCTTCTGGTCAAGGTACGCCGCATTAGTACCATTTCCACAAGTCAGCTACAGCTGCAGCCGCTCTGGCAGTGCTGCAGCAGCGCATGCAATTACCAGCTCACCAACTGGTGTGTGACGTGATCACGTGCTGGAACTCCACACTGCACATGCTGGCAAGGCTTTGTGAGCAGCAGAGGCCAGTTGTGGAAAACCAGTCCAACACGCAAGTCAGTACTCCGCCAGCCTCCGCACATAACAGCTGAAGAGTGGGCACAAATGTCTGACATTTCTGTGGTTCTCCAAAACTTTGAGGACTCCACAAAGATGGTAAGCAGCGATGATGCCATAATCAGTCTGCTCATAATTAAATATGAAGCTTTGCAGCGGACCAGGTGGAGAAGGAGGAAGACATGCAACAATGAGATAGACCCGCACAGCCTCATTTAATCTGCTCAGAACTGACTGGGTAGCAATGAGGAGGTGGAGGAACAGGAATGGTTGCTAGCGCAATAGAGGCTAGTACCCACACAAACTTTGTCCTGTTTCTCCTATGTGGATGGACTAATAAAAGGAATGAGGAGGAAGAGAAAGAGGAGGAGGAGGTGGAGAGTCATCATCATGGTGGAGAAAGGGAAGTGTTGGCTGTAGGGAGCTTGACACGTTGTTAGGGTCTGCGGAACGCACCAAAAATATGATGCGGAGAGGTGCGTTCACAGCCCGGGGTCCACCGTGCAGGCGAAGCCTGCTGCTAGTAAAATGGCACAAGAAGCAAACTCTATTATCCCCCAGAGTCGCCAAAATAAACGCCGTAATGCGCTGTGGCAATATGTGCGAACTCTGTTATTCCACAAAGCCGCTAGGAGTGCCGCAGCGCTATATGGCGATGTGTGCGAACTCACTAAACACAACTGAGTCGCAAAATAAACACGCAAGGGCGCTGTCTAGCGTTGAAAGCGAACCCTGTTACGTCACAGAGCCGCTGAGACAAACTTCTGTGTCCTGTCAGGCACCCAGGTACACAGTTAACTGCTAAGCGAACATAGAACGTGATCATGCGCTAATGTCCTCGTGGGAGTCACCCGCAATCTATGGCGTCTGAACGCCAGACCCTGAATACGGCAATCAAACTCCTCACCGGTTTATGCCGGTAATCTAGGGCATCTAGGACACCGACCCTGACCAGCTAGCATACCAAACTCCTCACCGATTAAGTCGGTATTCTAGGGGCTTATTTCAGCCGGGCCCTAACCACACACACGCATGACCACACTGGCGCTAAGCATATAATGGTTGACACTAGCGCATGACGGCCCAGCCATGCCACCCTTTTATAGCAACAGCTACAGGACCTGCCAGAAACAAGGACCAATGAAACTGTTCCAGAACACCAGTAGTCACAGGACCTTCCTGGGGACCAATAGGAGCTGCTGCAGTACCTGAGCATGTGACCCCTGATCTCCAATGAGAGATCTCACCCTGGGCATGCTCAGAAGGGGAAAACAAGGACTTTGTCTTAAAGATGTCTGCTCGCCGCTAACCAGTACTGGCCACAACAGCAGAGCCTGGAGATGCAGCAGCAATCCTCTGCACTCTGTTAGACTGGGCGAGACGCTGGGACCGACGTCTAAGCTGAGCAGAGTCCACTGCGGCCGGAGACGAATGGGAGACCGCAGCCGGGATGGTTCGAGATTCCCCTTGTGCAGAAGGGGAGCTCGACCCCTAACATTACCCCCCCTTCTCTGGGCCTCGCTACGCTCAAAGGCAGCGATGAGCTGCGGAGCATGAACATGCTCGGCAGGCTCCCAGGACCTATCCTCAGGCCCATAACCCCTCCAATCCACCAAAAAATTTTTTTTTGCCCCGTACTACCTTGCACCCTACAATGGCATTCACCTCGTAGTCGTCCGAAGACGAACCCGACGTCCCGGCAGATGACTCAGGCAACCGGGAGATGACCACGGGTTTTAGGAGGGACACATGGAAGGTGTCGGAGATACCAAGGCGAGGCGGAAGGGCCAAACGGTAAACCACAGGGTTCACCTGCTCGAGAACCTTCAAGGGACCCAAATAGCGTGGTGCCAACTTAGTGGATTCCACCCGTAGCCTGATGTTTCGGGCGGAGAGCCACACTAGGTCGCCAGGAGCAAATGTCGGAGCAGGACGCGATGGGCATCGGCAGAAGACCTCATCCTTTCCTTGGAAGCCTTAATGGCATCCTGGGTGTGGTCCCATATATCCCGTGCTTCCACAGCCCAGTCTGCCACCCTGGAGTCGGCGGAAGCCACGGGCATGGGCACAGGTACCCGCGGATGCTGGCCGTAATTTAAGAGAAATGGGGTCTGTCCGGTGGAGTCAGCCACAGCATTGTTTAGCGCGAACTCCGCCCACGGGAGCAAGGATGCCCAGTCATCCTGCCTGGCCGAGACAAAATGTCGCAAGTAGGTGACCAAGGTCTGGTTGGCCCTCTCTACCAACCCATTCGTCTCGGGATGAGGGGCAGAGGAGAGGTTCAACTCAATGCAGAGAAGATGACACAACTCTCTCCAGAACCGAGACGCAAATTGGGGACCTCTTCGTGACAATCTTGTCTGGCATACCGTGTAGACGGAAGATGTGTCTAATAAACAATGCTGCCAAGGCCCGTGCAGAAGGTAACCGTGGTAGCGGCACTAAGTGCACCATTTTGGAGAAGTGGTCGGTGATCACCCAAATGATAGTGCAACCCCGAGACTTGGGTAAGCCCACCACAAAGTCCATCCCGACCATCTCCCAGGGCCTGTCTGCCACCGGCAAAGGAAAAAGTAACCCAGCTGGCCGTTGTCGAGGGGACTTGTTCCTGGCGCAGGAGACACATGCCTGAACATACTCCCTGACGTCACGGACCATATGTGGCCACCAGTATGTCCTTGCCAATAACTCAGTTGTCCTCTTTGCCCTAGAGTGTCCACCCACCCTGGACGAGTGTGCCCAAGAGAGTACCTCCGGTCGCAAATTAGTGGGCACAAAAGTCTTGCCCGGAGGCACAGACTCTAGTGAAACCGGGCTACAGTTCTCAGGCTCTCTTCAGGGACAATAAGCCGAGGCTCCTCATCCTCCTCCTCTGATGACACTAAGGAGCGAGAGAGAGTGTCGGCCCGAACATTCTTCTCACCGGAAAGAAAATGGAGGGTGAAGTGGAACCGAGAGAAGAATAGGGACCATCTGGCCTGGTGAGAATTTAGCCGCTGAGCCGTTTGCAAATATACCAAGTTTTTGTGGTCGGTGAAGACTTGGAAGGGAAAACGAGCCCCCTCCAGAAGATGTCTCCACTCAGAGAAGGCCAACTTCATAGCCAGTAACTCCCTGTCCCCGATGGAATAATTCCTCTCTGCTGGTGTAAAGGTCTTAGAAAAGAAGAAGCAGGGATGCTTCCGACCTTGAGCATCCTTTTGATAAAGGACTGCTCCAGCACCAACAGAAGAGGCGTCCACCTCTAAAATAAACGGCTTATCAACATCAGGGCGATGTAATATGGGAGCACTGGCAAAATGCGACTTGATGGAAGAGAACGCCTTGGAGACCTCCTCAGACCACAAATTGGGATTTGCTCCCTTCTTGGTGAGGGCTACCACGTGAGCTACCAAAGTCGAGAAATGGGGAATAAACTGGCGATAATAATTAATGAACCCCATAAAGCGCTGCACCGCTTTAAGAGAATGGGGTTCTTGCCAGTCCATTACAGCCTGTAGTTTGGCAGGATCCATAGCCAATCCCTGGGCAGAGATGATATAGCACAGGAAAGGTAAGGACTCCTGCTCAAACACACATTTCTCCAGCTTGGCATAGAGGGAGTTTGCCCGTAAGAGGTCAAAGACTTTGTTGACATCCCTCCGGTGAGAGTCTATATCAGGTGAAAAGATGAGAATATCATCCAGATAGACTACTACAGAGGTGGAGAGCATATCCCGGAAGATATCATTGACAAAGTCTTGGAAAACAGCGGGAGCATTACAGAGCCCGAATGCATACCAGGTATTCATAATGCCCATCCCTGGTATTAAAAGCTGTCTTCCACTCGTCCCCCTCACGGATGCGAATTAGGTTGTAGGCACCACGTAGATCAAGCTTGGTAAATACTCTTGCTCCTCGGAGCCTATCAAAGAGCTCAGAGATTAGGGGCAACGGGTACTTATTCTTGACGGTGATAGAGTTAAGACCCCTGTAGTCAATACATGGACGTAATTCTCCGTTCTTCTTTTGCACAAAGAAGGACCCCGCCCCTGCTTGTGACACCGACTTCCTAATGAACCCTCTTGCCAGATTCTCCTGAATATACTGGGACATGGCCTCCGTCTCAGGAAGTGAGGGGGGGTAGACTCTCCCCCGAGGAGGTTCTGCTCCAGGCAAGAGATCAATAGGACAGTCGTAGGGGCGATGAGGTGGAAGAGTCTCCGCCGCCTTCTTGGAGAAAACGTCTGCATATGTTCAATAACACTGAGGAAGAGAAGTGAGATCTACGGGTATCTCTGTGGTGGTGACCTGAACGCACTCCCTTACACACCTGCCTCTACATGAATCACCCCAACCCAGTATCCTCCCAGAGGACCACTCAATATGGGGAGAGTGGTAACGGAGCCAAGGTACTCCCAGCAACAACTCGTCTATTCCCTCGGGCAGTACAAGAAAAGAAATGCTCTCCTGATGGGAAGGGGACATAGATAAAGTGAGAGGGATCGTCTGGTGGGTGATTTGTGAGGGCAGAGTTGATCCATTCACTACTCGCACAGTCACCGGTTTGGCGAGCATCACCAGAGGTATAGTGTGGCAGAGAGCAAATGCAGAGGACATGAAATTCCCCTCGGCTCCAGAATCCACACAGAGCTCGGCGGTGAGTGTGGATGGACCTACTGTAATTGTCCCCTTAAAGGACAACTTGGTGGAAAATGCCGCAGTGTCTAGTGAACCTCCTCCCAAGGTCATTAGACGCGACAGTTTTCCCGACCGCTGTGGACATTTGTTGGCATAATGTCCTAACTGCTGGCAGATGTTACAGACCACGGGTACTCAAGCAGTCCGGGACTTAGGTCCTGCTCGAGAAACCTCCATGGCCTCATGGGAGTCAGGGCGCCTGGCTGGAAGATTCCAGAGGTCTGGCGAAGGTGGGAGCCAGCCGAAACCTCTGCCTACACTGGGACGCTCCCACCTCCGCTCGTGAAAACGGAGGTCGATGCGGGTAGATATGGCGATAAGCTTCTCCAGTGTGGGGGAATCTCCCTGGTAGACAAGGCGTCTTTCACATGGCCCGCTAGTCCTCTCCAAAACACGGGAATGAGGACTTTATCCGGCCAGTCCAACTCCGAGGACGGAGTCCGAAATTGGACAGCAAAACAGCTGACCAAGGACGAACCCTGTTAACTTGCCAGAAGTTGGAGCGCCGCATCGTGGGTAACCTGAGGTCCTAAAAAGACCTTTTTTAGAGCCTCCAGAAAACGAGGAGCACTCCGCACCACACGGTCGTCACGCTCCCACAGCGGGGTGGCCCACTCCAACGCTCTGCCCGACAGAAGAGATATTACAAAGCCCACTTGTGCCCGATCCGTGGGGAAACGTGCAGCCAGAAGCTCGAGTTGTATAGAGCACTGACTCACGAATCCCCGACATTGCTTGCTGTCACCAGCAAACTTGTCTGGAAGCTGGAGGTGGGATATTGTGGGGGCAGAGGTGGCAGTGGACACACTGGCTGCAGCCACGCTAGCAGCCTGAACAGCGACTGCGGTAACATCCACAGCTGAGGTTGTGCACTAAAGAGCCGCCAACCTACCCTCCAGCTGCTGGATATCCCGTAGTAGACGCTGGTCATACGCCATTTTACTAGCCAGACCCTGGCGCTAGTGTGATGTTAGGGTCTGCGGAACGCACCAAATATATGATGTGGAGAGGTGCGTTCGCAGCCCGGGGTCCACCGTGCAGGCGAAGCCTGCTGCTAGTAAAATGGCGCAAGAAGCTAACTCTGTTATCCCGCAGAGTCGCCAAAATAAACGCCGTAACGCGCTGTGGCAATATGTGCGAACTCTGTTAATCCACAGAGCCGCTAGGAGTGCCGCAGCGCTATATGGCGATGTGTGCGAACTCACTAAACACAACTGAGTCACAAAATAAACACGCTAGGGCGCTGTCTAGCGTTAAAAGCGAACCCTGTTACGTCACAGAGCCGCTGAGACAAACTTCTGTGTCCTGTCAGGCACCCAGGTACACAGTTAACTGCTAAGCGAACATAGAACGTGATCATGCGCTAATGTCCTCGTGGGAGTCACCCGCAATCTATGGCGTCTGAATGCCAGACCCTGAATACGGCAATCAAACTCCTCACCGGTTATGCCGGTAATCTAGGGCATCTAGGACACCGACCCTGACCAGCTAGCATACCAAACTCCTCACCGATTAAGTCGGTATTCTAGGGGCTTATTTCAGCCGGGCCCTAACCAAACACACGCATGACCACACTGGCGCTAAGCATATAATGGTTGACACTAGCGCATGACGGCCCAGCCATGCCACCCTTTTATAGCAACAGCTACAGGACCTGCCAGAAACAAGGACCAATGAAACTGTTCCAGAACACCAGTAGTCACAGGACCTTCCTGGTGGACCAATAGGAGCTGCTGCAGTACCTGAACATGTGACCCCTGACCTCCAATGAGAGATCTCACCCTGGGCATGCTCAGAAGGGGAAAACAAGGACTTTGTCCTAAAGACGTCTGCTCGCCGCTAACCAGTACTGGCCACAACAGCAGAGCCTGGAGATGCAGCAGCAATCCTCTGCACTCTGTTAGACTGGGCGAGACGCTGGGACCGACGTCTAAGCTGAGCAGAGTCCACTGCGGCCGGAGACAAATGGGAGACCGCAGCCGGGATGGTTCGAGATTCCCCTTGTGCAGAAGCGGGAACTCGACCCCTAACACACGTATGGCTAACTTTATGTACTACTGCCTTTCCCGTGACCCTCAGGTTGTATTCATCTTGGTCAAAAAAGAGTACTGGTTGTTCAACGTGCTAGACCCATGGTACAAGAAGAACCTTGAAGCTTTCCTTCTTGAGGAGATGTCTACTAAAATGGTGCTATACCAGAAGGCCATTGTGGAAAATATGTTGAAAAAATTCCATCCGACAATGTTAGTGGCAGGGGGCAAGCTTCCTTGCCCAACCAAAGAGGATATGCGAGGGAAACACACACCAGGTACAGCAGAGTCATGAGTACACTGTCAAAGGCCTTTCAAAATTTCATGACACCCCCCAGCATCCATTCCCAGATGACCTGGTGTTTTGGACAAGGAGGGAAAATTTTTAAAAGATGGTCAAGCAATACCTGGCTGACAAAACTAAAAAAGCGTACTTCCTAATTGGTCTGCGACTTTCAACTATTGGGTCTCAAAGCTGGGCACCTGGCATGAGCTGTCCCTCTACGTTTTGTAGGTGCTGTGCTGCCCTTCCGCTATTGTCTGATCGGGTTTTTATTGCCGCCTGGAGGGAGTGATAACAGACAGGCGCCTTTGCCTGTCACAGAAAATGCTGACAGGCTCACTCTCATAAAAAATAACAAAGCCTGGATTAGCTCTGACTCTTCTACACCACAAAATTACAACAGCACATAATGTTTTAAATCTTCAATATTTGAATGAGGCCCTCCAGTTGTTGCCTTCAAGGGTGTATGGATGACCCTCTTATCATTTTTTATGGCTTTGCATTGTATGCAGAGCCTTTATTTGTGTAAAAGTACCACAACTACACTTTCTTAATATTTGAATGAGGAACTACAGTTGGTGCCTTGAAAAGTGTATGGATGACCCTGTTTTACTTTTGGCAGACATTGCTCTGTGTGCAGACGTTTTATTGGTGTGGAAGTACTACAATTACACTTTGTTCACAATATTTGAATGAGATACTACAGTTGGTGCCTTTAAGGGTGTATGAATGACCGTGCTTGTAATTTTTTGGCAGGCTTTGCTCTATCTGCAGAGCTTTTATAAGTGTGGGAGTACCACAACTACACTTTGTTCACAATATTTGAATGAAATACTACAGTTGGTGCCTTGAAGGGTATTTGGATGACCCTGCTTCTAATTTTTGGCTGCCTTTGCACATAGTGCATATTGTGTTGACAATTTGAGCAGAATGTGTATGAAGCCCCCTTTATGTCTAATATAGGGTGTATCTGAGTCCCTCTTTCATCAAATGTTTGGCAGTTCTTGCTTCCGTCATAAATTAAAATGATATTTCCAATCATTTTAAAATAATGTTTCTTAGCATTTTTTTCCTGTAAACTATTGATTTTGGATGCTTTACTGTCAGTCCTTAAAGTGGACTAAAAGTGGGGCGGAGCCTGGACGTGCATGGAGAAGGAGGCTTGAGCCACAGCTCCTCTCCACACTGTATCCTGCCTAAGCGTCTATCTGCTTTCTAACTGCTGGTGATGGGCAAATCTGACAAGATTAATACTGGGTGCACCCCCAGGAACACTAAGACCCCAAAAACACAGCGGGGACTGGAGGCTTTCCTGCTGAAAGGCTCAGCTACCTCAGGCTCCCAGCTACCAGACATGGCGTCGGTTCCCGCCACTGACACAGACTGTGAAGGTGACTCCACTGATGATGGGAGAGCCCTGAAGAACCGTTCATCAGGTTCAGAACAACTGACGATGCGTAACTTAAAGAAGCTGCTCGTTCAGACACATGCTCCGATCCGTGCAGATTTGCAAGATATAAAGCAGGAATTACTTAAGATGGGTAACAGAGTGGAAGCCCTGGAAACTGGCCATGCGGCCGTCCTGCATTACAGCCATGTCTCTAAGACTAAGCTACAGTCACAGCATCGACATTTGAATACTGCAATCCTCCAGCTGGAGGACTTGGAGAACCGAAACAGACGATCTAATCTACGTCTGAAAGGCTTACCTGAGTCTGTGCAGCGTGAAGACCTGGAATCCACTGCCAAAGTTCTCTTTTCCTCCCTGCTTGGCACTGAACGGGGGCAGAATATTGAAGTAGAACGGATCCATCGCGCCCTGAAACCACGACCAGCTGAGGGTAATCCTCCCAGGGATGTAGTATGTGGACTCCTACGCTATGTGGATACCGCCGCAGTCCTGTCTGCTGCACGGGGAAGGGCTCCCCAACTCTGGGTGAATATACCGTGGACTTTTACCCTGATCTATCGCCGGCGACACTAGCAAAGAGGCGTCTGGTTAAACCTCTTTTGGATCATCTTAGGACCCACAACCTGCCTTACAGATGGCAGTTCCCCTTTGGGATTCTGGTGCTTAAAGGTACTCTTAAAGTCTCAATTCGCCATCCTGATGATCTGGCACAGGCCTGGACTAAGCTTGACATCCCTCCAGTAAAAGTTCCGTCCTGGCTGCCGATTCCTGATGAAGAGGACCTGCCACAGTTGCCTGCCGTGGACATTTGGAGCACCTCCAAAAGGAAGAATAAGTCTGCAAGAAGTCGGCGACGGGACACTGCTGAAATAGAGTGAGGGTTGCCGGCCTTAGTTCCGTCTGCTGTGCTGCTCTTTATTTGGTGAGCCTCACTCACAACGAGCCCATCGACCCGGACACTCAGGGAGGGGAGTTTTCCTTTTAGGTCCCTCTTATTCTCCGGCGGCAGGCGAGGACCCTCTGCATCAGCCTGAAGTTGGCTGCTTGCTGCTTCTCCTGACTGGGGCTGCAGGGCTCCTCAAAGTCTATTTGCCTTGCTCGCAGTGGCCCGGTGAGTGACACACATTCATTGCTGTTCTTCCTATCTATGCCATGGACTTTATCCTCCTGCTAGTACTGCTGCTTACCAGTGGTTGTTACTGTTATTTTTCTTTTGGGGTTTGCTGTTTAACTGAGTGCACATTATGTGTTTTACAGTTTAGGGGTTAACTATTCACTGTTGTTTTACTGCTGTCACAGTGTTATGGTTCATTACCGTGCGCCTATTGCTACACCTAATTTGCATGCGCATAACGCGAGCCACATTTACACGCACATAACGTGAACCACGTGTTCATTTGCGCGCAAGACCATTTGCTATCTTTGGGCGCGCCACAGCCCACAGCTCACATTTTCTTGTTTGTTACTTGTTTGGGCACATTCATAGATACTAAGGGTCCTACTATTGCTATTTGCGCGTGAACTGATCACGTTTTACCAGCCGCTTGAACTGGTTTAGAGTGACTAATGACTGCACACGCACATTGATTCCCCTGTATTTCAGTTGCATTTAAGCGCGAGTCCCCTTCCTCTCCGTGACGTGATCTCCCTAATTAGGTTGCATCTCCAGACGGCGCCCCCTCCCCGTGTTACAGTGCCTTGGTTGGTGCTCTTGGCCAGTTCTGTTAGATTGCTGGACGGCCTTGCGCACCTCCCCTCCCTCCCCCCCCTCCCTTCTCGCGCAGGCGCTCCCTGTGGGGACGGGAGGAAGATGAACTGCCTTTAGTTACAAGTGTTGGCTGGGGTCCATCTTTCCTACATCTTTCCTTTGTTTGCTAACATAACTTGTCTGTTTGCCTGTCCCAGCACCCCCTGCTTCAGGCAGATGGTGCGGTGCGACTAGGCTCTTATGGGTGGTTTTTCTTTTTATACCGCCCCCGGTTTGACTAGCTGATGCCCATTGCCTGCATCAGACCTATCCAGACACTCCTCAGGCATGTTCAGTGGAGATGCCTCGGACTCTGGATATTTTTTCAGGGCTTGCGGGCTCCCCATCCTGGCATCCCATCTTTGAGGAGCTTCTTTTTTCAAGTTCAGAGTTTTTTTGGTTACTCCTCTTTCTCTTTACCCCCTTTCCCTATTCTTCCTTTATACTTTCCTTCCTCACTGAGCCACCAGTTTGTTTTTTCGGATCTGTTTCACCAGTTTTGCTCAGTAACCCGGCCGTTCTGATGGCGTCTAGAGATAAAGTGACATTTTGTACCTTCAACGTCAAGGGCCTAAACGTTGCACAGAAGCGTTCCCAGGTCTTTCGCTTATTACAAAAAGAGAAACCTGATGTGGTTCTCCTTCAGGAAACGCACTTCAAGGAACAAGCGATCCCCAACCTCACTAGATTCCGGTACACCTCATGGCATCATAGCTGTAATGGTTCCCACGCTTCCAGGGGAGTAAGCATTGGCTTTAAAAGAGGATTACCTTTCAAGGTGATTGCACACCAGATGGATAGCGAGGGTAGGTTTTTGTTTCTGAAGGTGGCGCTGGGTGCGATGAAATTAACGATTGCTAACATTTATGCCCTAATGTAGATCAGGCCTTGTGGCTTCCTCAAGTACTCACCTACCTGTCTGCTTTTGCTGAGGGTACTGTGGTCCTTGGGGGCGACATCAATGTCTCGCTGAACCCTCTGCTGGACACATCCCACCAGCGTACTTCGGTGTCGTACCCCAAATTGGCCAAAATCAAACGGTCCATAGCTGATGCTTCCTGGTAGACACTTGGCGTGTCGTGCACCCAGCCAAGAGAGATTATACATTTTATTCGGCAGTGCATGGCTCCTATCACCGCATAGATGTTTTCTTGCTTTCACGGCATTCACTACCTTTCATCTCGGCAACCCGTTTTGGGCTGTATCTCGGTATCTGATCAGCCCAGTTTACCTGACCCTTTCCCTACCCGCGGAACTGGCTGCAGTTTCAACTGGCGTTTAAATACATCGCTATTAGATGACGAGACTACGGTAACTAATCTGGCCGCGAAGTTTACGTACCTTTTTTTAGTGAGAACGATAATGCCGGAATGCCATTGCCAACATTAATGGAGGCACAAAGGCCTTTATCCGAGGCGAATTCATAGCCTTGGGCTCCTATATGAAGAAGAAAAGATTCCAGGAACTTGGTACCCTCCTACAGCGCATCACTTCCCTGGAGCGGACCCATAAGGAAACGAGAGCCAGGCAGACGCTGAATGAACTGATAGAAGCACGGACTGCTCTCCGAAGCTTTCTTAATATTAAAATCGCGAAATCAATGCTGTACACCAAGCAGAAATTCTATGCATACGGTGACAAAGGGGGACGTATGATGTCATCTTATACGAAAATGACGCAGGATAAATGTTACCATCCAGGGGGTGAAGGATGATTCTGGGGCTCTGGTCCTCACTGCACAAAAGATTGGTGAACAATTTAGTTTATTCTACGAGAAATTGTTAATTTAACCCCTGACAGAGATTCAGTACAATCAGCTGCTCATGATACGGCGGTCCAATCCTTCCTCGACTCCTAAACGTTACCGACGTTATCTGCTTCGGACAAGTTGTCTCTAACCGCGCCATTCTCCAGCGGGGAAATTTTGAACGCCATTAAGTCGACTCCCACCGGGAAATGTCCGGCCCTGATGGACTCCCCATTCTATATTATAAGAAGTTTAGCGAGATTTTGGTCCCCTATCTGGAGAAATGGTGCATGCCCTAGCTTGTGGGTCAGAGCTTCCTTTACAGGCCCTGATGGCCCACATCTCGGTCATACCGAAACCGGGGAAAGACCCTACAGCCTGCGGAAGCTATAGGCCCATATCATTGCTTAATGCAGATTTAAAGATTTTGGGCAAAACTATTGGCGAATCGATTGCAGGCCCTCCTCCCCAACCTAATTCATCGCGACCAGGCGGGTTTGTCCCAGGTCGTGAAGGCAAGTTCAATGTCCATAGAGTGCTTAGTTTATCGTACTATGCGAGACGCCGATCACTTCCGTTGGTGATGCTGGGCACGGACGCAGAGAAGGCCTTTGACCGCGTTGATTGGGCCTTCATGCGCGCGGTTCTCCTTAATTTTGGGCTTTCCACCAGTTTCGTCTCTGCGATTTTTTTCGCTATACTCGAAACCCTGGGCTGCGGTTAAAGTCAACGGGACCTTCTCGCGGTCGTTCAGGATCGCCAACGGAACAAGGCAGGGTTGCCCCCTCTCCCCGTCGTTGTTTGTCCTCTGTATAGAAACCCTATTGCAATCTGTCCGTCAAGATCTACAAACGCATGGTATTGTGGCAGGTGGCCGACATCACCTCATCGCGGCCGATGCCGACGATTTTATTGTTTTTTCTATCCGATCCTCTTACAACATTTCCCCTGCTCCTCGATAAATTTGCCGTATTTGGCTCAATATCCAATTTTAAAATTAATTTCGCTAAATCGGAAGCAGTGAACGTCACCCTATCTGGGACAAAGGTGAGAGAACTACGGGATCTCTTCCCTTTCCGCTGGCCGGACTCCGGGATTACCTATTTAGGCATCAAGGTAACTGGTGAATACGTACTATCTTCAACCGGAATTATTCCCCATTGTTGGCCTCCATTAAGTCCCAACTTATCTCTTTGAAGGTGCCATGCATGGCTTGGCTGGGAAGGAAAGCCTACCTAACCTCCTACGTTTTACCGAAGCTTCTGTATCTTCTGCAGGCGGCTCCGATATGTGTTCCACAAACGTACTTCCGGCAAATTAACCGCCTTTTTAGGAATTTTCTGTGGAATAACAAGAGACCCAGAATCTCACATCAAACCTTACGTAGACCACGCTCCAGGGAGGTATTAACCTCCTGGACCCGTCGATTTATTACGAAGCAAACCAGCTGCTTCGGTGGCTGGACTACTGCAGGCTGAAGGGCAAATCAGATTCGGCTGCGATTGACCTGGAGTCCCTGTCATATGCGGAGAAGGCCTCCTTCTGGATCCCGAGGACGTTGATGCCTCATCGTGTGGGACAATCCCATGGTCCAGAGCGCATTGTCCACATGGTGGAGGTGCAGCTCTGACCCACGTCTGGCACACTTTCCCTCACCGCTGATGCCGACCGCTTTTTTGCCTAAGGCGGTGGGCATCCCATTGGTAGACCCAGTTATGGTTTCCTTATGGAACAGATTGGACATGCCAATTTCCTTCCGATTCCCCAAGGCTTTGTTCCTTCTGCGGCGAACTTGGAGGAACTGATGCTGCCTAAGAAACTTAACTTCATTCAACTTGAACATTTTAGGCTGATTTGTCATCAATTCCTGCGAACGCACCCCTTGTCTCGGGATTGTACACCTTTCGAACAACAACTTTCGTTGCCTACCCCTCCAAGAAACTCACTCTCTCTCGCATGTACGCTGAAAGAGTGCTGGAACCACAGACACCGAAGACCTCATACCTGGAGGCGTGGGAACGTGAACTACATTGCTCATTTACAGATGAGGAGGTGTCCCAGATTTATGCCCGTTCACACGGCTTCTCCCGCTGTGTCCGCCTGAAGGAGAACTCACTGAAATTACTTACCCGTGGGTATAAGACTCCGGCCCTACTGTTCCAATGGGGGGTGACTCCGACCGGCGCTTGTTGGAGATGTGATGGAGACCTGGGAACGCTTTCTCACCTTTGGTGGGATTGTCCATTGATAAAAACGTTTTGGTCAGATGTTGAGGCGAGTATGAGATCCATTTGTGACCCTACATTCTTATTGACGGCCCACTAATATTGTTGTGGTTATCGACCCCCACATATGTGCCCAAGAAATCTAAACTTAGTACGCAACTGCTGATGGCAGCTAAATTGGTAATCCCCACGTTGTGGATGGACAAGACTCCACCTAGTAAATCTTTGTGGCTAGCTAAAGTAGATGACATTTTTAGGCTTGAGGAGCTGACGGCGAGAGTGGAGAACCGCTTTGACGGTTTTTCTAAGCTTTGGGCGCCATGGGTTCACTATAAGCAGACGGTTACTTAGTTTACTGATAACTTGGTCCACGAGACATAGCTGGTTGGCTCTCTTTCCTTCCCCCCTTCACCTCCCCCCTTTCTTCTATTCTAATGTCGAGCTGTTCCCCTTCTTCTCTAGTCCGTGTACCCTAACCTCGTTCCTTCTCTCCCCTTTTCCGTTCCCCCTCCCTCCATCCTACCGGTGAACAGGTTCGCCTTACTCGCTTGCTACCTCATGATGCAGTGTGCGAGATATTTACTGAGAATGTCAGTATTCCGGGTTTTCTAGGTAACTTTGCAATGATTTTGCCCTTTGTTAAAATGGAGTTTGCTGTTTTCTGTGCCCTACTTCCTGTTCGTTTGTTTAAAACCGGCTCAGGTGCTGGCTTCACTGCTGGAATATTCTGCTTCTGTTCCCTGCAACCCAGCTGCTTTGTTCCTCACAGATCTTTTGTGTATTTACCAGGAAAGTGCATAACCTTATCTTCAGGTGTTTTCTCAGCCACAGCAGTTTCTACCCATGGCTCTGGACATTCTCTGCATATGTAAGTTGCACAAAGTACTGTGTTATCACTAAACTGTTGACTTGGGAATTTAACCCTTGGTTCACTCCATTTGATAAGAACTGTGTTTCTGAACTGTTGCTGTTTAACCCTTTGTGCATTACCTCTGGTGAGAGCTGTTGGAACTGTTACTGGAACCTTACTGACATATGAACTTGTTGTTGGACTTCACTGAATTAAGCCACAACTGAGATTAACTTGTTCCTGGACCTCCCTGTGTTTTCTGCATACCTGGATCTGACTCTTCACACACCAGCAGTGTGTAAATCCAGCCACGTTACCTGTGCATCAGACTTACCTTGTGGTCACATTTGTGTGAGGACTCCGTCGTAAGAACTTTACCACCCTCGCTATAGAGGTTCAAAGACTTATATATCCGGATTCATATAACTGGACTTGTGTATATATATATGGACTCATTGCATGTCACTACGGGTTGTTTGAATATTGTTTTTGGGTGTTTTGCTGTTTCACAAATACATTATTTGCATTCAAAGAAACCCGTCTCTGATTGTTCATTGCCCACGCTATCAGAATCCTCGAGTTCCTACAATAGTATTACAGGATATTCCAGCCAAAAAAAAAAAGAGGATTCTGCTGGGCAATGACGGAGACACGGGCAGACAAATTGTTCACCATAGTTAACTCCTTGCAGCAGGAGGTGGCGGCTGCACTCAATCAGATTAGAGACTTGGAGTCTCGGGTTAACCACAATGCACAGGGGTTTGGTCAGGCTCTCCAAGATCTACGTGCTAGGTTAGGAGTCCTGGAGGCCTTACCTACTGAGCCTACCTCATCCACCAGTATGCCCAAATTGCCTCCATTCCGTTTTAATGGTGACCGAAGTCAATTCCGTGGGTTTGTTAATCAATGTATATTATTTTTTGATGTACATGCCTCCTACTACCGGTCTGATAGATCTAAGGTTCTATGTATTATTATGTTGTTGACATCACGTGCACTGGCTTGGGCAAATCCTATGGTTGAAAGTCATGATACCCGTCTAAATAATTTGGATAATTTTCTGGCAGCCATGGCGCAAATGTTCGACGATCCCAACCGCCGTGCTACCGCTGAATCTGCCTTGCTTTCCTTACGCCAGGGGAAACGGTCAGTCATAGAATATGTTACTGAATTTAAAAGGTTAGTGGTGGACACCCAGTGGGAAAACAATGCTTTATTACCAATCTTTAGAAAAGGTTTGTCAAATGCAATCAAGGATGAGCTAGCTCGTTCAGAGTCTCCACAGGAGTTTGAATTGTTTATACAGCACTGTGTACGTATTGATATCCGTTTAACTGAACGCAGACAAGAAAAATGGGCCGCTGTAAATCGCATTACTAATTACTCTCTTCCGTCCAGGGAAACCACAGGCAAAAACCCGCGAGAGGCTGAGGAGGTGCCTATGCAGGTGGACTCACTGCAGAGACGTGAGAATAATGAACGCCGCGAACACCGTCTCCGTGAGCGCTTATGTTTCTATTGTGGTCAATCGGACCATTTCCTCATCAATTGTCCTAAATGTCCTAGGCGACCCAACAAGGTGTGGCGGTAGTAGGGGATTATGATAACACAGACGCTGAGTCTGAAGTTTCGGAAACCAGTCTACATCTAGATGCGGTTTTTCCCCCAATACTGATGCCGACTTCCCCTAAAGATCAAGGGAGAAATATTCACATTGTTCTCTTCCTATACAGATTCAGTGGGAGGAACAGTGGATATCAAGTTCTGCCATGATAGACTCTGGAGCAGGTGGGAATTTCATGGATTCTTCTTTTGCAAAGGAACATGGTATAAAGACACAACTAAGAGCTTCACCAATCACTATGGAAACGGTGGATGGTTCCCCATTAGTTTCTGGACCAGTAGATCGGGAGACAGTGCCTCTGGAGTGTAAGATGGAACCAGACCATCAAGAAACACTTTCATTCATGTTAATATCTTCTCCTCATTTTCCTGTAATTTTAGGAATTCCCTGGTTACGGTCACAAAATCCAATCATCAATTGGGAAACCAAGGAGATAACCTTTCTCCCGAAGTGCAGTTCTACCATCAGTCCAACTGTAGCGGTTCCAGTTACCCAGAACTTGGAAGAGGTGATACAGGTACCTACTCTCCCTCTGATATATCAGGAATTCTCAGACATTTGTGATAAAAGGAAGGCAGATCAACTTCCCCCACATAGACCGTATGACTGCCCCATAGAATTGCTTCCTGGAGCAGCGATTCCTTTCGGCCATGTTTACCCGTTGGCGGCTCCGGAATTAAAATCTTTACGAGAGTATATAGATGAGAATTTAGCCAAGGGGTTTATCCGACCATCTTCTTCACCAGCGGGAGCTCCAATATTCTTTGTAAAGAAGAAGGATGGTACTCTAAGACCCTGCATTGACTACCGGGAGTTAAATAAGGTAACCATTCGTAACAGGTACTCGTTGCCCCTAATTCCAGAATTGTTGGAAAGAGTTCGCCAGGCCAAAGTATTTACCAAATTAGATCTTCGTGGGGCATATAATTTACTGCGTATACGGCCCGGAGACGAATGGAAGACAGCTTTTAGATGCCGGTATGGACATTTTGAATATTTGGTGATGCCATTCGGACTCTGTAACGCTCCTGCTGCTTTTCAACATTTAGCCAACGACATTTTCAGGATTTATTGGACCAATATGTGGTAATTTACCTTGATGACATCTTAATCTTTTCTGACTCCTTACAGAACATCAGGAACATGTCAAGACCGTACTTAGACGTTTGAGAGATAATCATTTGTACATCAAACTCGAAAAGTGTGAGTTCCATTGTTCTGAAATTCAATTTTTAGGCTATGTTATCTCGCCTCAGGGATTGAATATGGAGTCCAGCAAGATCCAGGCAATCTTGGACTGGCCGGTACCAGGAAACATTAAGGAGGTACAACGATTCATTGGCTTTGCTAACTTTTATAGACGGTTTATCCAAAATTTTTCAGAAATTGTCCGTCCCATCACTCTCCTCACCAAGAAGGGAAGAAGTTTGAATGGTCTTCGCAAGCTCAGGAAGCCTTTGATCGCCTGAAGGGTTGTTTTACCACGGCTCCAATATTGATGCATCCGATCCTGCACAGCCTTTTATCGTGGAGGTGGACGCGTCTGACTGTGCATTGGGAGCTATCCTCTCACAACGTACCGGAGACAAAGGTTTTGCTGCACCCGTGTGCCTTCTTCTCTCGTAGGTTATCTTCTGCAGAACTGAACTATGATGTGGCAGATAAGGAACTTTTGGCAATTATTTCTGCCTTTAAGGAATGGAGACACCATTTGCAGGGGCTACTCAGCAGGTAGTAGTACTCACGGATCATCGCAATTTGGAATTCCTTAAGTCTGCCAGGTGTCTTTCTCCTCGACAAGCTAGGTGGAGTTTGTTCTTGAACCAGTTTAATTTTATTATTTCGTACCGCCCAGGTTCACGTAATGGGAAAGCTGACGCATTATCCCGAATCCATACCGTGGATTCCGTGCCTGGGACCCCGTCGAAGACCATCTTGTCGGAGGCCAATTTCGTTGGAGTGCTCCGGAACCGGGACTTGTGGCAGGAGATCAAGCTGGCCTATGACGGTGACGTATTTCTTGCAGCTCCACCTGACAATGTGAATCTTGTCCTTCGGAATGGTGTGTGGCTTAGAGATCGATGTATTTATGTCCCAGAGGCTGTAAGACTTCGAGTTCTCAAATTGGTCCACGACTCTAAATTGGCTGGTCATAGGGGGTACAGAAGACGCAGGAATTATTAACTCGTTTTTTTTGGTGGCCTACCTGCTTGAAGGATGTGAATGACTATGTCCGCTCTTGTGAAGTTTGTGCCCGGTACAAGGTTCCTCGCGTTTCACCTACTGGTCTTCTTAAACCGCTACCTGTACCGTCTCGCCCTTGGGGGTCTATTTCGATGGACTTTATTGTGGAGTTACCCACCTCTGGTGGTAAAAATACTATTTTGGTGGTAGTAGATCGTTTAACGAAAGCTGCTCATTTCATTCCGTGTGCTGGTCTTCCCTCAGCTACAGAGACAGTAGATCTAGTTATCCAGAACATTTTCCGGCTGCATGGGTACCAGATGACATCATTTCTGACCGGGGAATACAATTTACCTCTAGATTTTGGAAAGGATTTTGTTCTGCGCTCCACATTAATGTTTGCTTGTCTTCTGCATACCATCCTCAGACCAACGGGCAGACCGAACGGACAAATCAAACCTTGGAGCAATATCTACGCTGTTACGTCAGTCATTTGCAGGACGATTGGCTGAAGCTACTTCCTCTAGCGGAATTTTCGTACAACAACTCCCAAAGCAGTTCCACGAAGGTAACGCCTTTTTTTGCCAACCTGGGTTATCATCCAAGTATTTTGCCTAGGTCTCCAGTTACGATTTCGGTACCAGCGGTTGAAGACAGAGTGACGGCGTTGCAACGTAATCTTGAAGTTTTGAAGGACTCCCTGACCACAGCACAGGAGCGTTACAAGAAGTCGGCCGATAGATTCCGGAAACCAGCACCTATGTATAAGGTAGGAGACTCAGTTTGGTTGTCCACCAAGAATCTAAAATTGGGTGTTCCTTCGCAGAAACTGGACAGAAATTCATCGTCCATTCAAGATCACTGGGATTGTGAGCTCTGTTGCCTGTCGGTTGAAGCTACCACGGACTTTAAAGGTACACCCAGTATTTCATGTTTCCTTATTAAAACCAGTCTCTCCTAACACATTTCAGGGACGTATCGTACCTCCCCCTCCACCAGTGTTGGTTGATGGCGAAGAACAATTCGTGGTACAGGATATTGTTAATTCGAGACTTCATAGAAACCGGCTTCAGTATCTAGTTAGATGGCAAGGTTACTCTCCTGAAAATGATTCTTGGGAACCAGTAAGTAACATCAATGCGCCTCTGAAGATTTCTCAGTTTCATCGGAGATACCCGGACAGGCCTGGTCCAGGACCGTCCGGAGGCCGTCTTTAGGGGGGAGTAATGTCAGTATTCCGGGTTTTCTAGGTAACTTTGTCAATGATTTTGCCCTTTGTTAAAATGGAGTTTGCTGTTTTCTGTGCCCTACTTCCTGTTCGTTTGTTTAAAACCCGGCTCAGGTGCTGGCTTCACTGCTGGAATATTCTGCTTCTGTTCCCCTGCAACCCAGCTGCTTTGTTCCTCACAGATCTTTTGTGTATTTACCAGGAAAGTGCATAACCTTATCTTCAGGTGTTTCTCAGCCACAGCAGTTTCTACCCATGGCTCTGGACATTCTCTGCATATGTAAGTTGCACAAAGTACTGTGTTATCACTAAACTGTTGACTTGGGAATTTAACCCTTGGTTCACTCCATTTGATAAGAACTGTGTTTCTGAACTGTTGCTGTTTAACCCTTTGTGCATTACCTCTGGTGAGAGCTGTTGGAACTGTTACTGGAACCTTACTGACATATGAACTTGTTGTTGGACTTCACTGAATTAAGCCACAACTGAGATTAACTTGTTCCTGGACCTCCCTGTGTTTTCTGCATACCTGGATCTGACTCTTCACACACCAGCAGTGTGTAAATCCAGCCACGTTACCTGTGCATCAGACTTACCTTGTGGTCACATTTGTGTGAGGACTCCGTCGTAAGAACTTTACCACCCTCGCTATAGAGGTTCAAAGACTTATATATCCGGATTCATATAACTGGACTTGTGTATATATATATGGACTCATTGCATGTCACTACGGGTTGTTTGAATATTGTTTTTGGGTGTTTTGCTGTTTCACAAATACATTATTTGCATTCAAAGAAACCCGTCTCTGATTGTTCATTGCCCCACGCTATCAGAATCCTCGAGTTCCTACAATAGTATTACAGAGAACTCCGTACAGTTTGCTGACCGATATTCATATCCCTCCCGTACAAGCGGAGTGGCTCTAAGATATAAGTAGGTATTCCCACTGTAATCTTGTACTGCTTCTCTCTGCATAAACATTTGTTCCCGGTTTATGTAATGTAATGGGATGGATCATGGACTTTGAGATATTTTTGGTTATTCTGTTATTGTTGTTACATTTCTGTCCAGTGGACATTCTCTCAAAGTTATCTGTACTCATGTTCATATTCATATAAATAAAGAATATACAAAAAAAAAAAAAGTGGACTAAAAGTGTGACACCATTGTTCTCAGCAGCGAACTGGGAGTCAGAGATGCTTGCAAAGGTCTTCCCCATCCTGCTCTCCTTCCATTCATCAATTTTTCCATGCATTTCAAATTTTCACTGCCCCCCCAGACGTCTTTGCAGGGTCTGCTGGAAAAATGCTCGAATTTTCAATTGATTGCCGTTATACTTGTTAGTTGAAATGAGCACCTTAGCACTAGCAATTGCTTGGCTCGAATAACAGGCATTTGAGCATTTTAGCGGTCGCTCATCCCTATTTATAACATTTATCTTGCGTCTTCTGAGCCCCTCTCAGCTGATATTATGCCGACATAAAAACTGAGCTGAATTTTGTGTTCATAAATCAGTTGAGAGAGAAGCTCAGACTAAAGAAGATTAGAGTTATAAACTTTCCCATCATTACAAGTTCACTGACTGATTCTTAACTAACGCTCTTTGCATAGACAGTGCTACACAAAAGCCATAGAAGTCAAAGTATGCAAAATTTTTAATGAAAAACAAAAATAATTTTAGCTAAAAATACATGAATTTAGTTTAATAAAAGGCTAGAAGGTGTCCATATCTTAATTCTATATTTAATCAGTTAAGGATATTGCTAATTATTTGTTATGGTATATAATCTTATGGCAATGCTTATAACTGAGCATACACAACTGTGCTCATACATGTGACCTCTGATGTAGCCAAATTGCATGCCCACCGCTACACATACAGGTCCTTCTCAAAAAATTAACATATTTCAACCGTCCAATAAAATAAAAGTGTTTTTTCAAAACAAACAAAAAAAACATCAAATAATAATGTTCAGTTATGCACTCAATACTTGGTCGGAAATCCTTTGGCAGAAATGACTGCTTCAATGCGGCGTGGCATGGAGGCAATCAGCCTGTGACACTGCTGAGGTGTTATGGAGGCCCAGGATGCTTTGATAGCGGCCTTAAGCTCATCCAGAGTGTTGGGTCTTGCGTCTCTCAACTTTCTCTTCACAATATCCCACAGATTCTCTATGGGGTTCAGGTCAGGAGAGTTGGCAGGCCAATTGAGCACAGTAATACCATGGTCAGTAAACCATTTACCAGTGGTTTTGGCACTGTGAGCAGGTGCCAGGTCGTGCTGAAAAATGAAATCTTCATCTCCATAAAGCATTTCAGCCGATGGAAGCATGAAGTGCTCCAAAATCTCCTGATAGCTAGCTGCATTGACCCTGCCCTTGATGAAACACAGTGGACCAACACCAGCAGCTGACATGGCACCCCACACCATCACTGACTGTGGGTACTTGACACTGGACTTCAGGCATTTTGGCATTTCCTTCTCCCCAGTCTTCCTCCAGACTCTGGCACCTTGATTTCCGAATGACATGCAAAATTTGCTTTCATCAGAAAAAAGTACTTGGGACCACTTAGCAACAGTCCAGTGCTGCTTCTCTGTAGCCAAGGTCAGGCGCTTCTGCCGCTGTTTATGGTTCAAAAGTGGCTTTACCTGGGGAATGCGGCACCTGTAGCCCATTTCCTGCACACGCCTGTGTACGGTGGCTCTGGATGTTTCTACACCAGACTCAGTCCACTGCTTCCCCAGGTCCCCCAAGGTCTGGAATCGGTCCTTCTCCACAATCTTCCTCAGGGTCCGGTCACCTCTTCTCGTTGTACAGCGTTTTCTGCCACATTGTTTCCTTCCAACAGACTTCCCATTGAGGTGCCTTGATACAGCACTCTGGGAACAGCCTATTTGTTGAGAAATTCTTTCTGGGTCTTACCCTCTTGCTTGAGGGTGTCAATGATGGCCTTTCTTGACATCAGTCAGGTCGCTAGTCTTAAGGGTATGCCACACTAAACAACATCGCTAACGGGATCGCTAAAAACCGTCACTATTTAGCGATCCCGTTAGCGATGTTGTTGTGTGCGGCATCTGTCAGCGACGTGGCCCCTGCTGAGATCCTGCTGTGATCTCGCTCGTCGCTGGAATCGTTCCGGACCCTATTTTATCGTCGGCGCTGGGTAAGTATTATCGCTGAGTGTGGCACCTTTTCTTAGCGATTTAGCGGTACTTTTGTACCGCTAAAGTCGTTAAGGAGATCGCTAACCGCGATAGCGTCCTTAACGACATCGCTAAATGTGGCCGACACTAGCGATATTGTAAACGATCCCGCTAGCGATCTCATTAGTATGCGACGCTAACGAGATCGTTAGCGGGATCGTGTAGTGTGGCAGTACCTTTACCCATGATGGGGGTTTTGAGTAATGAACCAGGCAGGGAGTTTTTAAAAGCCTCAGGAATCTTTTGCATGTGTTTGAGTTAATTAGTTGATTCAGAAGATTAGGGTAATAGGTCGTTTAGAGAACCTTTTCTTGATATGCTAATTTTTTGAGACAGGTTTTTTGGGTTATCAGGAGTTGTATGCCAAAATCATCAGTATTAAAACAATAAAAGACCTGACAAATTTCAGTTGGTGTGTAATGAATCTAAAATATATGAAAGTTTAATTGTAATCATTACATTATGGTAAATAATGAAATTTAGCACTATATGCTAATTTTTTGAGAAGGACCTGTATTACAGTTTCAAAGGAACCATAAATGCAGTAAACAATAAAAACATGTTATGGGTATGTGCACACTTTAAATATTTGTTGCAGACATTTCTCTCCTGTCTCTTAGCAGGAAAAATGCTGCATAAAAAAAAACGCAATATTCCTTTGATGTGTTTTTTGATGTATGTTCCCCATTTATTAGAATGAATGAAAAACACTGAAAAAACGCTGGAAGAATTCACGTGTCGCAGATATGCACGTACCCTAAAATTTCAGTGCCTACATATAAACAGCACATTTTCTTCTGTACAATTTAACATGCCATTACTAAACAAATAAAACAAAGACCAGCAGTTACTTGACTCGCGGTCCATAGTTCATGAATATATAAGGTAAGTGCTCTATATAGGAAGTGTACATGTTCTTCATCAGCTATTTTTTATATATGTGGTATTGAAGTAGTAATAAACTAACAATTTTTGTGTTACTATATTACAATAAATTCTGATTGATTTCCAGTTAAATAGCAGCAAACGAAATGTTAAGTTAAACTTTGCGGCATCTCGATATTACTTTTAAGACTTTGGAACATATTTGTAATGTGAATTTTTCCTTCACGTTTGGCGTTCTCCTCACATATGAGAGGTACACACATAATATTCATTGTATAATCTACACATGTGAGATGCACTGCAGTATTACCATTATTTAAAGGCCACGGTACACAGCAGCTATTTTTAATTATTCGGCTAAAAGGCTATGTGTGAACCATTCGTTAGACACTAATGAAATATTAGCAATTAAAGATGTTTTTCTTGATTTTCTTAAATGAAGTAGGAATGACATTTAATAAACATCATCAAGACATGAACCCAATTATCCAGTTTAAATTACTATCCCCTGTCTTTGTATCAACACTATGGTTTTTGACTAAATTCTTCACAACTACCGTAGTTTTATTTCAAGGCTGTTGAATTGCTCACTGCCTACAGTATCTAAAGAGAGGAAATGTGATGTGACCATCACAAAGAAAACGAAACCGGGCATATTGAAAAGCTAACAAATCTTTATTGAGACATACAAAAACACATTACATTAAAATAGGAAGCAAAAACAGTATAAGGCAAATAGACCATGAGGATATGTGCAAGTCCAGGAAAACAAGGGAGTCGCACTGGCCCAGGTGAACCAAATGGTAAATGACAGTGATAAAATCACAATACAAATGACAATAATATGAATAATGCAATGACCCGCATGTACGTAGATCAAGAAGGAATGATAACTAGACAGCTAATTAATTGTGTACAGGTGTACAAATATGCCCCTGGGCCCTAACACAAAACACTGGGGATGGTACTCAAAGAGGAGAAAAAGATGATTCTCAATACAACTGACAAGTGTCAAAATGGCATATAGTAACCTCTCCCCGAGTGAGTGATAATTATTCAATGAGGTCACAATTCAATTAAATAGTGCAGAGATCTACATGCATATAGATGGAAAGAATAAATCCAATGTGCTCGCAAAGGGTTATCAAATTAAATATAAGTGTGTCTATAGGTCCCTCCTGCAAAACACTGGAGAGGGTGCTCAAATGAGAAACAGAACTGCAAGTTTAAACTGACAAATGTCAGAAGAGTATTAGATTACCTCTCTCCAAGGATAGCGGGTGGGAGCCTGGGTCTGCACGTCTGCCCCCGGTTTCGTTTTCTTTGTGATGGTCACATCACATTTCCTCTCCTTAGTACATTAACGATGGGCTTTTCACTCTAGTCCTGACCAGATGGCATATACTAAGGGACTCCCTGTTAATTTGGTATGCCATCAGCTGGTATTAGTCTCTTTTTGTTTCACTACAGTATCTAAAGTATAGTACATACCTTGAAACCTGAAAAATGAAATCAAATACATATACAGTATTTATGAAAATTCTGCTTAACAAAAATGATTAAAGGGATTGTCTGGGAATATTTTCTTTTTCAGTTTAGGCTTGTGGATTTAAAAAAAATATTAAATTCACCAATAATCCACTTCCCTACATCCAACTTTGCCTCTCTATAACTGCTTTGGTCTTTATTGACATGTGGCATCACTGGGCTCAATGGTTGTGCTAATGTAGAAGGCATGAGCCGCTGGGCCCAGTGACTTGTGTATTTGTATTTGGAGTGGACTACGTCCAAACATGGTGGGTGGCTGTCATCAACAGCCGACACCTGTTTCTAACAATAATGATTAATTGCTGACGGAGGCATTTAAAAAAGCACTCACATCATTTATTATTTATTTATATAGCACCATTGATTCCATGGTGCTGTCCATGAGAAGGGGTTACATACAAATTACAGATATCACTTACAGTAAACAAACTAACAATCACAGACTGGTACAGAGGGGAGAGGATCCTGCCCTTTCGGGCTTACATTCTACAGGATGGGGGACGGAGACAGCAGGTTGGGGGATTGCAGCAGTTCCGGTGTTGGTTGAGGCAATATCTCCGGTAGTGGTGAGGAGGCAGCGGGGTCATTGCAGGGAGTATTCATCAGCCGGCACCTGTGCTCTAAATAAATAATAAAAAAAATAAATGGATTGGGTTACCCTGTATTTTTGATAACCAGCCAGGCGAAACTGACAGCTGGGGGCTGCAGCCCTCAGCTGTCAGCGTTAGCAAGGCTGGTTATCAAGAATACAGGGGTTCCCACGTTTTTTAAAATTATTTAAATAAATAATTTTAAAAATCATCGTGGAGTCCCCCCATTTTTGATAACCAGCCAAGCTAACGCTGACAGCTGAGGGCTGGTATTCTCAGGCTGTTAAGGGGCCATGGATATTGACTTGCCAGCCTAAAAATAGCAACCCACAGCCCCCCAGAAAAGGCATATATTTTAGATGCGCCAAATCTGGCATTTTGCCCTGCTCTTCCGACTTGCCTTGTAATGTTGGCAAGTGGGTTAATATTTGTTAGCTTGATGTCACCTTTGTATTGTCCAGTGACATAAATCTCATGGATTAGTAATTGAGAGGTGTCTGTAAGACACTTATCCATTACTAATCTTATAGTTATATTGTAAATAAACACACAGCCAGAATAAAGTATTTTATTTGAGATAAAAACAAAGCACACTTTTCCTTTTTTTATTTAAAAATGACAAACACAGTTATACTCACCTAACGCCCATTCCATGGAATCCCTCATCTCTTGTAAGAAAACAAAAATAAAAAACAACCATATCCCTCACCTGTCCATCGTTCTGTCACACGCCGTAATCCACGTCTGGGGATTAAATAATAGTTTTGCGACCGTCCAGGCTGAGAACCACTGATAAATGAGCTTCAGCGTCAGTGACTACCAGTGACATCATCGATGTTACCTCTAGTCACTGACACTGCATTCCCAGCTGAGCTGAACTACGGTGACCTCATTCTGGTGAGAGGTGAGTTCAACGCATTTCACTGGGAGAATTTTACTGCAGTGAATTTGAACTGCGGTAAACTTACCTCTCGCCTCTCAAGTGACTATGGTATATTATAGACATTTTGAACCATCCCGGGCCTTATTCATTACATCGCTGATTGTGGCTGTATAGCGTTTGATCAATAATCTTAGTAAATGAAGAGGAGAGTCTCTATGTCAGAGTCACATAGAGAGAATGCTAAATAGTCATCAGTGCAGGATATTGGGTAGAGTGTGCTTATTAGGATGACATGCTCCCGTGCCTTTCTATTGTTGCTGGCAACGTAATCAGTGACATAATAAGTAAGGCCTAGGATGGGTTGAAACATCTAAAATATACCATAGTCGCTTTACATTATTACCTCCCCTTATAACCCCCTTGTTCATGGACTTAATAAAATTATCTTGCACCACTTGAACTCAAGAGTGTGCGGTGGATTTTGACTTCACTTGAATATGTATACACTTTTTTTTCAACTCTACCCACAAGTGTTCCATTGGGCTGGGGTCTGCTGACTGTGGGGGCCAATCCAGTACCTCTACTTCATTGTGATTGAGCCATTTCTCCACCAATCTCAAAGTACACTTCGGGTCATTGCTCTGCTGGAACACTGTGGTGTCCTTTTCATACCCATAGTACTTAAGTGTACAAAATAACTCATCTTGTAGGATATTCACATATAGCTCATCATTGAAGCCATCATTGATCCTGGGTAATAATTCAATGCCGTTTGCTGTGAAACACCCCAATATCGTCAGGCTTCCTCCACCGAACTTGACTGTTCCTTCAATTTATTGATCCATAGGCCTCATTGTCCCTTGTTTCTTCCAGACCCATTTACACCCATCAGAGATTAGTCTATTAACTTTTGTCTCATCACTCAAAATCACCTTTTCCAATCTTCTACTGTCAACTTTTCGTACCTTTTTGCAAACTTGAGCCGACGCTTCTTCTTGCAATGTTGAAGTCAAGCTTTTTTCGAGCCACCACTCCAGACTTGTGTAACATGTGTGGCACGGTGCTTGCATGAACATCTGTGATCTCACTATTACGAAGCATACGAGTCACCTACACTGCCATGTTTGTCACACCAGAACTGATACACCGTGTAATGAGCCAACTTTGTTGACTCCAATATTTTGCCTGGACATCCACCTCTTAGCTTTTGAATTGATGGATGGACTTCATTTCCTATTCTTCCAACAGTTATTGGCACTCACACGATGCAGTTTGAAAATTTTCTTCCCGAGAGACCGCTATCGATATGCTGGATAAAGTTGTTTCTCTCTTCTTAGGAAATATTCTTCATGGCTGTTCCTTGATTTGAAGTAGTAACCTTTCGATAGGTAATCAACCTAATAACACACTGAGCTATTGAAGAATGCGAGAAAATGTAAATGTGAATTTACAGAAAGAAAAATATTTTTCAACCACAAGGAACAAAACAGCAACAGTGCAGGGACATGTCAAGAATCTGCATAACTATTCATGTGCAAAAATATTTGCAAGTCAAATTTATGTATAAGATAGTCAAGATGATCGTCTATAAAATGCTGGTCGTCTCACGTTCAAAGCAGTATTGGATGGTGAGATATGGATTCTGAAAGTCAAAAGTTCAAAATATTGTTTTCCTTTTGCTCGTCAGTGTATGTGCACACAACATCTTCCAAATACTGGCGCACCCGCATCATTTATGAAGGAGAAGATGCTTCAGAAAAATGGCGACTGTGTTTTCCTGGAGGCATCTTTACTGGCTGCCTTTTGACGTCTTTACCTGTGCTTTCATTTATGCCATATGCAGTTAGATCCAGAAATATTTGGACAGTGACACAAGTTCTAACATCTTAGCTGGTTAAGCCCTTAACCTCCAAGGGTGGTTTGCACGTTAATGACCGGGCCAATTTTTACAATTCTGACCACTGTCTCTTTATGAGGCTATAACTCTGGAACGCTTCAACGGATCTTCGCGATTCTGAGAATATTTTCTCGTGACATATTGTACTTAATGATAGTGGTAAAATTTCTTTGATATTACTTGCGTTTATTTATTAAAAAAATGGAAATATGGCGAAAATTTTGAAAATTTTGCAATTTTCAAACTTTTGATTTTTATTCCCTTAAAACAGAGAAATATGTCGCACAAAATAGTTGCTAAATAACATTTCCACATGTCTACTTTACATCAGCACAATTTTGGAACCAAATTTCTTTTTTGTTAGGAAGTTAAAAGGGTTAAAAGTTGTCCAGCGACTTCTCATTTTTATAACAAAATGTAAAAAAAACATTTTTTTAGGGACCATCTCACATTTGAAGTCACTTTGAGGGGTCTATATGGCAGGAAATACCCAAAAGTGACACCATTCTAAAAACTGCACCCCTCAAAGTACTCAAAACCATATTCAAGAAGTTTATTAACCCTTCAGATGCTTCACAGGAGCTGAAGCAACATGGAAGGAAAAAATTAACATTTAACTTTTTAGTCACAAAAATGATCTTTTACAAACAATTTTTTTATTTTAACAAGGATAAAAGGAGAAAATGGACAAATAAAGTTGTTGTGCAATTTCTCCTGAGTACGCCTATACCCCATATGTGGGGGAAAACCACTGTCTGGGCGCACGGCAGAGCTCGGAAGGGAAGGAGCACCGTTTAACTTTTTCAAACCAAAATTGGCTGGAATTGAGATTGGATGCCATGTCGCATTTGGAGAGCCCCTGATGTGGAAACAGTGGAAACCCCCCACAGGTGACACCAGTTTGGAAACTAGACCCCCTAAGGAACTTATCTAGATCTGTTGTGAGCACTTTGAACCCCCAAGTGTTTCACTAAAGTTTATAATGCCTGGGTGTGAAAAAAAAAAATTCCACAAAAATGATTTTTTGGTTACCAATTTTTGATTTTTCCCAAGGAAATTGGACCCCAAAAGTTGTTGTCCAATTGTCCTGAGTAC
Source organism: Oophaga sylvatica (assembly GCA_033576555.1). Lineage (NCBI taxonomy): Eukaryota > Metazoa > Chordata > Amphibia > Anura > Dendrobatidae > Oophaga > Oophaga sylvatica. Next base: position 355,412,393 of record JARQOD010000006.1, read on the forward strand.
GCTGATACCCCATATGTGGGGGGAAAAGTTTTTGGGCGCACATCAGGGCTCGGAAAGGAAATAATGAAGTTTTGGAATGCAGACTTTGATGGGTGTCAAGTTCAGTTTGCAGAGCCCCTGATGTGCCTAAACAGTGGAAATCCCCCACAAAGTGACATCATTTTGGAAACTAGACCCCCTTAGGAACTTATCTATTCTGTGGTGAGCACTTTGAACCCCAAGTGCTTCACACAAGTTTATAATGCCTGGCATGAAAATAAAAAATCCTATTTTTTTCCCACAAAAAAAAAATTTAATCACCAACTTTTTATTTTCCCAAGGGTAACAGGAGAAATTGGACCACAAAAGTTGTTGTCCAATTTGCCCTAAGTACGCTGATACCCCATATGTGGGGGGGAACCACTGTTTGGGCGCACGGCAGAGCTCGGAAGGGAAGGAGCGCCATTTGATTTTTTCAAACAAAAATTGGCTGGACTCGAGATTAGATGCCATGTCGCGTTTGGATAGCCCCTGATGTGCCTAACAGTGGAATCCCCCCACAAGTGACTCCATTTTAGAAACTAGACCCCATAAGGAATTTATCTAGATCTGTGGTGAGCACTTTGAAGCCTCAAATGCTTCATAGAAGTTTATAACGTAGAGCCGTAAAATTAAAAAATCATATTTTTTCCACAAAAATGATCTTTTCACCCCAATTTTTATTTTCCCAAGGGTAACAAGACCTCAAAAGTTATTGTGCAATTTGTCCTCCTGAGTACACCGATACCCAATATGTGGGGGTAAACCACTGTTTGGGTGCATGGCAGAGCTCGGAAGAGAAGGAGCGTCGTTTGACTTTTTCAATGCAGAATTTAGTCCCCAATTTTTGATTTTTCCCAAGGAAATTGGACCCCAATAGTTGTTGTCCAATTTGTCCTGAGTGCACTGATACCCCATATGTGGGGGGATATACTGTTTGGGTGCACGTCAGGGATCGGAAAGGAAGTAATGACGTTTTGGAATGCAGACTTTGATGGGTGTCTGTTATGTTTCGGTAGCTGAGGAGGACAGGAACAACAGCAGGGCAGTCGAACACCTGAGATGTTGGTAACTGATGGGTTGCAGATTCCTAAACTAACAACACAACTAGAGGTAGCCGTGGAGCATTCCTACGTTGATCCTAGACGCCTCGTCACAGCCTGAGAGATAACTACACCTAAAGGCAGAAAGATGAAAGCTATCTGCCCCGGAGCAGATCCCCAAAGAAAATAGGAAGCCCCCAAACATATAATGGCGGTTAGACAAGATGAAAATACAAACATAGGCAGAAAATAAACTGAGCAAACGCTGGGGCCACAAGCTGACTAAATAGGATAGGACAGGAGAGATTACTTTCTGCAACCCAGAAAACCCTACAAAAATCCAACAATTCTGATTACAAAAATACTGAGATCACACGATCTCGCCTCCCACTAAATCAGATCTTAGTGTGAACAAAAACCAAGCCGCAGCCGCTGAAAAAACAGGAAAAAGCAAATGAGCAAATAACAGTGGCTGCAGATAAACTGTGAGGAGCTCAGGCCCCAGGAGGGGACCTGGCTGACCTCCACAAAAGTGCAGAAAACAATGCAAAAAGCAAGCACAAAAAGAAAAGCAAAAAATATCTTATCTGAAAGCAGGAGATGCAGGCAAGACTCCAGCAAACTTCCAAATGAACCAGGAACCACAATTGAGACAAGAACAATTGATCACCGGAAACCATCATGGGAGGGAACCTCCCTTATATCAGACCAGTCAGTGAACCCAGATTGCAATCCTCGCTGAAAGGTTCAGTACTGTCTGTAACCACCAGAGGGAGCCTCTGCTCAGAAACCATCTCTAGCCATTCATAACAGGTGTCATGTTCAGTTTGCAGAGCCCCTGATGTGCCTAAACAGTGGAAACTCCCCACAAGTGACCCCATTTTGGAAACTAGACCCCCTAAGGAACTTATCAAGATTTGTTGTGAGCACTTTGACCCCCAAGTGCTTCACACAAGTTTATAATGCCTGGGCATGAAAATAAAAAATCGTATTTTTTTCCCACAAAAATGATATTTTAGTCACCAATTTTTTGTTTTCCCAAGGGTAACAGGAGAAATTGGACCCCAAAAGTTGTTGTCCAATTTGTTCTGAGTACACTGATACCCCATATGTGGGAGAAAACAACTGTGTTGGCACACGTCGGGGCTCGGAATAGAAGTAGTGACTAGGGTTGAGCATTCCGATACCGAAACCCGAGTCCGATACCTGAAATCCAATGTAAGTCTATGGGAACAAAATATCGGAATTTAAAATATTCCGATATTTTGTTCCCATAGACTTACATTGGATTTCAGGTATCGGACTCGGGTTTCGGTATCGGAATGCTCAACCCTAGTAGTGACTTTTCGTAATGCAGACTTTGATGGAATAGTCTGCGGGTGTCATGTCGTGCTTGGAGAGCCCCTGATGTGCCTAAACAGTGGAAACCCCCACAAGTGACCCCATTTTGGAAACTCCCATATGAACTTATCTAGATATATGGTGAGCACTTTGAACCCCCAAGTGCTTCACAGAAGCTTATAGAAGCTTATAACGCCCGGGTGTGAAAATACAAAAATCATATTTTTTCCACAAACATGATCTTTTAGTCCCCAGTTTTTTATTTTCCCAAGGGTAACAGGAGAAATTGGACCCCAAAAGTTGCTGTTCAATTTGTCCTGAGTACGCTGATACCCCATATGTGGGAGAAAACTACTGTGTGGGCACAAGTAGTACATGTGGAAAACATTTACAGTCGCCCAATTGTCGCATAATCATTATGAGTATATGAAGATATCAATTAATATAGGGCAACTAAATAGCACGAACAGTGTAGGACACACTGCATTATGAATACATAACAACCACAAAAGCAAGCAGTGCAAAAATGTCCGTATAGATACAAAAAGATTTTATTGATTAAAATTGAACCACAAGGTAGATAAAGGGGGCTAAAATAGTGACATGTGCAAAGAGCCGCATAACAAAGAAAACACAGCAGGGGTACAGATTAATGTCCTAACCAATGGTATAAGTATGAGCACAAACTAGGCAGAGATAATGTATACAAATATCGTTGTATAATATATGTGACGATATCACAATAATATATATGTGTATGTGCACTCACTGAATCCCAAATATAATGGTACAACAGGGAACAGTAATTTTCAAATGCAGTATATCAAAGGGAACAGGGGGTGCAGTAAAACACAATATATCAGAAGGAAATACCCATAGTCATGAGATCATATATGGACATATACAACAAGCACATTCTAGGAATCATGTAAGAGAGTAGTGGACATACCAGATGATAGTAGCAGGACAGGGATCCGACCCCCACCTCCCCAACGCGCAATTCGGCTGAGTGCCTTCCTTAGGGGGCGTGTCATGTATCGAAAAATGTAACTATTTATAGCTGCCGTGAATGGGGAAAGAGCTGTCAGCTGTGCATGGCTCTGTGCTCCAGCCAGCATCCTCACCGCTGACGTCGGTACACACAGGCCTCATGTGACCAAACGTCAGGCAGGAGGCGGAGGCAAAGCAGACAGAGACCAGGAGCAAACAGCGCATGCGCAAGAGATCGCGGCGGCCATCTTGATTAGGGGCAAAAAAGAATAACTTGCCTTACAATGGCTGCAATCAGCTAAAGGAGTGCATGCAAATAATGTAAGCCTAGTGAACAATATCACAGGGGGAATCACATGCACAGAAATAGCTGTAATATGGAATAGATATGCATGCAAAACATTATGGGCGCAAATATTAATAACAGGTCCAGAAGTCACTTATACTCAAGGGAAAAATACATAAATATAGGAAAATTAGACATCTTAATAGCACAAGGACCTGAATAATGGGTATAAAGTATCAATTATTACACAATCAATATAATATGACAGCTATAAAGGTAAGTATATGCAGAAAATGAACCAAAAGGTGCCATACACAGTATATATATATGGAATACAGTTAGCCAAATATAGTAACTACAGTATATATCAAAATCCAATCATCAATATCACAAAACATACAAAGTATGGTAAAGTGGGGACATCATAAATACAAAAAAGTTATATATATGCATCCCAAAAACAATAATAGACATAAGATGGAATAGAGTAAGTATATGCAGATCCAACGAGGAATCCGAACTTGACTGGCACGTTATAAAATTCATCCATAGCACAGACAAGCCAACAGTACTGAGTCTCTGAAAAATAAAATAAAAGATTAAAATCCAATAAAGCACACAATGAGATGCGGGAAACACAATACACCAATAGAACGCACAGCCAGTCAAAGAAACGGGGCAAAGGAGATACATTCATTTAAACCAGAAGGATGGACCGTATTCAACAACCAAATCGTCTCCAGCTTGGCCAACCTAGTAGACAGAGCACCACCCCTAATATTAACCCTCAATGCTTCAATGCCACGTACACGTAGCAGGGAGCTATCACAATTGTGAAACTCCCTAAAGTGGCGAGGTAATGTCTTAAGGGTGGATGAGTCAACATGGCCGGCGGCCGCCTGAATATCCAACATATGTTCCCTCACACGTACTTTAAATTGGCGCGTAGTGAGTCCAACGTAGATCAAATTGCAAGGACACAGTAGGATAATATATCACGTAGCATAATATGTCATATCAACTAGGTACTGGCTATTCCCTTATTAATCTATCATAGTTAAGCATTTAAAAGGTCTGGAACTGTGGCAATTGCATTTGGAAGCTGATGTGAACCCACAACCTGCAGTTACAGGTGTTCTCAATGGAAGAGAAACAGATCATCATTAGGATCAACCTTTACCAGAATGCTGGAAGAAGAAAGTATGGAGATGCACTGGCGGACACAACCAGTATAGGGCCCAGTGGAAGAACAAGAGTTCATCATAATGCACAATTCTACCTGCTTTTGAGGTAAAATTGGCCTCTGTACCTCTTAGCTCCTATGCAGCCGCACAGGTTGCACCAATGATATGTGCGCCCTGTGGAGAAAGCTTGGACTGGTTCATCTTCCAAAGCACACTCCATACTCTGTAAAACATGGTGGAGGAATGTGATGGCATGAGCATGCATGGCTTCCAATGGTTCTGGGTAGCTAGTGTTTATTGATTATGTGACTGAGACAGAAGCAGCTGGATGAATTCTGAAGTGTACAGGGCGATATTTTCTGTTTAGTTTCAACCCAGTGCAGCTAGGTTCATTGCAGGTCGCTTCACATTACAGATGGACAATGATCCAAAACATACTGTGAAAGCAACCAAGGAAATTGTGTAGGCAAAGAAGTGGAATTTTCTGCAATGGCAAAGGCAATCATAAGATCTCAGTCCTATGAACATGAATTTCACATGCTGAAGACAAAATTTAATGTAGAAGACCCACAAACAAGCAACAACTGAAGTAAGCTGCATTAAAGACCTGGCAAAGCATCACAAAGGAGGAAACACAATATTGTCATGGTGGGACGTGACCCTATGGTTGGTCGGTCAGCGGATGGCACAACTCACAAACAACGGGATGGAAAAGGGGGGAGGAAGGCCCTACCAATAGGAAAACGTAGGAAGGGACACCCCCTGAGCTGCAACCTGAGCTTGTCCCTGCACTCCCCTAATGCCCTAAGTGGGTCCTTCCCCCACCGCCATCAGGATACCTCATCCCTTGCTGTCACCTAACACTGCCCTGGCTAGTACACTGGCCGGCGTAGGGCGCTAGCCCTGCCACTGTAGATAATTCTACACAAAGGATGCCTGCCTGCAAAGGATTCTCTACAAACTATTAAAAATTTACATTTTATTTCTTGTAAAGATAATTTGTTCAATTACTTTTCAGCTGCTGAAATGAGGAGGCTTCATAGAAAAATGGTTCAAAATCCTAAACATTTCACATGATATTTTTGTTCAACCTCTGTAATTAAACCAAAAGTCAACACTAGTGATGAGAAAGCACTAAAATGCTTGGGTGCTCATTGCTCCAGACGAGTAAATTGGAATGCTCGGATGCTCGACCCGAGCAACGAGCCCAATGTAACTCTATGGGAAACCCAAGCTTTTTTGCTGTGACCCCCCCTGGAGGTCTATTTAGGGTATCAAAACGTCAGAAATCTATGGGAACAGTGAACAAATGACATGGGAACATCATGGTGAAGACCCCTGGAAGCATTTCTGACTCCTAGGTCACTGCTGTGAACAATGTTATCAGAGTGTTACGCCATTTTTACAGGCGCACACTAAAATATACAAAAACGAAGTCTTGCCTGTTAGCAGTCTGGCACGCATAGCTGACTTTCTGTTGTGCTGCCTTTCGCGTGACCCTTGCATTCTCAACATTTTGGGTGACACTTATTACTGGGTCGTGACACTTCTAGACTCACGCTGCAAGGAGTACTTCCAATCTCTTCTTCCAAAGGCAGACAGGTGTACTAAAATGATGCAGTACCAGAGGGCCATTGTTGCGAAATTATTAAAAAAAAATTCCCATCTGAAAACACTGGCGGCAGAGGTCATAGTTCGTTGGACAACCAAGAAGTACAGGTGAGAGAGACACAACTACAATCCAGCAGAGGCAGGAGAACACTGGCAAACTTCTGGGAGAGTTTTCTCAGACCCTCCCATCGCATATGCCCTGAGGCGTGGGTACTCTCTTAAGGAATGCAAAGTTTTTGAAGATGCTGAGGAAGTACCTTGCTGACCGTACCAACATCCTATGTGATTCCTCACACACAGCAAAAACAGTTCAATTGATGCCTGAAATTCCACAATTTGTAGCCCACAGATAGATGACACGTGTGACAAAGATACCACACTTTTAAAATATGTGGCCTGTATTTTTATTTTTTACAGCAAAATAGTGTTAATAATTGTAGTAACACACAGCAAAAAAAGTTGAATGGAGGCCTCAAATGCCAAAATCTTTAGCCCACAGATAGATGAGGCGTGTGACGGAGATACAACATTTTTAAAATATGTGGCCTGTAATTTTGTTTTTTACAGCTAAATAGTGTTAATAATTGTAGTAACACACATCAAAAACAGTTGAATGGAGGCCTGAAATGCCACAATTTGTAGCCCACAGGTAGATGAGGCTTGTGACGGAGATACCACACTTTTAAAATATGTGGCCTGTATTTTTATTTTTTACAGCAAAATAATGTTAATAATTGTAGTAACACACAGCAAAAACAGCTGAATGGAGGCCTGAAATGCCAAAATCTTTAGCCCACAGGTAGATGAGGCTTGTGACGGAGATACTACACTTTTAAAATATGTGGCCTGTAATTTTATTTTTTACAGCTAAATAGTGTTAATAATTGCAGTAACACATCAAAAACAGTTGAATGGAGGCCTGAAATGCCACAATTTGTAGCCCACAGATAGATAAAGTGTATGATGGAAATACTACACTGTAAAATATGTGGCCTGTTTTTTAATTTTTTTTACAAGAAAATAGTGTCAAGAACTAGGGTAACACACAGCAAAAACAGTTGAATTGAGGCCTGAAATGCCTCAATTTGTAGCTGTAGATGTTAAAAGGTCAGCACATAAAGAAACAAACGCTCCCCAGCTGATCTGCATATCAATAAATAGCAGAGCATGGTGCTTGATGTGAGTAGATACATAAACAGTTAAATGAATACCATGCAAATTCGATCAGAAAAAAAGTGCAATAGCTACAAAAAGTCATAAGGCAAGTGCATTAATGATAGTCCATATATGATATAATACCTTGAGACATGTAAGTGCCTTGCAGAGAGACAGGGGAGACGCACTGGAGGCCTGAAATGCCACAATTTGTAGCCCACAGGTAGATGAGGCTTGTGACGGAGATACTACACTTTTAAAATATGTGGCCTGTATTTTTATTTTTTACAGCAAAATAGTGTTAATAATTGTAGTAACACACAGCAAAAACAGTTGAATGGAGGCCTGAAATGCCACAATTTGTAGCCCACAGATAGATAAAGCGTATGATGGAAATACTACACTGTAAAATATGTGGCCTGTTTTTTAACTTTTTTTTTACAGGAAAATAGTGTCAAGAACTACGGTAACACACAGCAAAAACAGTTGAATGGAGGCTTCAAATGCCAAAATCTTTAGCCCACAGATACCCGGTAATCTGTCCTTAGAAGGACTATTGATTTAGCTGGATTTGTGTATTCTATTATGGCATACCCACACTAACTTTAAAACCCCCAAATCTGACTCTATCTCGGCAGCAGCTCTCCCTACACTAGCTGATTCCAGAGCTGAATATGACAAGCAGAGCGGTGCCAGGTCTGATATAGACCTAATGACGCTGTGCGGCCAGCCAATCACTGTAATGCCACAACCAACATGGCTGCGGCATTACAGTGCGTGGCAGACAATCCCTGCATGTTGATGTTGAAGGGCGGGACTCGAACTCCCGCCGAACAATACCGGAAATGCTCGGTGCTTGCCGAGCAGCCCGAGTACAGCGATGCTCAGGCAAGTAACGAGCATTACCAAGTATGCTCGCTCATCACTAGTCAAACACTTCAAATGCAAAGATTTGGTCACTGTCTAACAATTTCTGGACCTATCTCTGAAGAATAATGGCAGCTTTCCATGTAGAATCCACATACTTACAATCGTTATGATTTATGATTATCCATTTTGCATATAAAATATATTAGTTTTTTATTATTTTTTATACGTTATACAGAAGGAAAAAAAAAGTTATCAGGTTGCTTGTGACATTTCTTGTTAGGGCCCAGAAGCTTCAAGCCTATGACGGAGCCCCCAACTTCTCTTTCCATCCTTGTTAGATTCAGTTCGTGCTGTTCTGTGAAGAGAGTAATATACAAAGATTTGTGCCAATTTGTTGCATGAAATAGCCTTTTTCAGAACAACAATCAAAATCTTGTTCGTGACAATTCTGAGACCAAAATCAAACCTACAAATGCTTCAAAAATAGCATCAAATAGTACATGTGAAAGCAACCTAAGCATTAGCTAACACAATGAGCCTTTGGGGCACACAAATGATATTAGCTTAAAATGGGTCTTGTTATGTAGATATTACATTAACATCACCAATTTGCGCCAATAATAGAGACCTACATTTACTACAATTACGATTACCAGACTGTAGTTCTGATGAACTGATCAAAATACTCAATTTCAAATAATATGATTCTGCATTTCAAAGTTTAATCTCAAAATACTAGTTAATGGGTTATTCCCAGAATTGCAAGATACCTTATAACAAGTCCTCAAATTTGTGTAGATTATTTCAACATCAAATAAATGTGGTTTTATGACCCCTTAGGCCTCTTTCACACATCAGTTTTTTTGCTATCAGTCACAATCCGTCGTTTTGTGAAAAAAAACGGATCCTGCAATTGATGCTGCAGGATCCGTTTTTTGTCTCATAGACTTGTAATAGCGACGGATTGCGACGGATGGCCGCACGTTTCATTCGTCATTCGATGGATCCGTCGAAAATTCTTTGGACGGAGGCAACGGACATAGGAACGTTTTTTGTGTACGTCGGAAAATCGGACAGCGACAGATCCAGTGCCATCCGTCGTGGGCTATAATGATAGCCTATGGGCGCAGGATCCATCGCTGTTCGTCAAAAGATGGATTCCAGCGGCGGATTCCGTTTTTTGAACATGAGCATGCCCGGAACAATTTCTATACATTTCTTGCACATAAAATCAATCTCTCTCTCCCTCTTCAGTTTTTCACAATCTGCACTGGATCCATTTTTTTCCAACTTTGACAGATTGCGACTGATTGGAAAAAACTGATGTGTGAAAGAGGCCTTGCATAGAGTACCAGGAAATATAGTTCTTTATGGTTTCTTTCATCAAGTGAAAGGGACTGTCACTGGATGAAGACCTTCTATCAGCTCAAAATTTTTGTTCTTACTTTATTGCCACTGGTCCTCTGAGTAATCTGCATTTTTTTATTTACCATATCATTCAAGAGATGTGGTCCTTGTTATTTAGTCCTAATTTTTATGATCTTTACCAATTGGGTGTTGCTCCCTGGATTCTCTGGGGGAATGTCTTTAGGCTGCTCTACATAATTGCCCTCTTGGTACAGAGCATTAAAATAGAAAGGCTTATATCTTTCAAATGGTCTGACACATTACAAAAAGGAATATTGAGGGCAGCAAAGAGAATAAATTAAGTTGAAAAACTGGCCATTTTTGACCTGGTGACAGGTCTTTTCTGAATATAACATTTCTGTCTTTGTGCAAAATATACATCAATTTTCTTTTCAGAATCATTAAAAAAAATGCTTCAATGTCTAGACAAATCTGTTAGATAATTTGTATGGCCCCCACTGATGTTCTTTTGCTTCTAGTCTCAATATTTCCACCTAAACCCAGTGCTCTTGAGAAAAAGCAGTTTCTAGTGTCACAAGCAGAAATTACTCTGACATCTGTGTCCAAAAAGATCTGGGAGGTAGGAATAAGCTGCTGAACATGTGTGTCTACCAGACAAGTGACACATTAGATGGATGTTCTGAGAAAGAATCAAAATTACTCCAGTGGGTGCCATATCAGGTAAATAATAGCTAAGATCTAGAAACAGGAGCTTCATCTTTGATTGATGACAGCTGATCTTTGTATGTTTTGTATGATTCAGCAGAGTAATGGATTATTTAATCGTGTGAGAACCTCTTTAATGACTATGATGAATAACAGAAGACATCATTTTTTTAGACATCCCAAAGTTGATTAATCTCCACAAATGCATAAAATGACATAAGTCCTTACTCTGTAACGTAATTTATTTGTCAAAGGCACACGATTCATGGTTTCTAAACCTCTTCATCAGGACAAAACCACGCTCATTGTGGTTTCGTCCTTGATGAAAAGTTTTGGAAACCTTGAAACGCAATGACAAATAAACAGCATTCATGCTTCACCTCCAGGACCGCCATCAGGGCATTACTGCCCTGACTGGCGTATGGGGCCCGATCAGCAGAGGGGGCCCACATTAGCCACCATCTCTTCTGCTGATCGGGCCCCAGCGGCAGAATTCTGCCGATGCAGTAACTGAACCTGCATCTGAGATGCAGGTTCAGTTACTCTATTGCCGTGGGGGCTCGCATGGAAATCGTTAAAGCCACCAGCCAATCGGAGGCTGGCAGCTGACGTCAGCGCGCACGTCGCCGGCATATGACATCATTGTCATTCGCCACCGAGTGCGCAATTGGAACACGGCCAGGTAAGGAGAAAGGTTTTTTTTTTAATTTTTATTGACAGTGGCAAGCCACAATATGTTTCACTGGCAGGATGGAGACACATGGACCATGTGTCTCCGTCCTGCCCGGGGCAGAATGGAGACACTGGGGAAGAATGGAGACACGGGGGGCAGGATGGGAGACATGGGGGCAGGATGAAGACACGGGGCAGAATGGAGACACGGGGGCAGGATGGGAGACACAGGGGAAGGATGGAGACACGGGGCAGGATGGAGATGCAGGGTCAGGATGGAGACACGGAGGCAGAATGGAGACAAAGGGGACAGAATGGAGATGGGGCAGAATGGAGACACAGGGGCAGGATTGGAGACATGGGGACAGGATTGAAGACACGGGGCAGAATGGAGACAAGGGGACAGGTGGAGAGACACAGGGCAGGATGGGAGGACATGGGGCAGGATGGGAGACATGGAGCAAGATGGGAGACACAGGAAGGATGGAGACATGGTTGCAGAATGGAGATGGGGCAGAATGGAGACATTGGGGCAGGATGGGAGACACTGGGGCAGGATGGGAGGCACGGGGACAGAATGGAGACATGGGGCAGGATGGGAGACACGGGGCAGGATGGGAAACACGGAGGCAGGATGGGAGACACAGGCGCAGAATGGAGACGGGGAAGAATGGAGACGGGCAAGAATGGAGACACGGGACAGGATTGGAGACACATGGGGCAGGATGGAGACACACAGATCAGGATGGAGACATGGTGCAGGATAGTCATATGGGGCAGGAATATGGGGAATGTTGGAGACAGATGGGGCAGGATCATGGGGCAGGAAGGAGACACCTGGTGCAGGATCATGGAGCAGGATGGAGACAGATGGTGCAGGATCATGGGGCAGGATGGATACAATGGAGACTGATGGGGCAGGATCATGTGACTGATGGGGCAGGATCATGTGACAGATGGGGCAGGATCATGGGACAGATAGGGGCCAGGATGGGAGAACATATGGCTGGAGCCAGAAATAAGACACGTGGGGCCAGGATGGGGGATATTATTACCAAAGGGGCTAATTAAGGGATATTATTACTGTAGTGATGTATTTATTTTATTTTTTGAGGATACTGTTTTAAATGGGGAAGTGGTCCTGTTACTGTGCAGAGCAACACTGTCACCTTTTTTTCTTCATCTGGTGTAGTTTAGAATTTGGGAATAAAATAAGTAATATGTTCTGCAAGCGGTGCTCTAGATAACTGTTATTACCTGCAACGACGAGCCCTGGCTGGAAGAAGTGACGGCGG
>JARQOD010000006.1:355425030-355453059 GCA_033576555.1 Oophaga sylvatica
AGTCTTAATGGTTATGAACTCCTAACATTAAGAGAATGTGTGAGTATACAAATGTCCACTGTTTACTTTGTTCATGTTTTTTTTTATATTTTGTTTGTCTGATGTGTACATGTTTGTTCTTGCTTCTGTATTGCAGTTCCTTTCAACTGGCTCTCATACGCTGCTCTGCATTTAGAGTTTTTAATTGGAAAATCCACCATTTCTGGAATAGTCAGCTCTACTTGTGGACAAATTGGTCCAGACTAAATAAAGAAGTGAGCCAGAGCCCAAAATGGAAGATTGGTTGAGGATTTCACATGGATTTCAACAAAACAGTCATTTTCCACACTGTATTGGAGCCCTGGACGTGAAGCACATACGTGTGCGTAAGCCGCCGAACTCAGGGACCCAATTCTACAATTTAAGCAATATTTTTCTATAGTTTTGTTGGGCTTGGTCGACAGTAACTACCGCTTCATAATTGTAGACATTGGGGCCTATGGAAGGACTGGAGACTCCAGAGTCTTCAATTCTTCCATTATGGGTCGGCGGCTACGCAATAACCAATTGGACTTACACCACCATGTCAACTTCCACACTCCAATATGGATCAGTGCCATATGTTGTAGTAGCGGATGAGGCCTTCCAATTAAGTTGTAATGTTATGAGGCCATATCCTCGGCGCATCTGAACCATCAGAGACGCATCTTTAATTATCGCCTTTCTCGTGCACGACGCCTGGTGGAGTGCACATTTGGTATTCTTACAGCCAAATGGCGTGTCCTACAATCAGCCATTCAGCTAAGTGAATCAAATGTAAATCTTGTAGTGCAAGTGTTATGTTAACGGTAGCTGAGGAGTGCAGGTAAAAAAAGAAATACCCAGAGCAGTTGGAATCTATGAGATTGCAGTACCCTGACTAACCACCGCAACTAGAGGCAGCCGTGGAGCGTTCCTACGTTGGTCCTAGACGCCTCGTCACAGCCTGAAAACTAACTACACCTAAAGACAGAAACAGGAAAGCTATCTGCCCGGAGCAGAACCCCAAAGATAATAGAAAGCCCCCAAACATGTAATGGCGGTTAGACAAGAGGAAATACTGACACAGAAAGAAAATAGTATGAGCAAACGCTGGGGCCCAAACTATCTAAATAGAAAAGGACAGGAAGGGTACTTACTGCAATCCCAGAAAACCCTGAAAAACACCAACTCTACTAATTTCAAAATCACCTGAGATCACACGACCTCTACCACCTAAATTAGTTCTCTGGTGTAACAAAAACAGCAGCCACTGAAAAAAACTGCAAAAAGCAAAGTACAAAACACAGTGGCTGGACTAAACTGAGAGGGCAAAAGCCCCCGGAGGGACCCTGAAGGCCCCCACAGAAGTGCAGGACAAAATGCAAAAATATAGCAAAAACACAAAATAAGAAATTGTCTTATCTGATAGCAGGAGATGCAGACACGACACAGCAGGCTACAAGGGAACTGGAAAGAAGGATTCAGACCAGACAGTTGATCACCGGCAACCCTGATGGAAAATGATTCCCTTAAATAAGACCAATCAGTAACACCTGATTCCCAATCCTCACTAGTACCCGCTTGTAACCACCAGAGGGAGCCTCTGCTCAGAACTCATCTCAAACCCATTCACAACAGTACCCCCCCCCTTGAGGAGGGGTCACCGAACCCTCATTTGAGCAACCAGGTCGGTCAGGATGAGTTCTATGATACGCACGGATAAGTCTCCTAGCATGGATGTCCGAAGCAAACACCCAAGAATTATCTTCCTGACCATAACCTCTCCATTTAACCAAATACTGGAGTCTTCGTCTAGAAAAACGAGAATCCAATATTTTCTCAACCACATACTCCAGATTGCCCTCACCAAAACAGGGTCAGGAGGCACAGCAGCAGGAACCACTGGCTCAACAAACCTCTTCAACAAGGACTTGTGGAACACGTTATGGATCTTAAATGTCCCTGGAAGAAGCAAACGAAAAGAAACAGGATTAATAATCTCCATGATCTTATAAGGTCCAATGAACCTAGGCTTAAATTTAGGAGATGCTACTCTCATAGGAATATTCTTTGAGGACAACCAGACCAAGTCCCCCACTTTAAACCGAGGACCATCAGTCCTATGCCGGTTAGCAAACCGCTGGGCCTTCTCCTGAAGAGGGACAACCTCTCCACTACCTGGTCCCAAATCTGCTGCATACGCTCAACAACAGAGTCAACACCTGGACAGACAGAAGCCTCCCGTCTGTCCTGAAGAAAATCGAGGGTGAAACCCAGAATTACAGAAAAACGGAGACATCAAAGTGGCAGAGCTAGCCCTATTATTAAGAGCAAAACTCAGCCAAAGGCAAAAAAAGCCCACTTCATGGCCAATAACTCCCGATTACCCACGTCATAATTACGTTCAGTAGGAGAAAAATTTTCGAGAGAAAAAGGCACAAGGGTTACTTTTAGAGGTCTCTGGATCTTTTTGGGACAAAACGGCACCTGCCCCCAATTTCAGAGGCATCAACCTCCACCTGAAATGGCAGAGAAACATCAGGCTGCCGTAGAAACGGAGCAGAAGTGAATCTCTGCTTAAGTTCCTGAAACGCAGAGACTGCCTCAGGAGGCCAATTCACCACATCAGAACCTTTCTGGTCAAATCAGTTAATGGTTTAACAATAACAGAGAAATTACCAATAAATTTACGATAAAAATTGCAAAACCCAAAAATCTCTGAAGAGCCTTTAATGAAGTAGGTTGGACCCAATCACAGATGGCCTGAACCTTGACCGGGTCCATTTCAATAACAGATGGGGACAAAATGAATCCCAGAAATGAGATCTTCTGTACGCCAAAAAGACACTTTGATCCCTTCACATACAGAGCATTCTCTCTCAAAATCTGGAATACAGTTCGAACATGTTTCACATGAGAGTCCCAGTCATTAGAAAAAATCAAGATAACATCCAAATAAACAATCAGAAACTTGTCCACAAAATCCCTGAAAATGTCATTCATGAAGGACTGGAAGACGGAAGGAGCATTAGTGAGCCCAAAGGGCATCACAAGGTACTCAAAATGCCCTTCAGGGTGTTAAATGCCGTCTTCCATTCATCCCCGTGCTTAATGCGAATAAGGTTATACGCCCCCCTGAGGTCAAGCTTGGTAAACCAAGTAGCGTTTTTCACCCTGGAAAACAGGTCAGAAATCAAGGGTAACGGGTATTGATATTTCACAGTAATATTGTTCAAGAGACGATAATCAATACACGGCCTTAATGAACCATCTTTTTGGCCACAAAGAAAAAACCGGCACCTAAGGGTGAAGAGGATGGTCTGATATGACCCTTCTCCAATGATTCCTTGATAAAAGACCGCATAGCGTCATGTTCAGGTACAGACAAGTTAAAAAGGCGACCCTTAGGGAATTTACTACCTGGCACTAATTCAATAGCGCAGTCATAGCTCCTATGGGGAGGTAAGGATGCAGATTTACTTTCGCTAAACACATCAGAAAAATCAATCAAAAAGTCAGGAACATCCTCAGCCTGGGGGAGGCAGAAAAAACAGGAGTGTTGGTATTAACACATTGGCAGCCCCAACTGGTTACAGACACAGATTTCCAATCCAAAACAGGATTATGAGACTGTAACCAAGGGAAACCCAGCACGATAATGTCATGCAGATTATATAGAACCAAAAATTTGCAGCACTCCTGGTGATCAGGTTCAACCCTCATTATCACCTGAGTAGAAAACTGGGGTTTATTCTCAGCCAAAGGGGTAGAATCGATCCCCAGTAGGGGAATAGACTTCTGTAGGGGTATCAAGGGAAATCCACAACGTTTAGCAAAATCATAATCCATCAGGTTAATAGCTGCTCCAGAATCAACGAAAGCCTGAGCAGAAAATGAGGACTGAGAGCATATCAGAGTGACAGTTAATAAAAACTTAGTCTGAACACTACCCAAGACAACTGAGCGTGCAAAACGTCTTCCCCGCTTAGGGCAGACTGAAATAGCATGAGAGGCATCACCACAGTAGAAACATAACCCATTGCGCTTTCGAAACTCATGACGCTGTGCCCCAGACACCACTCCATCACACTGCATGGGCTCAGCAGCTGGCTCACAAGGCAACACCACTCCACGCATACTTCTCCGCTCACGCAAACGTCTGTCAATTTGAATCGCTAATGACATAGAATCATTGAGACCAGAGGGGACAGGAATCCCACCATAACATCCTTTACATTATCCGACAGACCCTTCCGGAAAAGGGCCGCCAAAGCGTCGTCATTCCATTTGGTCAGGACTGCCCACCTACGGAATCTCTGACAGTATAACTCAGCGTCATCAAGCCCCTGATTTAATGCCAACAAGGCTTTTTCAGCTTGATCAGTAACATTAGGCTCATCGTACAATAACCCCAAAGCCTGAAAAAATGCATCAACATCACTCAAAACAGGATCCCCAGGTGTGAGGGAAAAAGCCCAATCCTGAGGATCGCCGCGCAGGAGAGAGATGATAATTTGAACCTGCTGCGCTGCGTTTCCTGAGGACTTAGATTTTAAGGCAAGAAACAATTTACAATTATTTTGAAATTCTGAAACTTAGCTCGATCCCCTGAAAACAAATCTGGCATGGGGATCCTAGGTTCCACAACAGGCAACCTAGCAAGATATGCAGCAATACTCCGAACCTCAGTGGCAAGCTGATCCACACGGCCAGACAACTGTGCAAACTCCATTGGGAGAAAAGATCCTCCCCAGCACCCAGAGATACAGAGGAAAAAAAATAAAAAATGCAACAAACAGAAAAATATCTCTGACAACTTTTCTTCCTTCAAAATATTTTTTCCCTTCTGTGAGTACCATACAATTTTTATGGCCGGTGATACTGTTATGTTACGGTAGCTGAGGAGTGCAGTAAAAAAGGAAATACACCAGAGCAGTTGGAATCTATGAGATTGCAGTACCCTGACTAACCACCGCAACTAGAGGCAGCCGTGGAGCGTTCCTACGTTGGTCCTAGACGCCTCGTCACAGCCTGAGAAACTAACTACACCTAAAGACAGAAACAGGAAAGCTATCTGCCCCGGAGCAGAACCCCAAAGATAATAGAAAGCCCCCAAACATGTAATGGCGGTTAGACAAGAGGAAATACTGACACAGAAAGAAAATAGTATGAGCAAACGCTGGGGCCCAAACTATCTAAATAGAAAAGGACAGGAAGGGTACTTACTGCAATCCCAGAAAACCCTGAAAAAACACCAACTCTACTAATTTCAAAATCACCTGAGATCACACGACCTCTACCACCTAAATTAGTTCTCTGGTGTAACAAAAACAGCAGCCACTGAAAAAACTGCAAAAAGCAAAAGTACAAAACACAGTGGCTGGACTAAACTGAGAGGGCAAAAGCCCCCGGAGGGGACCCTGAAGGCCCCCACAGAAGTGCAGGACAAAATGCAAAAATATAGCAAAAACACAAAATAAGAAATTGTCTTATCTGATAGCAGGAGATGCAGACAACGACACAGCAGGCTACAAGGGAAACTGGAAAGAAGGATTCAGACCAGAACAATTGATCACCGGCAACCCTGATGGGAAAATGATTCCCTTAAATAAGACCAATCAGTAACACCTGATTCCCAATCCTCACTAGTACCGCTTGTAACCACCAGAGGGAGCCTCTGCTCAGAACTCATCTCAAACCCATTCACAACAGCAAGCATGTGTGGTACTACATAATTTTACAAGAATGCATGAATGCTCATCAGCTGATATGCCTGACCTTCAGTCTGATAATATGACGAGGCCTATGAGACCAGTCATCCATCCTCGTCGTCCCCCTTCTGGTCTGAAAGTGCGTGAATTATTGACAAATTATTTTGTTTCCCCTGGTGGTTCTATTCCTTGGCAAGATGAGGCCATAGGTATGTAGTGTGTTTTATGTGATATCATAACATAAAGTTCCTTTTGATTATTCAATTTATGGTTGACTCTCTTTTTTTGGATAATACTTTCCCATACTTAAGACACTACATAACATATAACAATAAACACAGACAACCAATGTAACTTCACTAATTTTACTCATTAGTGTTTTCTTTTGAAGCCTTTTAAAGGCTGATTATTTTTTGGTAAACAGGACCAACATGTCCAAACAGAACAAAAAAATATGTATAACATTATTAATCTGAAAATAGAAAAAATATATAACTTAAAAAATAAAAAACAATTCTTACAGCTACAATTGATAGTAGCTTGGTGGTGGTGTTGGTGAGGATGGAGGGGCAGGTTGTGTATTTGCCCTTCCACAATCTGCAACCTGTGTTTGAGAAACAGCTGCTGCAGATCCTACAGTAGCAGCTGGGTTACTGGCTGCATCATGAATGCCTTGTGGGTAGGGGTACATAGGGAATTGATGCTCATAGTCATATAGATATGACTGAGCACTAGCAGAGTGACCCCCAATATGCCCATGTCTAACATATCCATGTTGTGGCCAGCCAACAACATTGGGTATGTTAGAGTGGGCATATTGTGCATGGCCACTCTGTCCCATGGTTTGGAGCTGGGAAGCTCCATAGAAAGAATCAGCTGCAGTAGGATGAGGAGGAGGAGTTGGGTTTTGTTGGACACAAGGAGGAGGTGGAGGAGGAGGATGATGATGAGGAGGAGGATCAGAGGCTGAAGCAGATTGTGCTGGATTTGGTGCTAACAACCTCACTAAATTTTCAGGACCAACCACCCATCTATGAAGATAATCTAGTAGGTTGGTGGGATCATTAGGAGCTGTTCCAGCTTCCAACAATCCGCAGTCCACTTCTGATCCTCAGTCTGTGCTGTATTTGAGTAGCCCGGAGGTAAAGGGCCAGACTGCGGCAAAATCCCTCCTCACCATCATCTTTAGCTACACTGGACAAATAGTCCAGAACTCCTCGGTCCACCTGCCTCCTTGACACAGAACCCACTCCTTCTCGTCGCCGCCTACCTCGCCTTGTGAGTTGGGAAGGAGGAGGAGATACATCTTGAGCCCTATTAGGGCTGCTGCTCAGAGGTAGGTCCTCATTTTCATGATGCTGTGTTTGGGAATCCTCAGCTCCTGCAGCTGTTGTTGGTGCTGCTTGGGTGGACCCACATGCTGCTGAGGAAGGGCCTGCCTCCTGTGCTCCATCACCAACGGGGTCAATAAGCACTTCTAAGTCAGACCCCGTCTCCCTCTCAGTTAGGTTTGACTCAGTTCTAGGAATGAAAAAAATTATACAAATTAAAATCAATACAAATTGAAATTTTACCATGAAAGTGCTTCAACACACATGCACTTACGGTCGCAGATCCAACACTGGCTCAAGGAAGTTCAGTCTATCAAAATAGAGGTACTTCCTCTTCTTAGATGCTGAAGCCCCACTCCGATCCCTAATCTGCCTCTCCCTCCGGTAGCAGTCCCGACAACTGCGCCATCGCCTTGTCACATCAGTCACTACAAATTTAAGAAGAGCATAACGGTTATTAGGACTGATATCTATTTATTAAGCCAAAAATAAAAAATATGCAACACTGAACATTTAAATACTGGTCATGTGTGATGTGATTTACAATATTAAAAGACATCAACATACAACCAGAAGTATCCATGTTATAAGCACTAACATACATTTACAAAAATGCTTGGCCCTTTACAAAACGCCTCAATCAGTTTGAATTTTATGAACAAAACACTACATCTGAGGTGAAGATAAATACAAAATGTTGTAGTCAATAGATGCCGAAGCATCGATGATATTTAAATATACATGGATATTGTTTGTGTACACACACATCAATGTGTACTTCTAAATAGTAAGAGGTCGATAATGCTGGCTTTTAAATAGCATTTAAACACATAAGGCTACATTATTATTTGCTTCAAAAATTTTTAAAAACATTTTGAAAAACCGTTACATGTGGTACTTACTAAGTCGCTCTTGGTCCTCCCTGGATCTCTGGTGATAGTCCGGAAAAATGTGCACACATATTGTTTTCCATGCCGCCTCTTTGCGCGTCCGATTACTGTAGTTGGGATCGCGCTGGTCCCACAATTCAGGCCTCTCCTGCACCAATACGATGAGGAGTTCCACATTGATGTGGCTAGATGCCATGTTTCTGGACTCCGTGTAGGCGTTCTTCCTGTTTTTTTTTTAAGATGTGCTTAGCTAATTAGCATGTAAAGGCTTCCTGAGAAATTCAAAGCCAGTTTCCTGTCACCTGGAAAAGTTGTGCGATTTAATCGCAACTCACACGTGCGGTCCGTTTGTAATCCCACTTTTCATCGCTCCCATAGACGCAAAAATGTAAGCAGTTCTTCTTTGTGTGATGGCTTGTGACCATCCATCATCCTCTTGATTACATTCCAGAGGTTTTCAATGGGGTTCAGGTCTGGAAAATGGGCTGCCCATGACAGGTTTTGATGTGGTGGTCTCTTAATTTTTGCCAGAGCTGTATAGTTCTAGCTTCTTTTGCTTTGATGGAAACGGAACATTAAACCTTGCTTTCAAGTATTTTCAACTTCCCTGAGAAAATTGATACAAGTGAATCTAATGAACCACTAGAAACCAATTATTAATAAATCAGTAAGATAAAATGATTCTTAAAGAGTCAACGAATCATTTCTTCCCCTTGATTATCAGCAATTTTTAGCCTACTACTAAAAACAGTGAGAAGAAATTGAAAATGAAATGCATAGTTTGTCTTTGTGAAGGTTCTTGCTTCAAACCAAGAAAATCAAGTTACTGTAACTATTACTGTGATGTTAGCTCATTCCTGAGCAGAAAAATCAAAGCATTTTTGATATATTGGATGTTCCTCTAAATAAGTGTCCAAATATGATAAACTTTAGGTGGTGCATGATCGTTATGTTTGGTTTCAGATAAATAATATAATTTTAGAGAGAACAAGCTTGAATTCTGACATGTCATTTAATCTGAATGTAGATAACTAAATTGGACTCTGGGAAAAGTTGGGAAATGGCACACGTGAAGGGCAAGCTTATTTTTGCCTAATTTGTTTGGCTAGTGGGTGGAGAGGAGATGCTATAGAGTACCATCTAGAGTACCATCAAAGTTGGAAGTCCAAGCCAAGAGATTGCAGTGAGTGGAGGCAATCTGAAAATGTAGCGAGGACTGGACAAAAGATACAGAGGGGCCAGAGAAGTGAGTATAAGTATTTTTAATATATTTTGATGGCTTTTTATGGTTCTGAACAATGGCACCATTTTGCTGAATCCGAGCAGAAGCAAATGAAAAAAAAGCTTTGTATAATTCTAGTAGAATTCAATTAAAACTAATTATGTCTCATAATACACCTACATAAATCCCATGGATAAGGTCACAAAGCAAAAACACAAACAAAATACCAAAAAGAAAACTTTGAAAGAGACCAAAATATGGAAAAAAGTATAAATTTTATTGAAAAATCACACAAATAGTTAAAAAGGCAGTAACCACATGACACAAGAAAGGTGGGTACACCCAGGCTTAGAAAAAAACACAAATGCTAATTTGACATCATTATGCACATAAAAGATGATGCGTAAGCCTGTGCTGAGAGGAACACACATACCGTATACATGAATCAATACGTCAAAAAAAGTCACTCAGTGGTGGCAATAAATGTGCTTGACAGTAAAGGATATAAACAGCACAATCATCAGGTATGAACCAATACTTTCTATAAGAAGATGTGTGTCCCTACCAGCAGACGCGATCAACAACCATAATGGATATAAATGTATTGGTTGTGCACAAATTGTACCACCTCAATATATAAATGAACGCAAAAATACATAAAGACAATGTAAGAGCATGAATACAACATATGTCAATAATAATCATTTACATTGGTGCAACATGACAAAATGACAAATAGCAAGATGGAGGTATAGTTACCAGTGTTCAAAGCCCGGGGGACCCACCACACCCGACGCGCGTTTCGCAAGAAATGCTTCGTCCAGGGGTGGTTGGGTACTGGCCAGATAGGGCATTTTATACATGGAAGGACCAATCATAGACCACCAATTAATTCAGAATCCTCCCACTCTCATACGGGCAGATAAAGATCAAACTCAAAACCCACTGAAAACAGTAAAGTAAAATTGAACATTCCTATCTGTATATCAGTATATAGGCAGGTGAAGCACCATAATGGCAATATATACCACATATAAGCGCGATCATAATATCCATGCGGCCAAGACACACCCACAAGAGGTGTGTACTCGAAAACCAAAACAATATACGTCACTGCCACTGACGTGCTGGTAGACGTCACATCCGGTCTTTGACAACGCGACATCCGGTCTGGTTACCAGCGTGTTGTTGAAACCATAGAGACAAAGGATAGGGAAGCCACATAACAATAAAATAACATAATGGATACTAATACAAGCAATATACCATACTGAAACATGTTCAATTTTACTTTACTGTTTTCAGTGGGGTTTTGAGTTTGACCTTTATCTGCCCGTATGAGAGTGGGAGGATTCTGAATTAATTGGTGCTCTATGATTGGTCCTTCCATGTTAAAATGCCCTATCTGGCAGTACCCAACCGCCCCTGGACGAAGCATTTCTTGCGAAACGCGTGTCGGGTGTGGTGGGTCCCCCGGGCTTTGAACACTGGTAACTATACCTCCATCTTGCTATTTGTCATTTTGTCATGTTGCACCCTTGTGAATGATTATTATTGACATATGTTGTATTCATGCTCTTACATTGTCTTCATGTATTTTGCGTTCATTTATATATTGAGGTGGTACAATTTGTGCACAACCAATACATTTATATCCATTATGGTTGTTGATAGCGTCTGCTGGTAGGGACACACATCTTCTTATAGAAAGTATTGGTTTATACCTGATGATTGTGCTGTTTATATCCTTTACTGTCAAGCACATTTATTGCCACCACTGAGTGACTTTTTTTGACGTATTGATTCATGTATACGGTATGTGTGTTCCTCTCAGCACAGGCTTACGCATCATCTTTTATGTGCATAATGATGTCAAATTAGCATTTGTGTTTTTTTCTAAGCCTGGGTGTACCCACCTTTCTTGTGTCATGTGGTTACTGCATTTTTAACTATTTGTGTGATTTTTCAATAAAATTTATACTTTTTTCCATATTTTGGTCTCTTTCAAAGTTTTCTTTTTGGTATTTAATTATGTCTCATGTACACTGTAGCATACCGTCGAAAGAAGTAGCAACGGCAGCAGCATTGAGAACATAATACTGCAGTACTGAGCAGTGTAGCTGTGAGTCTAGCTTTGAGGTGAGATAAAACAACAGAAGGCAGCAGCATCTTCCTGCCTCTCAAACTCTGATTCTCTGATCCACTCTTCATAACCTATAACAGGCAGCTGTAATTTGATCTCTCAGTGAGGAAGATGGGTATTAAGAGTTTTCAGAGTGAATGATGATTTCATGAGGCAGATGAGAAGGGAAATTAATCATAACTGAAAGGTAAAGCATATATTTTTATGATAAAATGTATTACAAAGTTTCTTTTATTCACTTGTACTACTGAGTTATACAGTACATAATTTTGTTGAAATGACCATTTAAGTCTGGGCAGGAGATCAATACAATCAGAGGACCTTTAATAGAACGATAAATGCAGATACATTCTTAATATTCTCACAATTTCCATCATTTATGCTGGAAAACCTTCTGAATAGGTGGCTGGATACCTGGCATGCAAAATCAAAGAAAATACTTTTGATCTTTTATAAATGAGCTCCTTAGTGTTCCTGGTTTTGCAGAGTATAATATATGAAACTGCAAACTCAAAGATAAAAGCTCTATTTCTTAAGTGTTATGAAATTTATCACAGTGTGCAGATAAGAATTACTTGGTAAATCCTCTAAACAGAATAATGTTCCAATAACCATCAAAAATATCTGCGCAGAGCATAAGATATGTATAGACTATATTAGATGAAGCTTATGTCATTTAAATATCTATAAGGAACACTTATTTTTAGCCACTTAGACTGGAATCTGGGATCTTATAGAGAGCATTGTCTAAAGTATTTTTATTTAATTTCTTGCTGCTTTTATAGAACCAACCAATAACACAGAGCTGTTTACAGAATGTTAATATTCCATAAGTACCTGCCACATATAAAGAAATACACATACTCAGCTCCATTCGATGCGATGATGGCACCGTGTTGCCCAGTTGTCATGTGGTAATTGTTATTTCACATGATCGCAGCAGCCAATAAACTGTAGCTGTTCAGATGCATCCATTGTATGAAACTCCTTCTCATGTACAGCACCATGGAATTAATGGCGCTATATAAATAAATAATAATAATAAATCCATTGAGTGCTCTATCAGACCAAACGTCCTTCATGAAATAGTGATGGTTGCAGCGAATCAGCCGCTAGGACAGTCATTGGAATAGCACCAGACCAGAAGGTGAGTACATGTTTTTTTATATTCTATAGGGATTTTAAGAAGTTAAGAAGGGGTTGTCAAGTAGTGGACAATATCTTTAAAATAGCCCTTTTAAAGTGGCCTTTATGGGGACATCTGATGTTCCATCTTTTTATGTTTTCACAGTTTTCTAGGAGGGTCAGTATTTTCTCGTTAAACTTCTGTTTCCAATGTAACTTCAATCTCATGCCTATTATTTTGGCAGTATAGTAATTGGCAGCATCGAGAAGCATTTTAGTTACAGTATTGGTGGTAACAGAAGGATGACTGAGGTAAAAGGAACAGCAAGATGGGTGGTTTGTGTTGTTATAGAGGGTGGAGTGCAGAAGAGAGGGGCCAAATGGAAGTGTGTCACAGATTTTAATTGAACAGTATTCTGCCTGTGACTGCTCTTTTCGGTACTATATTCTCTTATATGGTCTACAATGTAATGATTCTCAGCATAGTGTCTGTAAGGTAGTATTTTTTTTAGAATTTGTTTCTTGCAAAGTGGGAGCTTATACTTGGCTTTGACTTAATGAGTGAGTGTATGTATGAGTGTGTAGAGTGACAGACATAGTTCCCTCACACAGTCTGATGTCCTCAATCACACAAGACAGTATGTTGCCCTACAGTCCCTCAGTCAGTATGATGTCCCTACAGCCCCCCACACTGTAAGATCCACACATAGTGACAATTCCACACAGTATGAAGGACCTTACAGCTCCTACACAGTATGATGGCCCACAAATACCCCACACATTAATTTGACCTCTTATGCTACTCACATAGCACACTCATATTGCACACATAGTCCCAGACAGTATGATGACCCTCACACATTACTGTCCCCACACAGTATGAGTCATGCAATACCCCAGTATAGTCTCAACAGCCCCCACACAGTTTGATGGTCCTCAAAGTCCACGCACACAGTATGATGTCCACCACAGTCCCAACATGGTATGATGGCTCCCAAAGGCTACCAGACAATATAATGACCCAAAGTCTGATGTCACCACAGCTCCTCACATAGTATGATGTTACCCATAGCCCCCTTCAAGTATTGAGTAACAAAAAAAACTACTTACCTCACGTTACCCAGTTCTCATGGATGACACTGAGCCTTCCCTACTCAATATCCCATTATGTCCAGATGGTCTTCTGATATTAGTGCTACACCACTTATTTTCTCCTCTTCTACCTGAAAGAACTGATAGTTGGCTGCATACAAAGCAGCCTGTCATTCACCAGCCTAAAGGGTGGGAAGAGGAGCAGATGTACTCTCCTCATGAATACACAAAACTCATAAACCATGTGTCTGGAGTTGTAGCATCTCTCACCACGAGACCAGACATTATCTTCTTTTGAAAGGGCTTTGTGGATGTTGTAGCAGGCAGGCAAAGCTTTGTCACATATAAGGAAAGTCAGGAAGTGGAAATAGAGCTGTACATAATCCACAATGTTCTTACTGATCTTTGGCAAACTTATTTCTACTTTTTTTCTGGGAAGTGAGACAAGTACCATATTTTTCTGACTATAAGACGCATTTTTTTCCCCCAAAATTTTTGGGGAAAATGGGGGTGCATCTTATAGTAGGAATATACTCACATATACTGTGTTGGTGGTCCCAGTCCGATGCTGCAGGGCAATGCAGCCTCCCTTCCCAGGCTGGTGCGGAGGTCGTGCTCTGGGATGCGGCGGTCATGCTCTGCGATGCAGCGGTCGTCCTCTGGGATGTGGCGGTCGTCCTCTGGGATACGGCGGGCTCCGTTTACATGTTGTGAAAGTCTGGAAGCCCCCTGCAGATCCATTGCTGCAATGCGGTGGCCTCCGGGAAAATGGCCACCAGGGGCGGCACATGCTCAGATTGAGATCTCGACAACAAGATCTCATCCATTGCCGAGATCTGAATCTGAGCATGCGCCACCCCCGGCGACCATTTTCAGGGGGGCCACCACATCGCAGCAGATTGACATCTGGCAATGAGATCTCATCCCGAGATCTCGGGAGACGAGATCTCGGGACGAGATCTCGTTGCCGAGATCTCAATCTGAGCATGTGCCACCCCCTGCAGCCATTTTCCCAGAGGCCACTACATCACAGCAATGGATATGCAGGGACCTCCGGGCTTTCAAAACATGCCGGCGGAGCCCTGCCGCATCCCAGAGGACGACCGCCGCTTCCCAGAGAACAACCACCGCAACCCTGTCACAAAATGCCGGCGGAGCCTTGCCGCACCACAGAGCACCCCCGTCACACCAGCCTTGGATGGGATTTCCCAGAGGCCACCGCATCAGCCTGGAACCACCGAACAACCCCTGTGACAACTCCTCCACCTGTGCCGATCCCATCCCCTTGGTAAGCTGAATTCGAACTGTAAGATGGATCCCCATTTGACACATTTTTGTTTTCCCTATTTTCCTTCTGAAAATATGGGAGGCGTCTTATGGTCCGGTGAGTCTTATAGTTTGAAAAATACAGTTACATATGCTTTGAAAATATAAGAACATTTAAAGTTTATAATTTTATTATTATATGATTTGCAGCTGCTTTTGTAGACAGGAAAATATTAGTAAGTTAGTTGACATTTATAGCCTTACTGAAACCAAATATAAGGGTACCTTTCATTCTCTTTATCCCTATTTTATAGGACAATTTAATTTGTATTAGCATTTTCCTGGAAAACATGAATGCCACTTACTGTGACATTAAAAGTTTGGAAATTCATACATTTTGTAATACTAATAATAAATAAGATAGAAATCTACATAAAGAGGGCAATCCTTTCATGTCTGCTAGCCCTTTTCCAACATTCATTTTTTAACTGTTCATAGCCATAAGGAGATTACTTGTGAATGTTCCAATTTCAGATCAGACATTGTACTTGTAAATGAGGCTTCAGAAGTAAAAGTGTCCAGTGGAGGAGATGCATAATGTTTGCAAATCAACATCATAGGGTTTCAGTAGAATTCCTAAAAATCTACTCTTTCACTAGTTTACTGGGTCACCACTGCTAATATTTGGGACTCATACATATTGAAGTTGATTCTTCCCTATAACTTTATCCATTATTTTAATAGTCCACCACTGTGTTTCCCCATTAGGGAGTTTTATTTCACATTTCCATGATCCTGATAAGTGACAGTAAATGCATTGTCGCTCCTCACTTAAATTTAGAATATTTTTCTATCTTCCCAGAAATGTAATATTTAGAGATCAGAATAAAGAATGCTCTATTCTCAAAAAATTATATCTAATTTTAATCCCAATTGGGTACTGTGATTGTGTAGGTGTCTATAGTGGGAAGCAACAACCTAGTTAAAGAGGTTGTCAGTAGAGATGAGCGAATATTTCAATGTTCGGTTCAGATTATGATGATCGAATTTTTAATATTCGCCGATTAATTTGTTGAATATTCACCGAACATAACTGAACGCCATTCAGCTCAATGTTAGGCAAAAACAAACGCATGTACAACACCTTGTAACGGCCCCAAATCTGTCAAAACACATCAAATGAGGGACAGACACCAGGAAAGTGGCCTCAATTCACCCATAGAACAAATTGTAGCATGGCACTGCAGCAATGAACCAGACATGAGGTATCTGGGTCTGGGACAGCATTTACAGCTTTCAATTGAACATCACAGTAAGATGAGGTGGGTGTGGGATTGGTGTAGGCCTCCTGTGCTGGGAGCCCTGATACCACATGCAACAGCTCAACCTGCTTTCATACTCAGCCACACTCAGGTGGCACAAATATAACTTTAACTATAAATTTTGTAGACTACTATTGTCAGAAAAATCTAAGGATAGTAACACGGGTAGTTGAATGCAAGGAATTGGAGACCTGAAGTCTTGGGAATACTGATACAGGCAACATGCATGAAGGAGACCCAACCAGAAGAATTAGTAACAGACACCAACAAAGTGGCATCAATTGCAATAGAGTAGAACTAGTATAGCGGGGACTGACACCTATTCCTTTACAGACAACCCAGCAGATGGAGTCTGTAACGGGCAAGGTGTTGGAATCACTGTTCGTTATCCCTCAGAATGCCTGGAAGGTGCGTAAATAGTTGGCCTACCAAAAAATTATTCGGAGAAGTGGCAGCAGACAAAAACTGCGACCCAAGGAGGGACAAAAAGGTGGCACCAGGTGCTGTTTCATGGATGACCTACAGAAGGTGGCAGCTGACCCCTAGAGCGGGTAAGCTGCTACAACCTAAAGGAGGGATGAAAAATGCAGGTAGGTACTGTAGGGACTCTGGAACTATAGGTGCAGATAGGACCGACTGAGGTACAGAAAAGTACTGGCAGGTGTGGGTTGGACCGGGTGTTAAACAGATGGAAACTGGCAGGTGTGATCTGGACTGGTGAATGGACAGAAGACACAGACAGGTACGAGCAGACGGGCACAGACAGGTAACAGCAGATGGGTACAGGGTAGACAAGAAGACAGGCAGACCTGGGGAAACTGACAACTAGCAAGCATGCAAGGCAAACTAACAACGTAGCTTAGGCACCTCCATGTTGGAGGTGAAGCCTTAAATAGAAGGCGTCGCCCAGCTATAGACTGGGAATACCTTAGGTTGATGCGGGCGGTCCCTTTAAGAGGGAGGGAAAGCGCACGTGTGCCCTCTAAGCATTGTTCCCGGTCCTACAACTGAACCTTGGTGGACACCGACACATAGCGGATAAGATGAGGAGGTGGTGTGTGAGTGGGAGACACTGAATGTCTTGTCTGTTAAGTATGAGGAGATCCAACAAAGCGCCAAGTCTGTAATGTCAACAGATCAGAAAGTCTGTAGAAAGAGGTAATGGTCCACTGTGTCAAAGACAGATGCCAAGTCCAGGAGGAGGAGGTGAGGGACAAACTTGTGTCACATTCATTTGGCGGTTAGTAGGTTTTTGGTGAGTTCAGTGGAATGGTGCGGTCTGAAGCCAGATTGTTAGCGGTCAAAGAGGGAGCAAGAGGAGAGGTGGGAGGACAGTTCAAAATGGACGTATTGTTCCAGTAGTTTGTATGCATGGGCAGAAATGATATGGGGTGATAGCTAGACACAGAGGATGGGCCAAGGGTGGACTTTTTGAGAATGGGTGTGATCGTGGTATTTTTCAATCAGGATGGAAGGCACCAGTTGTTAGTGACAGGTTGAACAGGTGGTTTAGGCTTGTAATGAAGACTGTGGTAAAGTTTGGAATGAGGTGGGACATTATTATGTCAAGTTCACAGGTGGCAAGGCAAAGTCTTCAGCTGAGATGAGAGGAGGGGGAGCTGGTGGACGCAGGAAAGAATTGAAAGTGCTGAATAGCTGTTTAAGGTTGTGAGACAGGTATGATATGATGGATGAGAAGTAGGTTTGTTTTGCAGCAGTGAGCAACTGCGCAGCATTTTTACAACTTCTGATACTGGACGGGCAACTCCGCTACCTTTCTTTGGCAGCCGTACAGCGGTACTCTTTGTAGATGAGGGCCAGAAAGAACATGTGCTCCAGTAGATGGCAAGCGCTGCATCAAGTGGCCTCTGCTCCTCTTCCTTCACCTCAACATCACACACAGTACAGTCCACAGTGGTAGCACCTCAATTACCCTTTTTTTCCCCCACATCACAACTCTCCAAGCACCTGACTGTTTGGAACCACAGATGGCTGAGTCTGCAGATGTCTTTACACATTGTATGCCATGGGCATAGGAAGAGTCAAGAGGAGGAAATATTCTGCACCAAGGTCAGACGAAGTTGAGTCTGAGTGTAAACCAAACCCACGTCAACCCCGTTGGGTGAAAGTGATCCATTCATGACGATATTCTGATACTTGAGGCACCCTCAGACTATACTGTACTGTCAAAGCAGGAAGAGGGGAAGGGTGACTCTCAGGGCAAGGAGTGGGAGAACAGAGAGGATGACAATGAGGTAGTAGATCACACTTGGTGTAAACCAAGAGGCATGCAGCTGAATAGCTCAGCATAGGAGGAGTAGGAGGAAGATGAAGAGGTTACGTAGACACAGAGTTATGCAACCACGACAACCAATGCATGAGCCCCAACTCTGGCAGTGGACAGCAGTGTTTGTGGTTCTGCAGTTGCCTATCTTGGGTCTTTTTTTCAGACCAGCAAAAATCTAAAAAATCACGTTAGTTGCCAACTTTTTCAAAAAAAGACCTAGTAGAGTAAAAAAATGAAATAATTTCAGTACTACATGCATGAACTGGCACATGTGTGATCAACATGTGTTAATCTGAGAATGTCACTGTGCTAAAATGCAGACTAGTGGGTCTCACCAACCACCTCCACCCCATCAACCGCATCTTCTGATTCTTCCTCCTCCCTCACCGTGGCAAGTGTTGTCACACAGGTCTCTGGCCGAAGAACCACCACTTGTTTACCCCCTACAGTTGAGATGACTGAGAGCCTGTCAGCTGATACGGAATTGGACATGCCTGCTGTTTTGGACTGATCTTACTTTCTCAATCCACCTTAACATCTCCGCCTGCACTTCTCTGACAGTCCAGAATCTTGTCGTGTTCACCCTACTCCACCCTGTGTCAGCACGGCAGCAAACCTTCGTTTGTGCAGTTGTGCTCACGTAAAAGATTCTTTCCTCCTACACATGAAAAAGCTAATAGCTCGAACTTCACCATCTTCAATCTACCAATAATAATAACCTTTATTTATATATCGCAAATACATTCTGCATAGCTTTACAAGTCAGCAGTTCATATAAAACAGTCAAACGTTACTAAGTTAATCAAACAATTAAAGCAAAAATAATGCTGAGCCTGCTCTTCATAGCTTACAATCTACAATGAGGTGTGGGTGACACAAATTTCAGGTGCTTATTTACAATGATGGTACAACCATCTTAAGTAAAAGGGGGGTAGATAAAGGTTGAATGAGCCTTTTGGATATGGTTGAGTTTGATGGCGAATTATTTTCAGAGAAGTAGAGAATAAGCTATATATATATATATATATATATATATATATATACTATAAAGAACTTTGATTAGGGAACGTGATAGGCCGCCCTAAACAGATGTGTTTTTAGGGAGCACCTAAAAATGTCTAAGTTGTGGTTATACTCCTAATTTCATTGGGGACAAAGGGTAAGAGGTGAGTCATCTATTTAGGAGATTGAACTGAGCTGGACAAAGACCAGATCAAGGGTGTTACCGTCTTTGTGTGTCTCAGAGTTTGAAAGTTGTGAGAGGCCACACAAATTGGTTAGAGATAGAAGCTGGGATGCAGTTGGGGAGGTGAGGCTGTTGAAATCTTCCAGGATAAGGGTTGTCAATTCTGAGGAGACAAAGAGTGGCAGCAACGCATAAAAGTGGTTAAGGAAGTGGATGGGTGAGCCTGGGGGCCGGTATATGACTGCTGCTCTGAGGAAGAGGGGATGGAACACCCTGATTGTGTGAACCTCAAAAGAAGAATTGCGTCCAATTGGCCTGTATTTATTTATTGTGTTAAAAACAGGATTGTTGTTGGCAGCGAGGAGTGTAGGGTTATCATTGAGTTATCAGTGATCGTACAGTGGGATATATGCATATTCCATGTGTTCTAATCTGGACATGGATAAGCCGTACGCTCACTATTACTTTTCTGAGAACTAATTATTGTGAACAGCCTGCAGCCTCCTCGGATGATTTGTCACCCAATCGTGTCATTGTCTTTACGATAGGGGCCAGGTGAGAGCTATTCACTACAAAGATCACAGTGCTTGTTTCTGTATCACGCATGGTCTGTGATCTCTATGATTGTTGCATGGTCACTCCAATCTGTTGGCCACGCAAATGCAGCTTTTCCACCTTGTGGATACAGACGATTTCCGAAAGCTGATGGCTGTAGCAGTCCCTCAGTACCAGTTGCCCAGTCACAATTACTTCTCTAAGAAAGATGTGCCTGTGCTACAGCAACAAGACGCAGACAACATAACCCATGCCCTGATAAATTCTATGTCTGCCAGGGTGCATTTCAACAATGACACCTGTACGAGCAAGCGTGGACATGGGGAGTTACATCTCGATGACTGGGCACTGGGTGACTCTGGTGGCTGTGGGGGCAGTTGGGGAAGGGCTGCTCCACAAGTCTTGCAATCCCCAAGGTTTGCAGGGCTCTTGGGGATGAAGAAATAAACCACTACACACCATAAGATGGGTAACTAAACTACTAGACAACATGGGTTGGAGAACTAAACTGCTAAACAGCTAGGGATGTAGAAATAAACCACTACACACCATACAATAGATCAGGGTTCCCCAACTCCAGTCCTCAAGACCCACCAACAGATCATGTTTTCAGGATTTCCTTAGTATTGCTCAGGTGATAATTGCATCACCTGTGCGACACAAAGGAAATCTGGAAAACATGATCTGTTGGTGGGCCTTGAGGACTGGAGTTGGGGAACCCTGCAATAGATAACTAAACTAATAGACAACAGGGGTTAGAGAACTAAACTACTAAACAGCTATGATTGCAGAAATAAATAAATTAACAACAGAAAATGGAGAACTAATCTAACAGACAACAGGGGTTGGATAACTAAACTCATGAACAGCTATGATTGCAGACAGAAAGAAAAATACACCAAAAGATAGAGAACTAAACGAAATATACAACAGGGATGGGTAAACTAAATTACTAAACAGCTTGGGTTTGAGGACTAAACTACTACACACCAGGGGATGGAGAACTAAAGCAGTAGACACCAAGGTGTCACTAGACACCAAGTCTTGGAATCCCCAGAGCTTGCGGAAAAAACCTCTGTATGTAACAGTTTCTGCAGTGCTCGTGCCTCCTCCACCTACTCCAGGACCTGCACCTGCACCCTCAAACTCTGCTTTACATAAACACATGTTCCAACACTACAGAGCGAATCCCTCCCCCACCTTCATACTGCGCAGCTAGGGCTCACCGTAATCAGGCAGTGTTTCCATTAATATGCCTTGCAGATCACAGTCATGCAGATCAACAGTTGTGGACAGCTATCCATGCCGAGTTTGAGCAATGGCTGTCTACACTCAACCTGGAGCCAGGGAAGGCAGTGTGTGATAACGGTGAAAACCTGGTGGGGTCCTACGCCAGGCCAACCTTACACATGTGCCTTGCATGGCTCGCATCCTCAACGTGATGGTACAACAATCCTCAGCCACTGTCCCAGCCTGGATGCGCAGCTGCAGAAACCACGGGTTGTGCTGACTTCCACCATTCCACTTCAGTTGGTATAGATATCTTTCGGACTACTAGTTAACCAGTTGATATGGGATATGACCACACCATGGAATTAAGCTCTGCACACGTTGCAGCGACTCTGGTAGCAGCACGAAGACCTGGTGCAGTATGACATTTTTCATAGCCTGGCACAACGCAGTATGGACATGGTGCAATTCACACTTGCGTAGTGGATATAGATGATGGACCACTGCACCCTTCTGCATGTTTTCTTAATGGCTACTAAGATAGTAAGTGGTGATGATGCCATCATCAGCATCCCTATTGCTGTCATCTACATGCTGGAGCACACTTTAAATAGTGTGGGTGAAGTGGTGGTCCCGGGGGAAGATGAGGAAGCAGAGGAGGATACCTTTAGGGTTAAAAATATCTATAAGTTCAGGTTTGTCATCTCACAGACATTTGCCATGGGAGAAACAAATGGAGTAGGACCATGAAAAGGATGAGAAGGAAGAGGTGATAGACGTGCAACAGGAGATGAAGAGATAATGATTGTTGTCCGTGGTGGACAGGAGGGAATGGAGGAAGAAAGCTTGAGTTTATCCCGCCTCCAACACACTGTGGAGTTGGACCTCATGAAAGAGACCGACCATGAGCACCTTCTTGCAGCACTATCTGCAGCATGATTGTTACATATATAGTTATGATTCCAAATAGTGCTGACTACTGGGTTGCCAGTGTGTTCCATCCACAATACAAAAGTAAATTTTGCCGGTTACTTTCCCCTTGGAAAGGGAGGCATCCATGCTTCAGTATCAAAACATACTGAAAGACAGTCTTGACAGTGTTTTTCCCCAACACAGCAGTTTGCATCTCAGTAATAGCCTTCCAACCACACAAACGTTCAGCTGTCAACAAAAAAACATTAGCAGCCTTGCAGAGTTTGTATGTTCTTCTACCCGTGTTTGCGAGGGTTTACTCCCAGTAATTATTAATCTACCACCGCTACAAAGACATACACATAGTAAATTTAGATTGTGAGTCCCAATGGTGACAGTGCCAGTAATGTCTGTAAATGTCTGTAAAGCGAATGTTGATTTATTGGAGCTATAAAAGTGATAAAAATTGAAAGTGATGCTCAGCCACACTCAGGTGGCCCACACATCAGTTTTGTAGTTTACTATTGTCAGAAAAATGTAAGGATAGTAGCACGGGTAGTTGATTCAAAGACAGTGGAGGACTGCCGGTATCGGAGGCCTACTGCTGCAGGCAACACACATGAAGGAGACCGAATGCGGAATCTACATATTTTCAAAAATGTATTTGCACACACCAACAACAGTAGAAATAGTCTAATCGGGACCTACAGATCTTCAACTACACCCAACCTCTGCACACAGCTGAATTTCAGCGGCACAAAATTAGAATGTGAAATATGGCTTGATGAATCATGTTACTCACAGAAGAAAGAATTGTTTCAGTGTAGATGTGGTCTGTATGACAAAGAAGATCTGCTCCGAAAAATTTCAAAGTGAGATGTCCCCTACGGTATGACATTAGCAACAGTTTTTTTTGTTTTTTTGGTGTGGATGAGGGCTGTATAACATTGACTACATGTTCCAAACAATTAGTATGTGAGATGTCACCTACTGTATTACGTTAGTAGCAGAATATTTTTTTAAGCCTGTCAATGAGGCCTGTATAACATAGACTGCTCAAAATAATTTCAAACTGAGATCTCCCCTTCTGAATCACGTTAGTAAAGTAATAAAAATCATTTTAGTGTGGATGAGGCCTGTATCATCTAGAAGATTGTCTGTGGCTTTGGAATGCCCTCTTACCTACAGTTATTGCTGGTAAGGTGCAGGTTTGCCGCAGAAATATAGCCGATGTGTTGTTACATGAATTGATCAGGAAAAGGGCCATGATGACGGCGGGAATGGGATCGGACAACAGGATCAATAACAGGGTGGCTATGGGAGGTACGAGATCCAGGATCCAGCCTACAACGATTACTCATTTACCCAACACCGATTTGATGCTTGTCAGAAGATAGGTGTAACAGATGCACGTCTCAAGCTAGGCGTAAAAGATGGCTGTGAGAAAGTGAATGCCAAAGATGCACATAATCTAGAAGATAGGCTCAAAACAATTTCAAACTCAGATCTCGGTTGCTGTATCACGTTTGTAAAAAAAAATTAAATTAATTTTAATGTGCAACAGCTGTGCACACAGAACAATTTCAACGTTATTAAATGAAAAAGTTGGATATAGCGGGCTGTATCACGTTTATCAACAGAAAAAAAGAAATATTTTAATGTGCGTGAGGTCTGCAGACAGCTTCATATCACCGCCATAAAATTACAACGTGGGATACGGCGGGCTGTGTCAAATTCAGCAACAGAAAAAATGATATTTTTTTTAGATTGCATTAGGTCTCTAGACAATTTCATATCACCACAGCACTAAATGACAAGGTGGGATACAGCTGGCTGTTTCACATTTAGATAGTGAAAAAATAAGATTTAGAATGCTATACTTGTGCATGGAGCACAATAGAAGCAGTGCACAACACACTTGTAGGATATGTGCCTTGCTGGCTTTGTCTGTGGACATCAGTAATTGCAAAAAAAAAAATGCTGGAAGGTAAATTTAACAGCCACACTGGACACTAGCTAGCTACACTATCGGACTGATATACAAACGCCTAGCTAACTAGCTAAAATCTTGCTGCTAACAGTGCCATTGTCAGGAGCATCCTCTTTGTGCTGTTACAGTGTCAAAATGGCACTAAAACAAGATGTCCACTCTTTATATGGATAGGGACATATGATTTCAGCAGCCAATGATACAAGCCATTTTGTCAGGACATTATGGATGTTTCCTGCGCCCTGATTAGTTAGCAGCAAAGTGCACTCATAAAGTTAGAGAAAAAAGATTACTGTTTACAAGAACGTCACGCCTCTGAGCTCTTCAAACCCCCTCCCCTCATCAAACACGTGCCAAACGCTCATGATACACCACCATTATCATTGCTAAAGTGCTGAAAATACTTTTGTGGCAACGCAAATATTTTCCCGCACTTTTTACCCAATGTTATCTATTTTTCCGATTTTATAAGATTTTGCTCGTGTTTCCAATCACAAATCTGAATGTGCCATATTTGTGCCGAATTTGTTTGGCGATCGTTTTCCAAACAAATTCGCTCATCACTAGTTGTGAGATACATATAATGCCCTTCATTATTATAATTAAGCAATAACCACTTTTGCAATTTACCTTATCATACAATTTCCTATCATTCTCTAAATCATGGTGAACCCTTTATGTGCTTTGTTTCCTTTACACCCTGAGATGCTTCATTTGAGGGAAATCTCAATCGGGACATCACAGGAAGCTAGTCCTGGTATCACTCCCCCTGAAATAGGACATCACCAGGGGGCGAAGCTGATGTCACTCACCACAGCTTCTTTCATTACTGTCCCCTGGTGACGTCCGGAATCAATAGATTCAGAAGATGGAGAAGTGACTGCAGCTTCTGTCCCCAATGCCCACATCTTCAACTGGTGCTTCTTCCCCACCAACTAAATTCACTGAAAAAGAGATGTCATCGTCAAGCAATGGTGATAGAATCAGGGTGAGTGATAATCAGCACTGCCCCTTAATGTCAATTCATTTTAGGGGGTTGACAGAAGCTGTGGGGCTAGCTTAGAGCAGGAGTGCACCTGCTCAACCACCACTACATTCATTCCTTCTGGTGCTGCTGAGTACTTTACTTGGCTTTTTCCAAAAGCCCCATAAAGAATGAATAGAGTTGCAATCGGGCATCCGCCTTTCCTGGGGATAAATGTACCCCCTCGGGAATAAAAGTTCCCCCTTCTGCCTACTGGTGTGGGTCCTAGTGGTCAGACGCCCATCATTCAGCAATGATCACCTTTATTGCGGACAGGATAACTCCTTTAAGGCAGGTCATCTTAATTGACAGGCCTCCAAACCAGTGTCTATATTTACTTCCACTAAGCATTGCCGAAGTGGTAATTGGTGGTACAAAAAAAGAATTGCCTCAAGAACAAGTTTTATAATAGTTATAAATTTAGAGGATAGTATTACACAGTGCGGTTTCCTTGTTTGAAGAAGTTAGGAAGGCCCATATAATGGAAACCATTATCAGCAATCACACACTAGTTACAGTTTGCCCCCACCAGTTTTACAATTTGTAGGCATATGCTCCCTTAGTTGTGGTCTTTTGTCTTAGTGACAATTTTCTTTATTGTTCAACTTAACCTTCAATTACAAAAAGAGTTTGACATTTTCTGCTGATAAATATTGAATATGTGACAAGGGTTATGTCATGGGTTTACCACAACAGATAGGAGCCAGAAGACCACGGTGTCTGATTTCTCCTGCACTTATTAGAAACACTTCACATTCATATTAACCCCTTAACGACCAAGACACTTTGTAGGTTAATGACCAGTCCTTAATTTTGAAATCAGACCACTGTCAATTTATGTGGTTATAACTCTGGAACGCTTCAACGGATCCCGCTGATTCTGAGATTGTTTTTTCATGACACGTTGTACTTCATGTTAGTGATAAAATTTCTTTGATATGACTTGCATTTATTTATGAAAATAATGGAAATTTGTCAAAAATTTTGAAAATTTAGCAATTTCCAAACTTTTCATTTTTGTACCCTTAAATCAGAGAGTGATGTCACACAAAATAGTTTATAAATAACATTTACCACATTTCAACTTTACATCAGCACAATTTTGGAAACATAATTTTTTTGTTAGGAAGTTATAAGGGTTAAAAGTTGACCAGCGATTTCTCATTTTTCCAACAAAATTTACAAAACCATTTTTTTAGGGACCACCTCACATTTAAAGTGAGTTTGGGGGTCAAAATAACAGAAAACACCCAAAAGTGACACTATTCTAAAAACTGTACCCCTCAAGGTGTTCAAAACCACATTCAAGAAGTTTATTAACCCTTCAGGTGCTTCACAAGACCTAAAGCAATGTGGAAGGAAAAAATGAACATTTAACTTTTTTTCCCAAAAATTTTACTTCGGACACAATTCTTTTTATTTTGTCAAGGGTATCAAGAGAAAATGAACCACAATATTTGTTGTGCAATTTCTCCTGAGTGCACCGATACCCCATATGTGGAGGAAGACCAAACTTTAGGCTCACGGCACTGCCCAGAAGGGAAGGAGCATCATTTGAGGTTTTGAATGTCAAATTGGCTGGAATCGAGAGCGGATACCATGTCGTGTTTGGAGAGCCCCTGATGTACCTAAACAGTGGAAACCCCCCACAAGTGACCCCATTTTGGAATCTAGACCCCACAAGGAACTAAATGTTTGGTGAGCACTTTGAACCCCCAAGGGATTCACAGAAGTTTATAATGTAGAGCAGTAAAATTAAAAAATCAAATTTTTTCCACAAAAATGATTTTTTCACCAACAATTTTTATTTTTTTAAGGGTAACAGGACACAAAAAGTTATTGTGCAATTTGTCCTGAGTACGCTGATACCCCATATGTTGGGGTAAACCACTGGTTGGGTGCATGGCAGAGCTAAGAAGGGAAGGAGCGCCGTTTGACTTTTTCAGCACAAAATTGGCTGGAATTGAGATTGGACGCCATGTCGCGTTTGGAGAGCTCTTGATGTGCCTAAACAGTGGAAACCCCCCACAAGTGGCACCATTTTGAAAACTAGACCCCCCAAGGAGATTATCTAGATGTGTGGTGAGCACTTTGAACCCCCAAGTGCTTCACAGAAGTTTATAACGTAGAGCCGTGAAAATAAAAAAATCATATTTTTTTCCACAAAAATGATCTTTTTGCCCCCAAATTTTTATTTTCAGAAGAGTAACAGGAGAAATAAGACCCCAAAAGTTGTTGTGCAATTTGTCCTGAGTTAGCTGATACTCCATATGTGGGGGTAAACCACTCTGATTGCCTTACTGTGATCTTTGGGAGGCAGAATGAATAAATCCACAACAGATGTAGAACTGGTTTTATTTTTTACGCTGTTCCTCGTGTGGTATTAGTGTTTAGGCGACTTTATTCCTTGGGTTGGAGCAATTAAAGCGATACCAGATTTACATCCTTTTTTCATGTTTAGCTTCTGTCACACACTAAAAGACGCTTTTTTTTGTAAGAATTTTTTGTAACACATTTTTGCATCGCCGTATTTTGAGAGCTATAATTTCTCCATAGTTCGGCCGACAGAGTCATGTGAGGTCTTGTTTTTTGCGGGACGAGCTGACATTTTTATTGGTACCATTTTTGGGCACATGACTTTTTTGATCGCTTTCTATTGTGATTTTTGTGGAAGCAGAATGAACAAAAACCAGCAATTCAGGAATTGTTTTTTTTTCTCTGTTCTGCGTGTGGTAAAATTGCT
>JARQOD010000006.1:355453159-355547461 GCA_033576555.1 Oophaga sylvatica
GTTGGTTTTCCCCAGAGTTGTTTGGTCAGTGATTACCTCAGAGTTTTTGGTCGTGATTCCTCAATTGCTTGGTCATGATTACCATCATTTTGGTATGGTTCATCAAGTTTGTGTTGGTCCGTGATTACACAGTTTTTTGGTTATCCACAGGGTTTGGTCAGTGATTACCATCAGGTTGTTTGGTAGTGATTCCATCAGTTGTTTGGTCAGTGATTACACAAGTTGTTGGTCAGTGATTACCATAAGTTGTTTGTTTGGTTATTACCCCAGAGTTTTTGGTCAGTGATACACCAAAGTTGCTTGGACAGTGATTCAAACAGAGTTGTTTGGTCAGTGATTACATCAGAGTTGTTTGGTCAGTGATTCATCAAATTGTTTGGTCAGTGATTACCATCAGAGTTTTTGGTCAGTGATTACCTCAGAGTTTTTGGTCATGATTACCATCAGAGTTGTTTGGTCAGTGATTACCACAGAGTGTTTGTCAGTGATACCATCAGAGTTGTTTGGTCAGTGATTACCCGAGTTGTTTGGTCAGTATTACCACCAGAGTTGCTTGGTCAGTGATTACCATCGAGTTGTTGGTCAGTGTTACCATGTAGTTGTTGTCAGTGATTACCATCAGTTGTTGGTCATGATTACCACAGAATGGTTTGGTCAGTGATTACATCAGAGTTGTTTGGTCAGTGATTCCATAAGTTGTTTGGTCATGATTACCATCAGAGTTATTGGTCAGTGATACCATCAGAGTTGTTTGGTCAGTGATTACCATCAGAGTTGTTTGGTCAGTGATTACCCAGAGTTGTTTTGGTCAGTGATTATCTCAAGTTGTTTGGTCAGTGATTACCATCAGTTTTTGGTCGTGATTACCCAGTTTTGGTCAGTGATTACATAGAGTGTTTGGTCATGATTACCACAGAGTTGTTGGTCAGTGATTACATCAGAGTTTTTGGTCAGTGATTACCTAAGTTGTTTGGTCAGTGATTACCATCAGATTGTTTGGTCAGTGATTACCACCAGAGTTGTTTGGTCAGTGATACCATCAGAGTTGTTTGGGCAGTGATTACCTCAGAGTTGTTTGGTCAGTGATTACCACGAGTGTTTGGTCAGTGATACCATGAGTTGTTTGGGTCTGATTACCTCGAGGTTTGGTCAGTATTCCACAAGTTGTTGTCAGTTCCATAAGTTGTTTGGCAGTGATTACCAACAGTGATATATGTGTTGGTCAGTGATTCACCAAGTTGTTTGTCAGTGATTACCATCAGAGTTGTTGGTCAGTGATTACACAGAGTTGTTTGGTCAGTGATTACCATCAAGTTGTTTGGTCAGGTGATTCCACAAAGTTTTGGTCAGTGATTACCATCAGAGTTGTTTGGTCGTGATACACAGAGTTGTTGTCAGTGATTCACAAGTGTTGTCAGTGATCAACAGGTTGTTTTGGTCAGTGATTACCCAGAGTGTTTGGTCAGTGATTCCATCAGAGTTGTCGTGTTACAAGTGTTTGGTCAGTGATTCCACCAGGGTGTTGGTCAGTGATTCCATCAGAGTTGTTGTCAGTGATTACCACCAGAGTTGTTGTGTGATTACCACAATGGTTTGGTCAGTGATACCCAGAGTTGTTTGGTCAGTGATTACCATCAGAGTTGTTTGGTCAGTGATTACCATCAGGTTGTTTGGTCAGTTGTTACCACCAGAGTTGTTGGTCAGTGATTACCATCAGAGTTGTTTGGTCAGTATTACCCAAGTGTTTGGTCAGTGATACCACAAGAGTTTGGTTTGGTCGTGATACCATCAGGTTGTTTGGTCAGTGATTACCATCAAGTGTTTGGTTCAGTGTTCTCCACAGTTGTTGGTCAGTGATACCATAAGAGTTTTGGTCATGATTACATCAGAGTTGTTGGTCCGTGATTACCATCAAGTTGTTTGGTCAGTGATTACAAGAGTGGTTTGGTCAGTGATTATCACAGAGTTGTTTGGTCAGTGATTTCCACAGTTGTTTGGTCAATATTACCCCCAGAGTTGTTGTCAGTGATTACCATCAGAGTTTTTGTTCAGTGATACACCAGTGGTTTGTCAGTGTCACCATCAGAGTTGTTGGTCAGTGTTACCCAGAGTTTTGCAGTGATTACCATCAGAGTTGTTTGGTCATGATTACCACAAGTGTTTGGTCGTGATCACCCAGAGTTGCTTGTGCAGGTTTACCTTCAGGTTGTTTGGTCAGTGATTCATCAGAGTTGTTGTAGTTGTTTGGGTTTACCATCAGAGTTGTTTGGTCAGTGATTCCCCCAGTGTTGCTTGGTCATAATTCATCAGTTTTTGTCAGTGAGTTACTAGAGTTGTTGGGCAGTGTTACCATCAGAGTTGTTGTGATTTGATTGTTGTCAGTGATTACCACAGAGGTGTTGGTCAGTGATTACCAACAGAGTTGTTTGGTCAGTGATTACCCAGAGGTTTGGTCAGTGATTACCAGAGTGTTTGTCAGTGATTCCCAGGTTGTTGGTCATGATACAGAGTTGGTTTGGTTCCTGATTACCATGTGTCAGTGTTCCGATCATGAGTTTTGTCAGATTTGGTCAGTGTACCAAGTTGTTTGGTCAGTGATTACATCAGAGTGTTTGGCAGTGATTCCTAGTGATTCCATGAGTGTTTGGTCATATCCAGAGTTTTGTTGGTCAGTGATTCCTCAAGTTGTTGTCAGTATTACCACAGAGTTGTTTGGTCAGTGATTACCATCAGAGTTTTGGTCAGTGATTACCATCTGTTGGTGTTACATTGGTCAGTGATTACCATCAAGTGTTGGTCAGTGATTACCATCAGTGTTTGGTCAGTGATCACACAGAGTTGTTTGGTCAGTGATCACCATCAGGTTGTTGGTCAGTGATTACCATCAGAGTTGTTTGGTCAGTGATTACCATCAGATTGTTTGGTCAGTGATTACCACAGAGTGGTTTGGTCTCCCAGGTTGTGGCATGAATCATGGTTGTTTGGTCCAGGATTTCCATCAGAACTTGGTTTTGGTCAGTGATTACCACCAGGTGTTTGGTCAGTGATTACCATCAGAGTTGTTTGGTCAGTGATTACCATCAGTTGTTTGGTCATGATTACCCCAGAGTTGTTTGGTCAGTGATTACCATCAGAGTTGTTTGTCAGTGATTACCACCAGAGTTGTTTGGTCAGTGATCACCATCAGAGTTGTTTGGTCAGTGATTACCAGAGTGGTTTGGTCAGTGATCACCAT
Source organism: Oophaga sylvatica (assembly GCA_033576555.1). Classification (NCBI taxonomy): domain Eukaryota; kingdom Metazoa; phylum Chordata; class Amphibia; order Anura; family Dendrobatidae; genus Oophaga; species Oophaga sylvatica. The sequence goes on from JARQOD010000006.1 coordinate 355,456,395, forward strand.
CAGAGTTGCTTGGTCATTGATTACCATCAGAGTTGTTTGGTCCGTGATTACCATCAGAGTTGTTTGGTCAGTGATTACCACCAGAGTGGTTGGTCAGTGATTATCATCAGAGTTGTTTGGTCAGTGATTTCCATCAGTTGTTTGGTCAATGATTACCCCAGAGTTGCTTGGTCAGTGATTACCATCAAGTTGTTTGTTCAGTGATTACCACCAGAGTGGTTTGGTCAGTGATCACCATCAGAGTTGCTTGGTCAGTGATTACCACCAGAGTTGTTTGGTCAGTGATTACCACAGAGTTGTTTGGTCAGTGATTACCACCAGAGTGGTTTGGTCAGTGATCACCATCAGAGTTTTGGTCAGTGATTACCACCAGAGTTGTTTGGTCAGTGATTACCATCAGAGTTGTTTGGTCAGTGATTACCATCAAGTAGTTTGTTGTCACCATCAGTGTTGGCATATTACCATCAGAGTTGTTTGGTCAGTATTACCATCAGAGTTGTTGGTCAGTGATTACCATCAGAGTTGTTGGTCAGTGATTACCATGAGAGTTGTTTGGTCAGTGATTACCACCAGAGTTGTTTGGTCAGTGATCACCATCAGAGTTGCTTGGTCAGTGATTACCATCAGAGTTGTTTGGTCCGTGATTACCATCAGAGTTGTTTGGTCAGTGATTACCACCAGAGTGGTTTGGTCAGTGATTACATCAGAGTTGTTTGTCAGTGATTTCCATCATTGTTGGTCAGTGATTACCATCAGAGTGGTTTGGTCAGTGATTACTATCAGAGTTGTTTGGTCAGTGATTACATCAGAGTTGTTTGGTCAGTGATTACCACCAGAGTGTTTGGTCAGTGATTACATCAGAGTTGTTTGGTCATGATTACCCCAGAGTGCTTGGTCAGTGATTACCATCAGAGTTGTTTGTTCAGTGATTACCACCAGAGTGTTTGGTCAGTGATTACCATCAGAGTTGCTTGGTCAGTGATTACCATCAAGTTGTTTGGTCAGTGATTACCATCAGAGTTGTTTGGTCAGTGATTACCACCAGAGTGTTTGTCAGTGATACCATCAGAGTTGCTTGGTCATGATTACCTCAGTTGTTTGGTCAGTGATTACCATCAGAGTGTTTGGTCAGTGATTACATCAGAGTTGTTTGGTCAGTGATTACCACCAGAGTTCTTGGTCAGTGATCACCATCAGAGTTGTTTGGTCAGTGATTACCATCAGATTGTTTGGTCAGTGATTACCACCAGAGTTGTTTGGTCAGTGATTACCATCAGTTGTTTGGTCAGTGATTACCATCAGAGTTGCTTGGTCAGTGATTACCATCAGTTGTTTGTCAGTGATTACCATCAGAGTTGTTGGCAGTAATTACCATCAGTTGTTTGGTCAGTGATTACCACCAGAGTTGTTTGGTCAGTGATACCATCAGAGTTGTTTGGTCAGTGATTACCACAGAGTTGTTTGGTCAGTGATTACCACCAGAGTTGTTTGGTCAGTGATCACCATCAGAGTTGTTTGGTCAGTGATTACATCAGAGTTGTTGGTCAGTGATTACCACAGAGTTGTTTGGTCATGATTACCATAGGTTGTTTGGTCAGTGATTACCATCAGAGTTGTTTGGTCAGTGATTACCATCAGTTGTTTGGTCGTGATTACCATCAGAGTTGTTGGTCAGTGATTACCACAGAGTTGTTTGGTCAGTGATTACATAGAGTTGTTTGGTCAGTGATTACCACAGAGTTGTTTGGTCAGTGATTACCATCAGAGTTGTTTGGTCAGTGATTACCACAGAGTTGTTTGGTCAGTGATTACCATCAGAGTTGTTTGGTCAGTGATTACCATCAGAGTTGCTTGGTCAGTGATTACCATCAGAGTTGTTTGGTCAGTGATTACCATAGAGTTGTTTGGTCAGTGATTACCACCAGAGTTATTTGGTCAGTGATCACCATCAGAGTTGTTGGTCAGTGATTACCATCAGAGTTGTTTGGTCAGTGATTACCACCAGAGTTGTTTGGTCAGTGATTACCATCAGAGTTGTTTGGTCAGTGATTACACAGGTGTTTGGTCAGTGATTACCATCAAGTTGTTGGTCGTGATTACCACAGAGTTGTTTGTCAGTGATTACCACAAGTTGTTTGGTCAGTGATACCACAGAGTTGTTGGTCAGTGATTACCACCAGAGTTGTTGGTCAGTGATTACCATGAGTTGATTGGTCAGTGATTACCCAGAGTGTTTGGTCAGTGATACACAGAGTGCTTGGTCATGATTACCATCAGAGTGTTTGGTCGTGATTACCATCAGAGTTGTTTGGTCAGTGATTACCACCAGAGTTTGGTCAGTGATTACATCAGAGTTGTTTGGTCAGTGATTCCACAGTTGTTTGGTCATGATTACCACCAGAGTTGTTGGTCAGTGATTACCATCAGAGTTGTTTGGTCAGTGATTACACAGAGTGTTTGGTCAGTGATACCATCAGAGTTGTTGGTCAGTGATTACCACCAGAGTTGTTTGGTCAGTGATTACCATCAGAGTTGTTTGGTCAGTGATTACCACCAGAGTGTTTGGTCAGTGATACCATCAGAGTTGTTGGTCAGTGATTACATCAGAGTTGTTTGGTCAATGATTACCCAGAGTTGTTGGTCATGATTACCATCAGAGTTGTTTGTCAGTGATTACCACCAGAGTGGTTTGGTCAGTGATCACCATCAGAGTTGCTTGGTCAGTGATTACCATCAGAGTTGTTTGGTCAGTGATTACCATCAGAGTTGTTTGGTCAGTGATTACCACCAGAGTGGTTTGGTCAGTGATCACCATCAGAGTTGCTTGGTCAGTGATTACCATCAGAGTTGTTTGGTCAGTGATTACCATCAGAGTAGTTTGGTCAGTGATTATCATCAGAGTTGTTTGGTCAGTGATTACCATCAGAGTTGCTTGGTCAGTGATCACCATCAGAGTTGTTTGGTCAGTGATTACCATCAGAGTTGTTTGGTCAGTGATTACCACCAGAGTGTTTGGTCAGTGATTACCATCAGTGTTGTTTGGTCAGGATTACCGAGTTGTGACACATCCAGTCAGTTGTTTGGTCAGTGATTACCATCAGAGTTGTTTGGTCAGTGATTACCATCAGAGTTGTTTGGTCAGTGATTACCACCAGAGTTGTTTGGTCAGTGATTACCATCAGAGTTGTTGGTCAGTGATTACCATAGAGTTGTTTGGTCAGTGATTACCACCAGAGTTGTTTGGTCAGTGATCACCATCAGAGTTGTTGGTCAGTGATTTACCATCAGAGTTGTTTGGTCAGTGATTACCATCAGAGTTGTTTGGTTCAGTTGTTGATGTTACCACCAGAGTGTTTGGTCAGTGATTACCATCAGAGTTGTTTGGTCAGTGATTACCACAGAGTTGTTTGGTCAGTGATTACCACAGAGTTGTTTGGTCAGTGATTACCATAGAGTTGTTGTCGTGATTACCACGAGTGTTTGGTCAGTGATTACCATCAGAGTTGTTTGGTCAGTGATTACCATCAGAGTTGCTTGGTCAGTGATTACCATCAGAGTTGTTTGGTCAGTGATTACCATCAGAGTTGTTTGGTCAGTGATTACCACAGAGTTGTTTGGTCAGTGATTACCATCAGAGTTGCTTGGTCAGTGATTACCATCAGAGTTGTTTGGTCAGTGATTACCATCAGAGTTGTTTGGTCAGTGATTACCATCAGAGTTGTTTGGTCAGTGATTACCATCAGAGTTGTTTGGTCAGTGATTACCACAGAGTTGTTGGTCAGTGATACCAGAGTGTTGGTCAGATTACCACCAGAGTTTTTGGTCAGTGATTACCATCAGAGTGGTTTGGTCAGTGATACCATCAGAGTTGCTTGGTCAGTGATTCCACGGTTTCATGATACCCCCAGAGTTGTTTGGTCAGTGATTACCATCAGAGTTGTTTGGTCAGTGATTACCACCAGAGTGGTTTGGTCAGTGATCACCATCAGAGTTGCTTGGTCAGTGATTACCACAGAGTTGTTTGGTCCGTGATTACCATCAGAGTTGTTTGGTCAGTGATTACCACCAGAGTGGTTTGGTCAGTGATTACCATTCAGAGTTGTTTGGTCAGTGATTTACCATCAGTTGTTTGGTCAATGATTACCCCAGAGTAGTTTGGTCAGTGATTACATCAGAGTTGTTTGGTCAGTGATTACCACAGAGTTGTTTGGTCAGTGATCACCATCAGAGTTGCTTTTGGGCAGTTACCACCAGAGTTGTTTGGTCAGTGATCACCATCAGAGTTGTTTGGTCAGTGATTACCATCAGAGTTGTTTGGTCAGTGATTACCACAGAGTGTTTGGTCAGTGATTACCATCAGAGTTGTTTGGTCAGTGATTACCATCAGAGTTGTTTGGTCAGTGATTACCATCAGAGTTGCTTGGTCATGATTACCATCAGAGTTGTTTGGTCAGTGATTACCATCAGAGTTGTTTGGTCAGTGATTACCATCAAGTTGTTGGTCAGTGATTCACAATTTGTCAGAGTTGTTTTGGTCAGTGATTACCACAGAGTTGTTTGGTCAGTGATTACCATCAGAGTTGTTTGGTCAGTGATTACCATCAGAGTTGTTTGGTCAGTGATTACCATCAGAGTTTTGTTTGGTCAGTGAGTTACCACAGAGTTGTTTGGTCAGTGATTACCATCAGAGTTGTTTGGTCAGTGATTACCATCAGAGTTGTTTGGTCAGTGATTACCATCAGAGTTGTTTGGTCAGTGATTACCATCAGAGTTTTTGGTCAGTGATTACCATCAGAGTTGTTTGGTCAGTGATTACCATCAGAGTTGTTTGGTCAGTGATTACCACCAGAGTTGTTTGGTCAGTGATTACACAGAGTTGTTTGGTCAGTGATTACCACAGTTGTTTGGTCATGATTACCATGAGTTGTTTGGTCAGTGATTACCATCAGAGTTGTTTGGTCAGTGATTACCATCAGAGTTGTTTGGTCAGTGATTACCATCAGAGTTGTTTGGTCAGTGATTACCATCAAGTTGTTTGGTCAGTGATTACCATCAATTGTTTGGTCAGTGATTACCATCAGAGTTGTTGGTCAGTGATTACCATCAGAGTTGTTTGGTCAGTGATTACATCAGAGTTGTTTGGTCAGTGATTACCATCAGAGTGGTTTGGTCAGTGATTACCATCAGAGTTGTTTGGTCAGTGATTACCATCAGTTGTTTGGTCAGTGATTACCATCAGTTGTTTGGTCAGTGATCACCATCAGAGTTGTTTGGTCAGTGATTACCATCAGTTGTTTGGTCAGTGATTACCACCAGAGTTGTTTGGTCAGTGATTACCATCAGAGTTGTTTGGTCAGTGATTACCATCAGTTGTTTGGTCAGTGATTACCATCAGAGTGGTTTGGTCAGTGATTACTATCAGAGTTGTTTGGTCAGTGATTACCATCAGTTGTTTGGTCAGTGATTACCACCACAGTTGCTTGGTCAGTGATTACCAACAGAGTTGTTTGGTCAGTGATTACCATCAGTTGTTTGGTCAGTGATTACCACCAGAGTTGTTTGGTCAGTGATTACCATCAGAGTTGTTTGGTCAGTGATTACCAACAGAGTTGCTTGGTCAGTGATTACCATCAGAGTTGATTGGTCAGTGATTACCACCAGTGTTGTTTGGTCAGTGATTACAACCAGAGTGGTTTGGTCAGTGATTACCATCAGAGTTTTTTGGTCAGTGATTACCATCAGAGTTGCTTAGTCAGTGATAACCACCAGAGTTGTTTGGTCAGTGATTACCATCAGAGTTATTTGGTCAGTGATTACAGCCAGAGTGGTTTGGTCAGTGATTACCATCAGAGTTGTTTGGTCAGTGATTACCATCAGAGTTGTTTGGTCAGTGATTACCATCAGTTGTTTGGTCAGTGATTACCACCAGAGTTGTTTGGTCAGTGATTACCATCAGTTGTTTGGTCAGTGATTACCATCAGTTGTTTGGTCAGTGATTACAACCAGAGTGGTTTGGTCAGTGATTACTATCAGAGTTGTTTGGTCAGTGATTACCACCAGAGTTCTTTGGTCAGTGATCACCATCAGAGTTGCTTGGTCAGTGGTTACCATCAGAGTTGTTTGGTCCGTGATTACCAACAGAGTTGTTTGGTCAGTAATTACCATCAGAGTTGTTTGGTCAGTGATTACCATCACAGTTGTTTGGTCAGTGATTACCATCAGAGTTGTTTGGTCAGTGATTATCATCAGAGTTGTTTGGTCAGTGATTTCCATCAGAGTTGTTTGGTCAGTGATTACCAGGGCCGCCATCAGGGCATTACAGCCCTTACTAGTGTATGGGGCCCGGTGATTTAGGGGGGCCCGAGCACACTGGCAGCGCCGCAGCACGGTCCAGCAGGCAGTGCTTCGCCGCTTTATATTCCTGTCCTCAGTCACAAATGCTGGCTGGCAAAAAGAAATGGGCAGGCACTGTAGCTTTAAGCTACAGCCCTCCCTGGTGCATCATGGTCCAGCCAACCTCACATGACGTCACACGCTGCTCTGCTCGCTCCACTTCCTTATTCTGGAGCAGAGCAGCGTGACAGTCAGTGTGCTATGTGTGTGCCACATGGCTGGGAGCGGCGGCGGGGACCAGTGCATGTGGAGGCGGCAGGCAAGCAGGGCAAGTAGTCTGTGGGGGGGCCCAGGCACAGCCGCAGCATCCACCAAGCACCACCAACAGGGCCCAGGGCAGGAAGGGGGGGCCCCAACATCCACCAACAGGGCCCCCAGGGCAGGCAGGAGGGGCCCTCCCCAGTGCATGCAGAAGGGGCCCACAGCATCCACCAACGGGGCCCCCAGAGCAGGCAGGAGGGGCCCTCCCCAGTGCATGAAGAAGGGGCCCACAGCATCCACCAACGGGGCCCCCAGAGCAGGCAGGAGGGGCCCTCCCCAGGGCATGTAGAAGGGGCCCACAGTATCCACCAACGGGGCCCCCAGAGCAGGCAGGAGGGGCCCTCCCCAGGGCATGCAGAAGGGGCCCGCAGCATCCACCAACAGGGGCCCCCAGGGCAGGCAGGAGGGGCCCTCCCCAGTGCATGCAGAAGGGGCCCACAGCATCCACTAACGGGGCCCCCAGAGCAGGCAGGAGGGGCCCTCCCCAGTGCATGCAGAAGGGGCTCACAGCATCCACCAACGGGGCCCCCAGAGCAGGCAGGAGGGGCCCTCCCCAGTGCATGCAGAAGGGGCTCACAGCATCCACCAACGGGGCCCCCAGAGCAGGCAGAAGGGGCCCTCCCCAGGGCATGCAGAAGGGGCCCGCAGCATCCACCAACAGGGCCCCCAGGGCAGGCAGGAGGTGCCCTCCCCAGGGCATGCAGAAGGGGCCCACAGCATCCACCAACGGGGCCCCCAGAGCAGGCAGGAGGGGCCCTCCCCAGGGCATGCAGAAGGGGCCCGCAGCATCCACCAACGGGGCCCCCAGAGCAGGCAGGAGGGGCCCTCCCCAGGGCATGCAGAAGGGGCCCGCAGCATCCACCAACAGGGCCCCAGGGCAGGCAGGAGGGGCCTGCCCCAGGGCATGCAGAAGGGGCCCGCAGCATCCACCAACGGGGCCCCCAGGGCAGGCAGGAGGGGCCTGCCCTAGGGCATGCAGAAGGGGCCCGCAGCATCCATCAACAGGGCCCCCAGGGCAGGCAGGAGGGACCCTCGTCAGGGCTGGCGGCGGGGCCTGCAGGCGCAGCATCCTGCAACAGGAGTCCTGGAAACCCTGTTGGTGGATGCTGCGAGCCCCTCCTGCCTGCCCTGGGCCGGGGCCCTGTTGGAATGCTGCGTGTGGCTGGCCCCCCCCTGGGCCAGGGCTGGCAGGGGTGTCCGGCCGCACACAGCATTCCAACAGGGCCCGCCACCCAGGGCAGGCAGGAGGGGCCCGCAGCATCCACCAACAGGGCCCCCCAGGGCAGGCTCAGGGCAGGCAGGAGGGTCCCGCAGGTGCAGCATCCAGCAACAGGGGCCCTGGGGACGGGGACTTGTTGGAATGCTGTGTGCGGCCGGCCAACCCTGCCTGCCCTGGGCCGCACACAGCATTCCAACAGGGCCCTCAGAGCAGGACACAGTGTAAAAGATATAATTTAAAAAAATAAATAATTGTAAAATTATATATTAAAAAAAAAAACAATATTCCATCATTAAATCAATCTTTGAAAAAAAATTAATCTCAACACTAAAAGTACACATATTTAGTATCACCACCGCGTCCGCAACGACCCGACCTATAGAATTGTCCCACTAGTTAAAGGGAATCTGTCACCCCTTTTTTGCCCTATGAGATAGGGCCACCGCCATCAGGGGCTTATCTACAGCATTCTGTAATGCTGTAGATAAGCCCCCAATGTTACCTGAAAGTGAAGAAAAACGAGTTATAAAATACTCACCCAGGGGCGGTCCGGGGGCAGTCCGGTCCGGTTCAGCGCCTCCCGTCTTGTAGCGAAGCCGGCCTCTTCTTTACGTCCCGTCGCTGCTCCTGTGCAGGCGCACTGCACTGCCCAGCACAGTACTACTGTACAGTGCGCAGGCCCCGGACCTCTCTGACCTTTCCCGGCGCCTGCGCACTGCAGTACTTTACTCTGCCCTCACCAGGGCAGAACAGTGCGCCTGCGCAGGAGCCGTGATGGGACGGAAAGAAAAGGCCGGCTTCGCTACAAGACGGGAGGCACCGGACCGCGACTCCCTCCGGACCCGACATCCCCCCGGAACGGCCCTGGGTGAGTATTTTATAACTCGTTTTTCTTCACTTTCAGGTTACATCGGGGGCTTATCTACAGCATTCCAGAATGCTGTAGATAAGCCCCTGATGGCGGTGGCCCTATCTCATAGGGCAAAAAAGGGGTGACAGATTCCCTTTAACCCCTTTAGTGAACACCCTTAAAAAAAAAAGGCCAAAAAACAATGCTTTATCATACTGCCCAAAAAAAAAAAGGGTAATAACACGCAATCAAAAAGATGGATATAAATAAACGTGGTACCACTGAAAACGTCATCTTGTTCCGCAAAAAAAAAGCCGACATACAGCTCCATCACTGGAAAAAATTGAAAAAAAATAAAGGTCTCAGAATAAAGCGATGCAAAAATTATTTTTTATATAAAAGTATTTATTGTATAAAATCACCAAAACATAAAAAAAAATATAAATGAGGTATTGATGTAATCGTACAGTCCCGAAGAATAAAACTGCTTTATCAATTTTACCACACGTGGAACGGTATAAACGCAGCCCCCCCCAAAAAAAAATTCATTCATTGCTTGTTTTTATTCATTCTGCCTCCCAAAAATTGGAATAAAAAGCGATCAAAAAATGTCAGTTTCCCCCAAAATGGTACCAATAAAAACGTCAACTCTTCCCGAAAAAAACAAGACCTCACATGACTCTGTGGGCCAAAATATGGAAAAATTATAGCTGTCAAAATGTGGTGATGCCAAAAAAAATGTTTTGCTATTAAAAGCGTCTTTTAGCGTGACAGCTGCCAAACATAAAAACCCGCTATAAATAGTAAATCAAACCCCCTTTACCACCCCCTTAGTTAGGGAAAAATAATCAAATAAAAATTTTTTATTTCCATTTTACCATTAGGGTTGGCTTGGGGCTATAGTTAGGGTTGGGGCAATAGTTATGGTTAGGGGTGTGTTGGAGTTAGAATTGGGGGGTTTCCACTGTTTAGGCACATCAGGGGCTCTCCAAACGTGATATGGGGTCTGATCTCAATTCCAGCCAATTCTGAGTTGAAAAAGTCAAACGGTACTCCTTCCTTTGCAAGCTCTGACATGCGCCCAAACAGTGGTTCCCCCCACATATTGGGGTATTAGCATACTCTGGACAAATTGTACAACAACTTTTGGGGTCCAATTTCTCCTGTTGCTCTTGGGAAAATAAAAAATTGGGGGAGAAAATATCATTTTTGTGAAAATAGATTTTTTATTTTTTACGGCTCTACATTATAAACCTCTGTCAAGCACTTGGGGGTTCAAAGTGCTCACCACACATCTAGATAAGTTCCTTAAGGGGTCTACTTTACCGTAGCATTTAGTGACCGTGGGAACATACCCTAAAGGGTCTTGGAAAGATTACTGCTATAAAAGTGAGTAAAATAAATAAATGGGGTGATCACCCCTTTACTCTTGACTCCTATTTTATTTATTTTAGTTCTTTTACATAATCACTTAGTTACGTTTTGAGGTGTATTTATGTTCTATAATTTATAGGGTTTTAATAAATACCAATAAAGATAATTTTTTGTAACGTATACTCAGTGATTAAATATGCTGTAATATAAACTTTCCATTTATTTGGTGGGCAGGCTGAGGCGGCATCGGTGGGCAGGCTGAGACGACCATTAAATTCTTCTTGACTGGGTGGTGGGTGCGGCGGCAACACCTGCTGAGTGAGTAAATAACAAGTCCATGTATTAGTTTGTCCACTATTTTAGTACGTGATTGTACTTATATATACATTGCTATTGAGGAGTCAAAGGGGGGTGGGGTAAGGAATGATTGTATAATTATTCCGTCCCCCTCCCCTTCGACTCTCCATTAGCAATCTACTATATAATCGTCTAATTCTGTCTGTAATGGAAATCCCGCTTCGCTGATTGGTCGTGGCCGGTCTGCGCCTGTCGCTGATTGTTTGCGTCCGGCCGGGAGCGACCAATCAGCGACGCAGGATTTCCGTTACGTGGAGGGCACCGGTCGGGGTACTTACACTGCGAGCAAAACAGAAAAGCTGATGGCTATGTATGTGATAAGTGTTAATGTGTCATTGGTGAGGGCGTGGTGCAGAAGTGGAGTTTTTCCAAGAAAGGGCAGAGTGATTTTGGAAGGTTCGCGTGGTGGAGGAGGAGCTAGGGTGGGGCTGACCTGGGGGTGGAGCCGGGGCGGAGTCTCAAGGGGGGCCCCATAAATTTTGCCAGTATGGGGCCCCGAAATTCCTAGTGGCAGCCCTGGTGATTACTATCACAGTTTGGTCAGTGATTACCATCAGAGTTGTTTGGTCAGTGATTACCATCAGAGTTGTTTGGTCAGTGATTACCATTAGAGTTGTTTGGTCAGTGATTACCATCAGAGTTGTTTGGTCAGTGATTACCATCCGAGTTGTTTGGTCAGTGATTACTATCACAGTTTGGTCAGTGATTACCATCAGAGTTGTTTGGTCAGTGATTACCATCAGAGTTGTTTGGTCAGTGATTACCGATCAGAGTGGTTTGGTCAGTGATTATCATCAGAGTGGTTTGGTCAGTGATTATCATCAGAGTTGTTTGGTCAGTGATTAACGATCAGTGTTTCATCAGTAATTTTCACGTATGAAAAAATTAATGACAAATCTTCTCCTATTCATTATATTGCTGGTTACGGACAGTGCACGGACTGAGCACCGATGGCATTTATAGGCTGTCTGTGATTTTCGGACTAAACCGATTGATGAATTAAAACTTAACATTTATTTTACTATTAAAATCTCAATAAGTGCCGAAAAGTGCTCATGCAAAAGATGTGTAAACACAATAGCAACCTGTGCTATAACGCCTAATATCCGTTAATATTGACCAATGTCCTAGTTTCAGTCAGAATAGGAACTATAAATACCATATTGTATCAAATGTAATATGCATATATTTATATGTCCACTGTAGCGTGATCATGTATCAATCAACAGCAATTTCGCTCCGTATCAATCCGCCAACTGGATCATATTATTATATACATCATTTCCTTCTTACTAAATATATAACAGAATATTTAGGCGTATAAATAACCATTCTTAGGAATATAGGGATATAGTCTCATAAGTATTTCGATGATCACCACACCTATGGAGCTCTAGGGTACAAAATTATACTTAATATCAAAGACCTCTATATATAAACTCTCATGGTGAGCTCTTAATGCATCATTATAGTCATCTGTGGTATCGTGCTTTTGAACAGCAATGCCTGTAGTCACGTTCTCGTAAGGGTGTCCCAACCACTGCATACATAGTGGCCCATCTGCCTTGCTGTGTGGGCTCTATCCCAAGTGATGCCTCCTAACGCGTTTCATTGTGCCTTGATTCATCAGGGGAGTATTGGCGTCTAACATATGTTATGAGACATAGCGCTGTGTCTCACAACAAGCAATTATTATATGCATTATTATATAATAATATGATCCAGTTGGCGGATTGATGTGGAGCAAAATTGCCGTTGATTGATACAGTGGACATATAAATATATATATAAATATATGCATATTACATTTGATACAATATGGTATTTATAGTTCCTATTCTGACTGAAACAAGGACATTGGTCATTATTAACGGATATTAGGCGTTCTAGCACAGATTGCTATTGTGTTTACACATCTTTTGCACAGGCACTTTTTGCCACTTTCCGGCACTTTATTGAGATTTTAATAGTAAAATAAATGTTAAGTTTTAATTCATCAATCGACTTCGTACGGATTTAATTTTGATTGATTACATTGACCCCTGCTTAAACATTGTCTGTGATTACTTGAATGGATAATTTTGATAAAAAACTGACATGTTCCCATGACTTTTTTTTGCAGACACACGGCCCGTAAAAAAATTCAGACATATGGATAGCACCATAGGCTTTAATGGTTATGCGTTCTATCTAAACCGTGTATAGAAAACATAGGTGATTCACAGACATCTGAATGAGGCCTTAAATATCTAAAGTTGAGACTGTTTTCAGCTACTACAATAAAACTAATGAAAACATGACTAGCACAGACATGGTGAGGTCGCCAAATGAATTCTTAGCTAAGAACAGAAGGAACAAACCTCATTTGGGATATTGAAAATGAACATATGTTTCTCCTGTAGCCAGATGGGGTCTCCAGAGTTAGAAGAAATGTATAATTTCAATTTAGCATGGGTCCTGGTAAAACATAACACTCAGTTCTACAATTATAACGTCTCAGGCGGATTTGCAAATATATAGTTATTTCATATATTCATATTTATCATCTATTGGCTGAAGCTTGTAGATGAACATGAGTTTGTATAAGCGATTTGTACCACGGTGCCCATTAGTTTTAGAAGCCACTTTAGATTGTGATATCTGTACTTGATTTAATTGGGGCCATTGCAGAAATTTCGTTAGTATACTAAAGCCAATTAGTCTTGGGCTAATTAACTCAATCATGGCAAAGGAAAAGTTTTAAAGCAATAGCCGCATTTTCAGCTAAATAATGGGATATAACATTGTTTCCTTCCTTTTCAGTTACAGTTCTATAAAAGCAAATGAAAAGTGATCTGATCACAATTTTCCTTTCGCTAAGTAGAGATTGGAAAAAAATAGATTTTATTATATACTATTTTGTATTGTTATGTTGTTCTTTTTATAATCCGTAATCATAAAAAACAGGTTGCACTGCGGATGAGAACCCCAGTAATCAGCTCTATTCTGCTGGAGACCCTCGCAGAAATTAGTCATCTACAGTCATGGCCAAAAGTTTTGGAATGACACAAATATTATATTTTCACATGATCTGCTGCCCTCTGGTTTTTATGTGTGTTTGACAGATGTTTTTATCACAGACAGAAATATAATAATTGCAAACATATGAGTAACAAAAGCTTATATTGACAGTTAGAATGAGTTAATGCAGCAAGTCAATATTTGCAGTGTTGACCCTTCTTCTTCAGGACCTCTGCAATTCTCCCTGGCATGCTCTCAATCAACTTCTGGACCAAATCCTGACTGATAGCAGTCCATTCTTGCACAATCAATGCTTTCATTTTGTCAGAATTTTTAGGGTTTTGTTTGTCCACCCATCTCTTGATGATTGAGCACAAGTTCTCAATGGGATTAAGATCTGGGGAGTTTCCAGGCCATGGACCCAAAATCTCTATGTTTTGTTACCTGAGCCATTTATTTATCACCTTTGCTTTATGGCAAGGTGCTCCATCATGCTGGAAAAGGCATTGTTGATCGCCAAACTGCTCTTGGAGGGTTGGGAGAAGTTGCTCTTGGAGGACATTCTGGTACCATTCTTTATTCATGGCTGTGTTTTTAGGCAAGACTGTGAGAGAGCCGATTCCCTTGGCTGAGAAGCAACCCCACACATGAATGGTTTCAGGATGCTTAACAGTTGGCATGAGACAAGACTGGTGGTAGCGCTCACCTTGTCTTCTCCGAATGAGGCGTTTTCCTGATGTCCCAAACAATCGAAAAGGGGATTCATCAGAGAAAATAACTTTACCCCAGTCCTCAGCAGTCCACTGCCTGTACCTTTTGCAGAATATCAGTCTGTCCATGATGTTTTTTCTGGAGAGAAGTGGCTTCTTTGCTGCCCTCCTTGAGACCAGGCCTTGCTCCAAGAGTCTCCGCCTCACAGTGCGTGCAGATGCACTCACACCTGCCTGCTGCCATTCCTGAGCAAGCTCTGCACTGCTGGCAGCCCGATCCTGCAGCTGAAACACTTTGAAGAGACGGTCCTGGCACTTGCTGGTCTTTCTTTGGCGCCCTGAAGCCTTTTTGGCAACAATGGAACCTCTCTCCTTGAAGTTCTTGATGATGCGATAGATTGTTGACTGAGGTGCAATCTTTCTAGCTGCGATACTCTTCCCTGTTAGGCCATTTTTGTGCATTGCAATGATGACTGCACGTGTTTCTTTAGAGATAACCATGGTTAACAGAAGAGAAACAATGATGCCAAGCACCAGCCTCCTTTTAAAGTGTCCAGTGGTGTCATTCTTACTTAATCATGACAGATTGATCTCCAGCCATGTCCTCATCAACACCCACACCTGTGTTAATGGAGCAATCACTGAAAAGAGGTTAGCTGGTCCTTTTAAGGCAGGGCTGCAATGATGTTGAAATGTGCTTTGGGGGATAAAGTTCATTTTCTAGCCAAATATTGACTTTGCACGTAATTGCTGTTAAGCTGATCACTCTTTATAACATTCTGGAGTATATGCAAATTGCCATTAGAAAAAGTGAAGCAGTAGACTTTGTAAAAATTAATATTTGTGTCATTCTCAAAACTTTTGGCCATGACTGTAGTATCCAGTTGTATGGTAGTCAAGGAAGCCCCCAAAACGGCCATGGGCCATTTCTTTCAACAAATTTCGTGAGTAATCAGTGAAGTACCTAATAAACTCTGGTGGTCCTGAGCAGAGATGATCGAATCTTTTGAAATTCAAATTTTTTCAAAATTTTCACTTTGTGGTGGATTTATTTGTGACAAATTTTAAGCACTCCAAATGCATTGGAATAATGTGTAGAACATTTTGCTATCTCCCAATCTATTTTATGTCTATATTGTTAATATAGCCTTAGGAAAAAAAGAGAAAGAGAGGCAGAAGAGGTGAGAGGAGAGACCAAACTTTATTTTGCAATAAGGATGAGAATGTTTGTAATCTGAATACGTAAACCAATTACACTGACACTGCCTCTGTCACCTGCCATCTTTATCTCTCGCCTGTTGATGCAACTAAATGTTCAGCAAGAATGGTACCTTTTTCTGTCCCCATGTCGAATGTACACTCAGATCTCTATCCCTATGTTGTAAAAGCATAAAAAAAGCCATCCTTGCCCGGCCCCCATCTTTTTTACTGTCGGTGATAGTTCCCTATGATTGGCTGCACCACACCATGTGATGTGATAGACTTCAGTATTGGGAAGCCCACCTGACTACACCTGTTGTCATTAGCCCACTCTGTGGCTCTTTAGCAGTGTGTGAAATAGTGCCAGGCTTTTTTTGGGGAAGGACGATCTGCACAAATTAAATCACAAACTGTTTTTTTATTTACTCAGTAAAGCCTTGCAGGTCATTCATCCTTGCAGAAATCTAGTTCAGAAACATTCTTTGGCTATTATGCTTGTAACATAGAAGACCTATGGAGATGTTAAAACAAACCTTTGGATGCACTTTTATCTGCAATAATGTGAAATGCTGTAATGTAGTGCAGCACTAAATGGATGTTCTTTAACCCTGCAATGCTCTTGTGTCTGCAGCAAATAGTCCACAACACCTGCCGTCTACTCTTGAAGGATGGATGTAGTAAGCTCCAGGCTGGATGCTACATTCAGTAGTAGGGCACATAATAATAATAATAATCTTTATTTATATAGCGCCAACATATTCCACAGCGCTTTACAGTTTAACAGTTTCAAAACACAAGTCATAAGTAACAACGTTAACAATACAATAATTAAAGCAAAATAAGCCACCCCTGCTCATGAGAGCTTACATCTACAATGAGGTGGGGGAGATACAAAGTACAGGTGTGTATATACAATGGTGTATTTACAATGATGGTCCAGCCATCTTGAGGGAGTGAGGGATGGATGGAGATGGTGAATGGGCTACACACACACACTTACACCTAGAATTACTTTGATTAGTGAACGTGATAGGCTGCTCTGAACAAATGTGTTTTGAGGTAGCGCCTGAAACCACGCAAATTGTGGATAGTCCTAATTTCTTGGGGTAGAGCATTCCAGAGGATTGGCGCAGCGCGGGAGAAGTCTTGGAGTCGGGAGTGGGAGGTACGGATTAGTGCAGAGGTTAGTCGAAAGTCGTTTGCAGAGCGCAGCAGTCGGTTAGCCCATAGAAAGAAATAAGGGAGGAGATGTAGGGGGTGCCACACTGTGGAGAGCTTTGTGGGTGAGAACAAGTACTTTGAATTGGATCCTATAATGAACAGGCAGCCATTGTAAAGACTGGCGAAGAGCGGACGCGTCCGAGTACCGATTAGCCAGTGGATGACCCTGGCTGCTGCATTAAGTATGGACTGGAGAGGAGATAGTCGAGTAATGGGGAAGCCAAGTAATAGATCATTGCAGTAGTCCAGTCAGGAGTGGATCAATGCTACAGTGAGGGTTTTTGTTGTTTCCATGGTGAGAAAAGGGCGGATTCCAGAGATGTTCTTTAGGTGTAGGGGCAAGGGAGGTGAAGGAGAGGTGAAGGAGAGATTGGTGTCAAACATAACACCCAGACAGGGAGCCTGCTGCCGGGGTGTTATTATGGTGCCGCCCACGGAGAGGGAAATGTCAAATTTAGGGAGGTTAGTAGATGACGGGAGCAGAAGAAGTTCAGTTTTGGAGAGGTTGAGTTTCCGATAGAGAGCGGACATGATGTTGGAGACTGACAGTCGGTGGCGTTCTGTAGTACAGCGGGGGTAAGGTCGGGGGATGATGTGTTTAGTTGTGTGTCATCAGTATAAGATGGTACTGAAAGCCAAATCTGCTGATGGTCTGTCCAATTGGGGAAGTGTAGAGAGAGAAGCGAAGGGGGCCAAGGACTGAGCCCTGGGGTACACCGACAGCGAGAGGAAGAGGAGATGACGTGGAGCCAGAGAACAAAACACTGAAGGAGGGGTCAGAAAGATAGGAAGAGAACCAGGAGAGAGCAGTGTCCTTAATGCCTAGTGATTGGCGCCTAGATAGTAGGAGACGGTGGTCAACCGTGTCAAAAGCTGCAGAAAGGTCGAGAAGAATGAGTAGAGAGTGGTCACCGTTACGTTTTGCTGTCAGAAGGTCATTGGTCACTTTGATGACTGCAGTTTCAGTCAAATGTAGGGGGCGGAAGCCGGACTGTGAAGGGTCTAGGAGGGAGTGAGTGGAGAGGTAACGGGTAAGGCGGGAATAGACCAGGCGCTCCAAAAGTTTAGAGATGAAAGGAAGATTGGAGACTGGTCTGTAGTTGTTTGTGCAGGAAGTGTCGAGAGCGGGTTTCTTTAGTAGTGGAGTAACGATGGAGTGTTTGAAGGTGGATGGGAAAATGCCAGAGGAGAGTGAGAGATTAAAGATTGTAGTTAGGTGAGTTGTGACAACTGGAGAGAGAGACTGGAGGAGATGGAGGGAATGGGGTCTGTAGTGCATGTAGTCGGACGAGAGGAAGAGAGGAGTCTGGAGATTTCTTCTTCTGTGAATGGATCAAATGTGGAAAGTGAGCCAGGGGAAATGCAGGGAGGGATGGGAGTCACAGCACTTGGTGGTTGAGAGCAGATTTCCTGACGGATGTTATCTATTTTTTCTATAAAGTGGGAGGCCAGGTCATCAGCACAAATGTCTGTGATAGGGGCTTGTGCTTTTGGCACGAGGAGGGAGTGAAAAGTGTCAAAAAGTTTCTTGGGGTTATTGGCTAGTGAGGAGATCAGGTGGTGAAGTAGGTCTGTTTGGAGAGGTGAAGGGCAGCGTTGTAAGTTCTTAACATAAATTTGAAGTGGATAAAGTCTTCTGGTGTGTGGGTTTTTCTCCATAGGCGTTCAGCACTTCTAGAGCATCGCTGGAGAAGTTGAGCTTGCAATGTGAGCCAGGGCTGTTTTACTGTGTGTTTGGAAGTTCTGAGGGTGAGCGGCGCTACTTGGTTAAGGGTGTTTCTAAGAATATCATTGTAGTGATGAACAGCCAGATCAGGACAAGAAAAAGAGGAGATTGGGGACAGTGATGAGTGTAGGGAGTCAGAAAGTGTCTGATGGTTAATGGCTTGTAGATTTCTGAATGTGTGGTAGGTAGGAGTGTGCTGGGGTGGTCAAGAATTTGTGAGCGTGAAGGAGATAATGTTGTGGTCAGAGAGTGGAAGTGGTGAGTTATTTAGGTGGGAGATTGAACAGAGCCAGACAAAGACTAGCTCAAGGGTGTTACCATCCTTGTGTGTCTCAGAGATTGAAAGCTGTGAGAGGGTTAGAGAAGTTGTTGGTTAGTGATAGAAGCTGAGATGCAGATGTGGAAGTAGGGCTGTTAATGGGGATGTTAAAGTCTACAAGGATAAGGGTTGGTAGTTCTGAGGACATGAAGTGCCGCAGCCAGGCTGAGAAGTGGTCAAGGAACTGGGTGGGCAAGCCTGGGGGCCGATATATGACTGCTACTCTGAGGGAGAGGGGACGGAAGAGCCTGATGGTGTGGACCTCAAAAGAAGGGAATGAGAGTGATGGAATTGGGGGGATGACCTGAAAAGTGCATTGTGGGGACAGGAGTATGCCGACTCCACCACCATGTCTGTTTGTGGGTCTCGGGGAATGGGAGAATTGTAAGCCACCATAGGAAATGGCAGCAGGGGAGACAGTGTCAGAATCCTGTATCCAGGTTTCAGTGAGGGCCAACAGATGAAGAGTTGTTCAGAAAGTAGTTGTGCAGGAAGGGAAGCTTATTACATACAGACCATGGATTCCAGAGGGCACAATTAAAAGAAGGAGATGAGGGAGTGCAAGTAATATTAATAAGATTATTATGGTTTCTATATGAGGTAGGGTAGGAGTTGAGGTTGCGGGATGGTGGATCAGGTTTGGGGGAGATGTCCCCTGCAATCAGTAGGAGTAGGAAGATAAAGAGCAAGTAGTTGTTGGAATTGTAAGTAGTTTTTTTTCTGCGATGTGTTTGTGCAAGATGGTTTGAGGTTTTTCAGGAAGGTGAGAAGTGCATGGGAGCTGTACATGGGAGAGGGAAGTATAGAGGGGCTGATGTGTATGAGTTGTGATGGAGGGGGGATGGGGCTGTGAATGTGGATGGCAAGGGAACACAGGAGGATAAAAATAAAGCACATGGTGAAAAGGGAAAGCAAAGTGTGGGTTACCTGATTCCTGCCCTGATTAACTGCCATGGATAACTGCCGTTTACATGATGCTTTGCTTTATGGTATTTGTGCACCCCACACATGCGTGCTCCCCTTCGAATGCTACTAAATATATAGCCCACACTACAGGGACAGGAAAGAAGGATTGTGGGAGCTGGCAGCTGGAGCCAGCACACCAGGGGGTGGTTAGATGATCTAAGGCACTAGACCTCCCTACATCTATATGCTATAGCACCTTCCACCTGATAAGATCGAGAGAGGCCCCAGTCACGGATATAAAGCAGTAAGTATTAAATACAGTGCAACAAATGAATTATACCAAAGCTTTAGCAGGCACATTAAAATATGTAGCAAAATGGTAAAGCAGCAGATGACAGACAGCAAGCAGAAGTATGGAGTTGTACCATTAGGATATATTGCAGTAGAAAAGACAGCCAGCAGAGGTGGGGATTGTACCATTCAGCTGCTTGCTAACAATGAATGGAGTGCATACCATTAGGATATATTTTAGTAGAAAAGACAGCCAGCAGAGGTGGGGATTGTACCATTCAGCTGCTAGCTAACAATAAATGGAGTGCATACCTGTGTGAAGAGAGAAGATGAATGTTAATTCCTTGCCATGGATAACTGCCATTTACATGATGCTTAGCTTCTGTGATGCTTTGCTTTGCACATACTGAAGAGTCAGCAGCACAAACTTTTCCAGCTTTCTGTTAACTCTGTCCCAACCTTTTTGAAATGTGTTGCTGCCATCAATTTCTAAATGTGCTATTTTTTTCAAATGAAATAAAAAATATATAATTTTTGGCTTCTGATGTGTGTTCTATGTTCTGTTGTAAACAAAATGTAACAATAGGACGTACTTCATTCATTAGATGAAATTTGCATATACAGTAAATGTTGAGAAATAACTGTTATGTCAGTTTTTGCCTCCCTGCCGGGAAGAGGAATCGTGTAGTGATTTCAGTGCTGATATTACAATTATTTCTCAACATTTACTGTATATATATTGTAATGTCAGCGCCAGCATCCCTGCACGATCCCTCTTCCTCCTACCGACAGTGACACTGGATTATTCACAGCCATGGACTCGCTGTTCTTATCCCGCAAGGTACGCAGGTCTCCTGGGAGTGTGCTTAGGTTGCGCAAACTAACACTTCTTAAAGGGGCAGCACTTCAGAAAATGTCCCCAGACAAAAGCTGAGAGATATCAAGTACTTAAGGCACGCTCCCCTGTAGAGAAGTGCCTGAGCAACTTTAGTGTTTAGTGTGCACACTTTCTACTTAGTTGTAAGATCCCTATATCCATCCTACCTAAACATGATCTTCTCCATCCTGTCCAAATCTGACCTTGAACCCATCTTGTTACCTAATCAGACCCTGACTTCCTTGTTCACATATGTACGTCGTTCTATTCAAGTCCAGTCTGAACTAGCGCCTGAGATCCTGAAAGCCGCCTTGTGTTCCTGAACCTGCCATGCCTGTACCACTTCGGGTATCTGTCCTATCAACCAGACGTACCTTATCCACCCATTCTGTGAACCAGTTCCTGGCCAGCCTGACTCTTTGAGTTTATCCCTGCTTCCCTGCCCATTTGTGGTCAATTGTTGCAGCTCTGCAGTCTGTCCTGGCGTGGTACCTGTGGCTCAAGTCTAATCACACCATCAGGGGCTCTAGCGCAGAACCAGGTGGTCGCTTGTTATGCCCTTACAGGCGCTCTCCAATCTGTGGCACAGATCAACAAGATCAACAAACATTAGCTTGACAATAATGCATTATACAACTTAGTATCCATAAACATACCCTGTCATCTTTTTTGTGGTTGGTTATGATCCTGGTTTACATAAGATAAACCACCTGGAATTCACAACTATAGTGCAACAGATATCTACTGGAGCCCTATTGCCCTCAGTGATTTGTGTAATAAAGCAATGATTTCTGTTATCTGTGCATACTGCACAATTCTTTCCATCAAATCTGCCAAGGTAACCAACAAAGTTTCTGACAGCAGTGGGGATGGAGTCTAAGGATCCCCAAATTTTTAGAATTAGTTCAATCTATTTTACAATAACCCAAACATCACTGCATCCTATATTGGGACAAGCATCAACTTTTACCACTATATGTATCTAGGTTCACAGATGCAAAACATTTGACCCATCAAATATTTGTTAATTTTTGTCATTACAATTAAAAGAACAATGGTTACCAACAAAATGTTCAAAAAGGTAATATCTGTTATCACATTTTATTTATTGTACAGACATCGCCATGTTGGAGGTAAAGCTGGGTAAATATAATTCGGAGAATCAGTTGCTGTTTACCTTTTGAGTCATACAGCAGGACGTTATCAACAGAGAACTCCAGAGGATCAGTGATGTTCTTATATTGGTATCATTTTTTCCTGATGTATAAGGTATGACGTTAATAGTGGGAGCAACACGACTTGCAGCAACCATTAAGGCTCCCTGCAGAAAACTCTGATCTCAGGCAGATTACATTGCTCAATCCCCTAAGAACCAGTCAGAAACTTCAGCTGCTATCGCACAGATAATAAGCTTGAATTTCAGCTGAACTGTGATTAGAAGAATTTTGCTCCTTATGTTGCTCAAAATGGCTGATATTCTTTATAGTTTCCTTGGAATTTTGTGTATATATGGTAATTTAAAATTTGCCGGACCTGGGCCTATGATTTTATGCATTCATCTCTAATGAAAAATGTAAACATATGCATATGAATTGTTAAATATATATACAGAGTAAACGTTTGAGCACCCCTGGTCAAAATTACTGTTCTTGTGAACAGTTGAGCAAGTTGAAGATGAAATTATCTCTAAAAGGACTAAAGCTAAATATGACATATTTGCTTTGTACTTTAGGCAAAAAAAATATTTTCACCTTTTACATTTTAAGAAATTACAAAAAGCAATTCCAACCAAAGTACACCTCATTCTTCTACTTAATGTGCTTCTGATTAGGTGATCACCTGAACCAAATCTTATTTAACGAAGGAAAGTATAAAAAACACTGATGTGGTGTTCACAATCCTCTTGCAAGAGTACAAACTGGATGGCAAAACAAGTGCTAGTAATATCCCAAAAGTAATAGGACTGAAAAAATAATTTTTAACCATGTCAAAGGAGCTGAAAATAAAAGTCTTGAGTGAGGAAAGAAGGCTCAATTCTGGCTTTACTAGCAATGGGATATAGTGAGCGTCATGTTGCCTCCATCCTTAAAATTTGTAAGATGGCACTTCATTACAACAAGGTCAAGCAGCAGACATTGGGGACAACAAAGCTACAGAGCGGCAGTAGGCAAAAAACGACTCTCAACTGATCGGGATGACCATCATCTTATTCGAATGTCACTCAGCAACCGCAGGATGACATCAAGTGACCTACAAAAAGAATGGCAAATGGCAGCTGGGAAGAAGCGCACGGCAAGAACAGCTCATACCAGGCTCCTAGAGGCAGGGCTCAAGTCATGTAAGTCATGTAAAGCTAGAAAAAAGCCTTTCATTAATGAGAAGTAGAGGAGAGCCAGGCTGAAGTTTGCCAAAGACCATGAGGATTTGACCATAGAGGACTGGAGTAAGGTAATCTCTGATGAGTCTAATTATCAGCTTTGCCCAACACCTGGTCATCTAATGGTTAGACGGAGACCTGGAGAGGCGTACAAGCCACAGTCTGTGAAATTTGGTGGAGGATCGGTGATGATCTGGGTATGCTTCAGAAAGGCTGGAACTGGGCAGGATCATCTTTGTGAAGGACGTATGAATCAAGCCGCATACAAGGTTATCCTGGAAAAACAGTTGATTCATTCTGCTCAGGCAATGTTTTCCATCTCTGAGGACTGGTTTTTCCAGCAGGACAATGTGCCATGTCACACAGGTAGGTCAATTAATGTGTGGATGAAGGACCACCACATCAAATCCTTGTCATGGCCAGCCCAATCTCCAGACCTGAACCTCATTGAAAACCTCTGGAATGTAATCAAGAGGAAGATGTATAGTCACAAGCCATCAAACAAAGAAGAACTGCTTAAATTTTTGCACCAGGAGTGGCATAAGGTCACCCAAAAGCAGTGTGAAAGACTGGTGGAAAGCATGCCAAGACGCATGAAAGCTGTGATTAAAAATCATGGTTTTTCCACAAAATATTGATGTCTGAACTCTTCATGAGTTAAAACATTAGTATTGTTGTTTCTAAATTATCATGAACTTGTTTTCTTTGCATTATTTGAGGTCTGTAAGTGCTGAATTTTGTTAATTTGACCATTTCTCATTTTCTGAAAATAAATACAAAATTTAATTGCTTGGAAATTCAGAGACATGTTGTCAGTAGTTTATAGAATAAAGAACAATATACCATTTACTCAAAATTATACCTATAAAAAGAGAAATCAGACAAAGTGAAGATTTTGCAGTGGTCTCTTAATTTTTGCCAGAGCTGTATATAAATGCACTGCTCAAAAAAAATAAAGGGAACACTTAAACAATAGAATATAACTCCAAGTAAATCAAACTTCTGTGAAATCAATCTGTCCACTTAGGAAGCAACACTGATTGACAATCAATTTCACATGCTGTTGTGCAAATGGAATAGACAACAGATGGATATTATTGGCAATTATCAAGACACACTCAATAAAGGAGTGGTTCTGCATGTGGGAACCACAGACCACATCTCAGTACCAATGCTTTCTGGCTGATGTTTTGGTCACTTTTGAAAGTTAGTTGTGCTTTCACACTTGTGGAAGCATGAGACGGACTCTATAACCCACACAAGTGGCTCAGGTAGTGCAGCTCATCCAGGATAGCATATCAATGCGAGCTGTGGCAAGAAGGTTTGCTGTGTCTGTCAGCGTAGTGTCCAGAGGTTGGAGGCGCTACCAGGAGACAGGCCAGTACACCAGGAGACGTGGAGGGGGCCGTAGGAGGGCAACAACCCAGCAACAGGACCGCTATGTCCGCCTTTGTGCAAGGAGGAACAGGAGGAGCACTGCCAGAGCCCTGCAAAATGACCTCCAACAGGCCACAAATGTGCACGTGTCTGCACAAACGGTTAGAAACCGACTCCATGAGGATGGTCTGAGTGCCCGACATCCACAGATGGGGGTTGTGCTCACAGCCAAACACCGTGCAGGACGCTTGGCATTTGCCACAGAACACCAGGATTGGCAAATTCGCCACTGGCGCTCTGTGCTCTTCACAGATGAAAGCAGGTTCACACTGAGTACATGTGACAGATGTGACAGAGTCTGGAGATGCCGTGGAGAGCGATCTGCTGCCTTTAATATTCTTCAGCATAACCGGTTTGGCAGTGGGTCAGTAATGGTGTGGTGTGGCATTTCTTTGGAGGGCCGCACAGCCCTTCATGTGCTCACCAGAGGTAGCCTGACTGCCTTTAGGTGCCGAGATGAGATCCTCAGACCCCTTGTGAGACCATATGCTGGTGCGGTTGGCCCTGGGTTCCTCCTAATGCAGGACAAAGCCAGACCTCATGTGGCTGGAGTGTGTCAGCAGTTCCTGCAAGATGAAGGCATTGAAGCTATGGACTGGCCCGCCCGTTCCCCAGACCTGAATCCGATTGAGCACATCTGGAACATCATGTCTTGCTCCATCCACCAACGTCATGTTGACTGTCCAGGAGTTGGCGGATGCTTTAGTCCAGGTCTGGGAGGGGATCCCTCAGGAGACCATCCGCTGCCTCATCAGGAGCATACCCAGGCATTGTAGGGAGGTCATACTGGCACGTGGAGGCCACACACACTACTGAGCATTATTTTGACTTATTTTAAGGACATTACATTCCACTTTAATTTTGTGGGTGACTCCAAATCCAGGCCTCCATTGGTTAATAAATTTGATTTCCATTGATGATTTTTGTGTGATTCTGTTGTCAGCACATTCAACTTTGTACAGAACAAAGTATTCAAAGTCAGGACAATGGAGATGCAGGGACATGCAGTGATGGCACGAGGAGGGTGAGTATGACAGAGGAGGGCGGACAAGCACGGAGGGTGACGGGGAGCACGGAAGAGGATGGAGGAGCACGGAGGTGCACGGAGGAGGATGGGGAGCACGGAGGAGGATGGGGGAGCACAGAGGACGATGGGGGAGGATGAGGGAGCAAGGAGGAGGATGGGGGAGAGCAAGGAGGAGGATGGAGGAGAAAGGGGAGCCGAGCCATACACAGAAGGATGGGACTTGGGGAGCCGAGCAATGTATAGAAGGATGGGACAGGGGGAGCCGAGCAATGTATGGAAGGATGTGAAGGGTGGAGCTGAGCCATACATAGAAGGATGGGACAGGGATAAGGGGGACAATGCATACCCGGCTTATACTCGAGTCAATAAGCTTACCCAGTTTTCCGTGGCAAAATTAGGTGCCTTATACTCGGGTCGGCTTATACTCGAGTATATACAGGTTACAGCTCTGGCAAAAATTAAGAGACCACCACATCAAAACCCTGTCATAGCCTGTCCAATCTCCAGACCTGAACCCCATTGAAAACCTGTGGAATGTAATCAAGAGGATGATGAATAGTCAGAAGCCATCAAACAAAGAAGAACTGCTTAAATTTTTGCGACAGGAGCAGTGTGAAAGACTGGTGGAAAGCATGCCAAGACACATGAAAGCTGTGATTAAAAATCATGGTCATTCTACAAAATATTGATTTCTGAACTCTTCCTGAGTTAAAACATTTGTATTGTTGTTTTTAAATGATTATGAACTTGCTTTCTTTGCATTATTTGAGGTCAGAAAGCACTGGTTCATTTATTTAATTTTGACTATTTCTAATTTTTAGAAAAAAAAATACAAAATTTATTGCTTGGAAATTCGGAGTTGTCAGTAGTTTATAGAATAAAAGAACAATTTACATTTTACTCAAAAATATACCTATAAAGAGAAAAATAAGACAAACTGAAAATTTTGCAGTGGTCTCTTAATTTTTGCCAGATCTGTATATTGTGGTAGATATAATATATGACTCCGGCACTCCCCAGAAAAAGAGAGATAATCACAAGATTTTCAAGGTAGAAAATGAATTTAATGTCAATAACGCTTGATATACAGATTCCAATCAAAAATTGACTTTCGGCTATAAGCCTTCTTCAAAACACGAATCTGTTCATATAGGTATTGCGTCGTTCCTTATGTGGGTCAAGGACCGTGGACACCTATGAGCGGTGCTAGAGGCGAAAATGAAAGAAGAAACAGCAGGTGGGAGCCTGGTGAGAGACGAGCGTCAGGTGCCGTGGTGTCGGTCCTCCTCCTGGACCGACACCACGGCACCTGACGCTCGTCTCTCACCAGGCTCCCACCTGCTGTTTCTTCTTTCATTTTCACCTCTAGCACCGCTCATAGGTGTCCACGGTCCTTGACCCACATAAGGAACGACGCAATACCTATATGAACAGATTCGTGTTTTGAAGAAGGCTTATAGCCGAAACGTCAATTTTTGATTGGAATCTGTATATCAAGCGTTATTGACATTAAATTCATTTTCTACCTTGAAAATCTTGTGATTATCTCTCTTTTTCTGGGGAGTGCCGGAGTCATATATTATATGTTGGAATTTTTTCTCCAGAGCACCCATTCTTTGTTCTAGTGAGCAACCCTTTCTGACTACATTTTGTATATTGTGGTAGGTCAGCTTACTCAGTGGTACACGGAGGTAGAAAACAGGAACACTGTGTTTTTAAATCTTCTCTTGTTTTATTAGACAGATGTTATAAGCCAACATGAAGTGAAAAATAAACATAGCCCTATGGGCAAAACAGAAAGAGGAAAGAAACAAAATGCTTTAACACAGTCCATATATTTGCTGGGAGCTGCCCGCTCTGGAGTAACCCAGGGATAGTACAGGTTCAGTCTTTCCTCCTCAGCACACAAACCATGGGAGATCCTCTCTCCAGCCATACTGAACCCAGACTCCCTCAGGAAGCCAGCTATTTAAGCCCCAGACCACACCCTGGGATGGAGATAAGGTGTACAACCTCCCACCCACTCCTACGGTTTTCCACAAAAACACAGCCCATTATGTAAATTAGCTGTTAACCTCTTCTATGGAGGTGAAGAAGTATTCCTGTTTCACCCCACCCCTTAAGTATGTTTAATGTTTTATTGTGTAAATAACCATTGTGTAGTTATAAACATTCAGTGGTACTGCTGCATAACCTTATGTATTACCGCTAATATTTATGGTACTGCCACACTCAGTGTACATTATGTAATTACATATATATATATATATATATATATATATATATATATACAGTACAGACCAAAAGTTTAGACACACATTTTTCTGTATTTTCATGACTATGAAAATTGTACATTCACACTGAAGGCATCAAAACTATGAATTAACACATGTGGAATTATATACTTTTTCTTTAATCAAATACTTTTTATTAAGGCATATATCAAAAATGTAGTACAGTCTGACACGAACGTCAGACAGATACCAAAATTACAAAGCAGATTGAAACATTTTCATTTAACATGAACTAGCCCCTTTGCCCAGTACCCCACCCCCCACCTCCCTCCCAAACCCCATCCCAATATCCTTTATTATCAAACTGGTACATCTCCTCTTGATAAATTTATACACCACTTCACAAAAGCACAGCCGCACAAGTACAATTACTACAGAGGTAATTAGCCGACTCCCAGCCTACTCTGCAACAACTCCACAGACGCCACACCTGGACAATCCATCCATCCGCCGCATACATTTTCAAATTTTTTATGTTGACCTCTCTTAGTGTAAATATTCTTTTCCATGAGGACAATAAAGTTTATTTTATTCACAAACTCTTTTTTGACTGGTGGTTTTTCATCTGCATCGCTATAAGCTTCCAGCGGCATATAGCAATCTTGCAATAGTCAGTTTCCCACATTCATCTGTAGCAATATCATCCATACATCCCAGGAGGCAAGTCAGTAGGTTACGCACAATATTTACCCCCATCACATCTTGAATCAGATTGAGCACTTTCACCCAAAAGGGCTGAAGGCGAGAACACGACCACATCATGTGTAGAAGGTCAGCTCCTACCTCAGAACACCTTGGTCATTTTGAGTCTCTTTTCAGACCTGCCTTCATCATCCATAAAGGGGTCCTGTAAACTCTATAGACTAAATATAGCTGTGACACCCTTTTAGCCTCACTTAAAGAAACCTTAGGAATGTATTGTAATATAGTTTCCCACTGAGACTCCGATACAGGACCCAGGTCCGCCATCCATTTTTCCCTCAACATTAACGGATGTCTCAGTAAAAAAGTGTCCAACAGGCCCCTGTACATCAAAGTGATGAACCCCCTCGTGTTCCTTCGAGGTCCTATGAGATTCAACAAACTATCTGACTGCAGAACCACAGGTGACACTTTGTTTTCTTTATTTATGGCATGTCTCAGCTGCAGATACTGGAAAAACATCTTCTGGCTCAGAGGAAACTCATTCCTGAGCATTTCAAACGTTTTAATAACACCACCATCGAGCAACTGAGACACGAACCAAATGCCAATACGCCTCCACTGACCAAACCCCCGCAATCTCATGAGCTCCGTCATTCTAGGGTCAAACCAAATAGACGCATATCGCGTAAATTCTGTCACCCCCCTCCACTGTTTAATTTTCTGCCAAACTTTCCCCATCATAACTAAGGTTGGGAATTTTTCTGGGTTCAATCTAAATCTGCCCGCTTCCAAACTAGATAACAATGGACCCTTACCCACTATATATTCAGTGATTATCCCAGCTGATGTGTTTTGGCTAGATTCTCCCCATCCCACCATATGCTGACATTGGGACGCTATATAATATATCCAGGGGTTAGGGATCGCTAAACCACCCTCGTCCTTTGATCTCTGCAGATGCTCTAATTTGATGCGTGCCCGTCCA
The DNA here is from genome assembly GCA_033576555.1 of Oophaga sylvatica. Classification (NCBI taxonomy): domain Eukaryota; kingdom Metazoa; phylum Chordata; class Amphibia; order Anura; family Dendrobatidae; genus Oophaga; species Oophaga sylvatica. The sequence continues at coordinate 355,485,864 of JARQOD010000006.1, forward strand.
CCCTTCCAAATCAGATCCCTAAATAGAGTATTAATTCTATAAAATTTGCTCTGTGCCAACCACACTGGAGCATTATGCAGTACATAGAGGAGCTGAGGCATAAGGATTATTTTGATCAGATTGACTCTACCTGCCACAGACAGAAATAGTTTCTTCCAGGCCCCAATCTTCTGCTGAAATTTCCCAAGCAAAGGAGTCAGGTTGAGCCGCACCTAGTCCCCTATTTTGTCCGAAACCACGATACCCAAATATTTGAACTTGTGTACCACCCTTAGGGGGATCCCAGGGTCAAGTGTCAGAGGAGCCGCCATGTCCAAGGGCAACAACACAGATTTGTCCCAGTTAATAGATAGTCCCGAAAGAGCCCCAAATTTAGTAATGCTATGCAAAGCCTCTCTCAAAGACTCCTGCGCATCTTCCAGAAATAATAATACATCATCCGCATACAAGGCTATCTTCTCTTCATGACTTCCATATCTATATCCCTTTATATCCCTATCCCTCCGTATCGCCGCTGCCAGAGGCTCTATAGCAATTGCAAACAGCAGAGGAGACAAAGGGCACCCCTGCCATGTTCCCTGTACAAAGGAAAATCCTCAGACCAGTCAGTGATCCCAGATTTCCATTCCTCGCTGAAAGGTTCAGTACTGTCTGTAACCACCAGAGGGAGCCTCTGCTCAGAAACCATCTGTAGCACATTCATAACACCATCCGTTCACCTTTTCTGCATCGCACAAAAACACGGTGGTTGGAACCAAAGATCTCAAATTTGGACTCATCAGAACAAAGCACAGATTTCTACTGGTCTATTGTCCATTCCTTGTGTTCTTTAGTCCAAACAAGTCTCTTCTGCTTGTTGCCTGTCCTCAGCAGTGGTTTCCTAGCAGCTATTTTACCATGAAGGCCTGCTGCACAAAGTGTCCTCTTAACAGTTGTTGTAGAAATGTGTCTGCTGCCAGTACTCTGTGTGGCATTGACCTGGTCTCTAATCTGAGCTGCTGTAAACCTGAGGCTGGTGACTTGGATAAACTTATCCTCAAAAGCAGAGGTGACTCTTGGTCTTCCTTTCCTGGGGCGGTCCTCATGTGAGCCAGTTTCTTTGTAGCGCTTGATGGTTTTTGCAACTGCACTTGGGGACACTTTCAAAGTTTTCTCAATTTTTCGGACTGACTGACCTTCATTTCTTAAAGTAATGATGGCCACTCGTTTTTCTTTACTTAGCTGCTTTTTTCTTGCCATAATACAAATTCTAACAGTCTATTCAGTAGGACTATCAGCTGTGTATCCACCAGACTTCTGCACAACACAACTGATGGTCCCAACCCCATTTATAAGGCAAGAAATCCCACTTATAAAACCTGACAGGGCACTCCTGTGAAGTGAAAATCATTTCCGGTGACTACCTCTTGAAGCTCATCAAGAGAATGCCAAGAGTGTGCAAAGCAGTCATCAAAGCAAAAGGTGGCTACTTTGAAGAGCCTAGAATATAAGACATAATGCAAAAGGTGGCTACTTTGAAGAGCCTAGAACATAAGACATAATTTCAGTTGCTACACACTCTTTTGTTAAGTATAAAATTCCACATGTGTTAATTCATAGTTTTGATGCCTTCAGTGTGAATGTACAATTTTCATAGTCATAAAAATACTGAAAAATCTTTAAATGAGAAGGTGTGTCCAAACTTTTGGTCTGTACTGTATATATAAATGGTGGTCTTTTTGACAAGGTTCACGTTCTAATATCCCACTGTGGATTGAATATGTAGGTAGTGGTGTTTTAGCTCCTCTTTCAATCCTTGCCCTCATGGCTCTGCACCTTATCTGACTGATATGGGCTAACTCCAGGTCATTTTCTTTCACTCCTGGCTTGTGTGCCTGTTTGTCCTCACCATTTTTACATTGTGTATTTGATGTTTTTATGGCCCGTTTTCTCTTTTGTGTCCTTACTACATTTATGGGGAGATTCTACACACTAGTGTATAACTTTATACAATGCAGCATTGGAGTACTTTTGCAAGAATGATCTTTTGGTCTGCAGAAAAGGTCTTTTTCACAACATCGTCCTGTAATAATGTCTTCCTTCTTGTAGCAATGTCCCCAGTTCTGGTGCTTTTCTTAAATACATTAAAAAAAATTGAGTCTCAGCCATCGGACAGCCAAATTACCAGCAAGTGACTATGGATAGGGGAAGATTATCAGTTGTGGGATTACCACATTATTGTGCAACATTGCATTATGTCTGATTGGATAATAAATAATTTCTAAAACCTAGAAGACAATAAATGGTTTTGTGCTGATACACAGTCTTTCTTGCTGAGTGATATGTCAAAATTCAGCACTGTTATTGTTGGTTTTCATACAAGGATAAGTGATAACCCTATGTATAATACAAATGGAGAAGTGATTAGCTTGTGAAGTGAAGGCTAGCCAAATAAATTCTGCCAGTTGCTTTAGAGATTAGGGGTTGAGGATAATTGTGCTTACCCCAGCACAGGTCAGGCTTATTAAACGTGAAAAAGGATTACTCATAGTCCTGCATGACAGGACACATACTGTATATGACCTATCGATCTGAGAGTAGAATATGTAGTACAGTGGACTAGGAGACATCAGTGTTCTATAAAATGTTTACGTGTCATGAATTCACATTACTAATCAGTTGACATGTGAATGTCTTTGTACTTAAAAACTATAGCCTTGATTTAGACATTTGTAGGTAGTCGTGACATAAAAACACTAACAACACCTTTTTTCTCCAAGGTTTGAAAGACTCTCACTACATGGTATTCGATGCAAATTACCTAATTGCTATAAGCTGATTGGATAGATGGTGAAAAACATTTTAGATTAAAAAGAGATTTAATCACCTTTGAATTTAAAGTGCAATAAAGTGTAAAACAGCCCTTTTGTGCAAGTGTAGTTTGGTGCAAATTAAGGGTACAAAAAAGTCACAAAACTGTTTTGTATTTAAAGCGTACTGTTATGTTTCGGTAGCTGAGGAGAGCAGGCAAAAAGGCAATACACCAGAGCAGTTGGAATCTATGAGATTGCAGTACCCTGACTAACCACCACAACTAGAGGCAGCCGTGGAGCGTTCCTACGTTGGTCCTAGACGCCTCGTCACAGCCTGAGAAACTAACTACACCTAAAGACAGAAACAGGAAAGCTATCTGCCCCGGAGCAGAACCCCAAAGATAATAGAAAGCCCCCAAACATGTAATGGCGGTTAGACAAGAGGAAATACTGACACAGAAAGAAAATAGTATGAGCAAACGCTGGGGCCCAAACTATCTAAATAGAAAAGGATAGGAAGGGTACTTACTGCAATCCCAGAAAACCCTGAAAAGCACCAACTCTACTAATTTCAAAATCACCTGAGATCACACGACCTCTACCACCTAAATTAGTTCTCTGGTGTAACAAAATCAAAACAGCAGCCACTGAAAAAACTGGAAAAAGCAAAAGAACAAAACTCAGTGGCTGAACTAAACTGAGAGGGCAGAAGCCCCCAGAGGGGACCCTGAAGGCCCCCAAAGAAGTGCAGTACAAAATGCTAAAATCTAGCACAAACACAAAAGAAGCAAAAGTCTTATCTGTAAGCAGGAGATGCAGACACGACACAGCAGGCTACAAGGAAACTGGAATGAAGGATTCAGACCAGAACAATTGATCACCGCAACCCTGATGGGAAAATGACTCCCTTATATAAGACCAGTCAGTAACACCTGATTCCCAGTCCTCACAATCTTCACTAGCACCGCTTGTAACCACCAGAGGGAGCCTCTGCTCAGAACTCATCTCAAACCCATTCACAACAGTACCCCCCCCCCTTGAGGAGGGGTCACCGAACCCTCATTTGAGCAACCAGGTCGGTCAGGATGAGTTCTATGATACGCACGGATAAGTCTCCTAGCATGGATGTCCGAAGCAAACACCCAAGAATTGTCTTCCTGACCATAACCTCTCCATTTAACCAAATACTGGAGTTTCCGTCTAGAAAAACGAGAATCCAATATTTTCTCAAACCACATACTCCAGATTGCCCTCAACCAAAACAGGGTCAGGAGGCACAGCAGCAGGAACCACTGGCTCAACAAACCTCTTCAACAAGGACTTGTGGAACACGTTATGGATCTTAAATGTCCCTGGAAGAAGCAAACGAAAAGAAACAGGATTAATAATCTCCATGATCTTATAAGGTCCAATGAACCTAGGCTTAAATTTAGGAGATGCTACTCTCATAGGAATATTCTTTGAGGACAACCAGACCAAGTCCCCCACTTTAAACCGAGGACCATCAGTCCTATGCCGGTTAGCAAACCGCTGGGCCTTCTCCTGAGAGAGGGACAACCTCTCCACTACCTGGTCCCAAATCTGTTGCATACGCTCCACAACAGAGTCAACACCTGGACAGACAGAAGCCTCCGTCTGTCCTGAAGAAAATCGAGGGTGAAACCCAGAATTACAGAAAAACGGAGACATCAAAGTGGCAGAGCTAGCCCTATTATTAAGAGCAAACTCAGCCAAAGGCAAAAAAGAGACCCAGTCATCCTGATCAGCAGACACAAAGCATCTTAGATAAGTCTCCAATGTCTGTTTTGTTCTCTCAGTTTGACCATTGGTCTGAGGATGAAATGCCGAGGAGAAAGACAATTGAACACCCAGTTTAGAACAAAAAGTCCTCCAAAATCTGGAAACAAACTGGACTCCTCTGTCAGACACAATGTTCTCAGGAATGCCGTGTAAACGAACCACGTGCTGAAGGAACAACGGCACCAATTCAGAGGAGGAAGGCAACTTAGGTAATGGCACAAGATGTATCATTTTGGAAAACCTATCACAAATTACCCAGATGGTGGTCATTCTCTGAGAAACAGGAAGATCTGAAATGAAATCCATAGAGATATAAGTCCATGGTCTCTTGGGCACAGGCAATGGCATCAACAAACCACTAGAGCGAGAGCAAGGCTTGGAGCGAGAGCAAGTCCCGCAGGACTGCACAAATTCCCTGACATCACGAGACAAGGTAGGCCACCAAAAGGACCGACTAACCAAGTCTCTGGTACCAAAAATTCCAGGATGCCCAGCCAATGCGGAACAATGAATCTCAGACATCACACTCCTCTTCCACTGGTCCGGGACAAACAATTTTCCAACAGGGCAGCGCTCGGGCCTATCCTCCTGACACCCCTCCAGAGCAAGTCTCAAATTGGGCGAGATGGCGGAAAGAACTACACCCTCTTTATCACCTGAGTAGAAAACTGGGGTTTATTCTCAGCCAAAGGGGTAGAATCGATCCCCAGTAGGGGAATAGACTTCTGTAGGGGTATCAAGGGAAACCCACAACGTTTAGCAAAATCATAATCCATCAGGTTAATAGCTCCTCCAGAATCAACGAAAGCCTGAGCGGAAAATGAGGACAGAGAGCATATCAGAGTGACAGTTAATAAAAACTTAGTCTGAACACTACCCAAGACAACTGAGCGTGCAAAACGTCTTCCCCGCTTAGGGCAGACTGAAATAGCATGAGAGGCATCACCACAGTAGAAACATAACCCATTGCGCTTTCGAAACTCATGACGCTGTGCCCCAGACACCACTCTATCACAGTGCATGGGTTCAGAAGCTGGTTCACAAGGCAACACCATTCCACGCATACTTCTCCGCTCACGCAAACGTCTGTCAATTTGAATCGCTAATGACATAGAATCATTGAGACCAGAGGGGACAGGGAATCCCACCATAACATCCTTTACATTATCTGACAGACCCTTCCGGAAAAGGGCCGCCAAAGCGTCGTCATTCCATTTGGTCAGGACTGCCCACCTACGGAATCTCTGACAGTATAACTCAGCGTCATCAAGCCCCTGATTTAATGCCAACAAGGTTTTTTCAGCTTGATCAGTGAAATTAGGCTCATCGTACAATAACCCCAAAGCCTGAAAAAACGCATCAACATCACTCAAAACAGGATCCCCAGGTATCAGGGAAAAAGCCCAATCCTGAGGATCGCCGCGCAGGAGAGAGATGATAATTTGAACCTGCTGCGCTGCGTTTCCTGAGGACTTAGATTTTAAGGCAAAAAACAATTTACAATTATTTTTGAAATTCTGAAACTTAGCTCGATCCCCCAAAAACAAATCTGGCATGGGGATCCTAGGTTCCACAACAGGCAACCTAGCAAGATATGCAGCAATACTCTGAACCTCAGTGGCAAGCTGATCCACACGGCCAGACAACTGTGCAAACTCCATTGGGAGAAAAGATCCTCCCCAGCACCCAGAGATACAGAGGGAAAAAAAAAAAAATGCAACAAACAGAAAAATATCTCTGACAACTCTGACAACCTTTTTTCTTTCACAATATTTTTCCCTTCTGTGAGTACCATACAATTTTCAATTTTTTAGGCCGGTGATACTGTTATGTTTCGGTAGCTGAGAAGAGCAGGCAAAAAGGCAATACACCAAAGCAGTTGGAATCTATGAGATTGCAGTACCCTGACTAACCACCACAACTAGAGGCAGCCGTGGAGCGTTCCTACGTTGGTCCTAGACGCCTCGTCACAGCCTGAGAAACTAACTACACCTAAAGACAGAAACAGGAAAGCTATCTGCCCCGGAGCAGAACCCCAAAGATAATAGAAAGCCCCCAAACATGTAATGGCGGTTAGACAAGAGGAAATACTGACACAGAAAGAAAATAGTATGAGCAAACGCTGGGCCCAAACTATCTAAATAGAAAAGGATAGGAAGGGTACTTACTGCAATCCCAGAAAACCCTGAAAAGCACCAACTCTACTAATTTCAAAATCACCTGAGATCACACGACCTCTACCACCTAAATTAGTTCTCTGGTGTAACAAAATCAAAACAGCAGCCACTGAAAAAACTGGAAAAAGCAAAAGAACAAAACTCAGTGGCTGAACTAAACTGAGAGGGCAGAAGCCCCCGGAGGGGACCCTGAAGGCCCCCAAAGAAGTGCAGTACAAAATGCAAAAATCTAGCACAAACACAAAAGAAGCAAAAGTCTTATCTGTAAGCAGGAGATGCAGACACGACACAGCAGGCTACAAGGGAAACTGGAATGAAGGATTCAGACCAGAACAATTGATCACCGGCAACCCTGATGGGAAAATGACTCCCTTATATAAGACCAGTCAGTAACACCTGATTCCCAGTCGTCACAATCTTCACTAGCACCGCTTGTAACCACCAGAGGGAGCCTCTGCTCAGAACTCATCTCAAACCCATTCACAACAGCGTACCTATAGTTTCAGTTGAATTTTCATAATAATCTGTCCTGTGTATATGAGGAATAACACTATTTCTAGCCAATATATGATTTGTACATATTTGTAGACTGTAAGCCCTCAAGGGCAAGGTCCTCTCCACCAGTGGAATCCATGGTGCTATATAAATAATTATATCTATTCAGCTGTCACAGAGTGAGTGGGTGGACAATAAGCCCTATGATGTCTCGCATAGAGTAGCGTAGCTACCAGGGGGGCAGAGGGTGCAGTCGCCCGGGGCCTCTTGCTCTGAGGGTCCCACCCGGAGCTACTGCCACTGTTAACTATGTTGGTGTACACAGCATTACGATATAGTTAAGCTCCACTGTAGTGCAGGGAGACATGTTCTCCCTGCACTACCACTGTCTGTTCCATAGACCGGGGCATGGGCGTACCCAGGATCAAAACTAGAGGGGGGCAAGCCAATGTCGCATCTTATACAGGTTACATCATATACACTGTACATTATCCTGCATATTAGGTATGGAGCTTTAGAACTGTTGTATGTTGTATAATACAGCAGTGTATGCGACACTACGCTGTATATACCATATATTATACATGGCACACTCACCTCTATACAAAGAATAAGAGGCATTATAACCTGTATATGAAAAGTATAATACAGCAGTGTATATACACTCTATATACCGCACACGATGTGTATGACCCTGTATACACCATATACTACACTCTTATTTTGAAGTAAAAAAAAAACAAAACAGGAACAAATACAATACTTAAAATAAAGAACAAGTAAAGTTAAAAATCAACAAACTTAAGGGTATGCCACACTAAGCGAGATCGCTAACGAGATCGCTACTGCGTCACCATTTATGACGCAGTAGCGATCTCGTTAGCGACATAGCTGTGTGTGACATGTAGCAGCGATGTGGCCCCTGCTGAGATGTCGTTGATCGCTTATGAACGTTCTGAGCCGTTTTTTGATCGTTGGTGTCCCGCTGGTGAGCCTGAATCGCTGAGTGTGACACCCTTTATGAACAACTTCACCAGCGTCGCAGGTGGGACTAGGTTTTCCCAACGACCGCAGAGGTCGTTATACAGATCGCTGATGAGTTGTGTTTGGAATCTAACTAGCGATCACATAGCGATCGCACCAGCGATCTCGCCAGGTTAATTAGCCGTTGTTGTGATCGCTAGTGCGATCGCTAAGTGTGGCAGTGCCTTTACTGGTATTTCAGTGGGAACTATGGGCCTGCTTTTGGCTAATGAGATGGTCAATGTTCGGTTCCATATTTGTCACTGCTATTCGTAACAAGTGAAGCAATTTTTCTCTTTCTTGATATCATTATTTCCTAGAGATTCCAAATTGCTATTAGTAAAATACCAATATATATACAGCGCTACAAAAACAATATACCAGCAATAAAACTGCCCACACAGAGACATACAGCCTGCACTGCCCATCACTACAGCCTTGCCAATCCATATCATTTCATCCTCATCAGTGCACATATTGGCGCAACTCCGCTTTTAGCTCAGGCTCAGACTGGTGTGGTGCGAGAGTCCCTAATAGGCAGGTAAATGTCCCCAATAGGCAGGTAAATGTCCCCAATAGGCAGCATTGGTCCCCAATATGCAGGTAAATGTCCCAATAGGCAGCATTGTTCCCCAATAGGCAGCATATGTCCTCAATAGGCAGTATAGGTCCCCAATAGGCAGCATAGTCCCCAATAGGCAGCATATGTCCTCAATAGACAGCATATGTCCCAGTAGCAGCATAGGTCCCCAATACGCAGCATAGTCCCCAATACGCAGCATATGTCTGAATAGGCAGGTAAATGTCCCAATAGGCAGCATAGTCCCCAATAGCCAGCATAGTCCCCAATAGGCAGCATAGGTCCCCAATAGGCAGGTAAATGTCCCAATAGGCAGCATAGTCCCCAATAGGCAGCATAGTAATTTCCCCCGGGATCAATAAAGTGTATTGTATCGTATCATAGTAGTCCCCAGTAGGCAGCATAGTAGTCCCCAGTAGGCAGCATAGTAGTCCCCCATAGGCAGCATAGTAGTCCCCCATAGGCAGCATAGTAGTCCCCAATAGGCAGCATAGTAATCCCCAATAGGCAGCATTATCCCCCATAGGCAGCATAATCCCCCATAGGCAGCGTATAGTCCCCAATAGGCAGCATAGTCCCCATAGGAAGTATAATCCCCCATAGGCAGCATAGTCCCCATAGGCAGCATAGTAGTCCCCAACAGGCAGCATAATCCCCCCATAGGCAGCATAGTCCCCAATAGGCAGGTAAATGCCCCAATAGGCAGCATAATCCCCCATAGGCAGCATAATAGTCCCCAATATGCAGCATAATCCCCCATAGGCAGCATAATCCCCCATAGACAGCATAATCCACCATAAGCAGCATAATCCCCCATAAGCAGCACAATCCCCCATAAGCAGCATAGTCCCCAATAGGCAGCATAATCCCCCATAGGCAGCATAATTCCCCATAGGCAGCATAATCCCCCATAATCACGTTGTCTGTTCTGCATATGGCCTTCCTCACTCATTCCGATTAAAGGGCCCGCCGGCACTGAACTGTCAGTTATTTCACTGTGCACCCCTGCTTCTAGGGGGGCAGCTGCCCCCCCTGCCCCACGTGGGTACGCCCATGGACCGGGGGCATAGGAGCATATTCCCCCCAGGACTCTGGATGCCAGCACTGTACCATAAGCTGCCTCTGGCAAACTGCAGACATGCCCACATTGCACGCTCTGCAGGAGAGATGTCACAATGCAGGGCACCAGATTCTTCCCGCAGGAGAGGAGCCGAACAGAGGACAAGATGGTGCTGTGAGTAGGTGATCAGGCTACTGCCTGAACCTGAGGCCGGAGGTGTCTGTGCAGTGAGGAGGGGGCAGGACGCTGGTCACCTCCTGACAAGTCCTGAATGGTTTATTTTCTAGTATTTGCGGTCTTTCTATCTGAGGCACAGTAGATTTATGGCGGCTGCTTCAATTTTTAAACAGATCTGTGTCTCTGTCTATTCAAATCGTCCAGGCATCACCTGATCTGTAAAAAGACTTAAAAGCAGCTGCCATAAATCTCAAGGTGCCTCAGATAGAGGGACTGACATGAGTGGTCAGTATCATGCACTGCACTGACAGACGTGACCCTGGCTCCAGGACAGCACAGATTACAATATGTCTCTTTCCCTCTTCATATATTACAGTACAGACCAAAAGTTTGGACACACCTTCTCATTCAAAGATTTTTCTGTATTTTCATGACTATGAAAATTGTACATTCACACTGAAGGCATCAAAACTATGAATTAACACATGTGGAATTATATACTTAACAAAAAAGTGTGAAACAACTGAAAATAGGTTCTGCCTCTTTCTCTTAGTCTTCACCTTCCCTATCTATGAACTTAAAGGGAATCTGCCACCCCATTTTCCCCTATGAGATGAGGCCACCAACATCAGGGGCTTACCTACAGCATTCTGTAATGCTGTAGATAAGCCCCCGATGTCACCTGAAAGAGAAGAAAAACTAGTTATATTAAACTCACCCAGGGGCGGTCTGCTGTCCGGTCCGGTCCGATGGGCGTTGCGGTCCGGTTCGGCGCCTCCCATCTTCTAGCGAAGCCATCCTCTTCTCTGCGTCCTGTCGCGGCTCCTGCACAGGCGCACTGATCTGCCAAAAATGGGGTGACAGATTCCCTTTAAATAGGCAGCTACAATCTAATCTCTCACTGAGCTGTCAATCTGTCTTATTTTAGACAAGACAAATTTTAGCTATGTATTTAGGAGGCAAAAAGAAAAGAATAGCTCATAAGTGGTGAAAGAAGCATATTTATCTGATAATATATAGTACCAGTAAAATGTTTGGACATACCTGTTTTTCCTTCTTTTTATTGGAATATTGATATTGTAAATTTAGACTGAAGACGGCAAAATAACAAACGTGCAAAGTTGAAAACAAACAAGAATATGTGTTGTTAAACCTTAGATTATTCAAAGTCCTCCTTTTACTCTAATGACAGCTTCGCCCCCCTTTGTCATTTCCTCAAGCTGCTACATCAGGTAGTCGCCCAGAATATTTTTCGATCACTCTTGTTGACTGCTTTGTCTTCACTATGCTTTGCTGGCTGCTTTGTCTTCACTATGCGGTCCAAGTCATACCAAATCATCTCAACTGGGTTGAGATAGGGTGATTGTGGAGGCCATATCATCTGTTGCATCACTAAATCCCTCTCTTTCTTGAGCATAAAGGGTATGCCGCACTAAACAAGATCGCTAACGAGATCGCTAAAAAACGTCACTATTTAGCGATCTCGTTAGTGACGCTGTTGTGTGTGGCATGTCGCAACGACGTGGCCCCTGCTGTGATCTCGCTGATCGTTCACTAGAGTTCTGGACCGTATTTTAATCATTGGCGTCCTGCTGGTGAGCCTATATCGCTATGTCTGGCACGTTTTGTGAACGATGTGCGCTGTTTTTTACATCGCAAAGTCGTTAAGGAGATCGCTAACCGCTTATGCGTCGTTAACGAGATCGCTAAATGTGGCAGCTACTAGAGACATTAAAACGATCACAAAACCGATCGCATTAGTATGTGTCGTTATTGTGATCGTTAGCGGGAGCGTTTAGTGTGGCAGTACCTTAAAGCCCTTATATAGCCTGGAGGTAAGTTTTGGGTCATTGTCCTTTTGCAACACAAATGATGTTTATTGATAAGTGCACACTAGAAAGGATGACATGGCATTGCAGAATGCTGTAGAAACTATGCTGGGTAAGTGTGCATTGAATTTGGAATAAATCACCAATTATGTCACCAGCAACAAAGTATTCCCCACATCATCTACAGCTCCCCCTCCATGCTTCACGCTGAGAACTACACTTATAGAAATCATCTGCTCAGTTTTTTCTGAATGATATAACTACATGGTGAATGGCACAAAAAATCTCAACCGTAAACTCATTATACTACAGCCTAGATTTTCACTGATTTAACCGTTTAATGATCGCCAATATGTATTAAAACGGTGATTGGGAATACGAGTGTAACGCCCCCCAGAGTTGAAAAATCTCCAGGTTCTCGGCTACTGGGGGTAGCCGAGAACCTAGAGAACATGATCAGGGACAAATTTTTCAGACCCCGATCATGTGATTGCCGCTATTCACTAAATAACAGTGATCATAAAAAAAACACCTGTGCCAGCTCTTAAAATAATTTCTCTCTCTTCTGACATGATATCCATATCAGAGGAGAGAGAAATTAGGCTCCAGGGCCCCCCCATTATCTAGGCCATTCCCCGGTCCCTACTGCTCTGTCCCCCGGCCCTCAGCATAAACTTCCTGGAAGGGCAGTGTGCTCGCAAACAGATTTCCCCCACAAATGGAATATCGGCATACTCAGGAGAAATTGCACAATAAATTTTGTGGTCCATTTTTTCCTGTTACCCTTGTGAAAATAAAAAAGTTTTGGGTCTAAAGTAAATTTTTTGTCAAAAATGTTAACTCTTTCCTCCCACATTGCTTCCATTCCTGTGAAGCGTTTGAAGGTTTAATAAACTTCTTGAATGTAGTTTTGAGCAAAAATGAGAAATTGCTGGCCAACTTTAACCCTTCTAACTTCCGAACCAGAAAAAATATGTTTCCAAAATTGTGGTGATGTAAAGTAGACATGTGGGAAATGTTATTTATTAACTATTTTGCATATAACGCTCTCATTTAAGCGGCGCATTAAAATTAAAGGTTTTGAAAATTGCGAAATTTTCTAAATTTTTGCCAAATTTCCATCTTTTTCATAAATAAATGCAAGTCATATCGAAAGAAATTTTACCACTACAATGAAGTACAATATGTCATAAAAAACAACCTCAGAATCAACGGGATCCACTGAAGTGCTCCAGAATTATAACCTCATAAAGTGACAGTGGTTAGAATTGTAAAATTTGGCTTGGTCATTAAGGTCAAAATTGGCTTGGCCACTAAGGTGTTAATGTCCAATTCTAGTTTTGTTTGTTCTAAGCAAGTCTCTTCATCTTGTATGCGGGTCGGGTCCTCAGTAGTTCTTTGCAGCTATTCAACCATAAAAGCCTGCTTTGTATAGTCTCCTCTGGACTGCTGATTTGTTCAACTCTCATGTGCCTCTAACAGCCACGGTGGAAACACAATCCATGAGTGGCTGTTAACACTTTAAATGCAGCAGTCAATCACTGATAGTGGTATTTAACTTGAACCTGTCGAAAGTGCGTAAAAAAAACCTGCTCATCGCGACCCTGTCAAGTGATTGTGGGGCGCCGATGGGTTGTCATGACAGCTGCGTGTCTGTAGAAGCCTGTGCTTGTCGATATACATCTCCTATAAATGCCAGCCCGTGGCCAGAGTTCATAGGACATCAGAATTTATGCTGCACATAGCAGGGCTTTTGCACAAGCGATCGAATGCTCGCAGTTTCAAGTCTCCTATATATTACCTATGCATTAGAATTGGCCCAGAAACCCAGCAGATTTTTGTATCTGAATGTTTTATGATTATGAGTGGCAAAACACGTTTATTGGAAAAAAGAAATTATTGAACATTTGTTTCAGCTAATCTAATAACATTAATTTAATGACAAAAAGGAAATTTGCAACCAAATTTCCAAATTGATTTAGCCTCTATCCCATTTTTTTAATCAAATGCATCTTTTGGGAAATGAAGTAACCAGTGTGGTTATGAAAATTCTATCTACATTTCATCCATGCAAAGAAAATATTACAATCATTTTCTACCATTACATTCTTAGGTTAGCAATTACAGATGACACATGCTGAGCTTTGTTGGTAAAATATAGTAGGTAAATATTGACTACAATGATTGTTTTCAAATTTCATTGAGTAATGAAATGTCAAGAAATGCATTTATGTATGCCATGAACAGTATACAGTATATATACAATACTGTTCAAAAGAGTTAGGTAGATGTGTTAAAAATGCTTAAACGTAAGGATGCTTTCAAAAAAAGTATTGTTAATATTTTTTTTTATGAATTAACAAAATACAAACTGAATAAACAAAAGAGAAATTTAAATCGCATTAATATTTGGTGTGACCAATTCTTCTATGGACAACTTGCACACAGTTTTTGAAAAAAATCGGCAGGGAATTTGTTTCAAACATTTTGGAGAACTAATCGTAGATCTTCTGTGTATGCAGGCTTCTGCAAATCCTTCTGTCTCTTCATGTAATTCCAGACATACTAGATTATGTTGAGATCAGGGCTCATCTTATGTAAGGAGGTGGAAGGGACCCTCAACTGATTTCTCTCTCCTGTGGACACTGTACACATGTAACATGTGTGGCACCTTGTCATTTGTCAATGTTAATGTAATGTGCGGTTTATTAATGTTCCTGTAATGTGCTGTATTATGCTGTGACGTTTACTACTGTAATGTAAAAATGCATTATCCAGCTTAGGGACAGAATACAGAGAGTTAAACAGTTGGGAGAAGTTAAAAGGGGCATGGTGCAAAGCCTCAGAGACTTAGGGAAAGAACTTCCTGTATAAGCAGCAGAGCGTGGGCAGGCTTGCCCAGGGCAGGACATGCTCCGTAGTGAGGACAGAGGATTTCCCGGTCATGGGGAAAAAGCTGCCCAAGGTTTTCAGGCAGCGTGGACAGGCACTGGCCCAGCGAGATCGACCCCATGAGAAATACAGGGTTCGGGACCAGGATAGAAGCCAGTGGTGTGCCACATAAAGAGGCTGCAGGGAAAGTACAGGAAGCATTGTCTCGTTTGCACCGTGTTCAGTAAAGTTTTACCGTTGGAACAGAACTGTGGCTTGTGGTGTTTCCTGAGACCTCTGCAACCGAAGTGAACGTGTGATGAAGGTAACTGACTGTACCGCAGGACTGGTACTTGTCTTTTTAAGTAAAAGGTGCCGGGGTGCTCACTGACTGAGACTTTGTGAACTTGCCCACGACTACCACCCCGTACCACCTTGTTACATTTGGAATAGTTGGCAGGATCGAATCCAGAAGCCCTGCAGTTCCAAGACTGCTGGAAAAGATTCCTGGGACTTGTGGATTGATGATTGAGTTGTGAACCAAGATGGTGCCAAACACTGTCGAGAAGGAGACAGTAGGTGGCGCGAAAATGGAGGGCAGTGCCGTCCTTCGTGGGCATCTTGGAAAGAAACTGGCACCAAAAGGAAGGGGGCCGTGGCCTGAGTCAAGGACACATCCCATTGTGACTAATGCCCGCCTAAAATGGGTGCGGGCGAAGAGGAAGCTTCAGCCTGTACAGCAGAGTGTTGTGAAATAAATAAAAAAAAAAAATTATTTCCTAATTTTCCTTACATTTTGCCCCATTATCAGCAAAAAAAAGAAATATAAAAGTGGAATAAAAATAAGTCCAATCTATCACAAAGAATAGACAAGAATCATTTGACTTTCCTAAGGCTAAAAATCCTTAGAGCTGTTAAAGGCATATGTACGATAAAGTGCCAAAAATATGCCTGGTCAGGTACAGGGAAAAATGGCACGGACCTGAACTGGAGAAATTGAGATTAATGAAGGTGTTTAGAATTTATCCCTGTATAGATCTGATTTATATGTCTGTCCTCTATATTCTGACTAATAGAAAACCTAACAGCTTTGGGCTGGGTTTTGCTGGTCATTGACACCAGTACATCAGGTGTCATGTCGGTCTGGTGAACTATATGGCTGTATCATTATTTATTGGTTGATCCAACTTTCCCCTTAGGGGTCATGTATATTGCATGCATTTTTCAGGCTAGCTCCAGTCTCGACATCCAGATATATATTAGAGGTTGGTTCTATGGTATGCTGTCTATATCAGGATATTAGGACATATAGTTTTGTACTGTGCACACATGTATTAGGGTGGGGCTATAAGCTTTATTATAGGCTTCTATGTTTTGTTATGTCACATCTGTGACTTTTAAATGTTTTTATACTGTTTTGGTGTTTTTTGTATTCAATAAAACTGCTTGATTATTTTGAGTTATTGCTGGGTGATCCCCCTTCTTTTGCCTGTCTTTTCTTTATGGTTTGTGTTTAGGATAAGGTAATATACATAAAATTCAGTTATATTCTAATTAAGTCAAACATTTCTCCTGGACTGCGGTAGAGTTAAATGATAAAATTATTTCCGCTTGCAGCCACCACTAGAGGGAGCTGGCTAAACAGGAATTTATACAGTTCCCATTGAATCTTTATATATACTTACCTTGTAATGTCTTCACATCCTGTTCCATCCAGATGTGTCCGGATCCCAGAATTCCAAGCGGTGGAAGTTCACCAACCGCCAAATTGGGACACCCAAGTGATGAGCGTCTCAATATGGAAACTGCTGCCTCTTGCGCAGTACCACCAGCAGAAAACTGTCGTACCACACACGCACACACTGTATACGCCGTATGCACCACACACACACACTGTATATGCCGTACGCACCACACACACACACACACTGTATACCCCATACGCAGCACACATACACACACACAAACACACGCACACACTGGGGAGAGCACATGGGGTACACAGGTCAAAGAAGAGATGACATGAGAGGAGAAGACAGCAAATGGGGAGATAGAAAGCGCACAGGGGTGAGAGAGACAGAGCACAGGGGGAGACAGCTCAAATGGGACAGCACATGAGGGGAGAACACAGCACAGGAAGGAGAGAGACAGCAGACAAGGGGGGACAGCACATGGGTTAGACAGGTCAAAGAAGAGAGCACAGACGGGAGAAGTCAGCACATGGAGAAAGAGAGAGTGGATAGGTGGGTGAGTACATGGGGGGGAGAGATTTCTCAATCCTGCAAAGCCTGCCCCCATCGTGACATTAACGCCCTACCGATGCGATATCATCGGGCCTCCATTTAGTTCTATAATAAATTCATACACAGCTCCCCAAGTTTGAATAAATATTTTTCATTTAACTCAGCTGCACATAATAGGTGGTTTCTATGCAGCAGCAAATGTCTGTTTTACTATAGGAGCTGTCATTTTTTATATTGTGAAAATGTAAGAATAGGTGCACAACATTGATTATAAGGCCGGCGTCACAGTGGCGACAGAATCGGACGACTGCAATGCGATGAAAAATCGTATTGCAGTCTGCCCTATGTTAATCTATGGAGCAGCTCCCAGTATCAGATTTTTGTGGTCCGTTTTAAACGTCCGTGTGTAGTGTTGAGCGATACTGCTTGGTATCGGAAAATATCGGATCGGAATGCAGTCGCCGATATCACTAAATATCGCCGATATCCGATTCCGATAGCGGAAGTCCCATGTAAGTCTATGGGAACAAAATATCGACATTAAAAAAACCATTCTTGCCTTGTTGGTTAATTGTACATGAAGGAAAACAACAAAGAGTAATGTAGAATGTATTGGGGGAGGTGAGGAGACAATAAAGGCATACATGTTTAACCCAATGCATTGGAATAGCATTAATATATTTTTTTTTTTAAATACGTTTGCATTGACTAACAAATTGACAATGTTGTTAACCTTTTTTCTATTTTGGCAAATATGTATGTTTCACAACTTCCATGCTCTTCACCTTTTTAACTTTTGCCAGTGCCACACTTTCTCCTTCATAATCTTCATCAGCATCATCATCTTTCTCATCAAATTATTCTTCATCTTCACCTTCTTAATCTTCTTCTTAAACTTCTTGCTATTCATGTTTTTGTTTACATTACTCATATTGTTATTATTAAACTAATTAATCTTCTTCATATTCAAATTATTCATCTTCTTCCTCTTCATCTTCTTCATCATATTAGAATTTCTTATTTGTGACAGAGATTCCTGTACTTGTAATCTGTAAAAGTATGAATTGTTCATCCTTCCGTTCTTGCTGTCACAAAAGATTTAAATTACAACAGTATTTGTCCGTGTTCAGTTTAGCCTGCAGCAGCAGGCATTTTCCAGGGGCACCACGAGGAGGAACGGACTCACCCCCATACACTGCTTAGTCTTCTTCTGCTTAGAATTTAGAGCATATATTTTGCTCTTCATTTTGGTCTTATACTTCATGTTCTTCTGCTTTTTGATCTTCTGCTTATTGTTCTTCTGTCTCTTGTTCTGTATCTTGTAGTTTGTCTTAACCTTCTTTGTCCTGTTGGTGATCTTCTTCTGGGTAATCTTTTATTTTTTCTTTGTGATGGTGTTCAGGCTGGTTGGCTTCCTGATTGTCGTCCTTGTTGTCATCATCTTCTTCTGGGTGGTCTTTAAGGTCGTCTAATTTCCGAGAACCAGCTGACGTTACTGGAACCCTGACGGGTATGACATGGAGCAAGAGACAATGGAAGTAACGAGGACCAGCTGACTGTGCTGGAACCCGGACGGGTAGCAGAAGGAAAAGAGGCAATGTCACAACCGAGTACCAGCTGACGTTACTGTGACACGGTTACTAAGCAGGAGGTACCTGTGCTCCAAAGCACTACCAAGGACCAGCAGACGTTGCTGGAACTCGGATACGGAGATGGAGGCACCTAGGCCAAAGGCACTGGGGAGAACCAGTTGACGGTTCTGGACCCCGGACGGGTAGCAGAAGGAAAAGAGGCAATGTCACAACCGAGTACCAGCTGACGTTACTGTGACACGGTTACTAAGCAGGAGGTACCTGTGCTCCAAAGCACTACCAAGGACCAGCAGACGTTGCTGGAACTCGGATACGGAGATGGAGGCACCTAGGCCAAAGGCACTGGGGAGAACCAGTTGACGGTACTGGACCCCGGACGGGTAGCAGAACGCACCCATGAAAATGTAAGTTGACAGGACGCAAGCCGTCCGCAGTTACCGAATCACACAGTCCTACAGTGGGTGCTTGTCCTATTGTCACAATGGAAACAGCCTTTATTTACATATCCCACAGCACACATAGGAATCACGTAAACTGCAGGCACCATAGAGTCGGCTAACCCGAATGCAACACGACAGCACAACTTATTGGAGGATAATTGACGTTCACACTGCCAGGAAACAGCTGTCGTGCTGTAACCAGGCTGGCCAGGAGTCAGTACCCCTGCCAATTACTTCCGAGCAACAAATGGCGGTGTTGTAGCCCAGGGAGTAGAGTTCAGGTGGTAGAAAGATGAACATAACAGGAGACATGGAAAACGTTGCCAAACAGTTATTTAATCTGAAAACGGACAGGCAAATTCAGGTGAGATCCATGCCTTGTTCATTTTCAGAAAAGTAAGCCGGTCTACATTCTCTGAGGATAGTCGCATGCGACGGTCTGTTACTACACCACCTGCAGCACTAAAGACGCGCTCAGATAATACACTGGCAGCAGGGCAAGCCAGCACCTCCAATGCATACTGGCTAAGCTCTGGCCATGTATCCAACTTAGAGACCCAAAATTTGAAAGGGGAAGAGGCATCTGGGAGTACACTTAGAGGGAAAGCCAAGTAGTCTGTCACCATCTTACGGAAACGTTTCTTCCTGGTGACTGGAGCCGTCTCGGATGGTGTAGACCTTGCTGGCGCTGTCACAAAACTTCGCCACATTTCTAACATACAGCTCTTGCCCTGTGCAGAGGCGCTGCTTCTGCTCCCTCTTGTTGTAGAGGTGTCTACACTGCCTCGACGCACAGAGCTGCTTTGTAAAGCAGTGAGCAGCAGCAGCTCTCTCGGCTGGAATGTACAACAGTATGGATTGCACCAGTGTGTCTTGGTACTCCTGCATTTTACGTTCCCGGTTCACCGGTGTGATGAGGGTTTGTAAGTTGTCCCGGTATCGAGGGTCTAGGAGGGTGTACACCCAATAATCTGACGTGGTGAGAATGTGGGCGATGCGGCGGTCGTTTCTCAGGCAATGAAGCATGAAATCAACCATGTGCTGCAGACTCCCAACTGGCCAACAAAAGCTGTCCTCTGGAAGAGGCGTCATCTCTGCCTCCTCTGCATCACCCCACCCTCGCTCTACATACTGACTACAGCGTTGTGTACCTCCCTCTGTAGGGATTTCTTCCTCCTCCATTGACTCCTCCTCCTCATCCTCCTCACAAAGTGAGCCCTGCCCAGCCCTTTGTGAGGAACCACGGTGCGCTGACTGTCCTGAAGGTATTTTAATTTGTGACTCCTCATCCACCTCTTCCAAAACCTCTTCCTTTAGTGCTTTCAGTGATTTCTGAAGCAGGCAGATAAGGGGGACAGTCATGCTGACTAGTGCATCATCTGCACTCGCCATCCGCGTTGAGACATCAAACGCACGCAAAACGTCACAGATGACCTTCATAGAGGCCCACTCAGTAGTGGTGAAGTGTGAACGGCGCAAATTGCGAGTTGATTGCGCCTGTTGCAGCTGATACTCCATTACTGCTGGCTGCTGTTCACACAACCGCTCCAACATATGTAACGTGGAATTCCACCTGGTGGGTACGTCACATATGATGCGATGTTCAGGAAGGCGAAATCTGACTTGCAGAGCTGCAATGCGCGATCTGGCCATGCTGGAACGTCGCAAGTGAGCGCACTCTAGGCGGACCTTGTGCAGCAGTGCATCAAGATCCGGATAGTCCCTCAAAAAACTCTGCACGACCAAGTTGAGCACATGTGCCAGACATGGTATGTGAGTGAGGTTGCCAAGGCCCAGAGCTGCCACCAGATTTCGGCCATTGTCACACACTACCAAGCCTGGCTGGAGATTAGCTGACAAAAACCACACGTCGCTCTCCTGCTTGATGGCATCCCAGAGCTCCTGCGCTGTGTGGCTTCGATTTCCCATGGGAATTAATTTCAGGATAGCCTGTTGACGTTTGGCCACGGCTGTGCTCATATCGGTCGCAACAGGTAAGCGTTCACGGGTCCATGTGGAGGTATACCGTGACGGCTCGTGCAGCGATGATTCTGAGGAACTGGAGTAGGAGGAGGAATCAATGTGTACAGACTGGATTCCTGCAATCCTTGGAGTTGGCAGAACACGTACAGCGCCACTGGCAAGATCTGTACCCGGCTCCACAACATTGACCCAATGGGCAGTGAGGGAAAGGTATCGTCCCTGGCCATGGGTACTGGTCCACGCATCGGTGGTCAGGTGGACCCTGCTACTGACGGCGTTTAGTAGCGCATGTTTAATGTTTCCCTCGACATGTTTTTGCAGAGCAGGGACGGCTTTGCCTGCTGAAATAAAATCGGCTTGGCACATTATATTGTGGGACTGCCAATGCCATAAAGTTCCTGAAACTGTCAGTCTCCACCAGCCTGAATGACAGCATTTCAAGGGACAGGAGTTTTGCAAGGCCAGCATTCAGAGCCTGTGCTCGTGGATGGTTTGCCGAGTATGGCCGTCTTTTATCCCATGCCTGTGCTACCGATGGCTGTTTTGTGGCCTGGGAGTGTGAGGATGACAGGGAACTTGCAGCTGTGGGTGCAATAACACTGGGTCTCTGGACAACAGTGAAAGAGGTTCTTCCATGCCGATCCTGTGAGGAAGCCGAACCAGCTGTGTTGAGCTGGAGTAAGAGGCTCCAACACGACCTGAAGATGTAGGTGCTGCTGAAGGTTGGCCTACATCTCCAGTGTGTCTTTGTAACTCAGCTACGTGCTTTGTCCGTACATGTTTCCACATATTTGTGGTATTCAGGTTACTGATATTTTTACCTCTTTTAACTTTTTGCTTACACAGCTTGCATTGAACATAGCAAATATCATCTACAACTCTGTCAAAAAAGGACCACGCAGTGCAAGTCATGGGAGCGCCAATTTTGACATTTCTAACACAACTGCTCCCAACAGGTGCCAAACTGGAGGCTACAGGCAAGCGAGTCTGCAGCCTACCTCTCCCTCCTCTTTGTACCGTTGGGCCAATCTCTTCCTCAGAGCTGCTCCCACCACCTTCCTGCTGCTCACGCCATGTTGGGTCTCGGACTTCATCATCTCCAGTACCCTCTTCCAACACCTGCTGCTGTTGGGTGGTCTGGCCAGCACCATGCTCAACAGAAAATGGCAACTGAGTCTCATCATCATCAGATGCGTTCTGCGGTGTGCTGACCATCGGCACTGGCTCACCCGCCTCTTCACATTCAGAGAGACACAGCTGTTGCGCATCACTGCATACTGCCTCTTCTTCACATTCCAGAATGCTGCTTGGCTGGGCCCCTGTTTGCAAGGCAACAGATTCTGAGAACAGAAGCAGAGACTCAGCTGGCTCCAGTTCAGAACTCTCTGACTGCCTGGGCAATTTGGCAGGCGGTGAAGAGACAGATGGTTGTTCAACAGTGCTGTGTTCCTGAGAGGAGGTGGAAGGAATTGAAGTCGATGCATTGGCTGCCATCCAACCAACAACGGCTTCAATTTGTTCTTCCCGCAGCAGGGGGGTACGCTGAGCTCCTACCAAAGTGCGCATAAAGGAACGCTGACGGGGAAAACTGGTGGATGCTGTGTCACTGGGTGCGGCAGCAGCCACAGAATCCCCACGTCCTCTCCCTGCTGAAACTCCACGGCCACGACCACGTGCCTTACTCCCTGCCTTCTTCATCTTGGTAGATTGATAAAGAAAGTCAGAAAAGTTATAAGGCCTAAGTGTGGTTATTACGCAGAGACTGAAGTGAACACTGAAACACAACTGTTCACAATCTGTGAAAGGCTACTCCTTTGTCTACTTCTATAGTGTTTGCAACCAATGTATTGGATACGGATGGAAGCGCGTCACACTAATAGTTAAATTGCATGGAGCAGCAAGAATTACACTGAAGAAAAAAAAAAAGAGTCGTGAGTGACACGTGCAGATGCCTACAGACAGCGTTGCATGCAGAGCAAACTGCAGCGTCACCTGCACTCACACACACCTTGCAGAGCTGTTAAAACAACACTGCAGGCAAAAGGAAGCTTTACACAGCGGTTGGTGATAGCCTGCCTACAGCACAGTACAGTAAATCGCAATCTCTAACTGTCCCTCAGAGCAGCACAGCAGCGTTCTGTCCCTTACTGAATTCACAGCACAGTGACGCTAAAATGGCGGCGGCACCTTTTATACACTGACTGAAGAAAAAAAAAAAAGAGTCTGTGAGTGACACGTGCAGATGCCTACAGACAGCGTTGCATACAGAGCAAACTGCAGCGTCACCTGCACTCACACACACCTTGCAGAGCTGTTAAAACAACACTGCAGGCAAAAGGAAGCTTTACACAGCGGTTGGTGCTAGCCTGCCTACAGCACAGTACACTAAATCGCAATCTCTAACTGTCCCTCAGAGTCAGCACAGTAGCG
Source organism: Oophaga sylvatica (assembly GCA_033576555.1). Classification (NCBI taxonomy): domain Eukaryota; kingdom Metazoa; phylum Chordata; class Amphibia; order Anura; family Dendrobatidae; genus Oophaga; species Oophaga sylvatica. The sequence continues at coordinate 355,509,356 of JARQOD010000006.1, forward strand.
TTCTGTCCCTTACTGAATTCACAGCACAGTGACGCTAAAATGGCGGCGGCGCCTTTTATAGTGCATTCTGACATCATTTCAGCATCCAATCACAGACATGCCATTAGTTAACATGACCGCAGCAGTACAGGATGTGCCCACACTTCTTAGGATTCCTCATTGGCTGACTAAAATCACATTGCCTCTCAAAGAATTATGGGAACTTCCGATTCCGGTATACGATATATGGAAAATATCGAAAACAAATTATCGAAAGGCCGATAGAGCTAATATCGGCCGATACCCGATACTTGCAGTATCGTATCGCTCAACACTATCCGTGTGCAATCGCAGCATGCTGCGATTGTCACCAATTGTGGGTCGACTATCGCCAATGCAAGTCTATGGGAGCGATGAAAAATCTGATTACAAACGGACTGCATGTGTGACTTGCGATGAAATCGCATCGGTGTCCTTTCGAAAAGCCGGCAATTCATCCCCGGCTATACTGTAAAATCACACTGACAGCTTTAATAAAGAATAGAAAGAATAGATATACACACATAGAATACATATATATATATATATATATATATATATATATATATATGTAATTGTGACATGTATATATATGTATATTTATATTTCCTAGACTTCTACATACTGTAATAGCCGCAAATTCAATTGCCGGCTTCTGTGAAATCACAGAAGCCGACATGAAATGATACATTGTTTCCACACAGTTAACCATGTCATTTCCTGTATTTTGATATTTGTTTAGAACTTACAATTACATGAGTGTATTTGTGCTAAATTTCAGACATGTAGGGGTTAATTAAAGGTGTAAATTCGTTGACAAAAAATGCGTGGGCTCCCGCTGTATTTTCTCCACCAGACAGACAAAGCAAGCGAGTGGGGGCAGATAATAACAGCCTAGGGAGGGTACTTTTTTTTGTGCCCCCCCTGGCTACTAACATCTGCCCCCAGACACCCCAGAAAGGGCAAATCTATAATTAGATTCGCCCTTTCTGGCACTTTGCCCGTCTATTCCCATTGCCCTGTAGCGGTGGCGAATGGGTTAATAATCTCACCTTACTGTCACCTTAGTATTGAAAGGTGACCTTAAGGCAGGTTAATAATTGAGAGCTGTCAATTAGACAACTATCAATTATTAATCCTATTGAAGTAAATAAAAAAACACACACACACACTTTAAGAATAAATAATTTTAATGAAATAAAAACACATATTTTTGACCATCTTTTATTTCACTCTTAATCCGTTCGAAGCCCTTGTTCTTTTAAAATAAATATAAAATAATAAAAACAACATTATTCTTACCTATCTGGCAATCTGTCACGTCCCACGCTGTAATCCTTCACAAAGGGTTAACTAGCTTTGAGCCAAGCATGCTCAGCTCAAAGCTCCTGAATGAATAAGTTCCTCTCCTGGCGACAGGAGAGGATGTGTTTAATGAATGAAGCTTAATTGATTGTGTCCACTTTCCCTTTAGGTCAGGTCACCAAAGTTAAATTGCCAATAAATCAATTAAGCTCCATTCATGAATCACTTCCTCTACTTTCTGTGGTAGAGGAACTTATTCATTCAGGGGGTTACAGCTAGGAGACAGAATTATCTCCCTGCTAACTGTAACCTCTTAACCCTTTCTGATGGATTACAGCGTGGGACCTGACTGTACATCGGATTGGTAAGTATAATTTTGCTTTTTTATTTTATTTTTATTACAGGAAATGGTTTTAGCAGGAAAATAAAATATTGTCAAAAACTGTGTGATTATTTCATTAAACTTCTTTTTTATTAAACTGTGTGTGTTTGATTTTTCTATCATACAATAGGATTAATAATTGATAGTTGTCTAATTGACAGCTCTCAATTATTAACCTGCCTTAAGGTCACCTTTCAATACTAAGGTGACATTAAGGTGAGATTATTAACCCATTCGCCACCGCTACAGGGCAATGGGAATAGACGGGCAAAGTGCCAGAAAGGGCGAATCTAATTATAGATTTGCCCTTTCTGGGGTGTCTGGGGGCAGATGTTAGTAGCCAGGGGGGGCACAAAAAAAAGTACCCTCCCTAGGCTATTATTATCTGCCCCCACTCGCTTGCTTTGTCTGTCTGGTGGAGAAAATACAGCGGGAGCCCACGCATTTTTTTGTCAACGAATTTACACCTTTAATTAACCCCTACATGTCTGAAATTTAGCACAAATACACTCATGTAATTGTAAGTTCTAAACAAATATCAAAATATAGGAAATGACATGGTTAACTGTGTGGAAACAATGTATCATTTCATGTCGGCTTCTGTGATTTCACAGAAGCCGGCAATTGAATTAGCGGCTATTACAGTATGTAGAAGTCTAGGAACTATAAATATATGTATATATACATGTCACAATGACATGTATATATATATATATGTGTTCTATGTGTATATATCTATTCTTTTTTTTGTGATTGAAATACTATTCTTTTGGATCCATTATATGTCAGTTTTGCAAGCCTGCGAGAAAATCTCGCAAGTCGGATGAAAATCGGATGTTACAAGGTACACACACATGCGACTAAATCGCATCTTTGAAGGAAAATCGGATGCCAGAAGGATGTGTGATGTTTGCATTTTGATCCGACAATCGACCGTCTAAAACGGACCGATTTTTTGTCGTTGTGTGTGACGCCGGCCTAAATGCAGCAGTATGACAGGATAGCAAACATTTAGCCTAACCAGCTGTAAAACAAATTAATGTTTATTTCTATGCGCAATGTGATACCATTCTGATGATCATGTCATTTATTACTAGGAAAGCATTCAGTTCTTCCATTAGAGGGATAAAATGTGTTTGTAGATATTACAGAGATTATATCAAAGGATTAAACCTTTGCGCTAATCTCGGACTCCTTTATGAATAGTACTTTTTTTTTAATATTTCCTGATATCTTTCATATTGACAGTTCACAGTGTAAACTTCTATCATCTATCTAAAGTGTTTTTTTTTGTTGCCTGCATTGTAAATTGCTGACCTCATTTCAAATGCATTGGCAGCAGTCCAAATAAATCATGTTTTCAGCACCGTAATAACTGTATTTATATGTATTCCTTACAACTCTGATTATGGGAATGCTCTTTTATTGGAATTGCTATGTACATTTGTCTTCTTAATACCCAATTCTATAGGAGACAGCACATGTGTACATTGCGGATTCCTTCACAACATTCCCTAACACAGAGAAAACGCATGCATTAATGCTGCTCACATCCAAAAAAACACAAATCTAAAAGCCTCTCTATAATGTAAATCTAGGTAGGAATTTCAAGAAATATAAACAATCTAATATATATTCATAGAAATGATAACAGCCCTTTGAAAAAGCAGGAACGTGAAACGCGCATCAGGGGCCGCAGGGAGGGATGAGTGAGTTGTGACTAATGCCAAAGAGATCTGAATGATAAACAGTCTAACAAGACTTATAAATGGAGAAATCCAAACGAGAGATCTCGTACGTTTTACAGGAATGAGTCAAGGTCTAGGTCATGCTCTGCATCAGTTAAATCCACGATTTCTGGGGAGGACCTGAATTTGGGTAAAAAAAACCTACCCTGATATGGGTCCACAGGCCAATTAAAGAATGAATACCAGACAATATGGGAAGAAAAGACCAGGGGGAAAACAGTCGGACACCAGGACCAAGGGGGGCTTTAGGTAATTAATTTGTCGGATCATGTCCTCACTCAGAGTCAGCTAAGTGTGCTAAGTAGGGGATTGTCTTTCTCTCCAACTAACAGTTAAACATTTTTTTACAGCGTTAAAAGATCTTCATTTATTTTCACGCAAGTTAATTTTAAAGAAACTACACTGTGTTCCAAATTATTATGCAAAAATTGTTTAGGAGTGATAAAGTAAGAATTTTTTTGTTTGTCAGTTAAACTCATTGATGGTGATGTGTGTCAGGGCTCTTTATATCACTGTAAGTAATTGCAGACACCTGTGCTAATTAGTTTGGCAGGTGTGTCCAATGAAAGGCAAGACTACTTAAGAAGGCTGTCCCACATTATTAAGGCTACTTTCACACATCAGTTTTTTTGAATCAGGCATAATCCGTCCTATGCCTGATAGGACGGATCCGGCGCTGATTTTAAAAAACTGATGCAACTGATCAGGTTTTTTGCCTGATCCGGAGAGAGAGAGAGGAACAGAGAGAGAGACAGAGAGAGAGAGAGAGAGACCTTGGATTCCGGATCAGTTTTCTGACGGATTTGTCAAAGCACTGGTCCGGCGCCATAGGTTTCCATTGTTTTCGGCCGCCTGAAGTGCCGATTCAGGCACTGTCAGGCGGCTCCGGAAAAAAAAAAAAACGTTGCAGCAAGCGTCTTGTCCGGCCGCCGGAATGTACAATTCCGACGAATCTGGCCAAAAACGGATGCAACGCAGTGACATCAGGCGCGATCCGGCGCTAATGTAAGTCAATGCTAAAAAAACGGATTCGGTACCTGATCCATTTTTTAAAAACACGCCGGATCACGCCTGATTCAAAAAGCCTGAAGTGTGAAAGCAGACTAAGCAGCCTACATTTTCTGCCAAAATGGGAAAGAAAAAGGATGTGTCGGCTGCTGAGAAGCAACAAATTGTGGAGTGTTTAGGTCAAGGCATGACTACAATCAACATTGCCAAGACACTTCATCGTGATCATCGCACAATCAAGAAGTATGTAGCTGATTCACAGTACACACGTGTGCGTGCTGCTAAGGGAAAATTGAGGACTCTTTCCTACAGGCAATTACGTCAGGTTAAAAGAGCAGCGGCAAAAAAGCCGTGTCATAGCAGCAGACAAGTTTTTGAAGCTGCTGGTGCCTCCAACATCCCCCGAACAACAAGATGCAGGGTCTTTCAGAGGTTTGCAGCTGTGCGTAAGCCATCCTGTCGACCTCCTCTATCCACTGCACACAAGCAGAAACGGCTCCAGTGGGCCAAACAATACATGAAGACTGACTTCAAAACTGTTTTGTTCACCGATGAGTGCCGTGCAATGCTCGATGGTCCAGATGGATGGAGTGGAGGATGGCTGGTTGATGGACACCCGTGCAAACACGGCTACGGTGCCAACAAGGAGGAGGTGGAGTAATGTTTTGGGCTGGAATCATGGGGAGAGAGATTGCCGGCCCCTTTAGGATCCCTGAAGGGGTAAAGATGAACTCCATAGTGTATGTTGTTAGAACCCTCTTGATAGGTTTTGTTTCACTTTGCTGGTCACATGACCTTTTTACCCTATTTAGTCTGGTTCCGCCCTTCTGGCCTTGCTGGACTTCATTGTATTATCTACTCTTAAGCTAGCCGGGTGCTTAGGTGCCTTACTCTGTCAGTTTTGCTAGATCTTAGTATCTCTTAGTATTTGTTTTCTGTTTTATTTTCCCTGCTACACTTTCTGTTAGGAGGTGTCCACCTTTTCACCCAGTCCCTAGATCTTGTAGGGATTCCTCCCTCGCAACTATAGGTCTTCGTTCAGACTAGCTGAGGACTTTAGCGGGTCTGGTCGCAGGATCAGGTTCCCCGTTACATCGTAGGAAACCAGCTCAGTCCTATTGTAGGGACAGAATTCCCACCTTTCCTTAGTGCTTGTAGCAGATCATAACAGTAAGTCCAGCCAAAAGAAAAAAAAAAAAATCTCTAAGGAAAGATTTTCTGTTTTCCATCATGGTGTCGGTTCAGGATTTGGTTCAGCGCCTGCAGGGACTTTCTCTGGAGGTGGCTGAGATAAAGCAGCCAAAGGTACGTTTGCCTGATTTATTTTTTGGTGAACAACAAGATTTTTTTTCTTTTAAAATGCTTCTTGTTGTATTTCCGTTTGAGACCCAGATCCTCTGGTGAGGAATCACAGCGCATAGGGTTCATAATGTCACTTTTGCGCAAAGAACCTCAGGATTGGGCCTTTTCTCTGCAGCCTAGTGATCCATGCTTTATATCAGTGGATAGTTTTTTTTCTGCTTTGGGGTTGCCTCAAACTCAAAAATATTTCCCGGATCCGCTCATTCCTCAACCATGAAACCACAAAAACACTAGTGCACGCCCTTATCATCTCCGCCTCGACTACTGCAACCTCCTACTGTCTGGCCTCCCCTCTAGCACTCTGGCACCACTCCAGTCCATCCTACACTCTGCTGCACGACTAATCCACCTGTCTTCCCGCTATTCCCTGCCTCCCCACTATGCCAGGCCCTTCACTGGCTTCCTATTGCCCAGAGGCTCCAGTTCAAAACCTTAACCATGACATACAAAGCCATCCACAACCTTTCTCCTCCATACATCTGTGACATGGTCTCCCGCTACCTACCCACACGCAACCTTCGATCCTCTCAAGATCTCCTTCTCGACTCCCCCCTCATCTCTTCTTCCCACAACCGCATACAAGACTTCTCCCGGGCTTCCCCCATACTCTGGAACTCTCTGCCGCAAAACATCAGACTTTCACCAACAACGGAGACCTTCAAGAAAAACCTGAAGACCCACCTGTTCTGACAAGCCTACAACCTGCAATGATCCTCAGTGTACTGAACCATCGCACAACCAGCTCTACCCTCTCCTAGTGTATTCTCACCCATCCCTGTAGACTGTGAGCCCTCGCGGGCAGGGTCCTCTCTCCTTCTGTACTTATGCGTCCCTTGTCTAGCACATGTTTATTGTATCTGTCTATATTTTTCCCCTTTTCATATGTAAAGTGCCATGGAATAAATGGCGCTATATAAAATATATATAATAATAATAATAATAATAATTATATGACGATCCGGATCGTGTTTCATCAGCTGAGACAGAATTGAGACGTTTGAGACAGGGATCAGGTAATGTGGAGAAATATTGTACTCACTTCAGAAGGTGGTCCACACAGGTGGGCTGGAACGATTCAGCTTTGAAAAGTTTATTTCTTGCAGGGTTAAGTGAAAGGGTTAAATATTTGCTGATTGCTTATCCTATACCTGGTAACTTGCAAGAGGCTATGCAATTAGCCATACGGGTGGATAGGAGACTGCGTGCAAGGGTTAATGAGAGTAAATCTGCCTTGTCAGCTCCAAGTTTGGAGAAAGAATTTACTGACATTGCAGAGCCGATGGAAATTGGAGCAATGACACTTCACTCTCGGGAAAAAGAACGCAGATTTGCTAAGGGCTTGTGTTTCTACTGTGGTAAATCGGATCATTTTATTAAGAACTGTGCGCTTCGAATGAATAAAGAGAGAAAAAAAATGAGGTCAGTTTCGCCCGTATAGCTTGTTTAAAAATAAAGGTGTCTTTCTTTCTGCTACCACTGCTGTTGAGGAGGAATTAATGGAGTTTCGGGTATTTGTGGATTGTGGTTCAACTCTCAATGTGATTGATGGGAAATTTTTGGAAAAACTAAAATTAAAACCCAGACTTCTGTCTTCCCCTATTGGTGTGGTGTCTGTGGATGGTTCTCACTTGAAGGGTGTTGCTCGCCATGTCTGTGAGTTTCCTCTTACTATTAGTGGTGTTCATCAAGAGAATTTGGATTTGGTGGTTTTGAATGGTTTGCCCTCACCGGTGATTTTGGGGTTACCCTGGTTGGGGTTGCGCGGTCCGGTGCTGGATTGGTCTGCCAATGAGATTGAGTCCTGGAGTCCCAATTGTTATGACGGGTGTTGTGGCGGGCGTGTTGCTGCTGTAGTTGAGGGGGAGTTGCCTGTGCCTATTCGGGATTTTTGGAAAGTTTTTTCTGGTGGAGAGTCGCAGGTGTTGCCTCCTCGTGGAGATTGTGATTGTGCGGTTGGATTTGTCCCTGGAGCAACTCTTCCTAGGAGTCGCTTGTTTGGTTTGGCTGTTCCTGGGAGAGGGGCTTTGGAGGAGTGCGTGCAGACGGGTTTGGCCGCCGGTCGCATTGGGCCTTCCGGGTCTCCTGTGGCGGTTGGATTTTTTTTGTTGGAGGAAAGGACGGCGGTTTGGGGCCTTGTCTGGACTTTCGTGAGATTAATGAGATTACTGTACGCAATCCTTACCCACTGCTATTGATTCCTGATTTGTTTAACCAGTTAGTGGGGGCCAAGTGGTTCTCGAAAATTGATCTTCGAGGGGCATACAATTTGTTGCGCATGAAGGAGGGGGATGAATGGAAGACTGCGTTTAACACTCCACTGGGTCATTTTGAGAACCTGGTCATGCCTTTTGGACTTTCCAGTGCTCCGGCATTTTTTCAGAATCTTATTAATGACATCCTTAGACCTTTGATCGGCAGAAGTGTGGTTGTGTATTTGGATGACATTTTGATTTATTCACCGGATTTGGAGTCTCATTGGAGGAGTGTGCGTGAAGTATTACAGTTACTGAGTGATAATTCACTTTTTGCCAAACTAGAAAAATGTGAGTTCGCTGTACAGAGACTTAGTTTTTTGGGCTACATTGTCTCCAGTGAAGGTTTTGAGATGGACCCGGTGAAAGTGCAAGCTGTGCAGGAATGGCCTAGACCTATTGGTGTGAAATCAATACAGAGGTTTTTGGGGTTCGCCAATTATTATAGAAAATTCATAAAAGATTTTTCTGTGATTGCCAAACCTCTGACCGATCTCACCAGGAAAGGTGCTGATGCGGTTCAGTGGACTACTGAGGCCATTGAGGCTTTTGTGTTGCTATAGGAGAGGTTCAGCTCTGCTCCCATCCTTACGCAGCCTGATGTGACTAAACCATTTTTGGTTGAGGTTGATGCTTCTTCTGTGGGGGTCGGCGCGGTGTTGTCTCAGGCAAAGACGGATGGAGTACATCCCTGTGCTTTTTTTTCAAAGAAATTTTCTGAGTCTGAACTAAATTATGATATCGGTAATCGGGAATTGTTGGCAATTAAACTCGCATTTGAACACTGGCGTCATTTTTTGGAGGGAGCGGAATTTCCCGTTCAAGTCTTCACCGATCATAAAAATCTGATCTACCTTGATGCTGCCAAACGCTTGAATGCCCGTCAGGCTAGGTGGGCACTGTTTTTCTCACGGTTTAATTTTACCGTTACTTACATCCCAGGTACTAAAAATGTTAAAGCTGATGCTTTGTCTCACAGCTTTTCTCCTATGGTGGGTACTGAGGAGGAGGAGGAAAACATCTTGCAAGAGGGGGTTGTTATTGCTGTTTTGGACTCCGTGCTGGAAGATGAGATTCTTAAAGCACAGGAGAATGCCCCATCTAACACGCCGCATGGGAGGTTGTTTGTGCCTGGTACCCTGAGGAGAGATTTGTTTGATGAATGTCATGACTCTCGGTTGGCAGGTCATCCTGGAATCTCTGAGACCAAGAGACTTGTGGGTCGCAGTTTTTGGTGGCCAGGATGGCAGAAGGAAGTCATTAAGTGGGTGCGTCAATGCACTGTGTGTGCTAGATCTAAGTCTTCTCATACTCCTGCTGCGGGGTTGCTTTGCCCTCTGGAGGTCCCTAGTGCACCTTGGACACATTTGGCTATGGACTTTATTACTGACCTTCCCCCTCTGAGGGTTTCACTATCATCTGGGTGGTCGTGGACCGTTTTAGCAAGATGCAAGATGTGTCACTTGGTTCCTTTCATCAAACTGCCCTGCGCTAAGACTCTCGCTACGGCCTTTGTCAAGGAAATAGTCAGACTACATGGTGTTCCTACTGACATTGTTTCCGATAGGGGACCTCAATTTGTGGCTCGTTTTTGGCGCGCTTTTTGTGACAGGTTGGGAGTTCATTTGTCGTTTTCATCCGGATATCATCCGGAGTCTAATGGCCAGACAGAAAGGAAAAACCAGGATGTTGAGCAGTTCTTGCGTTGTTTTGTGACTGATAATCAAGAGGGGTGGTCTGAGTTTCTGCCACTTGCTGAGTTTGCTCTTAACAACCATACATCCGCTTCTGCTGGTTGTTCGCCTTTTTTTTGTTGTACTGGGAGACATCCGTCGTTTGGGTCATTTTCCAAGTTGGGATCGGCTGTACCTGAAGAGGAGAATTTTTCTGGTCTTTTGGAGAGAGTTTGGACTGATGTGCGTGGTAATCTTCAGGAGGCTAACAAAAGATCCAAAGTGTATTTTGATAGAAAACGACAAGAGGTTTTGTTTGCTATTGGTGACATGGTTTGGTTGTCCTCTAAGAATCTGTGCTTGAGGATTCCGTCTAAGAAATTGGGTCCCAAGTTTGTAGGGCCCTTTAAGGTGCTTCAGGTTATTAACCAATCTGCTGTTAAGTTGGAGCTTCCTACCTCCTGGAAGATTAATCCGGTGTTTCATGTTTCTCTCTTGAAAAAAGCTGAGGTCTCAGATGGAGACGTCTCGGCCACTGTTCCCCTGGTGGTGGAGGACGGGCAATATGAGATTTCCCGCATCCTAAATTCTAGACGGTATAGAGGGAGTTTACAGTACCTCGTCACTTGGATGGGTTATGGACCCGAAGATAACTCATGGGTGAGGGCGGATGATGTTTCTGCGTTTAGACTTGTCAGAGCGTTTCACAAGAGGTTTCCGGATAAGCCTAAGTCCTAGGGGATCCGGAGGATCCTCTTAGAAGGGAGGGTACTGTTAGAACCCTCTTGTTAGGTTTTGTTTCACTTTGCTGGTCACATGACCTTTTTACCCTATTTAGTCTGGTTCCGCCCTTCTGGCCTTGCTGGACTTCATTGTATTATCTACTCTTAAGCTAGCCGGGTGCTTAGGTGCCTTACTCTGTCAGTTTTGCTAGATCTTAGTATCTCTTAGTATTTGTTTTCTGTTTTATTTTCCCTGCTACACTTTCTGTTAGGAGGTGTCCACCTTTTCACCCAGTCCCTAGATCTTGTAGGGATTCCTCCCTCGCAACTATAGGTCTTCGTTCAGACTAGCTGAGGACTTTAGCGGGTCTGGTCGCAGGATCAGGTTCCCCGTTACATCGTAGGGAACCAGCTCAGTCCTATTGTAGGGACAGAATTCCCACCTTTCCTTAGTGCTTGTAGCAGATCATAACATATGTTGAGTTTCTCAAACAGCACTTCCTGCCATGGTTCAAGAAGAAGAACCGTGCATTCCGCAGCAAGATCATTTTCATGCATGATAATGCACCGTCTCATGCTGCACATAACACATCTGCATCTCTGGCTGCTATGGGCATAAAAGGGGACAAACTTATGGTGTGGCCCCCATGCTCCCCTGACCTCAACCCCATTGAGAACCTCTGGAGCATCATGAAAAGGAGTGTCTATGATGGCGGGAGGCAGTTCACATCTAAGCAACAGCTCTGGTAGGGTATTCTGTCCTCATGCAAAACAATTGAAGCAGAAACCATCCAAAACCTGACAAATTCAATGGAAGAGAGAGTTCAGAAGCTCCTTTCGAACAAGGGGTCCTATGTGCAAATGTAACATCACCTAGAATAAAGTTTTGAGTTGAAAACTGTTTGATTTCAGTTTGTAATAACCTGCTAATGCTTATAATTTCAAAAATGACCATTTTTTTGTTCTTTATTAAAATGAAAAGGTTGAAAACTCCGCTGTGCATAATAATTTGGAACATGCATTTTGAGTGCAGTTTGAGTGTTTTATTTTTTTAAAAAATATACTGTTATCATAGGCAGTTTGTACAAAAACCTTTCAATTGTACTCTAATAGTTATTTGACTGGAAAATTACAATGACTGAAATTCTTATGGGTAATTTGGGAAAATCTGAGAAAATATTATTTGCATAATAATTTGGAACACAGTGTACACTCCAGGGAGGACATGAACCTGACATTTGGAGTGGTGCTGAGAGGGATTTTGGAAGAATTGTTAGAGGAACAGACATCGATACAGGAAGGTGAGTTTCCATCAACAATTTTACCTAGATCTACTAAGTTTCCCCCAATGTCCCTCTGCCCAGCAGTGGATGTTTTCACTAAGCTGGTTACTGAGGATTTACAAAACTTTCCTCACGTCGTTATTTTGATAATCTGACTCAGAAAGAAAGGGAGGCTATTAGGGTATGTTTCCATGCTGCGTGCTGGCAGTGCTTTGAACGCAGCGGATACCCAGCTCCGCCCAAAGCGCTGCCGGCTTCTGTACGCCCGGTGATTCTGCATGTGTTCATTGAACACATCCGGAATCACCGCATCCTATCCATAGACTGGGTTATTTATCTTGCGGAGACAGAGCGTCTCCGCAAGATAAGTAGACATGCTGCGGTCTATAAAGACGCGCCACATGTCCGAAATCCCTCACAATACTTCCGGGCCATAGAATGTAATGGCATATGCCGGCGCATGCACAATAATGATTTTATGCTATGCCCACAGTTGGGCATGCATGGGAGGACATTTGAATGTGCACGTGCGCTAAATTTACTTGAATGCAGGAATTACACCAAATAAATGAGTAGAGCAAACCAGGAGGGGGGAGAGGAACAATATGCCCCGCCCATCGGACTGGACCGAGGAGATTTACATACACCGCGGGAGGAATATAAAAGGTTATTTATTGATCAAAGGTGGGGAGTCAAGGGGTATGAAAAGTACTGGTATAATGCATAGTTGACACTGAATACAATCATATTTTTACTTGATATACAAAAAAAGTGGTGACAGATTCCCTTTAATGTTATTGATTATTACATTAATTTATTGGCTAATATGGAGTCAAATCTAAGTTAGAGGATAACCATATCTGAAGATATCCCTTCCAGATCATTTACGTAATTTGACATAATATTGATCGAATCAAGATAGTACTGAATTCCCCGTTTTGGTGTCCCTGTTCTGCACTGTGTATGTTTGTTTTTAACTATTTCTATATGTTAAATAAAGTTGTCCCCCTTTTCAAAAAAAATCTTATGATGGGTAAGCAGGATTTATTCATTATAGCTAGGATATATATTCCGTTTATCAAGTTTCTACCAGCTTTTTTTGCAGCTGTTGATGAACATATTGGTTATTTCTTATTACCGTATTAATTTTTCCTGCCCCCCTTTTGTCATACTTTGACTCCCACCCCTCCTTTGCCTACCTTCATGTCTCCTCCATATTTTCCTCAATGTTTGTTGTTTATTGTTTGTCAGACACAGTTTTTTATGTATTAATTGAATAAATGTATTTTTTATATTACCCTATGTTGGATTTTTATGTACTCCATTTTTTCTTTTGTTTGTAATAGAAATAATAAAGAAGGAAAAAAACTTTATTTTCAATCATGACACAATAGTGTTTTAGTATGTTATTTATATATGAGACCCAAGACACCTTAGACCTCAGAAATTATTTTAATTAATTCATTTTATCACTGGCATCGTTGAGGCATCATCATTAGGTTCTCATCTGAGACGTGGATCAATAAACTACAATCACTTTGAAGCTGGCTAAACTGAGGTGCTGATTTTAAGATATGTTCCTATTTTTTACTTTTGATCCCTGCAAGGAGGTATGAATATTTCCTACCAGATCACTAGGTTGAGGTCTGTAAAGTAGTCGCATCATGGAGGCTGTTGTGCTACAGAGTAAGGATTGTCATCACCAAGGGAGTTGGCAGAATATGACGAATCTAGGATAAAACAAGGTGTGCGAGAACCAGAAAATGGGTACAAAGGAAGAAATCTAAGGAACAAAGCAAACAGAATCCAAAAACAAGTCTAAAAATAAAAGCTCAGAGTTAGGTCTGAGCTAAATCAAATAAAAATAGACAAAGCCCTATTTCTATGAGATTGATGTTGTGCACGCCAATCTTAATGAAAGGAAAAGAGGAGTAAGATTCGCCAAATTCAATATAGCTCCATCATGTAATTCAAACTGTATTTTGTCCTGGTAAAGTCTAAACCTCCTCTTAGGCTCACTGTGCATAGTAGACTGAGGCTGGAGAAAAAAATCCTTTGTGCTCAGTCAGCCAATTGGAAGATTTATTTCTACTCCTGTCACAACCCTTCTCCAGCAGCTCCTGAAAGTATTCTGATGAAACAGCTCCTATGTCAGTTGCGATACAGCTGTCGTGAGTTGTGTTTGTTTAGACTGCGACCTGTCCTGACACATGACTGAATTCCACTATGAAGGATATTTTACTACGTTCCTGGAGAACTATCTTAAAAATATCTTGAAAATAGTATCCAAATACACAGGCAATTGACATGATACTGGATTTTACTTAAAATAGCCCACTAAGACTATTTTAATTTGCTTCTGAAATAGTGTGACACAGACAGTGCAAGAGGACATTGCACAAGCCAAATACATTGAGTAAAGTTGCTTTATTGTTATGTCAGTCTAAATTGATTGACTGGAACCTGGGAAGGCACACCTGCCTGGAGAGATGGACTATACAAGCAACATACGGTGAGTGACACCCATGTATATCAACCTGGAAGACTTAAGTAACAATAGGGAGTTTCTATGCTGATTACAAAATATAGATGCAACAGTAAGAAATACCTACATATTGTAGATATACATTTTGAATTGTATTACTGCTATATTTACTTACATATAAAGATGATTTTTGTTTATTTCCATCTGCCAACAATAAGACAACTTCTTCTGACCTAAAACCTCCAGAAGTTAGCTTAGGGTAGGCAGGATTCAGTTATATTCTGCTCTAACCAAATATAGCCAGGAGGTAGTGACCCCACACTGAACCCTAACCCTAAATTCAAATTGGTTATATTGTGTTAGTAAATTGCTTTAGTTAGGTAGCATGAAAATGAACAAGTTTGCAATTGACTTGTTTAATTTTGTAAAAATGTACAGTTTGTAACCATGGACTTTGCCCACTGAGCCTGGCCAAGTGTGGCACTAGTTACATTCCAGGACAGAAGTTAACTCCTAAGATTCCTGCCACCTCTATCCAGCTCATTGATTTCTATAGAAGAGTTAGCTGCTCCATGTCAGCTCCTGACAAGCTGTTGTTATAAATCTTGCAAGATCACCAGCTTCCACCATCAGCTGCTTTCTGTGTGCTCCTCATGACTGTTTTAAATTAAAGCAGAACTTGGCTGGATCCTATATTTTCAGAGGCCTCCCTATAATGTATGTCTAGATAGGAATTTCACAAAATGTGTAGATTTAATATATGTACATAGAAACAGTAATGAGGGAAAGACAGTCTTTTCTTTCATGACACAAAGCGCAGGTAGGACAAAAAGTAAAATCAGGGGCGTACGTTCCATGCAATCCGACTGTTTAAGGGTGCTTGGTAAGTAGCTTATTACAGACCCCTCTTTTGAAAGGAATTGTTAGCAAAAATTATGATGAATAATTGACGCAAGGATCATCCGAGGGCTGAATATATGAAAAATCAACATTATTCCTTTGTGCAATGGGTGCTAAAACCAAGCACCATGAGGGGAGGCATTTCTATCCTTGCTGTGTGGCCTCCTCTCTTCAATGTATGCTGCTGGTTTGAAAATATTATAAGGAGGGCAATGAAATAAAAATAGAAAAAGTAACATATCAAAAGCGGCAGCAGCTACAGTATATGTACCTGTACTGGCTTAATGTTACACATGACATGAAATGTTGACACACTATTATGTGAAAGCAGTGGATCATTTTCTCTCAGCGAGTAAGTAAATATAGAATCTTATTAAAGCATTTATACTTTTCTTGGCCAAGACGTGAACCAAGTAGGAGGAAGAGAATATTGTACTGGCAGCCAAAAGATGTGTAAACCTTCCATTTAGTTGGCAGCCTCTGTGATGATCTTACGTACCATATGACAAAACATTCAAATATCTACACTGCACTAAAATATAACACCATCTGGAGACGTGAAGCAGAAAATGATGCATATGATCATAGAGCATGAGCATTTCTTCATATTTTTATTTTTTCCGAGAATATTTACAATATAAAATCTATAATTATTTATTTACTACTTTTGAGATTTGCTTATATGGTGCTATCACATTGCACTACACTTTACTGTATTTCTAATAATATTATTAGAATATTATAAAGTGTTTATTCTGGACATATAAAAGGCTTTCACACTATTACAATTAAAGGGGTCTTTCCAGGATGACACAGTTGACATCTGTCATTACATCTGGAGGCAGCAGGATTGAAACAATATATAGCAAGTCGGGGCTACATCTTATCTCCTATTCAAGTGACCTGGAGATAGCGTGTAGTTCGGGGAGCAGTCACTAAACAATGTACAGAGCCATGGGCGTACCCAGGATCAAAACTAGAGGGGGGCAAGCCAATCTCACATCTTATACAGGTTACATCATATACACTGTACATTATGCTGCATATTAGGTCTGGAGCATTAAAAATGTTGTATATTGTATAATACAGCAGTGTATGCGACACTACGCTGTATATATCATATATTATACATGGCACACTAACCTCTATACAAAGAATAAGAGGCATTATAACCTGTATATGAAAAGTATAATACAGCAGTGTATATACACTCTATATACCACACACGATATGTATGACCCTGTATACACCATATACTACACTCTTATTTTGAAGTAAAAAAAAAAAAAAACAGGAACAAATACAATACTTAAAATAAAGAACAAGTAAAGTTAAAAATCAACAAACTTAAGGGTATGCCACACTAAGCGAGATCGCTAACGAGATCGCTACTGCGTCACCATTTATGACGCAGTAGCGATCTCGTTAGCGACTTAGCTGTGTGTGACATGTAGGTGCGATGTGGCCCCTGCTGAGATGTCGTTGATCGCTTATGAATAGAGTTGAGCGATACTTTCCGATATCCTAAAGTATCGGAATCGGAATGGTATCGCCGATATCACTAAAATATCGGCGATACCCGATACCGATACCGGAAGTCCCATGTAAGTCTATGGGAACAAATATCGAAATTAAAAAAAACCCATTCTTGCCTTGTTGGTTAATTGTACATGAAGGAAAACAAGAAAGAGTAATGTAGAATGTATTGGGGGAGGTTGAGGAGACATTAAAGGCATAGATGTTTGACCCAATCCAATGGAATAGCATTAATTTTTTTTTTTTAGGAAATACGTTCGGATTGACGAACAAATTGACAATGTTGTTAACCTTTTTTCTATTTTGTCAAATATGTCTGTTTCACAACTTCCATGGTCTTCACCTTTTTAACTTTTCACACACTTTCTCCTTCATAATTTTCAGCAGCATCATCTTTCTCATCAAATTATTCTTCATCTTCACCTTCTTAATCTTCTAAAACTTCTTGCTATTCATCTTTTTGTTAACATTACTTATATTGTTCTTATTAAACAGTTATTATTCTTCATATTCTACTTCTTCATCTTCTTCCTATTCATCCTTTTCATCATATTCTTATTTGTGACAGACATTCCTGTACTTGTAATCTGTAAAACTCTGAATTTTCATCCTTCCGTTCTTGCTGTCACGAAAGATTTTAATTACAACAGTATTTGTCCGCGTTCAGTTTAGCCAGCAGCAGCATCAGGCATTTTCCAGGGGCACCACGAGGAGGAACGGACTCACCCCCATACACTGCTTAGTCTTCTTCTGCTTAGAATTTAGAGCATATATTTTGCTCTTCATTTTGGTCTTATACTTAATGTTCTTCTGCTTTTTGATCTTCTGCTTATTGTTCTTCTGTCTCTTGTTCTGTATCTTGTAGTTTGTCTTAACCTTCTTTGTCCTGTTGGTGATGGTACAAAAGCCAATGGAAGTAACGAGGACCAGCTGACTGTGCTGGAACCCGGAGGGTCAGCAGAAGGAAAAGAGCCAATGGCACAACCGAGGACCAGCTGACGTTACTGGGACAGGGTTACTAAGCAGGAGGTACCTGTGCTCCAAAGCACTACCAAGGACCAGCAGACGTTGCTGGAACTCGGATACCGACATGGAGGCACCTAGGCCAAAGGCACTGCGGAGAACCAGCTGACGGTACTGGAACCCGGATGAGTAGCAGAAGGTACAAGAGCCAATGAAAGTAACGAGGACCAGCTGACTGTGCTGGAACCGGAGGGTCAGCAGAAGGAAAAGAGCCAATGGCACAACCGAGGACCAGCTGACGTTACTGGGACAGGGTTACTAAGCAGGAGGTACCTGTGCTCCAAAGCACTACCAAGGACCAGCAGACGTTGCTGGAACTCGGATACCGACATGGAGGCACCTAGGCCAAAGGCACTGCGGAGAACCAGCTGACGGTACTGGAACCCGGATGAGTAGCAGAAGGTACAAGAGCCAATGAAAGTAACGAGGACCAGCTGACTGTGCTGGAACCCGGAGGGTCAGCAGAAGGAAAAGAGCCAATGGCACAACCGAGGACCAGCTGACGTTACTGGGACAGGGTTACTAAGCAGGAGGTACCTGTGCTCCAAAGCACTACCAAGGACCAGCAGACGTTGCTGGAACTCGGATACCGACATGGAGGCACCTAGGCCAAAGGCACTGCGGAGAACCAGCTGACGGTACTGGAACCCGGATGAGTAGCAGAAGGTACAAGAGCCAATGAAAGTAACGAGGACCAGCTGACTGTGCTGGAACCCGGAGGGTCAGCAGAAGGAAAAGAGCCAATGGCACAACCGAGGACCAGCTGACGTTACTGGGACAGGGTTACTAAGCAGGAGGTACCTGTGCTCCAAAGCACTACCAAGGACCAGCAGACGTTGCTGGAACTCGGATACCGACATGGAGGCACCTAGGCCAAAGGCACTGCGGAGAACCAGCTGACGGTACTGGAACCCGGATGGGTAGCAGAAGGTACAAGAGCCAATGAAAGTAATGAGGACCAGCTGACTGTGCTGGAACCCGGAGGGTCAGCAGAAGGAAAAGAGCCAATGGCACAACCGAGGACCAGCTGACGTTACTGGGACAGGGTTACTAAGCAGGAGGTACCTGTGCTCCAAAGCACTACCAAGGACCAGCAGACGTTGCTGGAACTCGGATACCGACATGGAGGCACCTAGGCCAAAGGCACTGCGGAGAACCAGCTGACGGTACTGGAACCCGGATGGGTAGCAGAAGGTACAAGAGCCAATGAAAGTAACGAGGACCAGCTGACTGTGCTGGAACCCGGAGGGTCAGCAGAAGGAAAAGAGCCAATGGCACAACCGAGGACCAGCTGACGTTACTGGGACAGGGTTACTAAGCAGGAGGTACCTGTGCTCCAAAGCACTACCAAGGACCAGCAGACGTTGCTGGAACTCGGATACCGACATGGAGGCACCTAGGCCAAAGGTACTGCGGAGAACCAGCTGACGGTACTGGAACCCGGATGGGTAGCAGAAGGTACCCATGGAAATTAAAGTTGAGGCAGCAGGACTGTTTGCCGTTCACACAGCAGGGGAACAGCTGACATTACTGAACCCCAGTAACACGGGAGCAAGTGTAGACTGTGCTAACAGCACTTCCGAGAAACAACTGGCGGTGTTGTAACCCAGGGATGAGAAGAGAACAGGGTGGAGGCAGCAGGACTTTTTGCCGTTCACACAGCAGGGGAACAGCTGACATTACTGAACCCCAGTAACACGGAGCAGCAGTGTAGACTGTGCTAACAGCACTTCCGAGAAACAACTGGCGGTGTTGTAACCCAGGGATGAGAAGAGAACAGGGTGGAGGCAGCAGGACTTTTTGCCGTTCACACAGCAGGGGAACAGCTGACATTACTGAACCCCAGTAACACAGGAGCAAGTGTAGACTGTGCTAACAGCACTTCCGAGAAACAACTGGCGGTGTTGTAACCCAGGGATGAGAAGAGAACAGGGTGGAGGCAGCAGGACTTTTTGCCGTTCACACAGCAGGGGAACAGCTGACATTACTGAACCCCAGTAACACGGGAGCAAGTGTAGACTGTGCTACACACTTCCGAGAAACAACTGGCGGTGTTGTAACCCAGGGATGAGAAGAGAACAGGGTGGAGGCAGCAGGACTATTTGCCGTTCACAAGCAGGGAACAGCTGACATTACTGAACCCCAGTAACACGGGAGCAAGTGTAGACTGTGCTAACAGCACTTCCGAGAAACAACTGGCGGTGTTGTAACCAGGATGAGAAGAGAACAGGGTGGAGGCAGCAGGACTTTTTGCCGTTCACACAGCAGGGGAACAGCAGGCGTTACTGAACCCCACAAACACATCAGCGATTGTTTTCATCTGTGCATCTAACACTTCTGAGCAGCAACTGGCGCTGTTGAAGCCCAGGGTCAAGGAGGGTGTAGGCAGAGGCCTAGTATGAGACGTTTGAAGTTGAAGTTGTAGTTAGCAGCAGTAATTTTTGCCAGACACACAGCAGGGGAACAGCAGGCGTTACTGAACCCCACAAACACATCAGCGATTGTTTTCATCTGTGCATCTAACACTTCTGAGCAGCAACTGGCGCTGTTGAAGCCCAGGGTCAAGGAGGGTGTAGGCATAAAATATTGAGTTATTGCCTTGTTACGTGGCCATTGCAAATGTATGTACTTCAAACAAGAATAAATGAAGTTTTACTACAACAATAAAATGATAAATTTCAATTACAAGAATAGAAAAATATTTATACTTGACAGTCCTCTGTGGTTGATAACGTTTAATGGCTAACTGAAAATATGGTAACAAATTCAAAGCTTTCGAGACTACTCAGGTGTCTTCATCAGGCTAAGAGTAAAGCCAAAAATGAAGAATCACATATTTCTACACACAACAGGACACAGGAATAGCTAAGACAAGTGAGGGAGGGACAAGTGAGGGGAGACCGGCAACAAAAAGGAGAACAAGGATGAATTATCAGCGCCACACAATCACAGATAAATTAATGAATTTACCTGTGGCAAAAGACTTTTGTATGCCCGGTCATAGCATCATGGATATGGAATTACTGTTATTAAAATATAACTTCAAATATGAGAAACGTACAAAGGTTTCAGAATATAAGCTCATCATGACCTTTGACACTGTTAGTGATGGAATGAATAGATCACATGGATTTATGTCATTCTATATCAATTAAGGAATCTGCGTCTATGCCCTTCCAGGGTCATGAAAACCCCAAAAAATACGCCAATGAGAGGGCAATCAAACTTTCTATCCTTATCTAGGAACTGTTCCAATATTTATGTTCATCACTGTGAGATAATGACAGTTCTGATACACGTCACTTACTTGTCTTACCTATTGCACTATTCCTGTGTCCTGTTGTGTATAGAAATATGTGATGCTTAATTTTTTTAGTTAGTCTTTCCCTGATGAAGAGACGTGAGTAGCCTTGAAAGCTTGCAATTTGTTTCCATCTTTTCAGTTATCCATTAAAAGGTATCAACCACTGCTGACTCTGAAGTCTAAATATTTTTCTATCTACTGGCTAACACGGTACAAAGATACACATGTTTTCTAATTTCAAGAAGGAAAAATAAAGAAAATACAAATATAAACGCATATATGCACATGCCAAAAATAAATGGAACAACACAACACCCAAAAAATTGGTAACAAAATATAGTGTTGTAAATTTAAGAATAAAAGTAAATTTTTTTTTTTATGAATAATGCTTAAGGAACGCTATGTTAAACCATAACATAGTGAAGACAATGGATTTTGTAATAGTCACTCATCATCATCATCGCAAATTTTATGTGACAGTCACAGACATTTCAATTATTTAAGTTCATAAAATCGTAACTTTCTATAGCATGTATGACATGTCCAGCATGGACTCATCAATGTGATTGATGACACAATAATGTACAATAAAAAATAACCATTTAAAAAAACATTAGGCATTGTTTGTCACAATTTAAGTGTGTGCCTGCAAGTGTAGGTGAAACAAAGGCTACGGATAGCAAAGGTATATTCTATGTCTGTATCAGACAGTGGACAGCCTCTGATGGGTAATGCCGATGTTATACTGTACGTCAATAAAGTCTGCGGCTGAAATCATGCATTTTTTGCTTGTAGAGTGTTGAAGAGGGTAAAAGAATGTCTGGTTGCGCAAAGCTTTATCCGTCAACACTACCTTCCTACTGTCACGCGTAGGGTAGGGTAGCGTGTGGCAATTAGCTGACTATCAAATGTGAGGTTAGGCTGCGTTATTGCGCACTAGGGACGCAAAAAAAAATACAGCAGTAATAATTTAATGTGTAATACTACACCTATGACAAACCAAAAAATTACGTTCCCTCTTTAACAATGTACAAGACTAACAAGCCTAATGGTTGACGCTGACTTAATTGAGATACAGTATTACATCAACATTGTCCATGAGTAACTATGCACTGTGATACCTATATACCAGTATTAATTTATATCTCTTGTGGTTGTTTCAACAGCACTTGCAGGTATAACTACCTATTGTCAGTATGCATGATGCACTTTCTAGATGTAATAATTTATTATTGGACATTATTACCATGTTTACATGCTGGCCATTTCATATATGGTGTTTGAAGTTACAGTTGGCATCAGTATGTGTATTTTATAATGTCTGTCATAAATAAAACTCGTGATGATGATGATGAGGATTTAATGATTCGTACATCCATTGACTGCATTATCTTACAGGTACAGATAAAGTTCCTTAAAAAGCATTAATTCATAAGTCTGAAATGTACTTTTATGCATTAATTTAAAAATGTGAAGAGTAGAACTATGTTTTATTTTTTGTTACCATTTCTAATAGACATGTGCAGATATGCGCTGTGATGACAAATTATTATTTGTCCATATTTGTCATAAAAATTTATCATTCTAGGCCTGCAAAACTTCACAATTTCATGTTTTCAGCATAACAAGCAGGGTGACGGCTCTTCCCTATTTGGAGCATGTTGGTCATGTGTTTTTCTGTCCATGTGTCGGGAACAGGACACTTCTTGCCGTTGACACAGCAGGGGAACAGCTGGCGTTACTGAACCCCACTAACAGTAGAGCTTGTGTTTTGTTCTGTGGACACGACACTTCTGAGCAGCAACTGGCAGTGTTGGAGCCCAGGGAGTAGAGTTCAGGTGGTAGAAAGATGAACATAACAGGAGACATGGATAACGTTGCGAAACAGTTATTTAATCTGAAAACGGACAGACAAATTCTGGCGAGATCCATGCCTTGTTCATTTTCAGAAAAGTAAGCCGGTCTACATTATCGGAGGATAGTCGCATGCGACGGTCTGTTAGTACACCACCTGCAGCACTAAAGACGCGCTCCGATAATACACTGGCAGCAGGGCAAGCCAGCACCTCCAATGCATACTGGCTAAGCTCTGGCCATGTATCCAGCTTAGAGACCCAAAACTTGAATGGGGAAGAGCCATCTGGGAGTACACTGAGAGGCAAAGCCAAGTAGTCTGTCACCATCTGACGGATACGTTGCCTCCCGCTGACTGGAGCCCTCTCGGATGGTGTAGACATTTGTGGCGCTGCCACAAAACTTTGCCACATTTTTAACATACTGGTCTTTCCCTGTGCAGAGGCACTGCGTGTGCTCCCTCTTGTTGCAGAGCTCTCTACACTGCCTCGACGCACAGAGCTGCTTTGTAAAGCAGTAGCAGCAGCAGTGCTCTCGGCAGTAAGGTAGAACATTAGGGATTGCACCAGTGTGTCTTGGTACTCCCGCATTTTACGCTCCCGGTTCAACGGTGTGATGAGGCTTTTGACGTTGTCCCGGTAGCGAGGGTCTAGGAGGGTGTACACCCAATAATCAGACGTCGTGAGAATGTGGGCGATGCGGCGGTCGTTTCTTAGGCACTGCAGCATGAAATCAACCATGTGCTGCAGACTCCCAACTGGCAAAGAAACGCTGTCCTCTGCAAGAGGCGTTATCTCTGCCTGCTCTGCATCACCCCACCCTCGCTCTACATACTGACTAGAGAGTTGTGTACCTCCCTCTGGAGTGATGTCTTCCTCCTCCATTGACTCCTCCTCCTCATCCTCCTCACAAAGTGAGCCCTGCCCAGCCCTTTGTGAGGAACCACGTTGCGCTGACTTTCCAGAAGGTGATGGAATTTGTGACTCCTCATCCTCCACCTCTTCCAAAACCTCATCCCTTATTGCTTGCAGTGTTTTTTGAAGCAGGCAGATAAGGGGGACAGTCAGGCTGACTAGTGCATCATCTGCACTCGCCATCCGCGTTGACTCATCAAACGCACGCAAAACGTGGCACATGTCCTTCATAGTGGCCCACTCATTAATGGTGAAGTGTGGACGGCGCAAATTGCGTGTTGATTGCGCCTGATGCAGCTGATACTCCATAACTGCTGGCTGCTGCTCACTAAACCGCTCCAACATATGTAACGTTGAATTCCACCTGGTGGATACGTCACATATGATGCGATGTTCAGGAAGGCGCAATCTGCGTTGCAGAGCTGCAATGCGCGATCTGGCCATGCTGGAACGTCGCAAGTGAGCGCACTCTAGGCGGACCTTGTGCAGCAGTGCATCAAGATCCGGATAGTCCCTCAAAAATCTCTGCACGACCAAGTTGAGCACATGTGCCAGACATGGTATGTGAGTGAGGTTGCCAAGGCCCAGAGCTGCCACCAGATTTCGGCCATTGTCACACACTACCAAGCCTGGCTGGAGATTCGCTGGCAAAAACCACACGTCGCTCTCCTGCTTGATGGCATTCCAGACCTCCTGCGCTGTGTGGCTTCGATTCCCCATAGGAATTAATTTCAGAACGGCCTGTTGCCGTTTGGCCACGGCTGTGCTCATATCGGTCGCATCAGGTAAGCGTCCACGGGTCCATGTGGAGGTAGACCGTGACGGCTCCTGCAGCGATGATTCTGAGGAACTGGAGTAGGAGGAGGAGTCAATGTGGACAGACTTGATTCCGGCAATCCTTGGAGTTGGCAGAACACGTACAGCGCCACTCGCAAGATCTGTACCCGGCTCCACAACATTCACCCAATGGGCAGTGAGTGAAAGGTATCGTCCCTGGCCATGGGTACTGGTCCACGCATCGGTGGTCAGGTGGACCTTGCTACTGACGGCGTTTAGTAGCGCATGTTTAATTTTTGCCTCAACATGCTTTTGCAGACCAGGGACGGCTTGCCTGCTGAAATAAAATCGGCTGGGCACATTGTATTGTGGGACTGCCAATGCCATTAATTCACGGAAACTGTCAGTCTCCACCAGCCTGAATGACAGCATTTCAAGGGACAGGAGTTTTGCAATGCCAGCATTCAGAGCCTGTGCTCGTGGATGGTTTGCCGAGTATGGCCGTCTTTTATCCCATGCCTGTGCTACCGATGGCTGTTTTGTGGCCTGGGTGTGTGAGGATGACAGGGAACTTGCAGCTGTGGGTGGAATAACACTGTGTCTCTGGACAACAGTGACAGAGGTTCTTCCATGGCGATCCTTTGAGGAAGCCTTACCAGCTGTGTGTGAACTGGAGGAAGAGGCTCCAACAGGAGCTGAAGATGTAGGTGCTGCTGTAGGTTGGCCTACATCTCCAGTGTGTCTTTGTAACTCAACAAAGTGCTTTGACCGCACATGTTTCCACATATTTGTTGTATTAAGGTTACTGACACTTTTACCTCTTTTAATTTTTTGATTACACAGCTTGCATTTTACATAGCAAATATCATCTGCAACTGTATCAAAAAAGGACCACGCAGAGCAAGTCCTGGGAGCGCCCGGTTTGGCTGTTGTAAGAGAACTGCTCCGAACGGGTGCCAAACTGGAGGCTACAGGCAAGCGAGTCTGCAGCCTACCTCTCCCTACTGTTTGGACCGTTGGTGCAATCTCTTCCTCAGAGCTGCTCCCACCACCTTCCTGTTCCTCACGCCATGTTGGGTCTTGGACCTCATCATCTCCACCACTACCCTCTTCCAACACCTGCTGTTGTTGGGTGGTCTGGCCAGCACCATGCTCAACAGAAACTGGCAACTGAGTCTCATCATCATCAGATGCGTTCTGCGGTGTGCTGACCATCGGCACTGGCTCACCCGCCTCTTCAGATTCAGAGAGACACAGCTGTTGCGCATCACTGCATACTGCCTCTTCTTCACATTCCAGAATGCTGCTTGGCTGGGCCCCTGTTTCCAAGCCAACAGATTCTGAGAACAGAAGCAGAGACTCAGCTGGCTCCTGTACAGAGCTCTCTGACTGCCTGGGCAATTTGGCAGGCGGTGAAGAGACTGATGGTTGTTCAACAGTGCTGTGGTCCTGAGAGGAGGTGGAAGGTATTGAAGTCGATGCATTGGCTGCCATCCAACCAACAACGGCTTCAATTTGTTCTTCACGCAGCAGGGGGGTACGCTGAGCTCCTACAAAAGTGCGCATAAAGGAACGCTCACGGGGAAAACTGGTGGATGCTGTGTCACTGGGTGCGGCAGCAGCCACAGAATCCCCACGTCCTCTCCCTGCTGCAAATCCACGGCCTCGACCACGACCACGTGCCTTACTCACTGACTTCTTCATCTTGGTAGATTGATAAAGAAAGTCAGAAAAGTTAAGGCCTAAGTGTGGTTATTCCTCACAGACTACAGTGAACCCTGCAGACAACTGTTCAGTATCTGTGAAAGGCCCCTTTGTGTACTTCTATAGTGTTTGCAACCAATGTATTGTATACGGATGGAAGCGCGTCACACTAATAGATTAGATTTTTTTCCACTAAAATGGAGCAGCACCAATTAGAGAAAAATGTGAAGGATGAGGCAGTGACACACGCTCAGCAGACTACAACCGGCAGTGGTTGAAGTACAAACTGGAGCGTAATCTGCACTCACAAAATGAAAAGCTCACAGACTACAGTGAACACTGAAACACAACTATTCACTATCTGTGAAAAGCTCCTTTGTGTACTTCTATAGTGTTTGCAACCAATGTATTGTATACGGATGGAAGCGCGTCACACTAATAGATTAGATTTTTTTCCACTAAAATGGAGCAGCACCAATTAGAGAAAAATGTGAAGGATGAGGCAGTGACACACGCTCAGCAGACTACAACCGGCAGTGGTTGAAGTACAAACTGGAGCGTAATCTGCACTCACAAAATGAAAAGCTCACAGACTACAGTGAACACTGAAACACAACTATTCACTATCTGTGAAAAGCTCCTTTGTGTACTTCTATAGTGTTTGCAACCAATGTATTGTATACGGATGGAAGCGCGTCACACTAATAGATTAGATTTTTTTCCACTAAAATGGAGCAGCACCAATTAGAGAAAAATGTGAAGGATGAGGCAGTGACACACGCTCAGCAGACTACAACCGGCAGTGGTTGAAGTACAAACTGGAGCGTAATCTGCACTCACAAAATGAAAAGCTCACAGACTACAGTGAACACTGAAACACAACTATTCACTATCTGTGAAAAGCTCCTTTGTGTACTTCTATAGTGTTTGCAACCAATGTATTGTATACGGATGGAAGCGCGTCACACTAATAGATTAGATTTTTTTCCACTAAAATGGAGCAGCACCAATTAGAGAAAAATGTGAAGGATGAGGCAGTGACACACGCTCAGCAGACTACAACCGGCAGTGGTTGAAGTACAAACTGGAGCGTAATCTGCACTCACAAAATGAAAAGCTCACAGACTACAGTGAACACTGAAACACAACTATTCACTATCTGTGAAAAGCTCCTTTGTGTACTTCTATAGTGTTTGCAACCAATGTATTGTATACGGATGGAAGCGCGTCACACTAATAGATTAGATTTTTTTCCACTAAAATGGAGCAGCACCAATTAGAGAAAAATGTGAAGGATGAGGCAGTGACACACGCTCAGCAGACTACAACCGGCAGTGGTTGAAGTACAAACTGGAGCGTAATCTGCACTCACAAAATGAAAAGCTCACAGACTACAGTGAACACTGAAACACAACTATTCACTATCTGTGAAAAGCTCCTTTGTGTACTTCTATAGTGTTTGCAACCAATGTATTGTATACGGATGGAAGCGCGTCACACTAATAGATTAGATTTTTTTCCACTAAAATGGAGCAGCACCAATTAGAGAAAAATGTGAAGGATGAGGCAGTGACACACGCTCAGCAGACTACAACCGGCAGTGGTTGAAGTACAAACTGGAGCGTAATCTGCACTCACAAAATGAAAAGCTCACAGACTACAGTGAACACTGAAACACAACTATTCACTATCTGTGAAAAGCTCCTTTGTGTACTTCTATAGTGTTTGCAACCAATGTATTGTATACGGATGGAAGCGCGTCACACTAATAGATTAGATTTTTTTCCACTAAAATGGAGCAGCACCAATTAGAGAAAAATGTGAAGGATGAGGCAGTGACACACGCTCAGCAGACTACAACCGGCAGTGGTTGAAGTACAAACTGGAGCGTAATCTGCACTCACAAAATGAAAAGCTCACAGACTACAGTGAACACTGAAACACAACTATTCACTATCTGTGAAAAGCTCCTTTGTGTACTTCTATAGTGTTTGCAACCAATGTATTGTATACGGATGGAAGCGCGTCACACTAATAGATTAGATTTTTTTCCACTAAAATGGAGCAGCACCAATTAGAGAAAAATGTGAAGGATGAGGCAGTGACACACGCTCAGCAGACTACAACCGGCAGTGGTTGAAGTACAAACTGGAGCGTAATCTGCACTCACAAAATGAAAAGCTCACAGACTACAGTGAACACTGAAACACAACTATTCACTATCTGTGAAAAGCTCCTTTGTGTACTTCTATAGTGTTTGCAACCAATGTATTGTATACGGATGGAAGCACGTCACACTAATAGATTTGATTTTTTTCTAATATAATGGAGCTGCACCAATTCCACTAAATAAAATAAAAAAAAAAAAGAGTCAGTGACAGTGCAGATGCCTACAAACAGCGGTGGATGCAGAGCAAACTGCAGCGTCACCTGCACTGTCACACACACACCTTGCACAGAGCTGTTAAAACAACACTGGCAAAATGAAGCTTTACACAGCGGTTGGTAAACTAGCCTGCCTCAAGCACAGTAGTACACAAAATCGCAATATCTAACTGTCCCTCAGAGTGAGCAGAGTAGCGTTCTGTCCCTTACTGAGTTCACAGCACAGTGACGCTAAAATGGCGGCGGCGCCTTTTATAGTGCATTCTGACATCATTTCAGCAGCCAATCACAGCCATGCCATTAGTTAAGATGACCGCAGCATTACAGGATGTGCCCACACTTCGTAGGATTCCTCATTGGCTGACTAAAATCACATTGCCTCTCAAAGAATTATGGGAACTTCCGATTCCGGTATACGATATGGAAAAAGTATCGGAATTAAGTATCGGAATTCCGATAACGCGAATATCGGCCGATACCCGATACTTGCGGTATCGGAATGCTCAACACTACTTATGAATGTTCTGAGCTGTTTTTTGATCGTTGGTGTCCCGCTGGTGAGCCTGAATCGCTGAGTGTGACACCCTTTATGAACTACTTCACCAGCGTCGCAGGTGGGACTAGGTTTTCCCAACGACCGCAGAGGTCGTTATACAGATTGCTGATGAGTTGTGTTTGGAATCTAACTAGCGATCACATAGCGATCGCACCAGCGATCTCGCCAGGTTAATTAGCCGTTGTTGTGATCGCTAGTGCGATCGCTAAGTGTGGCAGTGCCTTTACTGGTATTTCAGTGGGAACTATGGGCCTGCTTTTGGCTAATGAGATGGTCAATGTTCGGTTCCATATTTGTCACTGCTAGTCGTAACAAGTGAAGCAATTTTTCTCTTTCTTGATATCATTATTTCCTAGGGATTCCAAATTGCTATTAGTAAAATACCAATATATATACAGCGCTACAAAAAACAATATACCAGCAATAAAACTGCCCACACAGAGAAATACAGCCTGCACTGCCCATCACTGCAGCCTTGCCAATCCATATCATTTCATCCTCATCAGTGCACATATTGGCGCAATTCCGCTTTTAGCTCAGGCTCAGACTGGTGTGGTGCGAGAGTCCCTAATAGGCAGGTAAATGTCCCCAATAGGCAGGTAAATGTCCCCAATAGGCAGCATTGGTCCCCAATAGGCAGGTAAATGTCCCAATAGGCAGCATTGTTCCCCAATAGGCAGCATATGTCCTCAATAGGCAGTATAGGTCCCCAATAGGCAGCATAGTCCCCAATAGGCAGCATATGTCCTCAATAGACAGCATAGGTCCCCAGTAGGCAGCATAGGTCCCCAATACGCAGCATAGGTCCCCAATACGCAGCATATGTCCTCAATAGGCAGGTAAATGTCCCAATAGGCAGCATAGTCCCCAATAGCCAGCATAGTCCCCAATAGGCAGCATAGGTCCCCAATAGGCAGGTAAATGTCCCAATAGGCAGCATAGTCCCCAATAGGCAGCATAGTAATTTCCCCCCGGGATCAATAAAGTGTATCGTATCATATCGTAGTAGTCCCCAGTAAGCAGCATAGTAGTCCCCAGTAGGCAGCATAGTAGTCCCCCATAGGCAGCATAGTAGTCCCCCATAGGCAGCATAGTAATCCCCAATAGGCAGCATAGTAATCCCCAATAGGCAGCATAATCCCCATAGGCAGCATAATCCCCCATAGGCAGCGTAGTAGTCCCCAATAGGCAGCATACTCCCCATAGGAAGTATAATCCCCCATAGGCAGCATAGTCCCCATAGGCAGCATAGTAGTCCCCAATAGGCAGCATAATCCCCCCATAGGCAGCATAGTCCCCAATAGGCAGGTAAATGCCCCAATAGGCAGCATAATCCCCCATAGGCAGCATAATAGTCCCCAATATGCAGCATAATCCCCCATAGGCAGCATAATCCCCCATAGACAGCATAATCCCCCATAAGCAGCATAATCCCCCATAAGCAGCATAATCCCCCATAAGCAGCATAGTCCCCAATAGGCAGCATAATCCCCCATAGGCAGCATAATTCCCCATAGGCAGCATAATCCCCCATAATCACTTCGTCTGTTCTGCATATGGCCTTCCTCACTCATTCCGATTAAAGGGCCCGCCGGCACTGAACTGTCAGTTCAGTGTCGGCGGGGCCGGTTATTTCACTGTGCGCCCCTGCTTCTAATGGGGCAGCTGCCCCCCCCTGCCCCACGGTGGGTACGCCCATGTACAGAGCCATGCTGCTCCTTCTTAGTACATTCTTTACATCCAGCCACAGATAACTGATTGATGTGAGGGCCAGTGTTGACAACCTGACTTTTTATTATTTCTAGATAGCTTTTCAAAACTCAAGGAAAAACAATAATTTTTACAGACAAATTGGAAAACCATAATAACTCATTAAGATAATCAGTGATACATGTCTACAGCCCAGAATTCTGATATAGACATCAGTTGCATTCAGTGTGACCTGTAAAATGCTAATAATTATGGTCAAAATAATCTGTTGAAGTTTCTTTAGCCTCCAAAACAATCACAGATGCCTTAATTTTTTTTTTACAGACAGGACATCAAAGTGCCTATTTTTACAGACTGTCCTAGAATTTCTGAATGGTTGGCAGTCCAGGTGAGTGCAGGGTACAGGTCTCCGCCAATCTAAAATGGATTTATAATAGATAGATAGGTCACTGATATGTCAATCCCAGAAAATTCCCTTAAAGGGCAAATCCCAGTCCCTCAAAGACTGAATGGAGCAGAATTTGAGCATGTGCACCTCCTCTCCATTCAAGACAGGACTCTGCAGAGTCTGATTCCTGTATTCCATTTTCCATATCTTGGGATCACAGGTGGTCAGACCCCCAGTGATCAGTAAATTATCCATTATCCTTGGGAATAACTTGTTAGGGTGGTCTGAAGACCCTCTAGGATATCAGATGATTGCCCAATTAGGTGTAGCTTAGATCGAGGCAGGATGGTGAGACGAAATGGACACAGGAGACAAGTCTCTGGTTCCAAAGTCATCTAATCTTTAATCAATTCCAGCCAGCTTATATCCACTGCTGGATTGGGCGAATACATGTATTAGGTCATGGTGTTTTCCAGAACATATTAGTAAATCATTTATTACAGTATATACATCTTGTCACTCACTTCATAGGTCATGTCAGCTTGACCATTGGTTATCTTATGGAAGAGTTTTCCTAGTCACCAGATATTCCATTTGGTGGACCCCAATTATAGTCATTAGTAGAGTTGAGCGATACTTTCCGATATCCAAAAGTATCGGAATCGGAATGGTATCGCCGATACCATTAAAATATCGGCGATACCCGATACCGATACCGGACGTCCCATGTAAGTCTATGGGAACAAAATATCGTAATTAAAAAAAAACTTTATTTCCTTGTAAACACTAAATATACACACATAGAATACATATATATATATATATATATATATATATATATACATGTCATTGTGACATATATATATACATATATGTATAGTTTATACACTTCTACATAGTAAAATATCCTCTGATTCAATTGCCGGGTAAAGCCGGCTTCTGTGAAAAGACAGAAGCACCCGACATGAAATGACACTTGGTGTACATAGGGTTAACCATGTCTTTTCATGTCCTTTGCTATCTGATTTGCACAAACAATTACATCAGTCTATGTGTGCAAAATTTCACACCTGTAGGGGTTAATTAAAGGTGTAAATTCGTTGTAAAAAAACGGACTTTTTTGCTACGAATTTACACCTTTAATTAACCCCTACAGGTGTGAAATTTTGCACACTTACACTCATGTAATTGTTTGTGCAAATCAGATATCAAACTACATGAAAAGACATGGTTAACCCTATGTACACCAAGTGTCATTTCATGTCGGGTTCTGCATTTTCACAAAAGCCGGCAATTGAATTAGCGGCTATTATACTATGTAGAAGTGTATGAACTATAAATATAAATATATATATATATATATGTGTCACAAATTCAATGACATGTATATATATATGAGGTGTAAAATTGCTGAAAAAAAAATGCGTGGGCTCCCGCCCTATTTTCGCAACCAGACAGACAAAGCCAGTGAGTGGGGGCAGATAATAATAGCCCAGAGAGGGACCATTTTTTTTGGCCCCCCCCCGGCTACTTAACATCTGCCCCCAGACACCCCAGAAAGGGCAAATCTCTAATTAGATTTGCCCTTTCTGGCACTTTGCCCGTCTATTCCCATTGCCCTGTAGCGGTGGCGAATGGGTTAATAAGGGGTTAAAATGACCTTGCAATTGAAAGGTCACTTTAAGCCAGGTTAATAATTGAGAGCTGTCAATTAGACAACTATCAATTATTAATCCTATTGTATGAAAGAAAAATCAAACACACACACTTTAATAAAAAAGAAGTTTAATGAAATAATCACACAGTTTTTGACCATATTTTATTTACCTGCTAAAACCATTTCCTGTAATAAAAATAAAATAATAAAGCAAAATTATTCTTACCAATCCGATGCACAGTCAGGTCCCACGGTGTAATCCTTCAGAAAGGGTTAATGTTTACTGCAGGGACCGCAGCTGATGCTCCAGCCTCACAGTAAACCCCCAAATGAATGAGCTCCTCTCCTGGCTGACAGGAGAGGAAGTGGAAAGCTTAATTGATTGCTTTCCACTTTCACTTCAGGTCAGCCAGGGACACCATCAGTGACGTCAGAGGGAACTGATTAACAAAAATAGGGGTTCCCTTCGAAAAAAAAATGGCGTGGGGTCCCCCCTATTTTTGTTAACCAGCCAGATGAAGCAGACCGCTGAGGCCTGGATTTTCAGGCTGTTAAGGAGCCAAGATCCATGGACCTTGCCAGCCTGATAATACCAGGCCACAGCAGTCTGCATATCTTGGCTGATTAACAAAAATAGGGGATCCCCTCGAAAAAAATTGGCGTGGGGTCCCCCCTATTTTTGTTAACCAGCCAGATGAAGCAGACCGCTGAGGCCTGGATTTTCAGGCTGTTAAGGAGCCAAGATCCATGGACCTTGCCAGCCTGATAATACCAGGCCACAGCAGTCTGCATATCTTGGCTGATTAACAAAAATAGGGGATCCCCTCGAAAAAAATTGGCGTGGGGTCCCCCCTATTTTTGTTAACCAGCCAGATGAAGCAGACTGCTGAGGCCTGGATTTTCAGGCTGTTAAGGAGCCAAGATCCATGGACCTTGCCAGCCTGATAATACCAGGCCACAGCAGTCTGCATATCTTGGCTGATTAACAAAAATAGGGGATCTGTAATGTAAGGAGTACAGTTCATATAGTGTCTTGTGCTTGGGTGCGATGAAAACACAGGAGTCACAGGTTTGATATAGAAGGTCTTGTATTACTTCATACAAGTGGCAATAATAGTCACACAGTTTGCAGATACAAAAGCAGGAGACACAGCAGGCCAGAGTAACTTAAGCTCAGCAATCACTCTCACAACAGGTTCAGGATCTCTTCTCTGTTACCATAAGTCCATGCAAACGTGGATTTATCAAATAGCAAGGTTCCAAAGTCCACGAGTGTTCCAAAGTTCCACAATAGGAAATAACTGGAGTACAAGGTCCAAGGCTTCCAGGAGTCAGGTCACAGGTTCACTGCAGGCTTGATTCTGAAGCACTGATTGCTCAGCTGTGGCTGCTTAAGAAGCAAGAGGGAGAGAATCAAGGCGGGAACATGCAAGCTGGAAACTCCATATTGACTGAGGGCAAGACAGCTGCAGCAAGACAGAAAGTAAAATGGCTGACGGAAAAACTGAGTTTCAGGAACATGTACACAGAACCTTACATTACTCCCCCCTTAGGGACAACCTCCGGATGACCTCAGACCAGGCTTGTGTGGGTACCTCTGATGAAACTGACGGAGCAAGCGAGGAGCATTAACGTTATTGACTGGCTCCCATGAATTGTCCTCCACTGGGTAGCCCTGCCATTTAATCAAATATTGTAACTGATTTCTATACAACCTGGAATCTAGAATCCTTTCCACCACAAATTCTTCCTGACCATCGACTAGCACTGGGTCAGGGCAAGGAGAAGAACGTCCAGGAAACGTATTGGGTGTCGCAGCCTTTAGTAGAGATACATGAAAGACAGGGTGGATTCTCATAGTTCTGGGCAGTTGAAGACGACAAGCGACAGCACTTATAATTTTACTGATTTTATAAGGTCCAATGTATTTATGTCCCAACTTAGATGATGGAATTCTTAACTTAAGATTTCTGGTTGACAGCCAGACCAGGTGTCCTACCTTGAAAGCTGGTGCAGGTTTACGAAATTTATCTGCGGCTTTCTTGTACCTTTCCTGAGCCAATTCCAGATTTCCCTTTAGAAGATCCATATTCTTTTGTAAAGACGTGATTCTTTCAGCCACTGCTGGCAAAGGCGTTTCTATGGGAAATCGAGGAAGAATATTAGGATGATAACCTAAATTGGAGTAAAAAGGAGACTGCTTAGTGGAGGCGCTCTGAGAGTTGTTATAAGAGAACTCAGCCAGTGGAAGTAGATCCACCCAATCATCCTGTAGGTGGCAGATAAAGCAGCGAAGATACTGCTCCAGGGTCTGATTGGTTCGTTCCGTCTGTCCATTAGTCTGAGGATGAAAAGCAGAAGAAAGGTTCACTTTAATGTCCAATGCTGCACAGAAATTTTGCCAAAACCTTGAAGTGAATTGCACCCCTCGATCCGAAATAACCTCATCTGGTACTCCATGTAAACGAAACACATTTTTAATCATCAAATCTGATGTCTGTCTTGCAGTGGGTAAGCCGACACAAGGGATAAAATGAGCTGCTTTTGTTAAACGATCAACCACCACTAGAATGGTGTTCTTCCCTTGAGAGGTTGGTAACTCCACAATGAAGTCCATAGAAATGGATCCCCACGGGCGGGACGGGGTGGGAAGAGGTTGCAACAGACCAGTTGGTGAGGAGCGAGGTGTTTTGCATCTTGCACAGACTTCACATGAAGTGACATAGTTTAAAACATCCTTCCTGCAAGTGGGCCACCAAAAGAAACGAGAAAGAAATTCCTGTGTCTTTAGAATTCCTCTATGCCCAGCTATCTTGGAATCGTGAATGAGTTGCAATACTCTTAATCTGACTGTTTCAGGAATATACAGACGTTGTCCCTGAATCCACACACCATTCTTAAAGACAAGACTTACGTCCCTTGGGGTTGTGCCAAAAAGGAATCCGCATGGTATGCTTCCTTGATGTCCTTAAGTAGGTCTTGATTATGAATCACTCCCAGGAATCTAGAGTCAGGAAGAATAGTCTTAGGAGGAGTAAGTGGACGTGTCTCTGCTGAATAAATCCTAGAGAGTGCATCAGCCTTTCCATTGCGCGATCCTGGTCTATAAGAAATGATAAAATTAAATTGGTTTAAGAAAAGATTCCAGCGAGCCTGGCGAGGAGTCAGGCACTTAGCCGACCTGATAAATTCAAGGTTACGATGGTCTGTCAGGACGACTATTTGCTGTGCATCTCCCTGAAGAAGGTGTCTCCATTCTTTGAAGGCGGCAATAATGGCCAACAACTCTCTATTGCCCACATCGTAGTTCCTCTCAGCCGAAGACAACTGCTGGGAAAAGAAGGCACAGGGATGCAAAACATTCTTCTCACCTGTTCTCTGAGAGAGTATAGCTCCAACGGCACAGTCTGAAGCATCCACCTCTATTATGAAGGCAAGTTCGGGGTTGGGATGTACTAAGATAGGTGCAGTGGTAAATTTATCTTTTAGACGGGAAAATGCTTCCTGGGCTTGGGGAGTCCAGGAGAACCTAGACTCTTTCCGGGTAAGTTGGGTGATAGGTGACACTACCTCAGAGAAATTCCTAATGAAACGTCTATAGAAGTTGGCAAACCCAATGAAGCGCTGCACCTCCTTCACATTTCTAGGACTTGGCCAATCCTTGATGGCTTGGGTCTTGCTTCCATCCATACTAATTCCTTGTGTAGACAGTACATACCCCAGAAATTGAATTTCGGTCCTATGGAATTCACACTTTTCAAGTTTGATGTAAAGATGATTTTGTCTTAGACGTTCCAAGACCATTCTCACATGTCCATGATGTTCCTCTGTGGAGTTAGAAAAAATTAGAATATCATCCAAATAAATCACCACGAATGTATCTAGGAGATCCCTGAAGATGTCATTCACCAAGTGTTGGAAAGTGGCTGGGGCGGTACTCAGACCAAAAGGCATAACTAGATATTCAAAGTGTCCATAGCGTGACCTGAATGCAGTCTTCCATTCATCCCAGGTCTAATACGGACTAAGTTATAGGCCCCATGGAGATCTAGTTTAGAGAAAATTTTGGCATGTCGCACTCTCTCCAATAACTCAGGGATTAAAGGCAATGGATGACGGTTTCTAATAGTAACCTTATTGAGTTCCCTATAGTCTACGCAGGGTCTCAGAGATCCATCTTTCTTCTTTACAAAGAAGATGGGTGCACCTGCAGGAGATGAAGAGGGGCGTATGAAGCCCTTGGCTAGATTTTCGTCTATGTAATCCTTTAAAGCCTTTAGCTCGGGCCCCGCCAGGGGGTAGATCTTACCAAAAGGTATCTTTGCTCCAGGCAATAATTCAATTGGACAATCATATGGACGGTGAGGGGGAAGCTGGTCAGCGTTCTTCTTGTCACATAAATCCACATAGTCCTGGTATACAGCTGGTAGTTCAGGGACTGACATGGTTCCTTTAGGAACAGAGCAAGCTGAAACTTTTGGACTCATCTGTTTCTCTGGAAAGTGTAATTCATTGGTCTCCCAGTTAATGGTAGGATTCTGAGCCTGCAGCCATGGTAGCCCTAGAATAATGGGAAAGTGGGGAGAAGAGATAAGCATAAAGGACAGTTTCTCTTGATGATCTTTACCCATAAGAACCCTCAAAGGCTCTGTTTCCTGATCCACTGGTCCAGAGGTCAGCAGGGAGCCATCCACAGTTTCCATCTGTACTGGAGTAGCCTTCTTCACTGAACGTATCCCCTGTTTCAGAGCAAAGGAGACATCCATAAAATTTCCACTTGCCCCTGAGTCGATCATAGCAGAGCTAGACACCCAAGCTGAGTCAACCCAGAGTTTGATGGAAAGAAAGCAATGAGAATTGTTTTTCTTACAACTCAGCTGGGACACCGCTGAGGAAACTTGAAAAATTGCAACGTTTACACAGTCAACGTCCTCAGAAGTAACGGAGTTTAAGTCCGAGAAATCAAGATCTGTTGCTGCAGATCTCTCTGGAGCCTGAGGCTCGGACCTAACAGATCCCCTCTCGCAACACTCACAGTGAATGAGTGCTGCAGTAGTCTTACGAGAACGGCTGGGGCAGTTTATAATGAAGTGCCCTGACTTACCACAATAGAAACATAGATTCTCCTTAAAACGATGTTCCTTGCGTGCATCACTAACC
>JARQOD010000006.1:355547561-355622565 GCA_033576555.1 Oophaga sylvatica
AGATAGAGAAGGCAGGGGTCCTAAAATACCCTTTGGGGGAACCCCCACAGATAGGGGAGGTTTGGGGAGGGGGTGTGTGGGGGGGAGACACTGAATTTGGTCTTTAGTATGAGGAGATTCAAAAAAGGGGCCAAGCTTGAGCCCAGGGATCAAAGCATTGCAGTAAGGGAATAGTCACTGTGTCGAAGGCAATGGGACAGGTCTAGGGGGGAGAACAAAAATTGTTTTGCTTGGATTTGTTTTTTAATAGGTCATTGGTGATTTGGTCAGGGCAGTTTCAGGGAGGTTGGGGCCCAGATTGTAAAACGGTCAAAGGGGGGCGGGGGTTTTAATTGGGGAAGACATTCAAATGAATGCGTTTTTCCCAGTAGTTTTGAGGCATAGGGTAAGGTATGGATGATGTTTAGAATAAGAATGATCAAGGTGGGGTTGGGATGGGGTGATCGGGGCATTTTTAAAAGAGAGGGAAATCCCGTTGTTATGATGATTGAGGGAGGGTTGGGGTTGGAATGAAGATTGTGGTAAGGTTTAGATGAGGGGGGAGGGGATTTGTCAAGTTCACAGGTGGAAAGATGTGATTTGCAGAAAAAGATAAGTTGATCTTCCGTAATGGGAAAAAGGGGTTTTAGAGGGGGAGGGTTGAGTATTATAAGGGGGGCGTGGAACTTTTAGTAAAAAGTTTAGATAATTTGTCAATTTTCTGTTTAAAAAATGGGGCAAGTTTCAGCGAGAGGGGGAGCGAGGGGGGGGGTTTGGGGACATAGGAGAGAATAAAAGTGTTAAATCGTTTAGAGTTGTGAAACGGGAAGGGAAAGAAAATGAAATGTTTGTTTCCTGTTATATAGACTGGTTTTGAAAATTTGCGAATGTTCAAATTTTTGCCAAATTTCAATTTTTTCCAAAAAAACCCCACAAGTCATATCAAAAAATTTTACACATCATAAAGTCCAACAGCACGAAAAACATTTCAAAATCAAGGATCCATTGAAGTGTTCCAGATTATTACCACAGAAAATGACACTGGTCTGAATTGAAAAATGTGACCTGGTCATGATGGTGAAAAACAAGATTTAGGGGTTAAGGGTTACAGCTGTATGTCTATTTAATTATGTAATATTATAATTTATGTACATGTGCTCGTAGGGTTAGCAGAGGAGAGGTACTGTGATGTGGATGCTAGTAAATCTTGACGCAGCTATCCCTACAGAGTGCAATGTACTTTTAGAGATTCTTCATTCACTGAGACCAGTGAAGCAGAATAACTGCAGCATTCAGGAGCAAAAGAATGCAATGGAGGAGATAGAGTCCATACTGTATTTTCGGATTATATTCATTATTCATATTCTTCATCAGTACATCTCAGCTTATTAGTGCATATTTTAGCATATGTTTAATAGTCTCATTTATAAATGTAGCAGATGTTTGCATGTTTTTTAATACATTAAGACACATAAGGGTCAAAACGGAACATCCTCTAAATCATTCTTAAAAGTGCCATATGGCAGCTGTATAACAGGACATGTACCCACAAATAAATAATCAAGTCTCTTACCGACTGTAGTTTCTGTTCTTTAAAAAGTCCTGGCACAATTACATAGGCATGTGAATGTGGGTATTAAATGCATGATGTTCACTGAGCCATATATTTCATGATTTAATCATAAAATCAGTATGCATGAACACAATGTAAGCTTTACCAAAGAACAAAATGTATGATAGAAAAAAAGTAAAACAGCAATAGAGTATGTCTAAGCCCTTTTTCACACATCATGTGTCCGATACGTGTGATGACACATTTCACACGTACCGAAGAAACTTAAACACATAGACCCATTCACATGAATGGATCTGTGCACATGTCAGTGTGATTCCAAGAACCCATGGGCAAAATATGCTGACATGTCCATTTTTTAACAGCAATATGGGCTGCAAAACATCCCGCACACAGATGTCATCCGTGTGACACTTTCCGGCATCTGAGAAGCAGCGGTACAGTTAGCGCTGTTCCTCGTGCTGAAGAAGACAGCTCGCATCATTCTCCCTTGCACTGCCAGCGATTAGCACAAGCAAAGGAGAATGATGAGAGTTATATTCAACTGATAACAGCATCAGCAGGCGATGGCTGATGGGATTATTACTCCCATCAGCCTACATCTGCTGCCGCTAATAACAGTGAGAGCAGATGGCGGCTGATGGGAGAATTCATCAGACGCCGCCTGCACTATAAAAACATTTAAAAAATGCAGTGGGTTGCCCAAAATTTTTTTGATAACCAGTCAGGCAAAACTGACAGTTTGGGCTGCTCAGCTGTCAGCGTTAGCAAGGCTGGTTATCAAGAACAGAGGGGTCCCCATGCATTATTTAAATAAGTAATTGTAAAAATATGGCTTGGGGTCCTCTCATTTTTGACAACCAGCTTTGCTAAAGCAGACACCTGGGGACTGGTATTCTCAGGCTGGTAAGGGGCCATGGATATTGAACTCTACCAGCCTAAAAATAGCATCCCACAGCCGCCCAGAAAAGGCACATGTATTAGATGTGCCAATTCTGGCACTTTGCCCAGCTCTTTCTACTTGCCCTGTTGCAAGTGGGGTTCATATTTTTGGGGTTGATGTCACCTTTGCATTGTCTGGTGACATCAAGCCCACGCTTAGTAATGGAGAGGTGTCTATATGACACCCTCTCCATTACTAATCCTACAGTTGTATTGTAAATAAAGACATAGCGAGTATAAAGTATTTTATTTCACATCAAAACAAAACACACTTTTCCATTTTTGTTTAAAAATAACAAACACAGTTATCCTCACCAGCACCCATTTCATTTAAGCCAATGTTTCCTGTAATAGAGCAAAAATTAAAAAAATCAAAATCCCTACCTGCTTGATGTTCTGACCCATGCCGTAATCCATGTCTGGGAATTAATAGTATTTAATATGGATGGTGTCAAGATGCAACTGTCCAGGCTGAGAACCACTGATGAATGAGCTGCTTCGAGAGCAGCATCATGAGGAGCAGTGACCTCATACAGGTTACCACCGGTCACTGAGGCTGCGTTCCCAGCCGGGCTGAACTGCGGTGACCTCAGCACCAAAGAAAAAAATCACTGATTCATCACAGTTCAGCTCAGAGAGTTCACTTCAGATCTTTGATCTTTGCCTCCTGCTGTCGCTGTTATTAGTTGAATATAACTCTCATCAATCTCCCCTGCTTGCGCTGATCACCAGCAGAGCAGGGGAGAATAATGCGAGCTGTCTTCAGCACCCGGCGCCAGGGAACAACGATAACTATACCGCTGCTTTCCTGGAGCCGGTACGTGTGTACTGATGCAGCACATAGTAACATAGTATTTAAGGTTGAAGGAGATGTTAAGTCCATCTAGTTCAACCCATAGGCTAACATATTGATCCAAGAGGAAGGCAAAAAAAAAACATGAGGCAAACACTAAGCTCCACATTGGGAAAAAATTCCTTCCCGACTCCACATACGGCAATCAGACTTGTTCCCTGGATCAACACTCTATCAAGGAACCTAGTATACAGTGCCTACAAGTAGTATTCAACCCCCTGCAGATTTAGCTGGTTGACAACATGCGGAATTAACTTGGCATTGTGACATTTGTACTGTAGATCAGCCTGGAAGTGGGAAATGCACTGCTGCAAAAATTTTTTGTTTTAATTTTTTTTTTTTTTTTAAAAACGTTAAAAGTTAATTCAGAGTGTCATTTATTATTCAACCCCTCAAACCACAAGAATTCTGTTTAGTCCCCCTAAAGTATTAAGAAGTATTTCAGGCACCAAGAATAATGAGCTTCTGTAAGGTTCTATGTATATATTCCTGAAACTCAGTTTGTTCGTCAGCCATTTTACTTTTGTCTTGCTGCAGCTATCTTGCCCTCAGTCAAAATGGAGTTTCCAGCTTGCATGTTCCCGCCCTGATTATCTCCTTTGCTTCTTAAGCAGCCACAGCTGAGCAATCAGTGCTTCAGAATCTAGCTGCAGTGAACCTGTGACTTGACTCCTGTAAGCCTTGGACCTTGTACTCCAGCTATTCCTACTGAGGAACTCTGAAGCACTTGTGGACTCTGAACCCTGCTCTTTGAAAGACCCACGTTTGCATGACTTACGGTAACAGAGAAGAAGATCCTGAATCTGTATTGGAGAGTGATTGCTGAGCTTGGATTACTCTGGCCTGCTGTGTCTCCTGGTTTCTGTTCTGCAAACTGTGGACTATTTCTGCCAACTTGTATGAAGTGATACAGGACTTTTCTATATCAAACCTGTGACTCCTGTGTTTTCATCGCACCCAAGCACAGACGCTATATGAACTGTACTACATACATTACAAGATTCTGAAGCAAAAAACGTTAGTGTCTGCTGGGTCTGGAAGGCTGTGTCTGCTGTACTGTGGATATCAGACGTCCGGTTGTACTTTCTGTGATGACAGTGGTTGTGACTTCTCACAACCATTCCAGGTGACAATTCCCTTAGGTTTTTTCTTTTTGCAGTGTTACCACAGGTAAACACTATTGTTTTTTTTTCTCTCTTTCTCTTTTTTGTCTGCTGTAACTCTGGATATCAGATGTTGGTGAAACTTTCTGTGATGATAGGTGGTTGTGACTTCTCACACCATTCCAGGTGAGCAGTTCCTTAATTTTTTTTTCTCTCTGCAGTGTTGTCACAGGTGAACACTATGTTTTTTTTCTCTCCTCTTCTTCCAGTAATCCTGTCTTAAAAGATCTGGAAAATGGAGGCCCGCATAAAGGAACTTTGCGGAGTGACTGATATTATCCTTGCAGATTTGCAGAATATAAAGACCCGTTTTACAAATCTACAGGACCTCAATAATCACAATTTTCAAGTGGTTGGACAGACTACCCAGGATTTGCGAGCCAGGATTGAGGTTCTAGAGGGGCGAGTCCAGGCTCCTGCCGTAGCCCCGAGTGCTGGGATTCCCAAGTTGCCCCCTTTTCGTTTTGGCGGTGAACGTGAGAAATTCAGGGATTTATTAATCAATGCAATCTTTTTTTTTCTGCACATGCTTCACAATTTCCCACTGAACGATCTAAGGTGCTTACTATAATTATGTTGCTTACCAACAAGGCTTTAATGTGGGCAAACCCTCTGATTGAGACTGAGGATGATTGTTTGAATCACCTTGATGATTTTATTTCAGCCATGGGGCAGGTGTTTGATGACCCCAATCGAGGTGCAACAGCTGAAGCAGCCATGTTAGCTTTGCGCCAAGGTAAGCACTCGGTAGCTGAATATGCCTTGGATTTCAGGAGATGGGCCCTTGATACCACCTGGGACAGTTCCGCCAAAAAATCTATTTTTCGAAAGGGGTTATCTCCACTGATTAAGGATGAACTTGCTCGTGCCGACCCTCCCACTGCGTTAGGTGACTTTATTAACTACTGCATCCGTATTGATACTCGTCTGACTGAACGCAGGCAAGAGAGATGGTTCGAAAGCAATCGTACTAACCTTTTCCTACCTTCCTCTCCAGCTAAGGAATCTTTGAGTAGGATTACACGGGAACCTGAACCTGAACCCATGCAGGTAGACTCTTTACAACGACGGGTTAGTGATGCACGCAAGGAACATCGTTTTAAGGAGAATCTATGTTTCTATTGTGGTAAGTCAGGGCACTTCATTATAAACTGCCCCAGCCGTTCTCGTAAGACTACTGCAGCACTCATTCATTGTGAGTGTTGCGAGAGGGGATCTGTCAGGTCCGAGCCTCAGGCTCCAGAGAGATCTGCAGCAACAGATCTTGATTTCTCGGACTTAAACTCCGTTACCTCTGAGGACGTTGACTGTGTAAACGCTGCCATTTTTCAAGTTTCCTCAGCGGTGTCCCAGCTGAGTTGTAAGAAAAACAATTCTCATTGCTTTCTTTCCATCAAACTCTGGGTTGACTCAGCTTGGGTGTCTAGCTCTGCTATGATCGACTCAGGGGCAAGTGGAAATTTTATGGATGTCTCCTTTGCTCTGAAACAGGGAATACGTTCAGTGAAGAAGGCTACTCCAGTACAGATGGAAACTGTGGATGGCTCCCTGCTGACCTCTGGACCAGTGGATCAGGAAACAGAGCCTTTGAGGGTTCTTATGGGTAAAGATCATCAAGAGAAA
The DNA here is from genome assembly GCA_033576555.1 of Oophaga sylvatica. Taxonomy (NCBI): domain Eukaryota; kingdom Metazoa; phylum Chordata; class Amphibia; order Anura; family Dendrobatidae; genus Oophaga; species Oophaga sylvatica. Next base: position 355,553,695 of record JARQOD010000006.1, read on the forward strand.
CTGTCCTTTATGCTTATCTCTTCTCCACACTTTCCCATTATTCTAGGGCTACCATGGCTGCAGGCTCAGAATCCTACCATTAACTGGGAGACCAAGGAATTACACTTTCCAGAGAAACAGATGAGTCCAAAAGTTTCAGCTTGCTCTGTTCCTAAAGGAATCATGTCAGTCCCTGAACTACCAGCTGTATACCAGGACTATGTGGATTTATGTGACAAGAAGAACGCTGACCAGCTTCCTCCTCACCGTCCATATGATTGTCCAATTGAATTATTGCCTGGAGCAGAGATACCTTTTGGTAAGATCTACCCCCTGGCGGGGCCCGAGCTAAAGGCTTTAAAGGATTACATAGATGAAAATCTAGCCAAGGGCTTCATACGCCCCTCTTCATCTCCTGCAGGTGCACCCATCTTCTTTGTAAAGAAGAAAGATGGATCTCTGAGACCATGCGTAGACTATAGGGAACTCAATAAGGTTACTATTAGAAACCGTTATCCATTGCCTTTAATCCCTGAGTTATTGGAGAGAGTGCGACATGCCAAAATTTTTTCTAAACTAGATCTTCGTGGGGCCTATAACTTAGTCCGTATTAGACCTGGGATGAATGGAAGACTGCATTCAGGTCACGCTATGGACACTTTGAATATCTAGTTATGCCTTTTGGTCTGAGTACCGCCCCAGCCACTTTCCAACACTTGGTGAATGACATCTTCAGGGATCTCCTAGATACATTCGTGGTAATTTATTTGGATGATATTCTAATTTTTTCTAACTCCACAGAGGAACATCATGGACATGTGAGAATGGTCTTGGAACGTCTAAGACAAAATCATCTTTACATCAAACTTGAAAAGTGTGAATTCCATAGGACCGAAATTCAATTTCTGGGGTATGTACTGTCTACACAAGGAATTAGTATGGATGGAAGCAAAACCCAAGCCATCAAGGATTGGCCAAGTCCTAGAAATGTGAAGGAGGTACAGCGCTTCATCGGGTTTGCCAACTTCTATAGACGTTTCATTAGAAATTTCTCTGAGGCAGTGTCACCTATCACTCAACTTACCCGGAAAGAGTCTAGGTTTTCCTGGACTCCCCAAGCCCAGGAAGCATTTTCTCGTCTAAAAGATAAATTTACCACTGCACCTATCCTAGTACATCCCAACCCCGAGCTTGCCTTCATAATAGAGGTGGATGCTTCAGACTGTGCCGTTGGAGCTATACTCTCTCAGAGAACAGGTGAGAAGAATGTCTTGCATCCCTGTGCCTTCTTTTCCCAGCAGTTGTCTTGGGCTGAGAGGAACTACGATGTGGGCAATAGAGAGTTGTTGGCCATTATTGCCGCCTTCAAAGAATGGAGACACCTTCTTCAGGGAGCTGCACAGCAAATAGTCGTCCTGACAGACCATCGTAACCTTGAGTTTATCAGGTCGGCTAAGTGCCTGACTCCTCGCCAGGCTCGCTGGAATCTTTTCTTAAACCAATTTAATTTTATCATCTCTTATAGACCAGGATCGCGCAATGGAAAGGCTGATGCACTCTCTAGGATTTACTCAGCAGAGACACGTCCAATTACTCCTCCTAAGACTATTCTTCCTGACTCTAGATTCCTAGGAGTAATTCATAATCAAGACCTACTTAAGGACATCAAGGAAGCATACCATGCGGATTCCTTTTTGGCACAACCCCCAAGGGACGTAAGTCTTGTCTTTAAGAATGGTGTGTGGATTCAGGGACAACGTCTGTATATTCCTGAAACAGTCAGATTAAGAGTATTGCAACTCATTCACGATTCCAAGATAGCTGGGCATAGAGGAATTCTAAAGACACAGGAATTTCTTTCTCGTTTCTTTTGGTGGCCCACTTGCAGGAAGGATGTTTTGAATTATGTCACTTCATGTGAGGTCTGTGCAAGATGCAAAACACCTCGCTCCTCACCAACTGGTCTGTTACAGCCTCTTCCCACCCCATCCCGCCCGTGGGGATCCATTTCTATGGACTTCATTGTGGAGTTACCAACCTCTCAGGGGAAGAACACCATTCTAGTGGTGGTTGACCGTCTAACAAAGGCAGCTCATTTTATCCCTTGTGTCGGCTTACCCACTGCAAAACAGACATCAGATTTGATGATTAAAGATGTGTTTCGCTTACATGGAGTACCGGATGAGGTTATTTCGGATCGAGGGGTGCAATTCACTTCTAGGTTTTGGCAAAATTTCTGTGCAGCATTGGACATTAAAGTAAACCTTTCTTCTGCTTTTCATCCCCAGACTAATGGACAGACCGAACGAACCAATCAAACCCTGGAGCAGTATCTCCGCTGCTTTATCTGCCACCTACAGGATGATTGGGTGGATCTACTTCCATTAGCTGAGTTCTCGTATAACAACTCTCAGAGTGCCTCCACTAAACAGTCTCCTTTTTACTCTAATCTAGGTTATCATCCTAACATTCTACCACGATTTCCCATAGAAACGCCTTTACCAGCAGTGGCTGAAAGAATCACGTCTTTACAGAAGAATATGGATCTTCTAAAGGAAAATCTGGAATCGGCTCAAGAAAGGTACAAGAAAGCAGCAGATAAATTTCGTAAACCTGCACCAGCTTTCAAGGTAGGAGACTTGGTCTGGCTGTCAACCAGAAATCTTAAGTTAAGGATTCCATCGTCTAAGTTGGGACATAAGTACATTGGACCCTATAAAATCAGTAAAATTATAAGTGCTGTTGCTTGTCGTCTTCAACTGCCCAGAACTATGAGAATCCACCCTGTCTTTCATGTATCCCTACTAAAGGCTGCGACACCCAATACGTTTCCTGGACGTTCCTCTCCTTGCCCTGACCCAGTGCTAGTTGATGGTCAGGAAGAATTTGTGGTGGAAAGGATTTTAGATTCCAGGTTGTATAGAAATCAGTTACAATATCTGATTAAATGGCAGGGCTACCCAGTGGAGGACAACTCATGGGAACCGGTCAATAACGTTAATGCTCCTCGCTTGCTCCGTCAGTTTCATCAGAGGTACCCACACAAGCCTGGTCTGAGGTCATCCGGAGGTTGTCCTTAAGGGGGGAGTAATGTAAGGTTCTATGTATATATTCCTGAAACTCAGTTTGTTCGTCAGCCATTTTACTTTCTGTCTTGCTGCAGCTATCTTGCCCTCAGTCAAAATGGAGTTTCCAGCTTGCATGTTCCCGCCCTGATTCTCTCCTTTGCTTCTTAAGCAGCCACAGCTGAGCAATCAGTGCTTCAGAATCTAGCCTGCAGTGAACCTGTGACTTGACTCCTGTAAGCCTTGGACCTTGTACTCCAGCTATTCCTACTGAGGAACTCTGAAGCACTTGTGGACTCTGAACCCTGCTCTTTGAAAGACCCACGTTTGCATGGACTTACGGTAACAGAGAAGAAGATCCTGAATCTGTATTGGAGAGTGATTGCTGAGCTTGGATTACTCTGGCCTGCTGTGTCTCCTGTTTCTGTGTCTGCAAACTGTGTGACTATTTCTGCCAACTTGTATGAAGTAATACAGGACTTTTCTATATCAAACCTGTGACTCCTGTGTTTTCATCGCACCCAAGCACAAGACGCTATATGAACTGTACTACATACATTACAGCTTCACATGTGTGGATTAATGATCTCTTTTGCCAGCCTTTTCTGACTATTTAAGACCCTCCCCAAACTTGTGAACAGCACTCATACATGGTCAACATGGAAAGACAAAGGAGCATTCCAAGGCCATCAGAGACAAGATCGTGGAGGGTCACAAGACTGGCAAGGGGTACAAAACCCTTTCCAAGGAGTTGGCCCTACCTGTCTCCACTGTTGGGAGCATCATCTGTAAGTGGAAGGCTTATGGAACTACTGTTAGCCTTCCACGGCCTGGACAGCCTTTGAAAGTTTCCTCCCGTGCCGAGGCCAGGCTTGTCCGAAGAGTCAAGGCTAACCCAAGGACAACAAGGAAGGAGCTCCGGGAAGATCTCATGGCAGTGGGGACATTGGTTTCAGTCAATACCATAAGTAACGTACTCCACCGCAATGGTCTCCGTTCCAGATGAGCCCGTAAGGTACCTTTACTTTCAAAGCGTCATGTCAAGGCTCGTCTACAGTTTGCTCATGATCACTTGGAGGACTCTGAGACAGACTGGTTCAAGGTTCTATGGTCTGATGAGACCAAGATCGAGATCTTTGGTGCCAAGCACACATGTGACGTTTGGAGACTGGATGGCACTGCATACGACCCCAAGAATACCATCCCTACAGTCAAGCATGGTGGTGGCAGCATCATGCTGTGGGGCTGTTTCTCAGCCAAGGGGCCTGGCCATCTGGTCCGCATCCATGGGAGGATGGATAGCACGGCCTACCTGGAGATTTTGGCCAAGAACCTCCGCTCCTCCATCAAGGATCTTAAGATGGGTCGTAATTTCATCTTCCAACAAGACAACGACCCAAAGCACACAGCCAAGAAAACCAAGGCCTGGTTCAAGAGTGAAAAAGTCAAGGTGTTGGAGTGGCCTAGTCAGTCTCCTGACCTTAACCCAATTGAAAACTTGTGGAAGGAGCTCAAGATTAAAGTCCACATGAGACACCCAAAGAACCTAGATACTTTGGAGAAGATCTGCATGGAGGAGTGGGCCAAGATAAATCCACAGACCTGTGCCGGTCTGATCAGGTCTTATAAAAGACGATTATTAGCTGTAATTGCAAACAAGGGTTATTCCACGAAATATTAAACATAGGGGTTGTATAATAATTGACCCACACTTTTATGTTTAAAATTTATTAAAATTCAACTGAGCAACATAACTTTTTGTTTTGTAAGATTTATGCTTCTGTTAATAAATCCTACTCTCGTTTGCAGTTTGAAGGCTCTAACTTATTTGCATCTTATCAAACCAGCTAAATCTGCAGGGGGTTGAATACTACTTGTAGGCACTGTATATACCCTGTAACATTATACTTTTCAAGAAAGGCATCCAGTCCCTTCTTAAATTTTAGTAGTGAATCACACATTACAACATCACACGGCAGAGAGTTCCATAGCCTCACTGCTCTTACAGTAAAGAATGTGCATCTGTGATTATGATTAAACCTTCTTTCCTCCAGACGTAGAGGATGCCCCCTTGTCCCGGTCTCACGTCTAAGAGTAAGAAGATCATTAGAAAGGTCTTTGTACTGTCACCTCATATTTATACACTATAATAAGATCCCCCTAAGCCTTCGTTTTTCCAAAGTAAATAACGCCAAGTGTAATAACCTGTCCTGGTATTGCAGACCCCCCAGTTCTCTAATAACCTTGGTCGATCTTCTCTGCACTCGCTCTAGTTCAGCGATGTCTTTCTTATACACCGGAGACCAGAACTGTACACAGTATTCTAAGTGTGGTCACACTAGTGAGTTGTATAAAGGTAAAATTATGTTCTCCTCATGAGCATCTATGCCTCTTTTAACTATTAACCCCCAAAGGTGATTTGCACATTAATGACCAGGCCAATTTTTACAATTTTGACCACTGTCCGTTGTTGAGGTTATAACTCTGGAACGCTTCAACGGATCTTGGCGATTCTGAGAATGTTTTCTCGTGACATATTGTACTTCATGTTAGTGGTAAAATTTCTTCGATATAACTTGTGTTTATTAATGAAAAAAATGGAAGTATGGCAAAAATTTTGAAAATTTAGCAATTTTCAAACTTTGAATTTTTATGCCCTTAAAAAAGAGACATATGTCACACAAAATAGTAACTAAATAACATTTCCCACATGTCTACTTTACATCAGCACAATTTTGGGACAAAAATTTTGTTTGTTAGGAAGTTATAAGGGTTAAAAGTTGACCAGCGATTTCTAATTTTTACACACCATTTTTTTTTAGGGACCAGATCACATTTGAATTCACTTTCAGAGGTGTAAATGACAGAAAATGCCCAAAAGTGATACCATTCTAAAAACTGCACCTCTCAAGGTGCTCAAAACCATATTCATTAAGTTTATTAACCCTTCAGGTGCTTCACAAGAATTTTTTGAATGTTTAAAAAAAATGAACATCTAACTTTTTTCACACAATAATTACTTCAGATCCAATTTTTTTTTATTTTACCAAGGGTAACAGGTGAAATTGGACCACAAAGGTTGTTGTGCAATTTGTCCTGAGCATGCTGATACCCCTTTATGTGGGGGGAAACCACAGTTTGGGTGCACGGCAGAGCTCGGAAGGGAAGGAGCGCCGTTTGACTTTTCAATGCAAAATTGTCTGGAATTGAGATTGGGCGTCTTGTTGCATTTGAAGAGCCCCTGATGCGCCTAAACAGTGAAAACTCCCCACAAGTGACACCATTTTGGAAAGTAGACCCCCCTAAGGAACTTATCTAGATGTGTGGTAAGCACTTTGAACCCCCCAAGTGCTTCACAGATGTTCATAACGTAGAGCCGTGAAAATAAAAAAGTCATAATTTTTCCACAAAAATGATCTTTTCGCACCCAATTTTTATGTTACCAATGGTGACAAGAGAAATGGTGACAAGAGAAATTGTACCTCAAAAGTTTCTGCTCATGTTGTCCTGAGTACGCTGATAATGTATATGTGGGGGTAAACCACTATTTGGGTGCATGGCAGAGCACGGAGGAGAAGGAGCGCCGTTTCACTTTTTCAACGCAAAATTGGCTGGACGCCATGTCGCGTTTGGAGACCTCCTGAAGTGCCTAAACAGTGGAAACCCCCCACAAATGACACCATTTTGGAAACTAGACTAAGAGTAACATGAACACAAAAGTTATTGTGGAATTTGTCCTGAGTATGCTAGTACCCCATATGTGGGGTTAAACCAGTGTTTGGGAGTATGGCAGAGCACGGAGAGGAAGGAGCGCTGTTTGACTTTTTCAATGCAAAATTGGCTGGAATTGAGATTGTCGTGTTTGGAGAGCCCCTGATGTACCTAAACAGTAGAAACCCCCCAATTCTAACTCTAAACCTAACCCCAACACACTCCTAACCCTAATCCCAACCCTAACCATAACCCTAACCACAAACCTAACCCTAACACACCCCTAACCCTAATCCCAACCCTAACCCTAATCCTAACCCTAACCCTAATGGGAAAATGGAAATAAATACAGTTTTTTATTTTATTATTTTTCCCTAAATAAGGGGGTGATAAAGGGGAGTTTGATTTACTATTTATAGCGGATTTTTATAGCTGGTTTTTATGTTTGGCAGCTGTCACACACTAAAAGACGCTTTTTATTGCAAAAAATAGTTTTTGCATGACCCCATTTTGAGAGCTATTTTATTTCCATGTTTTGGCCCACAGAGTCATGTGAGGTCTTGTTTTTTGTGGGACGAGTTTACATTTTTATTGGTACCATTCTCGGGCACATGACATTTTTTGATCACTTTCTGTTCCGATTTTTGGGAGACAGAATGAGCAAAAACCATCAGTTCATGAATTTCTTTTGGGAGGGGCATTTACACCTTTCTGCGTGTGTTAAAATTGATAAGGCAGTTTTATTATTCGGGTCAGTACGATTACAGCGATACCTCTTTTTTTTATGGTGCTTTTGTATAATAAAAAATTTTATAGAAAAAATAATTGTTTTTGCATCACTTTATTCTGACATCTATAACTTTTTTATTTTTTTCATTGATGATGCTGTATGGTGGCTCATTTCTTGTGGGACAAGATGACGTTTTCAGCGGTACCATGTTTATTTATAACCGTCTTTTTGATCGCGTGTTATTCCATTTTTTGTTTGGCGGTATGATGATAACGTTTTGTTTTTTACCTTTTTTATGGTGTTCACTAAAGGGGTTAACTAGTGGGACAGTTTTATAGGTCGGGTCATTACAGATCCGAAGTTACCAAATATGTGTACATTTATTGTTTAGATTTTTTTTCAAATATTTATTTAATGATAGAATACATAGTGATTTTTTTATTATTATTTATTTTTTTTAAATATTTTTACAATTATTTAAAACATTTTTTTACTTCATTCTTTGTTTTACACTTTGTCCCACTATGGGACAATCATTTTGTGCAAGCTGATCGCTTCTATAGCATGCAGATGAAGCAACATCTGCATGCTACAGAAGCTGTCAGCCCTGCATGTAATTTACACTGACCTGAGAGACTTCCTGACATGCACTGCACGTGACAGGAAGTTTCTCAGCTCTGGAGACTCGGATGTTGTCATGATGACATCAGGTCTACATGGCAACGATCGGGACCCCACGGCACGCCATGGAGTCTCCGATCCAAAGGCAGAGGGGCTGCCAGCCCCTCTGCCGGCTCCGGAAAGCTGCGATATTCTTTATTCGCAGTATTCGGGGGGTTAAAGTGCCAGGAGCGGTCTGTAACCACTCCTGGCACTCAGTGCGAGGTGTCAGCTGTGAGAATCAGCTGACACCCAGCCACAATCAGCCGCACTCCCCCCATGAGCACGGACAATTGCCAGTGACGTACTATCCCATCGATGGGCCGACAGGCCCAGAGCACACGGACGAGATAGTACGTCAGATGGCTCAGATGGCAGAAAGGGTTAAAGGAATTGACAGAGTCTTTGTTGGACCTCAGGGAGGCAACTGGAAGTGCCTCCTAACACAGAAGGAAACAAAATGGATCTACAAACTTAATCTCATATATCTGGACTGAATGATCATATCAGCTTCGCACCATTTTTGCCACACTAGTTCTTGATATGTTTTCCTTGCTCTTTTGCCCCCTTTCTCCTTTTTTCTCTTATTCATTTTTCACAAATATTCATGTGAATGCACACTCATGCGATGATGATAATAAGAATCATCAAGTCTCCATTCCTCATTCCCTTAATTCTTCCGTGTCTGAGCTGACTTTTAAACTGATATGTTTTTTATTACTGGTTTTATTATGTGTTGTTTGGTTTGTTTTTTAACTTTTTCTTTCGATTTTTATTTAGGAGTTCCACTGTTCAAATTACACATTTCTGGATATGCCCCATTGAGGTTTTTGCATTTTTTGCAGTCTAGGTTTTCCTCGGTGCTACATTGGGACAACTACAGTGGGGGAAATAAGTATTTGATCCCTTGCTGATTTTGTAAGTTTGCCCACTGACAAAGACATGAACAGTCTATAATTGTTAAGGTATGTTCATTTTAACATTGAGAGATAGAATCTCAAAAATAAAATCCAGAAAATCACATTGTATACATTATATACCGTATATACTCGTGTATAAGCCGAGATTTTCAGCCCATTTTTTTAGGGCTGAAAGTCCCCCTCTCGGCTTATATGCGAGTCATATACAGGGGGTCGACGTGGGAGGGGGAGCAGGGTGTCGGATGATACTCATCCCTCCGCCGGCGTGTCTCTGCAGCCTCCCTGCTTCTCCCACGATCTCTGGCTCCTTCCTGCAGCGGTCACATGGTACCGCTTATTAAAGTCATGAATATGCACATATTCATGACTTTAATAAGCGGTACCACGTGACCGCTGTAGGACGGAAGAGCTGCGGAGACCGCCGGGAGAAGAGGAGACTCTGCAGAGACGCGCCAGCGGAGGGGTGAGTATAGCGATATTTACCTGTCCCCGTGCCACCGCTGCTCTGCTCCCTCGTCTGACTCCTCTTGCTGTGAATGTTCAGGCAAAGTCCGCGATGACGTCGTTAGTGCACGCTGCGCCCCTGCCTGATCATTCACTGCCGAGGACCCGGAAGAGAGAGCAGCGCGCAGCGGTGGACCGGTCCAGTGACAGGTAAATATCTCAGGTGCCGGGGTGCTGAGCGAGCGGTGACACCAGCACCTGTCCCCCATAGCGCGCCGGTGTCACCGCCTGCTCAGGACACCGGCACCTGGCCCCCAGCGACGAGAGGTGAGTATGTAAATTTTTTTTTCTTTTGCAGCAGCACGGCAGCATAATAATCTGTGGAGCATATGGGGCATAATCTGTGCAGCATATGGGGGGCATAATCTATGAAGCATATGGGGCATAATCTGTGGAACATATGGGGCATAATCTGTGGAACATATGGGTGCATAATCTGTGCAGCATATGGGGGCATCATCTGTGCAGCATATGGGGGCATAATCTATGGAGCATATGGGGCATATTCTGTGGAGCATATGGGGGCATAATCTGTGCAGCATATGGTGCATAATCTGTGGAGCATAAGTAGGCATAATCTGTGCAGCATATGGGGGCATAATCTGTGGAGCATATGGAGGCATAATCTGTGGAGCATATTGGGCATAATCTGTGAAGCATATGGGGCAAAATCTGTGGAGCATATGGGGGCATAATCTGTGGAGCATATTGGGCATAATCTGTGGAGCATATGGGGCATAATCTGTGTAGCACATGGGGGCATAATCTGTGGAGCATATTGGGCATAATCTGTGGAACATATGGGGCATAATCTGTGGAGCATATTGGGTATCTGTGGAGCATATGGGGGCATAATCTGTGCAGCATATGGGGGCATAATCTGTGGAGCATCATATGGGGGCATAATCATTTTTCACCCTAGACTTATACGCGACTCAATAAGTATTCCCAGTTTTTTGTGGCAAAATTAGGGGGGTCAGCTTATACACGGGTTGGCTTATACATGAGTTTATACGGTAAATGTATTTGCATTTTGCAGTGAGAAATAAGTATTTGATCCCTCTGGCAAACAAGTCTTAATATTTGGTGGCAAAACCCTTGTTGGCAAGAACAGCAGTCAGGTGTTTTTTGTAGTTAAGAAAAAAAAGGACTTGTTTTTCCAGTGTCTGGTAAAATAGTTCTTTCTTTATTTTTAATCCATTAAAAACTTGCAAAAATTACAATGGTTGCATAGACAGGGCGGGGGAGCAAGATGCGTTTCGAACTCCACAGCGATACTACTGACAACGGAGGTAATCCTCCGCTGTGTGTATCCCTCCGCCGCCGGGAGAAAATGACGTCACATCAGTTCATTCTCTCACTGGCAATGCTGGGTGAGATAATTCCCATGCAGCATTGCCATAAAGTGAGAGAATGAACTCAGGCAACCTCAGTGATGCACTGCAGGAGCCATTGTCTCCTGTCAGTTCATCACTGGGAGGCTCTATAGAGCAGTGACATCACTTGGTGTTACTGTTCTATAGGGGAGATCGTCGTGGGACATTCGTTATTAATTGGACTGCATCAGACAGGGAGTATATGGTTGGTTTATTTTTTTACTTTTTATTACAGGAGACCGACGGCATCGCATGGATTGGACGTTCAATAAAAATATGAAAACCGTGTTGTGTTTTATTTCATTAAAATACTTTATTCTTATGTGTGTGTGTTTTCTTAACCCTTTATTAATATAAGATTAATAATGGATAGGCGTATTATTGACGCCTCTCTATTATTAACCGGGCTTAATGTCACCTTACAATAGCAAAGTGACATTAACCCCTTATTACCCCATATACCACCGCTACACGGGAGTGGGAAGAGAGGGGCTAAGTGCCGGAATTGGTGCATCATACAGATGCGCCAATTCTGGGGCGGCTGGGTGCTGGTATTTTTAGCCAGGGGGGTGCGCCAGTATCCATGGCCCCTTCCTAGGCTATGAATATCAGCCCACAGCTGTCTGTGTAGCCTTTCTGGCTATAAATTATTGGGAGACCCCACGTCATTTTTTTGGGGGGTCCCCCTATTTTAATAGCCAGTAAAGGCTAGCTGCGGGCTGCTATTCATAGCCTGGGAAGCTCCATGGGTATTAACCCCATCTCAGCCTAGAAATATTGGCCCAAGCCATCGGCTTTCACCCTCTGGCGCAGAAAATTGTGCAGGAGCCCACGCCATTTTTTTTCAAATTAACGATATTGGGTGAAGATTTTATGTGTGTCTGTGTATCTTCAAATATTTATGTACCATTCTAGCTATCTACAGTCATGGACAAAAGTTTTGAGAATGACACAAATATTAATTTTTACAAAGTCTACTGCTTCACTTTTTCTAATGGCAATTTGCATATACTCCAGAATGTTATAAAGAGTGATCAGCTTAACAGTAATTACTTGCAAAGTCAATATTTGGCTAGAAAATGAACTTTATCCCCCAAAACACATTTCAACATCATTGCAGCCCTGCCTTAAAAGGACCAGCTAACCTCTTTTCAGTGATTGCTCCATTAACACAGGTGTGGGTGTTGATGAGGACATGGCTGGAGATCAATCTGTCATGATTAAGTAAGAATGACACCACTGGACACTTTAAAAGGAGGCTGGTGCTTGGCATCATTGTTTCTCTTCTGTTAACCATGGTTATCTCTAAAGAAACATGTGCAGTCATCATTGCAATGCACAAAAATGGCCTAACAGGGAAGAGTATCGCAGCTAGAAAGATTGCACCTCAGTCAACAATCTATCGCATCATCAAGAACTTCAAGGAGAGAGGTTCCATTGTTGCCAAAAAGGCTCCAGGGCGCCCAAGAAAGACCAGCAAGCACCAGGACCGTCTCTTAAAAGTGTTTCAGCTGCGGGATCGGGCTACCAGCAGTGCAGAGCTTGCTCAGGAATGGCAGCAGGCAGGTGTGAGTGCATCTGCACGCACTGTGAGGCGGAGACTCTTGGAGCAAGGCCTGGTCTCAAGGAGGGCAGCAAAGAAGCCACTTCTCTCCAGAAAAAACATCATGGACAGACTGATATTCTGCAAAAGGTACAGGCAGTGCACTGCTGAGGACTGGGGTAAAGTTATTTTCTCTGATGAATCCTCTTTTCGATTGTTTGGGACATCAGGAAAACGCCTCATTCGGAGAAGACAAGGTGAGCGCTACCACCAGTCTTGTCTCATGCCAACTGTTAAGCATCGTGAAACCATTCATGTGTGGGGTTACTTCTCAGCCAAGGGAATCGGCTCTCTCACAGTCTTGCCTAAAAACACAGCCATGAATAAAGAATGGTACCAGAATGTCCTCCAAGAGCAATTTCTCCCAACCCTCCAAGAGCAGTTTGGCGATCAACAATGCCTTTTCCAGCATGATGGAGTGAGCCGCCCGGCAGTGCCGTGGGGTACTCGGCACCGAGCCCGTTAACCTCTATGGGGAATGTCACAGTAGCTGCAGCTCGGTCCGTGGCCCTGGGCGCTCACTATAAATGGGGATATTTACAGGGGATTAGTGTTTGTGTAGTTTGTCGTGACGCCACCTGTAGTACCTGGTCAGGGTGACCAGCGCTGCTGTGCAGGTCCTCTGGATGGGATGGTGTTGTGCAGCTAGATGATAAGTCTTCTACAGGTAAGACTGTATCCTCCCAGGGCAGGCAGATGAAAGGTAAAGCAATGGTGCAGGAGAGATGTAGCAGAGTGGAGTGTGCATCGCTAGAATAATCAGAAAACAGTTCTGTTGCAGTTTCAAAGGTTTACTCACAGTCTGTTATGCGCAGTACAGATTCCAGCCGGGCACTGTGTCCTTCCAGTGAGTAGTCCAGCAACCCTCAGGTAGATCGGTCACACTCCCAAAGACTCCCTTTATGTTCCTTTCCGGCTTCTTGGTGCTACACTCCCTACTCCTTCTGCACCTCTCTACCACAGAGCCCTCGGACGAGGTAGTATTGGATCCTTTCAGTTTACAGGTACGACCCGATGTCCCGGTGCACGGCTCTCCTCTTCACGGAGACCGGGACACCGTCGGATGCCTGGACGTACTTGATCCCTAGGCTTCCTCCCGGATGAGAATATGGTAGCTAGTGGCCCTTGAAGAGTCCCACTATACTCTGTGTTACTAGTGGCGTTGAACTGACCCACCAGTCTAGGGACCGTTCCCCGATGTTTGCCTGGTCCTTCCTTCTTCAGGATGGGGGCACAGCTTCAATTGCTGTCTCTGCCCTGGACCCCATCGCTCTCTTCAGCATGGCTCCCTGAGGTGAACTCAGAGGAGCTGCAGGTCAGCCCAGTACCCACACTGGCTGCCTGACACAAACTGAAACTCTCTTCTAACACACAGCAGCCTAATGCTGCAGCTGACTCCACCCACCCACTTCTACACCCTTTCCTAACCAGCCTGATGCTCAGCACTGGCATGATGTGTGTGGATGCGGTGATGGAGTCAATGGGGTGCTTCCTCCTTACCTGAGAGTCAGGTGTCACACCTCTGGGTGAGATGCAACATCTCTGTGGCGACTGGACCATCAGGGCGCCACAGGAGCACCTTGCCATAAAGCAAAGGTGATAACTAAATGGCTCAGGGAACAAAACATAGAGATTTTGGGTCCATGGCCTGGAAACTCCCCAGATCTTAATCCCATTGAGAACTTGTGGTCAATCATCAAGAGATGGGTGGACAAACAAAAACCTAAAAATTCTGACAAAATGAAAGCATTGATTGTGCAAGAATGGACTGCTATCAGTCAGGATTTGGTCCAGAAGTTGATTGAGAGCATGCCAGGGAGAATTGCAGAGGTCCTGAAGAAGAAGGGTCAACACTGCAAATATTGACTTGCTGCATTAACTCATTCTAACTGTCAATATAAGCTTTTGTTACTCATATGTTTGCAATTATTATATTTCTGTCTGTGATAAAAACATCTGTCAAACACACATAAAAACCAGAGGGCAGCAGATCATGTGAAAATATAATATTTGTGTAATTCTCAAAACTTTTGGCCATGACTGTACTAGTTTTGAAAATGTTTATATCTGAAATTACTTAATGTGTTATAATTTCGCAAGATGTATGTGAGTGGAATTTTTCCAGACTTATGCATTTATTATCAGACTTCTCACCCACTCTTTGTGTGCATATTGTAAGAGGGCATATTGTGGCGTTATTATTGCCAGCTTGCAAAACTTTTGTATTTTTAAGATTGCTTTTACTTACAGTTTGCCATTCTTGTTTGATTAATTATATATTATATATGGTCCAGGCCTCCCATCAATTCACCTCATCTGTGGTTTTTCTTCGCATTTAATACATATATATTATATCATGTCAATTTATTTTTATGGTTTATTTAATAAGGTGTGATTTTATATCTTTATTTAGTCTGCATTTAAAGTAATTTCTTTTTGGTATCTAATATCTAATCTGTATCTTCACCGTTCGAGTTTCATTCCATTGCTTCTTGTGTTTCCATGTGCAAATTAGAATAAGGTCGGGGTCACACCAAACGCATGGAAAATCGGTCCGAGCCTCCCTGCCAAGAATTAAACAAGTGTTCTCCGTATAGTCATCCATGTGTCACGTGTTTGCAATGCGATGATGCGATTTTTTTCCCACTCATGTATCAATATGACATCCGTATGACATGCATATGGCTTTACATTTCTCACTGATTTTCCCCATTGAATTAAATTCAATGGGCTGAAATGAGGAAAATGTGTGCGTATTTGTCGCAAGCTAGACGGATGGCATCCACGTTTTTCTCGCACCCATAGGCTTGCATTGGCAAGTCTTTGACAATATACGCGTACAATCGCAGCATGCTGTGATTTTACACTCACGTCGAATGTGCCTGAGAAAAAATACGGTGATGTGAGCTGCCCCATAGATTAACACTGGTCCGAGTGCTATATAATGTTTTCTCGCATAGAACTTGCCCGTATTCTACGGTAGTGTGACACCAGCCTTAGTATGATCCCTTTACACTGTGACATCCCTTCAGATATTTGAAGACAGCAATTAAGTCTACTCTTACTTTTCTTTTTTGCAAGCTAAACATTCCCAGATCATTTAACCTTTCCTCGTAGGACATACTTTGCAGTCCGCTCACCATCCTGGTCGTTCTTCTCTGAACTTACTCCAGTTTTTAAATTTTTTTTAAAATTTGATGCCGAGAACTAAACACAGTATTCCAGATGAGGCCTGTCCATGGAGGAGTAGAAGTAGTAGTTTTGCAGAGGGTCAGAGTGTGTGTTTGTTGTGGTGTTTCATGTGACACGGTAGCCGATGGGAGGAGGTAATAACGCGCTTCCTGCGTGTGCATGTTAAATGCCGCTGTCAGCGTTTGACAGCGGCATTTAACGTGTTAACAGCTGCAGGTGGCTGTTCCGGGCACATGTCAACTGATCAGATGTCATGTACCGGAAAACGTGCGGGATCATTGCCGGAGCCCGCACCAAACAGGGACAGGTGTCCAATGACGGACTCTATCCGTCATTGAACGTTTAGGGGGTAAACATAGGTAGGACAAATAAGGGGCAGAGTGTAATTTATTATGCACCTTAACATATGGTTTGCACTAGTTACTCATATTTTTACTTCAATAATTAAAAGTTATGTTTTATTTGGGTTGGTTTAAATTTGGTGTTAGGCTACAGAGTTTAAAATATTAGCTAATTCCTACAAATATAATTGAGCAATTTTGGTATGAACTATAGACTGCACTCTCATCTCCCTTAGAATTTGCATCCAGAGCTTATGTATTTATTTATTTTTAAAGGGGACATTTTCATTGAGATGTGTAATGGCCTCTCTCTGCTCCCCTGATCTCACTGCAGAGCTGTGTGTGACTATACCTGACACATCTGAAGGTTCTTCTCAGTGATTCAGCTTCCATCTCACAGGCAGCCAATGATAGAATACCGCAGAGCTGTGAGAGCTACAGCTGCTAATATGCCTGCAATGAGACAAAATTCAGATCTATTGTTCTATGTTAGTTACCTTTCTCACACTGGTAATACCTCCTTTCATTTACAAAAATCTCTGGATGCAGATTCCCATGCAGATCAGTGTCTGGCCCATGGATCTTAACAGATAATTTACATATAAGAACAACATGGATTTTTCTGGAATAAGACATCAGATCGCAGATATCGAGGTATCATTTTATTCAGCTTCCTATGACCCACATGATTAGGCCGGTTGATTCTACTGACAAATACCCTTTTCTTCTGCATACAGTTTGTCCATGTAAAACAACCTTTAAATGAGCACCATATAATATGTTAATTGACCCTAATGCTTTTCTTTTCGAATTATGAAAAATGTAAATAAATGAATAAATATAGAGGTTGACTTTCCATTCACTCTTTTAGTTGCCCAGCTACAGTAAGTTCTCACATTATTTTCACATAATCAGACAATGACAGACTTATTTAACACAATTACTTGGGGTAAAGGATAACATCTTCACCTGTCTCTATTGTCTCATTATAGGAACGAGTTAGCAACAGTTGTGATTAATGTCACCGTGGTATCAGTATCTGCATAAGCAGTAGTTTTAATTGTGTATTTGTCTCTCTTAGATACTGCACATTTCAGCTCAGAACAAACAGTGCGAACCCACAGCTGTTGCTTTATGATAAATGTTGTAATCTAATTGCCACTCCAATGCCCAATAGACACATACAAGTCATGCTGCAGCGCTTATTTAATAACACGCTACATAAAAAATAAAGTCATCTGACTCTTACAGCATCTTTTATTAGGCGGCATTAGACACTTGTAGCAGCAGCTGTTCTTACAATTGTCTTCTCTCAAAAAATGTCAAAATAACATTAAAATGCATATTACTAAACCTTCGAGAGCAAAACTTGTATTTCTGCAGCAGATGTTCCCTGATCCTTATTCATAGATAGTTTTATAAAATAGTATTCCCTATACCTCTGTTGTCATGTCAGTAGAAGGAGGTATATTGTCATGGATAATAATCTATGCTATTGGGTTCCAATGACTATATTATAGGCAGTCTTTAATACCCCAAACATAAGTTAAACAGAGTACAATGCTATAAAGGGGACTTATCCCCTATAAAAAAATGCCTTTGGTACTTCTGCCTCTGTACGGTTTTTACTCGGCTTGCCTGACCACGCTCCCACCACTTGGTCGTGCCTGTGCTTCTGATTTGTATAGCTTCTCTGTGTACTCAGTCTCACGTCCCTCACGAGCTCCCTCTGGGGAAGGTTGCGCTACACAGCAGTAGTCTAAGGCTGTGGTTCCACGGTCCGGAACCACAGCGCTTTGGACGGAGCGGAATTCTAAGCCCCGCCCCCTTTATGACGCGCGATCTTTCCGGAGGTGTTCAGGACACCTCCGGAACACCTCCGGAAAGAGCGCAGGGCTACATAGCCCTGTGTTAATTCTGTTGTGGCGACGCACCGTCGCCGCAATACGCGAGGACATGCTGCGGTCTAAAAAGACGCGCCGCATGTCCGTTTACGCAGGTCTGCCACCTGCGTATTGTTACGCATAGTGGAGACGGGATTTCTTGAAATCCCCTCCACTATGCTCTAACATCTGGACGCTGCGTGTTTGGCGCTGCGCCAGCGCACAGCGCCAAACACGCAGCGTTTCCTGACCGTGGAAACTCACCCTGACAGCTCCCATCTGGTTTTGACCTATTGGCTTGTTTCTGACCACGGGCTTGCTGAGACCTCTGGTTCTTGTATGACTGATTATTCCTAACTCAGCTTTGGATGTTTTTGCTGCCACCTGGTGGTGGTGTTGGCTGCTGCAGTGCAGGCTTGTCCTGAGCACACTGGCCTGCATTTCAGCTGCTTTACATTATCATCCAAAGTTTTAATTTGCTATGATCAAAGCTAGCTAGCAGAAGGGCCGTGCCTTTCAGACATCAGTTTTTCCACATATGAATTCTATCCTGTTTGGGGAAAGAACTCAGACCTTTGGTAGCTCCACATTCAGAATCGCACAATCTATCAACATAAAAAAATGAACACAATCGCTAAACGGCGTAACGAGAAAAAAGCCAAAACGTCAGAATTACAATTTTTTTTGGACACCGCAACATTTAATTAAAATACCACCAAAAATGTATAATTAAAAATGTCAGCTCGGGCGCAAAAAATAAGCCCTCAACCAACCTGAAATCATGAAAAATTGAGACGCTGTTGGTATCAGAATATGACACAATTTTCTTTTTTTATACAAACTTTGGATTTTTTTTTCACCACTTAGATCAAAAAGAATCTAAATATGTTTGGTGTCTGTGAACTCGTAATGACCTGGAGAATCATAATGGCAGGATCGTTTTAGCATTTAGTGAACATGGTAAAAAAAACAAACAAACAACTGTGGGATTGCACTTTTTTTGAAATTTCACCACACATGGAATTTTCCTCCCGTTTTCCAGTACACGATATGTTGAAACCAATGGTGTTGTTCAAAAGTACAACTTCCCACAAAAAACAAGCCCTCAAATGGCCATATTGACCAAAAAAAAATAAAAAGTTATAGCTTTGAGAAGAAGGGGAGCAAAAACAAAAACAAAAAAAAGAAAGTACCTCCTGTGGTTAATCTGTTCCCACTCTGTAAACATGATATGCTTTACATCCATACTGTGTTGGCCCAGGCCGTTTACATGACATACTGCATCAGGACTTGTTGCCGTTGCCATAGTCGCTGCAATATGTGAAGAGTGGAATTTCACTTTGTTGGCACATCGCATATCAACCTGTTAACTGGCATGGACAAAGACCTCTGTATCGATGCAAGTCGATGACCTGAATGGTACGAACAGTGGAAATGAGCACACAGCTTCCGTGCATTCTGCTGCAGCTCACACAGGCCAAGATAGTAGCGGAGAACATGCTGTACCACCAGGTTGAGGATGTGAGCCATGCAAGGCACGTGTGTGAGCTTGCCTCGGCATAGTATTCGCCACCAGGTTTGCACCGTTATTGGACATGGCCTTCCCTGGGTGCTGTCTTCGCAGCCATTGCTCAAATTCGGCATGGAGAGCTGTCCACAAATCTTCAGCTGTATGACTGCAATCTCCAAGGCATATCAATTTTAACACTGCCTGATTGAGGTGAGCCCTGCCTCATTAAGGCAGAGGTTGAGGATGTAGGTGGAGACCATAGTGGAGGTAGAGGAGGAAGCAGAAGCAGTGGAGGAAGTGTGAAATATAGAAGTTTGTCCTGCAAGCCTTGGTGATTCCAAGACTACTTGTGGAGCAGCACCTTCCACCGCCTGCCCCCACAGCCACCAAAGTCACCCAGTGCCAGACAGCAAGATGTAACACCCTTGGCCATGCTTACTCATCCAACTGACTGTGGTGAAATGCACTCTGGCAGACATATATTTAGTCAAGGAATGGGTGGTGTTGTCTGTGAAATATATTTAGTCAAGGAATGGGTGGCGTTGTCTGTGACATGCTGGTGTACCACAGGCACAGCTTTCTTAGAGAAGTAATGAAGACTGGGCAACTGGTAGTGGGGAACAGTGATGGCCAACAGCTTTCTGAAACCGTCTGTATCTAACAGGCAGAAAGGCAGCATTTCCATGGCCAACAGATTGGAGATGGTGGACTTCAACTTCTTAGCTTTGTCATGTGTAGGAGGAAATAATCTTTTACGTGACCACAACGGCGGGATCGTGGGTCGGCAGAGGGAGCGGAGTACAGGGAGCCAGACAATCTATTGGACTGTGAGGGAGGTGCAGGCGGAGATGTTACGGTGGATTGATAAAGTTGTGGTGTGCTCATTCTCTGAGATCAGTCAAAAATAGCAGGCATGTCCACTTCCATTACAGCTGATGGGCTCTCACTCAGCCTGACTGGAGCGGGTAAAGAACCCTAGTTTCTGCGGTCGGAGACCTGCGTCGCAATACTTGGCATGGTAATAGAGGAGGTGGAAGAAGCAGCAGATGCGATTGATGAGGTGGCTGATGGTTGTTGAAGTCCGCTGGTCCACATTTTAGCACAGTGGGATTCCCTGAATAACACATGTTGATTGCGCATGTTAAGGTTCATGCATGTAGTAGCCAAATTATTGCACTTTTTCCCTCTACTCAGTTTTTTTTGCATAGTTTGCAGTTTACGTGAGTTCGCTCATCCTTTATAGTGTCAAAAAAGGCCCAGGCTAAGCAACCCTTGCTGTCCCTGTGAGCTGCAGACCCACGAATGCTGCTGACCACAGCATTGCTCATCGTGTCTACAGCACGACGTGTCTGTGCCACACGGCACAACGTAACCTCCTCATCCTTCTCCTCCACCTCCTCAGCTGATCTACTCAGCTTCATGCCTCTGTGTTCATGCCAACTGGGATCTGCCACCTCATCATAATCCTCTGTGTTATTACATTCCTTTCCCTGAGAGTCACCCTCCTCCTCTTAGTGCCCTGACAGCAAAGCACAGTCCACGTGAGCCTCAGATATCTGAGTCTCATCAGGATCACCTCCCCCGGGGGGTTAACGTCTGGTGACGAGGTTCAGGATACTGCTCAGACTCTACTTCATCCTGCACCGGATCCAAGCTAAAGAAAATTTTGGGCATCGGTGCAGATGATTTCCTCCTCTTGACTCTGTGAAGCTTTTTAGTATACTTCTGGTGCTCATGTATAGAATGTGTGAACAGCTCTGCAGACTCACCGATCTCTGGTTCCCTTCAGACAGTTGGGTGGTTGGAGAGCTGTGACACGGGGGGAAAGCAAGGATAATTAAGGTTCCACCTCTGTGGAATGTACTGGGTGTGATGTTGAGGTGAAGGAAGAGGAGGAGAGGCCACTTGAAGCTGCTCTTTCCATCCATTTGAACAAATGCTCTTCCTGGGCCTCATCAACAAGGTGTACCGTTGCCAAAGAAAGGTAATGGAGTAGCCTGTCCAGTAACAGAAGTTGTCAGTTGTCTTTGGACAGGACATATCGTTGTTGGTTCCTTAGTGCTTTCACAAACATTACCACCTAGCCCACGTACATCTTGAACACCAAGCCTAATCCCCCTTCCAACACGACCTCGCTTTTTCCCAGTCATGTTGCTCAGCTAGTGTTATAGGGGCACAGTATTAGCAACAAAAAATTGAATTTTTTTACTCTGCACCAGCTCTGCACACATCTGAATATCAGTGAAACTAAATGGTAAACTGAAATATGGCATTCTGAATTGCGTTAGTTACAAAAGAAAGAATTGCTCGAGTGTGGGTGAAGCCTGTATGACAAAGAAGATATGCTCTAAATAATTTTTTGAAATGATGTTAGTAAAAGAAGAATTTTTTTTCTGTGGATGAGGCCAGTATAACATAGACTAGATGCTCCAAACAATTTCAAAGTGAGATCTATACTACTGTATGACGTTAGTAACAGAATACATAAAGTTCGAAAAAAAAGTTTACAAGCACGTCGCTCCTCTGAGCTCTGCCAACCCCCTTCCTTCATCAAACACATGCCCCACGCTCATCATAAACCACCATAATCCTAGCCAAAGTGCTCAAATACTTTAGTGGCAAAGCAAATATTTTCCCGCACTTTTTACAGAATGTTACATATTTTTTCCGGTTTTATAAAATTTTGCTTGTGTTTCCGATCACGAATCCTTATGCGCCATATACGGGCCAAATTTATGTTTGGTGATCGTTTTTCGAACAAATTTGCTCATCACTAGAGGATAGGCCACTTGATGCAGTGCTTGCCATCCACTGGAGCACATGCTCTTTCTCAGCCTCATCTACAAGGCATACCGCTGTGCGACTGCCAAAGAAAGGGAGTCAAGTAGATAGGCCAGTAATAGATGTTGTCAGTGTTCTTTGGAGAGGATGAGACGGCATTTGTTCAATTGAGCTCACATTAATACCTAACCCATGTACACGTCGAACACCAAGCCTATACCCCATTCCACCACGACTTCGCTTTTCCCACTCATGTTGTAAGTAGCCTTCTCCTCTTGCAACCTGGCCTTCTCATCGGCCACTGAAACACAGTTTTAGAACAAACGATTTGGAGAAGCCAATTAGGCCTCGTGGCTGCACAACTGTATTGGGCATAACAATTTTTAAGTGAAAATCTGGCCTTCTGAATTACTACTGAAACACAGTTTTAGCACAAACGATCTGGAGTAGGTAATTGGGCCTTGTGGTTGCACTACTATATTAGGCCTAACGATTTTTATGTGGAAATCTGGTCTTCTGATTTGCCCCTGAAACATATAGACTAGATGCTCCAAACAATTTGAAACTGAGATCTCCCCTTCTGTAAAACATTAGTAAGATATGCTTTGCCACGACTCCTGTACTCATGCAGCCTAATGTCTCCCAAACATTTATTGTTGAAGTTGATGCATCTGAGGTGGGGGGTCGGTTATCTCAAGGACCATCTCCTAGTAAACGGCATCTATGAGCCTTTTTCCTCAAAAAAAATATCGCCGGACGAAAAGAATTATGATCTAGGCAATAGAGAAGCTGGCTTTTAAGGAGTGGGGTCATTTTTTTGGAGGAGGCAGTACACCTCGTATCCGCTAAATGTCTTAACCCTAGACAACCTAGATGGTCTTTGCTTTTTTACCAGGTTTAGTTTTATTGTAATTTACCCTCTTGGGATTAAGAACGTCAAAGAAGGGATCAGACTCAGATTTATGTTAGGTAACCCCTCTGCCATCTCCCTATCGCCAGGGTCTCCTTGTACATCTTCCCTGTTGTTGCACCGCACGCTGAACGTCCTTTCTTGCCCCAACATGATAATACCTTACACAGAGAGCATTTATAAAAGTAGGTGATGCAACTGTAATTAGGATTACAGCATAGGAGCGGAGTTGGTGTTTTTTGATTGATTACCCTAAGATGATAGAATACTGAAGGCTCAATAGCCTAAAAAGATACTACTAACAATGTAATAATGATGAGGAAATAATAAAGACACAATTTTTCTATAAGCCTGCATGAAAGGTGTCATAAGTAATTAAAAACTCCTCTGGATCTTGAAAATTGAAGCCAATCAGCAAATTTAAGCATCATATTCATTTTAAGCATTGTAAAATTAGTTAGGTTTAACTAATTTTGTCTCTGAACCAATTTGGCTGAAGAACACTATTATTAGGATGTTTTCACAGAATGAAGTTTTATCACCAGAACATTATCACTGCTAGGGCTTGTGCTCCTATGAGAGGTTGTCCGACCATGCCCCATCCTCTGATAAGCAGGTCACTGTCTGCTAAAAATGTACACCTAAATCTGTGATGTGGGTGGGGTTAGCTTTTCAGCTCTGCTACATCTAAAACCTCTGATTTTTCTACAACTGCAGCACCAAGTAAACTAAATAATACATCCTTGGATTCAGGGTCTCTTTTCCTACATTATGCACTCTCAGATGACGTAGCAATAACCTGATGACAGATTCCCTTTAAAGGCTAAAGCCCCCCATACACAATAGACAGCTGTCAGGTGAAAGATCATTCAGTCTCACAGCTATCTCCCTGCCGAGCACTCTTTTGTTCTGTTATGGAGACAGCTTATCTAGAGAGAACAAAAGGATTGTCAATTAAAAATTTCAACATGAGAATGGAAGTCCCCATACACATTAGACTGATGTTTATAGGGGGCCTTTATTTACATCTCTGCCTTTTTCTGATCCAGATGGAATAACTGCTTTTAATTCCTGGTCAACAGAGGCCAGGTTATGAAAACAGCTGAGCGCAGCTGTGCAATGCTGTTTGAGTCACTTCCATATTTACATACAGAAGTTTAAGGCAATCTGACACTAGGTTTCTGCTACCCCATCTGAGAGCCTGATTCCAGTGATGACTCTCTTACTGGGCTGCATGCTGCAGTTTTGATTAAGTCATTGTTATCTCTGCTGCACATTTACCAATTCTTAGAATGTTGAGTTCTGTATAACTCCGCCCTCATAGCTGATTGACAGCTTTCTGTGTAAACTGTGCATATGAAGAAAACTGCTAATCAGTGGTGGGAGTTATAAAGACAGCATGAAAATATAAGGCTACGTGGCAGGTTTACTATTCCTATTGTGATAATCTCCTGCTGATAAAACAGTGATTTAATTAAAATTACAGCAAACGGCCCAGTAAGTGACACATCAGTTGAATCAGGGTCTCTGCCTGTTGAAATATGTTTGGTGCAACAACTCCATTCCTGTCTATGAGTGTTTTGTTGCTAGATTTGTATGCTGTCTATAAAGTTAGAACAAAAAAACTCTCTCAGAGGCTCACACAGGAAGAGCATGTGACTGTATTTCCTGTTTTCCTGTGTCTGTGTATGAGAGAAGTAGCCTGCTGTAGATGCTGCACAGATAGAGACGCACAAATAATTTATTCCTGATCTATTAACCCTTAACGACCGCCGATACGTCTTTTAACGGCGGTGAATAAGGGTACTTAAACCACAGCGCTGTTAATTAACGGTGCTGTGGAAAAAGTATATAGCGCCCCCCAGAGTCGGATTTTTTCTGGGGTCTCGGCTACCGGGGGTAGTGGTGTGTAGCCCTGGTGTTAGGCACACGCAGTACCCTGGAGAGTGTGTGGAGAGATAGCAGTTTAATGCTCAATACCCATTCACTCAACATACACTAGACACACCCTTAGGGTAGTGTAGTTACTTGTGAGGGAGTGGTCAGGGTGTATATTTGTTGAGTGATTAGCGTAGTCAGTGTCCTGTCTTCGGACAGAGCAGACGTGTGGAGTCTAGCTGGGACTAGGAGGGAGGAAGCAGTCCAGCCTGGTTCTTCAGCAGTTCAGCAAGTGGAGGCCAGTAAGGGCGAGATATAGATCACCTCAGCCTGGTCAGAGCTGTACCTCACTTGAATACATTGACAAAGAAAGAAGAGCTTAGTGCAGAAATACTTCAGTCGCCTGTCCCAAGGACAGTGAAAGGTTCAGAGACGTGCTCTGCCTAGTGGATAACTGAGAATCTGTTAACTAACTCTGAAGGAAGAGAAGAAGGGAGTGATTATACGACTTTTTGCAAGTGTGAGTGTTTATGCTACAAGCGAGGACAAGGCGAAAGGCACAGTGGAAAGGAATATTTGAAAAGTGCTTTTGGATTGAAGAAGTCCTGCACATTGTAACCGGTCACTGGGGACCGAAGGATCACTATTAGCTTCAAGCATAGTGGTAAGAAAACCAGAGACTTACCGGTCCTTAGGTCGCGGTAAGCAGCCCCGAATAGTCGGTACGTAACTGGGGTCAGGGGGAGTGAAGACTTTGAGCCTGATCAGCAAGATAGGAATTCAGCTCTCTCACAGGAAGGCTCCGACCACAAAACTGACTGGGCAGTACAGCTATGGAATAGCTGGAGTTATAGAGGGAACTACGCTTCATGCTGGTTGTACTCATTGTTGTGAAAGGAAAGGAGGCCCCTAACTTGTCCAGCTGCTATCTCAAAACACACTCTCCTTGGATCAGCCTCCCTGGGACCTGCCTGAACATCTTACAAGTAAAGGTATGGAAAGACGCTGACCGTGTGAGACTGTGTTATTTATCTGCACCCGACTTCACTAACTTCATAGACTTTGAGGGACCAGTCCCACCTGTAGGGGACCCGACATCTAGCTGCCTCACCATCCCTCAGAGATCTACAGCAGCGCTGGTACAAATTACCAGAAGACTACAGGTGGCGTCACGAACTGTATATAAATCTATCCCCTGTAAATATATCCCCAACATACGCCAGACCGCCAGGGCCACAGACCGAGCCACCGCTACCTGTGACAAACCCCATAGACTTCCATGGGCTCGGCTCTGAGTACCCATTGCCCTGGTAACCCACAATTGTGGTGGCGGGTCAACACAGTGGAGACACCAAAGAATATGATTCGGGGCGGTTTTTACCGACCCCGCTTTTGTGATCACCGTTATTAACCATATAACGGTGACTGCAAAAAAAAAAGCCGCGATTGTGCTTTATCTTTCTCTCTCCTCTGATGTGATCGCACATCAGAGGAGAGAGAAATAGGGTCCCCGGTACTTCCCGGTGTCCCCAGACCCTCCTGCCTCCTCCGGTGTGCACTGCAATCTTGGTCCGGGAAGAAAATGGTGGGCGCATGCGCAGTGCGCCTGCCGAATCTGCCGGTAGGCAGATTCATTCATTCAGTGAAGGTACATTTTGATCACTGTGATAAACGCTATCACAGTGATCAAAAAAAAAAAAAAAAATAGTAAATAACCCCCCCCTTTATCACCCCATTAGTTAGGGAAATATAATAAAATAAAGAAAATATATTTATTTTCATTTTTCCATTTGGGTTAGGGTTATAATTAGTGTTAGGGTTAGAATTAGGGTTAGAATTAGGGTTACAATCAGAGTTGGAATTAGGGTTGGGATTAGGGTTAGGATTAGGGTTAGGGTTGGGGTTAGGGTTGAGATTTGAGTTAAGGGTGTTTTGGGGTTAGGGTTGGAGCTAGAATTGAGGGGTTTCCACTATGTAGGCATATCAGGGGGTCTCCAAACACGACATGGCATTCAAAAAGTCAAATGGTGCTCTCTCCCTTCCGAGCCCTGCCGTGCGCCCAAACAGTGGTATACCCCAACATATGGGGTATCAGCGTACTCAGGACAAATTGCACACCAATTTTTGGGTTCTAATTTCTCCTGGTACCCTAGGGAAAATAAAAAATAGCTGGCTAAAAAATAATTATTGATTATTTTCACGGCTTTGCGTTTATAAACTTCTGTGAAACACTTGGGGGTTCAAAGTGCTCACCACACATCTAGATAAGCTCCTTGGGGTGTCTAGTTTCCAAAATGGTGTCACTTGCAGGTGGTTTCTACAGTTTAGGCACATCAAGGGCTCTGCAAACACAACATGACACCCGCAGAACATTCCATCAAAGTCTGCATTACATATTAGTCTGAAAATAACAAGAGTCAAGAGCCAAAAGCTAAATACCATACTGTGAGAGTTTGGGGCATGGAGTATGGGGATGATAAGATTAGTAGGAAGTATTTAAGATATTAAAAAATTACCATAAGACATTGGTGAAAATTAATGTACTGTAGAATTTAACATTATAATCAGCATTGGGGCAGACAGCCATAAAACTGTAACAAATCCAATGATTATAAATACTAACACGAATAAACCAGATAAACTACAAAACACTCAGCTACTGACACTTTTTAATTTACCTTAAATGCTAATAATCAATCCATAAATCAAGTGAGTGGCATTTGGTGATTTTTGAAAATAGCTTCTCAGCTGAAAGAGCATTCTTCACACTAATTGACAAGTTCTTTATTTAGTTGTAGATTCCCTTTGCATGACAGTGAATAAAGTAGAATTGTGCCAATATTGTCAATATTTCAAAAAGGATGTATGTAGCTCAATAAGAAAACAAACGCATTTCTAAAGCCTTGTGTAGCTATAACTAATATTCCACTGTCAATCAGGCGTGGTCAATCAATGTAAAAACAGTGCTTATTCAATGCCAGCATTCATCAATTAAGAATATTAAACTGGAGAAGAGGCCCAATAGTTATTACTATGCGGCTAACATCCTGCCGCATTTCCTATTTCCCAAGTCTTGCTACACACAGATGTTCTTGATAAAGACCGTTTTCAATCAAAACCTTGGACCATATCTATTTTGACTCTTTGCCAGATCAAAATAAATAACACTAATGCAATAACAATAATCCCATTTTCTTTTGTGGTGCTGAGGTTTCTACTTCGATTAGTCTGGACCACGAGGCCCATCCTCCAGCATAGTATAACGGACTGGGTGGTGGAACCACTGCGCTAAACTCCAAGGAAGACCTAGAGGGGCGTTACTATCAGCCTTACCCAATTTGACCATGGACATGCAGTAGCTAACGACACCGAGGTCCATGGAGAGACAAGTTAGGTGATCCAGGTGCTACTCCAGGATTGACCTTGGGTAGATGGCAGCGGACCCCTAGGAATGGATAGCTGGGATGACTCTGGGAAATGTCCAACAGATGCTGTCAGGCAGAGAAGATGACAGGAACCGCAGGTGCAGACAGGACAGTCTGACAGAGAGGTGAGTACTGACGGGTGCAGCTGGCTCGGCTGCCATTGAGGTGAGCACTGGCGGGTGCAGCTGGCTTCTCTGTCATTGAGGTGAGCAGTGGCGGGTGCGGCTGGTTTGGCTGCCGTTGAGGTGAGCACTGGCGGGTGCAGCTGCCTCGGTTGCCGTTGAGG
The DNA here is from genome assembly GCA_033576555.1 of Oophaga sylvatica. NCBI lineage: Eukaryota > Metazoa > Chordata > Amphibia > Anura > Dendrobatidae > Oophaga > Oophaga sylvatica. The sequence continues at coordinate 355,582,449 of JARQOD010000006.1, forward strand.
GGAGCACTGACAGGTGAAGTTGGCTCGGCTGCCGTTGAGGTGAGCAGTGGCGGGTGCAACTAGCTCGGCTGCCGTTGAAGAAAGCACTGGTGGGTGCAGCAGGCTAAGATGCAAGTACTGGGACCTGAGAACTGAGAAGCGTGTTAGGAACAAACTCACAACATTGCACAGGAACCTCCATGTTGGAGGAGGCGCTATAAATAGTAAGAGACCTCCAGCTATTGGCTGGGGACACTTTAGAGTAAAGCACACGGCCCCTTTAAGAAAGAGGAAGTGTGCGCGCGCTCTAAGCACAGTGCCTGGAGACCTGCTAAAAGTGCACGCACCCCGGGCAGCCGCAGACTTGGAAGGAGTAGGACAGGAGCCTCGGCGGTGGTACGCTGGTGTCTCTGCAGGAGAGAGGGACTGCAGGCAGATGTATGGGCGCTACAGTACCCCCCTTATGCCCCTTCTTTTTCAAGCCTGTCAGAAATTTCTCCAGGGGGTGAGGGGCATGGATGTTCTCCCTTCCTGTGCTCCTAGGACCTCTCCTCAGGACCAAATCCCTTCCAATACACAAGAAAGAAGGTCTTTCCTCTTACTTTCTTGGTGGCCAAAATGTTATCTACCTCGAAAACGTCCTCAGTGCTGACAGGAGTCAGAGTGGCACTAGGAGCCTGGAAGAAAGAACTGAGGACAACAGGTTTGAGAAGAGACACATAGAAGGAATTGGGTATTCGCAAGGTGGGAGGAGTTTGAGTTTGTAGGCTACTGAATTAATCCATTTCAACACCTTGTTTCAACACCTTATCTCCAGGATAAAACAGAGGTGAATCCAGATGTCTCTTAAACGCTTGTCTTTTCATCCGTTTGGAGGATTTCACCAAAGAAGACGCTTTGGTATCCTCCCAGATCTCAGAAAAGTTCCTGATGAGGGAATCGGCAGCAGGAATATCGGAAGTGACAGCCAAAGGGAATGGCACTTTGGGGTGTTGACCGTAGACCACAAAAAACATATATTTGGCCGAAGACTCACTCATGTGGTTATTGTAAGAGAATTCAGCCCAAAGCAGGAGCTCAACCCAGCCACTGTGATGAGCATTGACAAAATGCTGGAGAAAATTAGTCAGGATCTGATTGACTCGTTCCACTTGGCCATTGGACTGAGGTTGGTAAGAAGATGAGAAATCCAACATAACATTCAGTAGTTTACAGGTGGCCCTCCAGAAATGAGAGGTAAACTGAACACATCTATCGGTGTCGATTTGAAACGGTAGAACATATAGGCGAAAAGTCTGAAGAATTAATTCTTTTGCCAGTACTGGTGCAGAAGGAAGACCGGATAGCGGGATGAAATGAGCCATCTTGGAAAAACAATCCACCACCATCCAGATGACGGTACATTCAGCTGACACTGGCAGATCTGTGATGAAATCCATGGAGATATGCTGCGAGGGAGCAGACGGCACAGGCAAGAAAAGTAACCAACCGATCAAAAGCTGTTTGGTAGTCTTAGTTCGGGCACACGAAGAACAATAAGAGACAAATTTTGCAATATCTTTGTGCAGAGTCGGCCAAAAATAGTGTCAAGAGATAAGGAGAGTAGTCTTCTTCTGTCTGACATGGCCCGCCACCTTAGAAGAATATCCCCAGAGAAGAACCCACTTCCTGTCAGGTTCAGCTATATAAGTCTTACCAGAGGGTAGATCAGATAAGTCTAACGGAGCGACTGTGGATATTTTGGATGGCTCGATGATATGTTTAAGCTCCACCGCCTTAATGTTTTTATTAGCCGGCCAAAAGTGGAGTGTGAAGTTGAAGCAAGCGAAGAACAAAGACCACCTGGCTTGACGGAGGTTAAGCCACTGAGCAGACTGAAGATAAGCCAAATTCTTGTGGTCAGTGTAAATTACCACAGGGTGCAACGCACCTTCCAGCAAGTACCACCACTCCTCCAGAGCCAGCTTAATCGTGAGCAGTTCGTCCATTCCTTGGGATTAGCTCCTTTGTGGGTCAGGGCAGAAATAGGAGCAGTCCGGGAAGAAAATGCTAAATAAATTGGTGACAATAGTTTACAAATCGTGTTGAGCGATACTTTCCGATATCCAAAAATATCGGATCGGAATGGTATCGCCGATATCACTAAAATATCGGCGATAACCGATACCGATACCGGAAATCCCATGTAAGTCTATGGGAACAAAATATCGCAACTAAAAAAACACTTTCTTTCCTTGTAAACACAAAATATACACACATAGAATACATATATATATATATACATGTCATTGTGACATATATATATATACATATATTTATAGTTTATTCACTTCTACATAGTAAAATAGCCTCTGATTCAATTGCCGGGTAAAGCCGGCATTTGTGAAAAGACAGAAGCACCCGAGGGTCCAGTCGCCACAGAGATGTTGCATCGCACCCAGCGGTGTGACAACTTACTCTCAGGTAAGGAGGAAACACCCCATTGACTCCAACCACTGCATTCAACAGTACACTATGCCAGCTGAGTGTAGGCGGACCCAATGGGATGGTCTAGCTCAGGCTGGTTAGAACAGGGTGTAGCTAGTTGGATGGGAGGGGTTGAGGCAGCCTTATGCTGCATGTCTTTGTAGTAAGAATTGTTTCCTTTCCTGCTTTCTTACTACGTCGCATACTCCACTCTGCTACATCACTCTGCACCATTGCTCTATCTCACATCTATCTGCCCTGGAAGGATACCGTCTTACCTGTAGAAGACTTATCACCTAGCTGCACTACACCATCCCTGCCAGAGGACCTGCACAGCAGCGCTGGTCACCCTGACCAGGTACTACAGGTGGCGTCACGACAAACTACACAAACATTCTATCATCCCCTGGAAATATCCCACATTCCAGTGAGCGACCAGGGCACGGACATAGCTGTGCTACCCGTCACATCCCCCATAGAAGTCGACGGGCTTGGTGCCGAGTACCCCCAAAACCTGTGGCTCTGTGCGACTCAACTTTGGCGTCACGAACAGGATTCAGAAGCTTGCTATAAGCGAGTCCTGTGTGCCTTAATTGAACTGTTTTTTTGCTTGAGAATTGCAAAAATCATCATAGACTGTATTTGCCATTTTTCCGTCATATCTGCGCCACGAGGCACAGGTGAAGAATAAGGGCGTGCTCTCGTGGGCGTACACTCACTCCGTGGCGCGAAAACGATGTCCGCCCACTCTAAATGTTACTGCAATGTAAGATCGTGCCCACAGCTCTGGAGTTCCGCCTCCTCATCCTCCTCAGTGGGCGGAAACGAACGCGAAGGTCCCGCCTCCCTACAAAAGATGGCGCCTCTCCTGATGCTAATGACACATGTGACTTGGCAGAGATGGCGAATCGGACGTGAGCAGAAGTGGGAAGGGATGGAGGAGTCAGAGCTCTCCCCCCACGGAAGCGACCCGATCGCCACGAAGCCACCGTTTGGCACCCGGCCTGGAAACCCTCCTACCTGGAAGAAGCGGAGGATACCCTGAGAGACCTGGCCCGGCACCGGGAGGAGGTCGCCAGGATGGAAGCGAGCTGGCGGGCCCTAAAACTACACTTGGAGCGGCGCCAATCCCTCTTACCCCCTGAAGTGTCTGTACCGGAAGGTGAGGCACCCGTTCCAGTAGAGGAGGCCGTGCGGGCATCCCAGCCCTTGCAATCTGAACCGGTTGCCAGTATCTCAGTGGAGGCACCCGTTCCAGTACAGGAGGCCGTGCGGGCATCCCAGCCCTTGCAATCTGAACCGGTTGCCAGTATCTCAGTGGAGGCACCCGTTCCAGTAGAGGAGGCCGTGCGGGCATCCCAGCCCTTGCAATCTGAACCGGTTGACAGTATCTCAGTGGAGGCACCCGTTCCAGTAGAGGAGGCCGTGCGGGCATCCCAGCCCTTGCAATCTGAACCGGTTGCCAGTATCACAGTGGAGGCACCCGTTCCTGCAGAAAACGCCGCACCAGCACCCCAGATCCCGCTGTCTGCCCCCGTCGCTGAGGCAGAAGAAGCGACACCCGTCCTCATGGAGGAGGCCGCGCAGGCACCAGAGCTCTACCTGCCTGTACCGGAGCCCCGACCGTCATCTGTTCCAGAGCCGGCTGCTTCCGCCACAGGTGAGCGCCGCCAGGACTGGCGGGCGCCAGGAGAGCTGCCGCAAACCGGACATCGTAAGCTGGCATTTGATGGTGGAGACATGGAGCTGCTGGTGGAGGAGAATTACAACCGGCGTCAGGAGGAAGAGCGGAGACGTCGGGAGCGGGAAGCAGAGCGACAAAGGAGCAGCGAGAATCCCAAAAGCTTCGGCAACGTCACCTGGACAAGGACCTGGCAGAGAAGGCACGTATGAGAAAGGATAAAAGTACGCTGAGGGAGCCGCGGCGTAAGGGTGCAGTACGGAACTTTAAGTTAAAAGGTGGTTGGGGCTTCATCCAGGAGCCTGGACTTTATTTAGAAGTCTTTGTAACCCAGCGGGACGTGGAGGCTCACCTCCCAGAAGGACACCCGGGGAGGGACCTGTTGGCAGGAGACTTGGTGACTTACACCCGACACTGGGGTTACAATGGATGGTACGCCCTAAATGTTACCAGGTGCGACCCCTACTCCCCAGAGTGTCAGGAAACTGACAGACCCTCCGAGCCTTCAGCCTCCCCCAACCAGGCCTCTGCACAAGTGCCCACCCCACGCCGTAAATCTCCCCAGCCTCCCTCAGTGGTCCCCTCAGCAGCCCCAGGTATGGACATGATAATGATAGCTGGCCCGTACCCAGCGCCTGTTAGGCCCCCTGGGGTTCGTTCAGTCCGGGACATAGGGTTCCAGACCCGGAGGGAGACGAAAGAGGTGGCCACACAGACCCAGATAGCGGGTCACGACGTAACTGTACAGGCCACACGACATCATCAGGTCTGGGTGGACCCTCCTGTCACGGATGTTTGGCAAGCTCCAGAAGAGTACCAGGTGGTACCTGTAAGAGGCCAGCCAAAGAAGTCGAAATAACCCGGACAGGGTCTCTGTATGTAAATAGTTAAATTATTGATGTACCCGGACGGGTGAATGTTCATAAAAAGAAGTTTATTGTTGCCTTAATATACCCAGGTTGGGTAATGGTGTTTCAATGTAATCAAAATGTTGAACTTTGAAGCCATGAACTGTACTGGCTCACAAACTTTTCTGTAAATAGTTGGCACTTCGGTGCTCCATCTTGGTTTTACAAAAAACTTAACTGTGCACTATTTTCAACTTCCTCAGAAACTAAAAACCCTTTGGTGTGGCCGAAAGTGAGGTCTGCTCAAGGAAAGTCTTGCAGCCCACCCAAGACCACAGTTGGAGGTTTGGAGCGGGTCCTCCACAAGCACAAGTAAAGGACACTGTGAAGTTACCCCGGTGGGGGTAGTCCTAAGAAGTCTCAACGAACTTCGGCAGTAATGCTATTTGCACTTTTGTAATGTTATTATTAAAAATTTTATTATGCAACGTTTAACTTGAAGTGTTTCCTGCTTTCTTACTACGTCGCATAGTCCACTCTGCTACATCACTCTGCACCATTGCTCTATCTCACATCTATCTGCCCTAGAAGGATAGCGTGTTACCTGTAGAAGACTTATCACCTACCTGCACTACACCATCCCTTCCAGAGGACCTGCACAGCAGCGCTGGACACCCTGACCAGGTACTACAGGTGGCGTCACAACAAACTACATGAACATTCTATCATCCCCTGGAAATATCCCACATTCCAGTGATCGCCCAGGTCACGGACCGAGCTGTGCTATCGTGACATCCCCCATAGAAGTCGACGTGATCGGTGCCGAGTACCCCCAAAACCCCTGTCTCTGTGCGACTCAACTTCCCTCACTGTGCTGGCACTTTACATTTACAATGCCTCTGGGTTTTTTTTTTTGGGGGGGTGGGGAACATTCAGACTTTTGCTATGGGGCCCCATGATTTATATGTACGCCCCTGCTGTGAGGCATGGTATTTAAGGCTGTTAAGGAGCCAACATACATGGACCTTGCCAGCAGCGTCGGACTGGAGTACCTTGGGCCCACCAGAGAAAATATATTCTTGCGGCCCAACATCATACTTCCCAACCTTTGAATAAGGGAAAGAGGGACAAAGGCTGTGGCACGCTGTGCATGCTGCAGAAAATTTTAGGCCATGCCACGTTGCACCACAGACTGTCCAGGAGTTGGTGGATGCTTTAGTCCAGGTGTGGGAGGAGATCCCTCACGAGACCATCCGTCGCGCTCATCAGGAGCATGTCCAGAAGTTGTAGGGAGGTCATACAGCATACCTCCCAAATTTGGAAGACAGGAAAGAGGATTAAAGGCTGAAAAATTTTAGGCCATCGCCCCGACAACACCCATTTCACAGCTAATCACACCCATATCCTCGCCCCAAGCGTAACCATTTAGCACTGCTGATCACACTGACTGGTAATGAGGGCACAGTGGCTGGTACTGAGGAAAAGAAAGAAAGAGCAGAGAGAGAGAAAGAACAAACAGAGAAAGAAAGAGAGGAAAGAAAGAAAAGAGAGAAAGAAAGAACAGAGAGAAAAAAGAACAGAGAGCGAGAAGGAAAGAACAGAGAGCGAGAAAGAAAGACTAGAGAGAGAGCCATAGGCGTAGCTAGGGTTTTGGTTTAGTGGGGGCAAAACTTTTGAGTGGGCCCATCATCAGAGAACCCTCAGCAAATGACCGCGCTGTTGGCCAAAATAATCTATATATAAAAAGACCAATATTGATATTACCGCCATATGGTCTGTGTTAAATAATACCAGTCCTACAGAACATATAGATTACAGCACAGGTACAGATAATGACTTACCGCTGATGTTCTTTCTAATGGAATTGTTCACTTTTCATGTCTTTTCCATCTGGCCCACACCGACATGACGACTTCTCCAGCCAGGACTCGACTGCACCCCCATTAAAAAAAAAATAAAAAAAATACTCACCTCCCGGCTCCTGTGCTGCTCACTGTTCTCCCTCTCAGCGTCTGACAGCGGGCGCCGGCAGGTGATGTTATTGCGCCCGCTGTCATACGCTGAGAGGGGGATTATGGGAGAGAAGGAGCGCTCGCTCCTTCTCTCTCTATGCGGTCAGCTTTATCGGCTGGATGCCGATACAGCTGACCCTCCGATGACGGGTGGGGGGCCCACTGCTGGCACCGGGCCCCCCCAACGCCTGTTCAGGCCCCATAGCTTCCGGGCGGCAGAGCAGGAGAGCGATTCTCCCTGCTCTGCCGCAGAATGTAACTGGATCGTAGCACCGGGTGGGCCCCCTCAGAGCGCGGGCCCCGGGGCCACCGCCCCCTCTGCCCCGCGACCTATCCTTTCAAATCAGGGCTCACCACGCAGGAGCTGGGGCCCACCGTAGGTTTCTCCGGTGTCCCGGTGCCTCAGTCCGACCCTGCTTGCCAGCCTGATAATACCAGGCCACAGCAGTCTGCTTATCTTTGCTGGTTAACAAAAATAGGGGATCCCCTCGAAAAAAAATTGGCGTGGGGTCCACCCTATTTTGTTAACCAGCCAAGTAAAATGCAGACTGCTGCGGCCTGGTATTAAAAGACTGTCAAGGCCCATGGATTTTGGCCCTCAACAGCCTGATAATACCAGGCTACAGCAGCCCACATTTGGCGCATCAAAAGATGTGCCAATTGTGGCACTTTACCCGGCTCTTCCCACTGCCCTGTAGCGGTGGCAAGTGGGGTAATAAGGGGTTAATGTCACCGTTGATTGCACGGTGACAATAAGCCCGGTTAATAATGGAGAGGTGTCTATAAGACACCGATCCATTATTAATCCCAAAGTTTTTAAATGTATAAAAAAAAAGACACAGCCAGAAAAAAGTATTTTAATGAAATAAAAGAGACAACACAGTTTTCATTTCTTTTATTATACTCTCATTCCTGCGACGCCATCGATCTCCTGTAAAAAAAGGAAAAAAGCAAACCAACAGTATACCACCTGTCCGACGCAGTCCATAGTAACGACAGTCCCACGACGATCCAGCTCTGCTACATCTCAATGACAGGCAGAGGCTGTCATCCCGGCGCAGCACAGCTGATTACCTGCTTCCCCGGCGGTGACGTCATCGGACTGACTGCTTTACGGCCGGGATTACCCAGCAGTCACTGCAGTTATCGCGAGAAACTGCATGTGACCGCCGGGGAAAGATGATGGCGGCCATCAACCAGTCCAGGCCGTGACCACCGGAGATCTTCTGCCAGGTAAGTGCCGCTGACTCCTGACAGACCCGACCGACGGACACTCACAGTGACAGTGACAATTCCGATTCCGGTATATGATATATGGGAAATATCGAAAGTCAATATCGAAAGTCCGATACAGCTAATATCGGCCGATACCCGATACTTGCGGTATCGTATCGCTCAACACTATTTACAAACCTGAGAAGACCCTGGATTCCCTTCAGACTGTCTGGATGGGTCCACTTCATGACAGCGGATACCTTCTCGGGATCGATCTTCAGACCGGTCTCAGAAACTATGTATCCCTGAAATGGAAGGAGGACTGTTTGAAGATGCACTTTTCAAATTTGGCGTAGAGACGGTTAGTTTTTAACCTTAGTAGAACCTGGTGAACGTCCCTGCTGTGTGCTGGAAGATCAGGAGAGAATACCAAGATGTCATCCAGGTATACTACCACACACGTATAGATTTCTGCACAAAATTGCCCTGAACCTGTAAATAACCATAAATATTTGGGTAAATACCACTAATAATATACAATTCACATTAAGCTGGAACCGAAAAAAAGGGTCCCATACTAGAGTGGTATGAAAAATTACAAATATTTTTATTGAACCAACTTACATGTAAAATACACACATTAAAAGAGGTGCACATCAATATTCAAATGAGGGACTGACACAGTCCAGATGACTCTCACTAAAGAAACCCACCACAGGAGGATGTCCACCTGAAAAAACCCACAACCAATGGGAAGAGCTGCAATGTCTATGTTCCAAATGAAAAATGGAATGCTGTCACTTAGTACAAATACTTATGTCCTATGATGTGGACCCAGATATATGTGTGGGTGCAGGCACAGTCAAAAAGTATAAATTGGTTTAAATGTACTCCATTCCTATAGTATAAATCTAATTATGTGGTGGTAACCCTTAAAAGACCAACACTGTCTTAAAGACAAGTGCTAAATGACAATAGGTTAGAACCACATATGCTTAGTAGCAATAATTAAGAAATACCAGACTATGCCTTGCTCACAACATGTGTAAACTAATCCACTAACTTCATGGAACTCCTCTATGACATGATGGTACGCATTCCTGCTTGCTATGGACCAAAAAGTGCAAGCATAATGACATGCTATGGTGAACAGGTGTTTACCTTAAATAGATACCTGTGGGGAGTACCGCACTGACCTAGTGACGGACTCAATCTTATCCACAATAACTGTCTCATACCCGTGGTGATGTGTGGAGTCTCTCTGGCGTCCCTCTGCCCCGACGCACGTTTCGCTTGCCGCTTCTTCTTCTTCCCGAAGGTACCCAGCAGGAGGTCAATCGGGCAGTTATACGGCCTATGACGTGGCAAGGTCTCAGCCTCCTTCTTGTTGAAGACATCCGCATAAGTCCAATCTGCCGCTGGCAGGCCAGGCAAATTAGTAGGAGAATAATAATAATCTTTATTTTTAATAATCTTTATTTTTATATAGCGCTAACATATTTCGCAGCGCTTTACAGTTTGCACACATTATCATCAGTGTCCCCGATGGGGCTCACATTCTAGATTCCCTATCAGCATGTTTTTTAAGAGGGGTGGAGGAAACCGAAGTACCCGGAGGAAACCCACGCAAACACGGGAGAACATACAAACTCCTTGCAGATGTTGTCCTTGGTGGGATTCGAACCCAGGACTCCAGCGCTGCAAGGCTGCAGTGCTATCCGCTGAGCCACCGTACTGCCCAGAGAAGTAGAAGACCAGACAGGACAACAGGAGCAATTCACATTTTGTGACATCCTGAGCCCCAACGGAGTACTTCTCCGGACCTCCAGTCCAGAACAGGTTCGTGTTTTTGAAGCAATGGGAGATCTAGAAGTAGGGGATAAGCGAGACCAGACAGCACATGAAGAGACATCTTCTCTGAATGCAGCATCCCCACCTGAAGCAACACGGGCTCCGTGATGAACTGGATGGTCTCAATAAGAGGCTTTCCATCCATTGAAGAAATCACCAATGGATCCAGAAGACGTAGTACCGGAATCTTATACCACTCGACCACAGCCTGTTGAACAAAGTTACCCGAGGAGCCGGAGTCCAGGTGGGCAAATTCAACAAAAGACCCTTTGCTGAAGGAGACAGCTACAGTCAGTCAAAGATGGAGTGGTAGAAATCTTGCCTAGGGTAGCCTCTCCTACTGACCCTAGACACTGGTGTTTCCCGGTCTCTCGGGGCAGGAACAAATAAGGTGTTCGGAGCTGCCGCAGTAGAAGCATGTCCCTTCAGCCCGATGAACCTCTTAGGCAGGGCTTGGATAGCTTCACCTGGTCAAGCTGCGTAGGTTCAAGGGAAGAAGTCACAGCAGGAACTTGCTTAATGATTGGTCGTTGAATGGTGGGAGCCAGGTGTACCGATCTTCTCTCGCAGTTCACCTCTTTGGTGCGTGCCTGGAACCTATTGTCAATTCAGTTTGCGAGAGACAACAGGTCATCCATCATCCAGAGAGGTGGGTATCTCCCGACCAGTCAGTTCATCCTTGATTCACCCAGAGAGACCTTTCCAGAAGGTTGCCACCAGAGCCTCATTGTTCCAAGTGAGTTCTAAAGACAAGGTATGGAAACGGACCACATACTGGCTCATGGAGAGGTTACCTTGGCGTAACCGGAGCAGAGAAGAGGCTGCAGAAGAAACACGACCGAGCTCATCGAAGACCTTACAAAAGGCTTCCAGGAAGGACTGTAGATTCAACACTAATGGATCCCCTCTTTACCACAGTGCATTGAGCTATGCTAGAGCCTCACCAGATAGATGTGACATGATGAAGGCCTCTTTGGCTCGGTCCGAGGTGAACTGATGAGCCAGGAATTCGAAGTGCAGCATGCACTGGTTATTGAACCCCTGACACAGGGTGGGATCTCTGCCAAAGCGTGGAGGAGCGACAAACGAGGTCAGGAACCTGGTGCATAACTGGCTGCCTGGTGGGTCATCGTGGTGGTAACTGCTGCCTGAGAGGATGTGGAAGCAGCTGGCACTGCCAGCATATCAAGACAGGTATTCACAGACCGTAGATAGGATAGAATCTTGTCCTGCTGATCCTTCTGGCGGGAGACCATCCTTGTATAGGTCCGAGATGCAAGGCGCCTGGGAGCCAGCGGATTCCATGGCCTGTGCAAACTGTAATGGGCTGGGTGGTGAAACCACTGTGATAAAGCCCAAAAGCCCAAGGAAAACCTGGAGGGACATGACTAGGAGCCTCACCCAATTTGACCACGGACATGCAGCAGCTAACGACACCAAGGCCCTGGAGAGACAAGGGAGGTGATCCAGTACTGACCTTGGATAGATGGCAGCTGACCCCTAGGAACGGGTAGCTGGGATGACCCAGAGAAAAGTCCAACAGATGCAGCAGGCAGAGAAGATGACAGCAACCGCAGGTGCAGACAGGACAGTCTGATGGAGAGGTGAGCACTGGCGGGTGCAGCAGGCTCAGCTGAACGTATAGGTGGGCACTGGCGGGTGCAGCTGACTCAGCTACCGTTGAGGTGAGCACTGGTGGGTGCAGCTGGCTCGGCTGCCGTTGAGGTGAGCACTGGTGGTGCAGCTGGCATGGCTATCGTTGAAGTGAGCACTAGCGGGTGCAGCTGGCTCGGCTGCTCTTGAGGTGAGCACTGACAGGTGCAGCTGGCTCAGCTGCCATTGAGGTGAGAACTAGCGGGTGCAGTTGACTCGGCTGCCGTTAAAGAAAGCACTGGCAGGTGCAGCAGGCTAAGATGCAAGTACTGTGACATGAGAACTGACAAGGGTGTTAGAAACAAAAACTCACAACATTGCACAAGTACCTCCATGTTGCAGGAGGCACTTTAAATAGTAAGAGACCTCCAGCTATTGGCTGGGGACACTTTAGAGCAGTGTTTCTCAACTCCAGTCCTCAGGACCCACCAACAGGTCATGTTTTTAGGATTTCCTTAGTATTGCAAAGGTGATGGAATTAATGCTTGAGCAGGTGATAAAATTATCACCTGTGCAATACTAAGGAAATCCTGAAAACATGACCTATTGGTAGGTCCTGAGGACTGGAGTTGAGAAACACTGCTTTAGAGTAAAGCACATTGCCCTTTAAGAAAGAGGAAGTGAGCGCATGTGCACTTTGAGCATAGTGCCTGGAGACCTGTTAGGAGTGCACGCACCCTGGGCAGCAGCAGAGCCGCCGAGGCGGTGAGTACGCTGGTGTCTCTGCAGGGAAAGAGGGACTACAGGCAGTGATGCAGGTGCAACACATACTATGTTTAAACAAACTCCCTAAATACTAATTTGAATAATATTAGGGATGTACACTTTAAAATGTGGTGATTTTTGTGGGGCTTCTAAAATATTGACCCACTTAAATGCACTTGAGAGCAGAATTGACCCATTAAAGCAAACCTGTCATCAGGATTTTGCTAAGTAAACTACAGACAGGTCAGGTTTGTACTGTTATACTGATTAAAATGATACGCGGGTTGATGAAATCCATCTTGTGGTTGTTTAATCTGTATTTTCCGTTTTCAGTTAATGATATGCTCATGGTACGTAGCAGCCTGTGGCGGGTCTTTATGTGGTGCTCTGCTTACATATGCATCTGTGTGGCATATGACAGGACAGCTGAGACCCTGGAGAACATGATCATGGCTGTTTTTTATGGTTCCCTTTCACGTGATCGGAGAATAATGGCCATCATAAGAAAAGAAAGGTTTGATTTAAAATTAATTTCTCCCCTCTGATATGATCCAAAATATCAGAGAAGAAAGAAATTAAGTCCCCCGAGCACCCCCGTTATCTTCGCCATTCCCCGGGCTCTCCTGCTCTGTCCCCCGGCCTCCGCATCATCTTCCTGGAAAAAAATGGTGGGCGGTAGCCAGCAACAATAGCAAATGTTTCCTATTGTTTCCTTTTCATTACTGTGATAGACCATACCACATTTATCAAAATAAACAAAGTAAATGAAATTCTACTTTGTCACCCCCTTAGATAAAAATTATAAAATCATTTTTTACTGTATATACTCGAGTATAAGCTGTTTTTCAGCACATTTTTTTGTGCTGAAAAAGTCTCCCTCGTCTTATACTCGAGTGAGGGTCCCTGAAGACTGAGGGAGAACAGCAGCGGCATAGCAGCTGGTTACAGGAGGCAGGAGCCGGCTGCTGCAGCTAAAGCCTGTTCCCACTGCTAAAGAGAAATGAATATTCACTGCCCTCCATGCCTATGGGAATGGAGAGAAGTGAATATTCATTCCTCTTAAGTAGCGGGCACATGTGATCACCCGGCCGCTGCTGGAAGCTGACACTGTGCGCTATATTACAGAGAAATGAATACTAACTGCCAGTTGCTCATACCAGGGGATAGTGATGAGGAACCATGCATACCAGGATAGGGATGAGGAGCCATGCTTACCAGGATAGGGATGAGGAGCCATGCATACCAGGATGGGGATGAGGAGCCAAGCATACCAGATAGGGATAAAGAGACATGCATACAAGGATAGGGATGAAGAGACATCCATACAAGGATAGGAATGAGGAGCCATGCCTTGCACCCAAACAGTGGATTTACCCCAGATATGAGGTATTGGCATGCTCAGGAGAAATTTCACCACAAGTTTTGGGGTTCATTTTCTCTTGTTACCCTTGTGAAAATAGAAAAATTTGTGTCTAAATTAAATTTTTTGTGGAAAAAAAGTTAAATGTTTATTTTTTTCTTTCCAGATTGCTTCAGTTATCGTGAAGCACCTGAAGGGTTAATAAACTTCTTGAATGTGGTTTTGAACACCTTGAGGGGTACAATTTTTAAAATGGTGTCACTTTTGGGTATTTTCTGTCATGGGGGCCTCTCAAAGTCAATTCAAATATGATGTTATCCCTTAAAAAAAAAAGTGGCTTTGGTAGTTTTGTGAAAATGAGAAATTGCTGGTTAACCCTTCTAACTTCCTAACAGAAAAAAAATTAAGTTTACAAAATTGTGCTGATGGGAAGTAGACATGTGGTAAATGTTATTTATTAACTATTTTGTGTGACATAACTCTCTGGTTTCAGGGCATAAAAAATAAAAGTTTGAAAATTGCAAAATTTGGAAAATTTTTGCCAAATTTTCATTTTTTTCATAAATAAATACAAGTCATATCAAATAAATTTTTATCACTATCATGAAGTGCAAAATGCCATAAAAAAAACAATATCAGAATCAGTGGGATCCGTTTGAAGCGTTCCAGAGTTATTGCCACATAAATTGACAGTAGTCAGAATTGTAAAATTTGGCCTGGTCATTAGGGTCAAAATTGGCTTGGTCACTAAGGGGTTTAAATGAAGTAGTCCCCCTATTAAAAAAAAAACATCACTGATGCTCACTTCCTATGCCAGCGGGTGTCTTGCAATTAACTAGCTTCTGCTATTGGGTTTTTGGGCTCTCACTTCCCTCTGACAAACCACACACAAAGGGAAGAAATGAGAGCACAGCAGCAAAATCGTGACCACTGATTGGCTGCAGGGCACATGTGGCATAACAGTGTCACGTGTGCCTCAGGAGACAAGGCGCCAATATGACTGAAATGGCACCAGTGTTGGAGGTAAGAATCTTTTACTTTTATTTTATATGGAGTTATACTTCATTTGATAAAAAGAGTCAGTAAGTCGACAACCCCTTTACGGCTCCCTTTATTCCAGGGCACTTTGTGTAGAGAGGATACAGAAGTCTTCTGACTAGTACAAGCTTATCAAACTCAGTGAGATTAACAGTAAAGCTCTTATAAAGGACAATGGAATTGTAGAAGTGTTCAGTTAACGGTAATCACTGCCTTTATAATTGCCATCAAAATTTGTGTTGTCAGACAAGCCTACTTGTTATGATCACTGCAAAACAGGAGTCTTTTCAGTCATCAGCCTCAGAATGAATGCATTCCATCATCATATTGTGTTCCATCTGATAAAGGAATTGTTCAAATACTTTTCAAGAACTGCTGTGTTTATATCTGTAAATGAAGTTCTCCTTAAATATTTTCTAACTTTCCATTAGTTATAAGGTAGTTTTATTCTCTGTCATACGAAGTAATGGGCAGGGCATGAAGCCACCTCAAGCTGCAGGTGTTAGTAGGAGCATAGCACATCTGAAGTGCTGGAAGGACATAATAATGTGATGAAATTTAGATTGTGAATCACAATGGGGACAGTGATGATAATGTCTGTAACAGGGCCGGGACAAGGTACGTTGGTGTCTTAGTCTGATGAAGCCGATGGTGCCCTCCCCTCTAAATGAACCCTCATCCCCCATGTAAAGGAATGGGTCTTAGACTAAGGTAACAGGACCCCTAATGCACCCCCACCCCCTCTGTTGGGTCAGGTAACAAGCTATGATGACCACTTCCACTAGAATTGTTACCTGTTTCACCAAAAATACCAGTAAAAGAAAAAAGTGGTGTACTTTAGAGGTGAGGCTCAAAGGGAGTTTGTTTTCATAGTTAGATATTGAATCATTAATTGCTTGCAGACCATTTACATGCTACCAGGAAAAAATATATTCATCTTTGATATCCTATATTTTAAATGTCAAACCCAAAAACAGTTATGGAACTAATACTACTATAAATGGGGCTGTTTGGGTTCAATTAAGGTGTGCAGCATTTGGCGGATACCCCAATGGAAGCTTAACAGAACCCATTTAAAAGGGATACATATGATGGTTTAATACCCGTCGTGCAACAAATACAGTTTGCAACAAAACTGATGATGGTTCTGGTGCCATATTCCTGTTTGTATAGTGGTTCTGGGGACGTATTCATGTACTGATGGTTGTTCTGGTCTCGTATTCTTGTACTGATGGTTGTGGTGACATCTCCATGTAGTGATGGTTGCTTTGGTGCTGTATTCATGTACTATTGATGGCACTGGAGATGTATTCACATCGTGATGATGGTTCTGGTGCTGTTTTTAGCACCAGAACCATCATCAGTACATGAATACAAAACCAAAATCATCATCTGAACATGAATACATCACCAGAGCCATCAACAGTACATAAAAACAGCACCAGAACTGTCATCGGTAAATAAATAGGTAACTAACTAGAACCACCATCAGTACATAAATTGATCACCAGAACCACTATCACTACATTAATGTGTCTTCATCAGTACATGAATATATCACAACAACTACAGTCAGGCAATAAATACAGCGCATCTCCGCAAGAAAAATTGGCATGCTGCAGTCTCCGTGGGTAATCCACAGGAGACTATGGATGCATAGTGGACATGGGATTTCTAGAAATCCCATCCACTATGCTGTCACATCTGGTGGCTGCGGGTTTGATGCTGCATAAATACATAGCGTCAAACCTGCAGCAATTACACTGTTACCAAGGTTTTGTCCCTCAGACAATTTTGAGTTTTCCTGATAGATTTTTCATGCTGATTTCAGAAATGACTTCAGATTTTTCCTATCACGTAAGGTTTTTGAGAAATGATACGAAACATTATAATATTCTGTTATAATTCTAAAAACTCATATATGAACTTTTTCTGAAACAGTATATTCTGTATTTTCCACTGAAATAACATAAATCGCTGATCTACACATATGCAAGCACTTATGTGAATTCCGCTCAGGCGCAGTGAACCATTCGGCTGACCGTGTATGGAGCATATCACATCTCCTGGGCAGATGAGGAATAAAAAGACAATACTGACATTACAGCAGGGGATCACCAAGGATTCATTTTGTGAGGTAAAATATTTCACTGACTGTTTTTAAACAATATTTACCTCACAAAATGTATCTTCTGCAATCTCAAGAGAGCACAGACAGGAGAAGTCAGCACATGGGGAAAAAGAGAGTGGATAGGTGGGTGAGCACATGGGGGGGAGAGATTCTCAATGCTGCAAAGCCTGCCCACATCGTGACATTACCACCCTCCCGATACGATAGCATCGGGCCTCCATCTAGTTACTATCATATATGCAATTCGCCTGAATACTTTACTTTGTAAAAATTGAAGATTTATTTCAAAATGTCGTATCGGTGTCTCAACAGCAGTGATAATTTCTGCTGCATATGCGGAGAATATACAATGAAAGCACAAAAAGAAGGAAATGACTCCACTTGTTAAGAAAGCATATGAGCTATACTTTGAATGTTCAATTGGAGATTAGGACAAACAGTGGGCACCTCATATATGCTGTGCATCTTGTTGTAGAAGCTTTAGAGCAGGGTCTCAAACTGCATTCCTCGAGGGCCGCAAACTGTGCGTGTTTTCAAAATTTCCTTAGCATTGCACTAGGTGCTGGAATCATTATCTGTGCAGATGATTAAATTATCACCTGTGCAATACAAGGAAATCCTGAAAACATGACCTGTTTGCTGCCCTTGAGGAATGCAGTTTGAGCACTCTGCGTAAGAGCATGGCTGAATGGATCACGACCTTCAATGCTGTTCACTGTCCCAATGACATGGAGAGAGCAGAGAGATCATGTAACAGATTGCTACTTCTGCCTTACAAATATAATAGGATATTCAGCAAAGAACAAGAAATCAATAGAATATCCTAATCTTACTTCAGCCATAAGACCAGTGCCACACGATGAAAGTCTTCGTGTTCCAAAGCCGCCCAATGTATGGACAATGGAGGACGACAAAGATGAACTAACAATGTCATTAGAAAATGAAACTGCTGCAGACCCAGACTTTGAGCCTTCTACATTTAATCCACATCTGTTCAGTCAAGCTGATCTGAGTGACTTGGTTAGAGATTTGAAATTGTCAAAGAGGCAGGCAGAATTATTGGGATCAAGACTACAAGAATGGAATCTGTTATTACCAGGAACAAGAGTTTCTGTTTTTTGCAGTCATCAAGAAGACCTTAATCAATTTTTCAACCATGTTGACAGTTTAACCTTTTGCAGCGACGTCTTGGGGTTGTTTGGTGCTCTTGGATGCGAACATGACCCGAAGGAATGGCGACTGTTCATTGACTCGTCAGTTTTAAGTCTGAAGGCTGTTTTACTACACAACGGAATTATCTATCCTTCTTTACCTATTGGACATGCCGTACACATGAAAGAAACGTATGAGAATATGGAGTTACTGTTGACCCACATTAATTATAGAAATTATAACTGGGAGATATGTGGTGATCTAAAATTGTTGCACTTCTTCTTGGACTGCAGATTGGATATACCAAGTATTGTTGTTTTATTTGTGAGTGGGACAGTCGTGCACGAGAAATGCACTATTTCAGAAAGGACTGGCCACTCTGTAAAAACCTGGTTGCTGGACAGAAGAATGTTAAACATAATCCTCTCGTTGATCCAGCAAAGACATTTCTCACTCCTTTGCATATTAAACTTGGGTTTATGAAGAATTTTGTCAAAGCAATGAACAAAGAATCGGAAGCCTTTTCTTACTTGCGACAGAAATTTCCAAGAATAAGTGATGTAAAAATTAAAGAAGGTATTTTTATTGGCCCACAGATCAGAGATATAATGAATGGCAGTACCTTTGATGGTCTTTTGCAAGGTGCTGAACAAGTGGCATGGAGAGCCTTTAAAGATGTGACCTTCAACTTCCATGGCAACAGCAGGGCACCGGATTTTGAACAGCTCGTGGACAACATGCTCACAGCATATCATTTAAGGAAATGCAATATGTTACTAAAAATGCATTTTCTACATCCTCACTTAGACTTTTTTCCAGCCAATCTTGGTGCCGCTAGCGATGAATGTGGCACCCCAGGAGTTTGGTTGCCACAGTGACCTTGCCTTCCTCCAGGGGAGAGTGATGTCATGCCTGAAAGCAAGGAAGGAGCCCTTTAACAGGTAACACAGCATACAACACCTTTCTTTGTTGTGAATACTCTGGAGGCGACTTCTGAGCTGGGGCTCCCTCCGGTGGTTGCTGAGGGTAATGAACTGATTGCTGAATGGCCTTCAGCTGGCTCTGAATGGTCTGATATAAGTGACCTTAACTCCCTTCAGCCTTGCCGGTAATCAATTGTTCTTCCTGGTCTTGCTTGGAGCTAAGCTTGCATTCCTGTTCTCATTCAGATAAGTTATTTTGCTGTTTTTTTTCCTCTGGTTGGATTTTCCTTGCTTGTTTGCAGCTCAGAAGTCGCCTTCAGAGTATTCACAACAGTACCCCCCCCTTGAGGAGGGGTCACCGAACCCTCACCTTCGCAACCAGACCATGGAGACTTATTTGAGATGTTTTGTGTCTGCTGACAAAGATGACTGGGTCTCTTTTTTGCCTTTGGCTGAGTTTGCTCTTAATAATAGGGCTAGCTCTGCCACCTTGATGTCTCCATTTTTCTGCAATTCTGGGTTTCACCCTCGATTTTCTTCAAGACAGGCGGTGGCTTCTGTCTGTCTGGGGTTTGACTCTATTGTGGAGCGTATGCAGCAGATTTGGGACCAGGTAGTGGAGAGGTTGTCTCTCTCTCAAGAGAAGGCCCAGCGGTTTGCCAACCGGCATAGGACTGATGGTCCTCGTTTTAAAGTGGGGGACTTGGTTTGGTTGTCCTCAAGAAATATCTCTATGAAGGTTGCATCTCCAATATTTAAGCCAAGGTTCATTGGACCTTATAAGACCATGGAAATTCTTAATCCGTTTCCTTCTGTTTGCTTCTTCCAGGGACATTTAAGATCCGTAACGTGTTCCACAAGTCCTTACTGAAGAGGTTTGTCGAGCCAGTGGTTCCTATGGCTGCGCCTCCCGACCTTGTTTTGGTTGAGGGCAATTTGGAGTATGTGGTTGAGAAAATTTTGGATTCTCGTTTTGCTAGACGGAAACTCCAGTATTTGGTTAAGTGGAGAGGTTATGGTCAGGAGGACAATTCTTGGGTGTTTGCGGGTTTGATGCTGCATAAATACATAGCGTCAAACCTGCAGCAATTACACTGTTACCAAGGTTTTGTCCCTCAGACAATTTTGAGTTTTCCTGATAGATTTTTCATGCTGATTTCAGAAATGACTTCAGATTTTTCCTATCACGTAAGGTTTTTGAGAAATGATACGAAACATTATAATATTCTGTTATAATTCTAAAAACTCATATATGAACTTTTTCTGAAACAGTATATTCTGTATTTTCCACTGAAATAACATAAATCGCTGATCTACACATATGCAAGCACTTATGTGAATTCCGCTCAGGCGCAGTGAACCATTCGGCTGACCGTGTATGGAGCATATCACATCTCCTGGGCAGATGAGGAATAAAAAGACAATACTGACATTACAGCAGGGGATCACCAAGGATTCATTTTGTGAGGTAAAATATTTCACTGACTGTTTTTAAACAATATTTACCTCACAAAATGTATCTTCTGCAATCTCAAGAGAGCACAGACAGGAGAAGTCAGCACATGGGGAAAAAGAGAGTGGATAGGTGGGTGAGCACATGGGGGGAGAGATTCTCAATGCTGCAAAGCCTGCCCACATCGTGACATTACCACCCTCCCGATACGATAGCATCGGGCCTCCATCTAGTTACTATCATATATGCAATTCGCCTGAATACTTTACTTTGTAAAAATTGAAGATTTATTTCAAAATGTCGTATCGGTGTCTCAACAGCAGTGATAATTTCTGCTGCATATGCGGAGAATATACAATGAAAGCACAAAAAGAAGGAAATGACTCCACTTGTTAAGAAAGCATATGAGCTATACTTTGAATGTTCAATTGGAGATTAGGACAAACAGTGGGCACCTCATATATGCTGTGCATCTTGTTGTAGAAGCTTTAGAGCAGGGGTCTCAAACTGCATTCCTCGAGGGCCGCAAACTGTGCGTGTTTTCAAAATTTCCTTAGCATTGCACTAGGTGCTGGAATCATTATCTGTGCAGATGATTAAATTATCACCTGTGCAATACAAGGAAATCCTGAAAACATGACCTGTTTGCTGCCCTTGAGGAATGCAGTTTGAGCACTCTGCGTAAGAGCATGGCTGAATGGATCACGACCTTCAATGCTGTTCACTGTCCCAATGACATGGAGAGAGCAGAGAGATCATGTAACAGATTGCTACTTCTGCCTTACAAATATAATAGGATATTCAGCAAAGAACAAGAAATCAATAGAATATCCTAATCTTACTTCAGCCATAAGACCAGTGCCACACGATGAAAGTCTTCGTGTTCCAAAGCCGCCCAATGTATGGACAATGGAGGACGACAAAGATGAACTAACAATGTCATTAGAAAATGAAACTGCTGCAGACCCAGACTTTGAGCCTTCTACATTTAATCCACATCTGTTCAGTCAAGCTGATCTGAGTGACTTGGTTAGAGATTTGAAATTGTCAAAGAGGCAGGCAGAATTATTGGGATCAAGACTACAAGAATGGAATCTGTTATTACCAGGAACAAGAGTTTCTGTTTTTTGCAGTCATCAAGAAGACCTTAATCAATTTTTCAACCATGTTGACAGTTTAACCTTTTGCAGCGACGTCTTGGGGTTGTTTGGTGCTCTTGGATGCGAACATGACCCGAAGGAATGGCGACTGTTCATTGACTCGTCAGTTTTAAGTCTGAAGGCTGTTTTACTACACAACGGAATTATCTATCCTTCTTTACCTATTGGACATGCCGTACACATGAAAGAAACGTATGAGAATATGGAGTTACTGTTGACCCACATTAATTATAGAAATTATAACTGGGAGATATGTGGTGATCTAAAATTGTTGCACTTCTTCTTGGACTGCAGATTGGATATACCAAGTATTGTTGTTTTATTTGTGAGTGGGACAGTCGTGCACGAGAAATGCACTATTTCAGAAAGGACTGGCCACTCTGTAAAAACCTGGTTGCTGGACAGAAGAATGTTAAACATAATCCTCTCGTTGATCCAGCAAAGACATTTCTCACTCCTTTGCATATTAAACTTGGGTTTATGAAGAATTTTGTCAAAGCAATGAACAAAGAATCGGAAGCCTTTTCTTACTTGCGACAGAAATTTCCAAGAATAAGTGATGTAAAAATTAAAGAAGGTATTTTTATTGGCCCACAGATCAGAGATATAATGAATGGCAGTACCTTTGATGGTCTTTTGCAAGGTGCTGAACAAGTGGCATGGAGAGCCTTTAAAGATGTGACCTTCAACTTCCATGGCAACAGCAGGGCACCGGATTTTGAACAGCTCGTGGACAACATGCTCACAGCATATCATTTAAGGAAATGCAATATGTTACTAAAAATGCATTTTCTACATCCTCACTTAGACTTTTTTCCAGCCAATCTTGGTGCCGCTAGCGATGAATGTGGCACCCCAGGAGTTTGGTTGCCACAGTGACCTTGCCTTCCTCCAGGGGAGAGTGATGTCATGCCTGAAAGCAAGGAAGGAGCCCTTTAACAGGTAACACAGCATACAACACCTTTCTTTGTTGTGAATACTCTGGAGGCGACTTCTGAGCTGGGGCTCCCTCCGGTGGTTGCTGAGGGTAATGAACTGATTGCTGATGGCCTTCAGCTGGCTCTGAATGGTCTGATATAAGTGACCTTAACTCCCTTCAGCCTTGCCGGTAATCAATTGTTCTTCCTGGTCTTGCTTGGAGCTAAGCTTGCATTCCTGTTCTCATTCAGATAAGTTATTTTGCTGTTTTTTTTCCTCTGGTTGGATTTTCCTTGCTTGTTTGCAGCTCAGAAGTCGCCTTCAGAGTATTCACAACAGTACCCCCCCCTTGAGGAGGGGTCACCGAACCCTCACCTTCGCAACCAGACCATGGAGACTTATTTGAGATGTTTTGTGTCTGCTGACAAGATGACTGGGTCTCTTTTTTGCCTTTGGCTGAGTTTGCTCTTAATAATAGGGCTAGCTCTGCCACCTTGATGTCTCCATTTTTCTGCAATTCTGGGTTTCACCCTCGATTTTCTTCAAGACAGGCGGTGGCTTCTGTCTGTCTGGGGTTTGACTCTATTGTGGAGCGTATGCAGCAGATTTGGGACCAGGTAGTGGAGAGGTTGTCTCTCTCTCAAGAGAAGGCCCAGCGGTTTGCCAACCGGCATAGGACTGATGGTTCCTCGTTTTAAAGTGGGGGACTTGGTTTGGTTGTCCTCAAGAAATATCCTATGAAGGTTGCATCTCCAATATTTAAGCCAAGGTTCATTGGACCTTATAAGACATGGAAATTCTTAATCCGGTTTCCTTCTGTTTGCTTCTTCCAGGGACATTTAAGATCCGTAACGTGTTCCACAAGTCCTTACTGAAGAGGTTTGTCGAGCCAGTGGTTCCTATGGCTGCGCCTCCCGACCTTGTTTTGGTTGAGGGCAATTTGGAGTATGTGGTTGAGAAAATTTTGGATTCTCGTTTTGCTAGACGGAAACTCCAGTATTTGGTTAAGTGGAGAGGTTATGGTCAGGAGGACAATTCTTGGGTGTTTGCTTCGGACATCCATGCTGGGAGACTGATCCGTGCCTATCATCGAGCTCATCCTGATTGGCTTGGTTGCGCAGGAGAGGGTTCAGTGACCCCTCCTCAAGGGAGGTTACTGTTGTGAATACTCTGGAGGTGACTTCTGAGCTGGGGCTCCCTCCGGTGGTTGCTGAGGGTAATGAACTGATTGCTGAATGGCCTTTAGCTGGCTCTGAATGGTCTGATATAAGTGACCTGAACTCCCTTCAGCCTTGCCGGTAATCAATTGTTCTTCCTGGTATTGCTTGGAGCTCAGCTTTCATTCCTGCTCTCATTCAGATAAGTTATTTTGCTGTTTTTTTTCCTCTGGTTGGATTTTCCTTGCTTGTTTGCTGCTTAGCAGTAGACTTCAGCCTGGTCCCCTTTTGGGGCCTGGCGCTGCTATTGTGCTCTGTTTGTGTTTGCACTTTTGCTCTGTTCCTATGTCACTTTTTATTTGCTGAATTGCTGTGTGTTACACCAGAGATCTGATTTAGGTGGTAGAGATCGTGTGATCTCAGGTTTTTTGTTAATCAGAAGTGTTGGTATTTTTGTCAGGGTTTTTTTGGGTTGCAGTCAGAATTCTTTCCTATACTTTTCTATCTAGACAGATTGGGCCCCAGCGTTTGCTCATTCTATTTTCTGTCTGTGTTCGTATTGTCTTCTGATCTAACCACCATTACATGTTTGGGGGCTTCCTATTTCTTTGGGATTCTGCTACGGGGCAGATAGCATTCATCTTTCTACCTTTAGGTGTAGCTATCTCTCCGGCTGTGACGAGGCGTCTAGGATCACCGTAGGTACGCTTCACGGCTACTTCTAGTGTTGCGGTTAGTTTAGGGTCCTGCAATCCAATAGTTTCCAGCCTCTCTGGTGTATTGCTTCTTTGGCTATTTTTTTGCAATTTCTCCTCAGCTACCGAAACATAACATTTCTTACTCCAGACCAGAAGGAGGAGCTCTAACACCTGATTTTCAGGAGCGCTTCTCTGGAATATTCTGGCTGGGGAGGAGTAAGGAGTCTGGCTGCAGGGACGAGAGAGGAGAGACGTGTAGAGACGAGCTGGGGGAAAGAGGGCTATAGAGAGCTCACCCCCAGGTCTGAGCGCCAGAAACCGGACCCCCGGAGTCAAAGGCTGAGAGGGTGAAGTAAAGTCCCAGAAGCAGAATCCGGAGGGCAGAGGACAGCAGGTTCTCTGTCCCAATTAAGACTCTTCTACAAAGTAGCAGCACATGTGAGCCGGAGACTCCATATGTAAGTGATTCCTGAAGCAGGCTACAGTTGCCTGTTATGAGAGTGAAGTTCTGCCTAGACAAGAGACAGAGAGAGAGGAACCTGGACGGAGCTTATAGCAGCCAGTGCCTCAGAGAACAGTGCTAGAAAGGAGACCTTACATCCCACCTGAAATAAGGGGATTCCAAACTGCTTTCAGGCTGACCGACTCCAGAATCATCTGTACTCAATGCCCTGGATAGTTTGCCTGCAAAAACTGTAAGTAAAGCTTTGGAAACTGCATCTGACTGTGTCTTCTCAAGTCCTTCCTGTAGCACACACTCCACTCTGCTACATCTTCCAGCACCATTACTTTCTATACCATCTCACTGCCAAGCTTCACCTGTGGAGAGCTATTTCAACTCTGCTGCATCACACCATCAGTCTCAGAGGATCTGCACTGCAGCACTGGTCATCTCTGACCAGATACCACAAGTGGCGTCACGAATACCTTACTACAAACTCTACCATTCCTTGTAAATATTACCCTTTTATTGGACAGCCAGGGCCACGGACCGGGTCACTACCGCTGTGAGACATCCCTTCAATACACCAGCCCGGTACTGAGTATCCCACTGCCCTGGCTGGCGATCCATGAACACGGTGAAAGATTTCACCAAGACATTGCGCTGATGGAGAAAAGGTACCAGGGAAAGTGGAGTACGTAAATGCTAGCTAACTGTTGCTGGAATCTTATTCGAGAAGCATCTGACACGCATTATAAACGAAAATCGTCTGCAAAACACTTTTGAACAATTGCTTTTGCTACTGACATCGATGCACATGTATGTAGTGTCTCGGACGTCATAATGTAGACTATAAACTGTTGTTTCCTAAAAACCTTACGTGACTTTTGGAGCACATATTCGTGTATCTATAAGATACAATAAAGTTTTCTCAGGGGGACAAGAACTTCCCTGAAATTTGTTGCGCAGTGTTACTGATTATGGGCACATACCCTAAGAAGTGTGAATCTAGAACAGCCTCAGAGGTTAGTGTGACAATTACAAATTTCTCATTGATATTTTTAATACAGATTGTGAAATGAAAAAAATACCAAAAATTTTTAAATATACATTTAACATAAAAACCTGATTTAACAATAGGTTATTTTCTAATTACATAGTCACCTTTAATCACTTAATTGCCATGAACAGGATGAAGGAAGCCAGCCATTCATGTAAATGTTTAATGACAGCACCGCTGATAAGAAAGATTTTCATTATCAAGAAGTCAATAACTTTCTCAATAGTTACACTTTATATTTGTTGCTACTGATCTACTAGCAAGAGAGGAAAAACACATCTGTGACATTACTTGAATGATGGAAACATAAAAAACAATCTAGATAGTAAACAGTAATTTTTCTCTGCTTTATGACATTTCACGCCTAGTTGTTTTAATAGCGAGTCTATAAAATTATAAAGACGCAAATGGAGAACAAATTCTTTTATAAGAAAAAGTTTAGAAGAAATTGTTCCAAGTGAGCACTTTTCTCCGACAGAATAATACAAAATATGCAGGGACCTGAGAGATGTAAATACCACCTGTCAAGAATGGATCCCGCCAACAAAAGAAATGCAATTCCTGAGGCATCACTAGTGTCAGGACTGTTTATTTTATTAAGCTCCATTTTACAGAATGCAGCCGTTGTTCACACTGCCTACACCTTTATCAGCTGAAATGGATCAGAAATTCTAAAGGAAAAAAAAAAGCTTTTGCTTCTCTCTAGGAAGAAATGTCGGTGATCAATCATCACAGTAGAAACACGGCCAGTTGAATGATAACCATGAGATAATGGGCAGCATAAAGCAGGCGTGCGATTACAGATTCATGTTAAAGTTGGCAGCACTTCACTCCAGGCATATATGCTCTATGAGATGTCAGATGTAGGATAAATGGGGAAAGGAGCAAACATACATCATCTCTGGTGTTACTGCTACTTTACTATTAAAACCTACAGTGTATTTGTTCCAAATAAACACATTTTGAAAGCAAAAATATGCACATTTATTAAATTATTGGTGATGTTATTATTGCTATTATTATTATTATAATATTTATTTATTATTATTATTATGTGTAAGCTGACAACAATAACACATCTGAATACATTTGCCAGTGTTTGAAAACGCGCATCAATCTCATACAAAACTTTCCTATGTTTTCTATGCAATCCATAGAACGTAAGACTTATTCCCTGTGGCCAGTTCTGAGTTGCGGGCAAATTCATAAGCAGCAGATTTATGGCACGTACTTTCCTACTCATCTGATTAGGGCTTGCAGACATCCATGTGATTTGAACAACCTGATTCACATGTAA
Source organism: Oophaga sylvatica (assembly GCA_033576555.1). Taxonomy (NCBI): domain Eukaryota; kingdom Metazoa; phylum Chordata; class Amphibia; order Anura; family Dendrobatidae; genus Oophaga; species Oophaga sylvatica. The sequence continues at coordinate 355,609,648 of JARQOD010000006.1, forward strand.
AGAATTGATTTTCAGTTGTAATATTCTGAAGAAACATAAATCACATTATCTGGGGACTTTATGTGCTGCCAAACAGAAATAGTTAAAGGGGTTGGCCACCTTTGGGGATTTTTTTTTACTTAAAAGGAACTTTTCAGCTAATTCATGCTGCAAAAATTGTGGGCAGCATGTATCCGTCACTGGCTGCCATGTATTCTTGTCTTTGAAACTCTGGGGCGATCAGAGAAAAATATACTCTAAGGCTAAGTTCACACTAGGCATTTTTAATGCTTTTTTAATGCTAATTTTCAGCTGCGTTTTACATTACCAGCAAAACCTATGCGATTTCAGAAATCTCATGCACAAACATTGTTTTTTTATGTCATCAGTATTTTGTGCATTTCATGTTTTTTGGACATAGAGCATGTCACTTCTTTCAGTGTTTTTCACCCATTGACTTGAATGGGTGGTGAAAAAGCGCTGAAAAAAATGCACGAAAAACACAGGTATCTTTTTTTGCTGCGTTTTTTATGCAAAACTGATTCTATGAAAAAGATTAGGTTTTTTTTAACACTAAACTTTATCAGCATGCACAAAAGAAAAATGTAGCATGCCAAAACAGCCACAAAAAAAACACGGCAAAAACACAAGAAAAACCAAGGAAATCTTGCTTTCTTTCTGCAGCTTCTTTCCTGCCAAAAGATCAGGTTCTGCTGCAGAAAAAAACACTGAAAACACACCCAGTGTGAACTTACCCTTAAAAACTGCCAAGGACCAAGCCGCACAATTGACCAGTCATACAGGTGGGTCTCCGGCGGCTTCTCGCCTGCTAACAGAGACTGACAGGCCTCTGCTTATACGAGCACGCAGGCAGAAGCTTGCCAGTCACTGTCAGCGAGCGAGGAGAAGCCGCCGGAGACTCACCTGGACGACTGGTCAATTGTGCGGCTCGGTCCCCGCAGTTATTAAAAGTATATTTTTCTCTAAAACGCCGCAGGGTTTCAGAGACAAGCATACATGTCTGGGACACTGTAGCCAGTGACTGATACATACTGCCCATGGTTTCAGCAGCATGTATCAGCTGACAGTATTCCTTTACCCATCACGCTATGGCCAGTTTACGTTTTTTCATTTTTGTTTATTCCTTCTTTTCTACCAAGAGCCATAACTTGTTATTTTTCCGCCCACATAGTCGAATGAGGGCTTGATTTTTGCGGTACGAGTTGTACTTTTGAATGGCACCATTGATTTTACTATACAATGTACTGGAAAATAGGGAAAAAATTCCTAATGGGATGAAAATGCAAAAAAAAGTGCAATTCTGCAATTTGCCCTGGTCTGACATTTTTATTGATACCATTTTTAGGTACATAGATGCCTTGATATTGCATTTTATTTATGTTTATTTATGTTGCAGCGGCCAAAAAAAATCGTAATTAATTTTACATTTTGATAGATCGGAGATCTCTGATACCAAATATGTAGTTTTTTTTGCTTGTTTGTTTTATTTTCAATGGGTAAAAATGGGGCAATTTGAACTTTTTGGGTTTTTCATTTTTTTTCCAAAACTTTTTTTCACTTTTTACTTCATTTAATAGTCCCCCTAGGAGACTTGAAGAAAATGCACCAAATTATATCAATAAAGATTAGACAAATACCAGGAAATATCAAAAACAAAGCAGCTTTATTTAAAGAAAGACCCAACAGCAAGAAACAAACAATGCAGCTTAAAACATGATAAAAACTAATGTTAAAAAAAGTTTACAAAAACTCAATGAAAAATCACGAGTAACGTAATTTACATAATAAGTGCAGAAATTCTGCAGCATCAAAAGCTCACAGAAAGCTCATCTTGGGAATATAGCTTTATTGACAAATACATTAAAGGGAATCTGTCACTACATTGGACCTATGTAAATTATTAATATGGCCATACAGGTTGTAGACTGCTGAAAAAAAGTCCTACTTGTGTGTCTCATGTCAGCTGTGCTGTTGCTGAGAAATCATCTTTTATCACTTTATATAAATGACCTCTTCCAGGCTATGGGGAGGATGGTGCCTGTAGGTAACTCTGCCTCCAGAGATTATTTTACATGAAGGGGGAGTTACCAGTGTGAGACAAGTAACTAACACAGAACAGGAGAAATTAACTTTTTCTTTCTGCAAATACATTTTTTGCAGATCTCTGAGCTCTGCTGTATTGTAACAATATTGCAGCCCTGTCTGCATGTGAGATGTTAGCTGAAAGGAACCTGCAGATGTGTCAGGTATAATCACACACAGCTCTGCTTTGAGATCAGGAGAGCTGAGAGCTGCCATTACACATCACACTGGTAACTCCCCTTCATATAAAATAAGCTCCGGAGGCAGAGTTATCTTCCGGGCAGCGTCCTCCCCAGGGCCTAGAAGAGATCGTTTATATAAAGTGATAAAAGGTGATTTATCAACAACTAAACATCTAATATGAGGCATACAGATAGAACTTTTTACAGCAGTCTATAACCTGGATGCACATGATAACATCCTTCACAACCTTGGACGTACTAAGCATGTCCAAGTGATTTTGCTGAGCACATGTGATCGCCGCCGGTTGTCAGGCATTACTGCCCTGACTGGCGTATGGGGCCCGATGATCAGAAGGGGCCTGCATTGGGCCCTGTCTCTTCTGGTCATCGGGCCCCAGCGGCAGGCTTCTGCCAGTGCAGAAACTGAACCTGCATCCGAGACACAGGCTCAGTTAAACTCTATTGAAGTGCGGGTCTGCACGGAGATAGTTAAAAGCTGCCAGCCAATTGGACACTGGCAGCTAATGTCTGCGCCCATGTCACTGGCGTATGACGTCATTGTCATTTGCCGACGAGTCCACGCTGAAATGCCTGGGGAGGACATTGGCGCTGGACTGCGGCCAGGTAAGGAGAAAGTGGCAAGCTCGCGGCAGAATGGAGACATGGGGCATGATGTAAGCACATGGGGCAGAATGGAGACCTGGGGCAGAATGGACACACGGGGGCAGGATGGGAGACATGGGGACAGGATGGGAGACACAGGGGCAGGTTGTAAACACATGTGGCAGAATGTAGACCTGGGGCAGAATGGAAACCTGGGGACAGGATGGGAGACATGGGGGGCAGGATGGGAGACATATGGGGCAGAATGGAGACCTGGGGCAGAATGGAGACCTGGGGTAGAATGGAGACCTGAGGCGGAATGGAGACATGGGGCAGGATGGAGACACAGGGCAGGATGGAGACAAATGGGGCAGGAATATGGGGCAGGATGGAGACAGATGGGGCAGGTTGGAGACAGATGGGGCAGGAATATGGGGCAGAATGAAGACAGATCGGGCAGGGTCATGGGGCAGGATGGAGACACGGGGCAGTATTGGAGACATGTGGGCAGGATGGGAGACACGGGGCAGGATGTAAACACATGGGGCAGAATGGAGACATGGGGCAGAATGGAGGCCTGGGGAGAGGATGGGAGACACAGGGCAGGATGGGAGACACATGGGGCAGAATGGAGACCTGGGATAGAATGGAGAACTGGGGCAGAACGGAGACATGGGGGCAGGATGGGAGACACAGGGGCAGGATGGTAGATACGGGGGCAGGGTGGGAGACACGGAGGCAGGATGGGAGACACAGGGGCAGGATAGGAGACACGGGTGAGAATGGAGACACGGGAAGAATGGAGACATGGGGAAGAATGGAGTCCGGAGGAGAATGGAGACATGGGGAGAACGGAGACAGGGGGCAGGATGGGAAACACGGGGGCAGGATGTAAACACATGGTGCAGGATGGGAGACAAAGGGGCAGGATGGGAGATACGGGCAGGGTGTAAACACATGGGGCAGAATGGAGATATGAAGCAGGATGGAGACATGGGGCAGGATGGGAGACATAGGGGCAGGATGAGAGACACAGGAGCAGGATGGGAGACATGAGGGCAGGGTGGGGGCACGAGGGCAGGATGGGAGACACAGGGGCAGGATGGGAGATACGGAGGCAGGATGTAAACACATGGGGCAGAATGGAGACATGGGCAGAATGGAGACATGGGGCAGGATGGAGACATGGGGCAGGATGGGAGACACAGGGGCACGATGGGAGACACAGGGCAGGATGGGAGATACGGGGGCAGGATGTAAACACATGGGGCAGAATGGAGATATGGGGCAGGATGGAGTACGGGGCAGGATTAACACATGGGGCAGAATGGAGACATGGGCAGGAGGAGACATGGGGCAGGATGGAGACACAGGGCAGGATGGGAGACACGGGGAGAATGAACATGGGGCAGGAATGGAGAATGGGGCAGGAGACACGGGGGAGAATGGAGACTGGGGCAGGATGGAGACTGGGGCAGGATGGTAGACACGAGGGCAGGTGGGAGACACATAGGCAGGATGGGAGACACAGGGGGAGAATGGAGACAGGGGAGAATGGGGACATAGGGAAGAATGGAGTCCAGAGAGAATGGAGACATGGAGAGAATGGAGACATGGGGGAGAATGGAGACAAGGGGCAGGATGGAAACACGGGGGCAGGATGTAAACACATGGTGCAGAATGGAGACATGGGGCAGGATGGGAGATATGGGGGCAGGATGTAAACACATGGGGCAGGATGGAGACATGGGGCAGGATGGAGACATGGGGCAGGATGGGAGACATGGGGAGAGGATGGGATACATGAGGGCAGGATGGAGACATGGGGGCAGGATGGAAGACACAGGGCAGGATGGGGGGGGGGGGGGGGGGGGGGGGGGGGGGGGGGGGGGGGGGGGGGGGGGGGGGGGGGGGGGGGGGGGGGGGGGGGGGGGGGGGGGGGGGGGGGGGGGGGGGACAGATGGGGCAGGAATATGGGGCAGAATGAAGACAGATCGGGCAGGGTCATGGGCAGATGGAGACATGGGCAGTATTGGAGACATGTGGGCAGGATGGGAGACACGGGCAGGATGTAAACATGGGGCAGAATGGAGACTGGGCAAATGGAGACTGGGGAAAGGAGGGACACAGGGGCAGGATGGGAGACACATGGGGCAGAATGGAGACCTGGGATAGAATGGAGAACTGGGCAGAACGGAGACATGGGGGCAGGATGGGAGACACAGGGCAGGATGGTAGATACGGGGGCAGGGTGGGAGACACGGGCAGGATGGGAGACACAGGGCAGGATAGGAGACACGGGTGAGAATGAGACACGGGAAGAATGGAGACATGGGAAGAATGGAGTCCGAGGAGAATGGAGACATGGGGAGAACGGAGACAGGGGCAGGATGGGAAACACGGGGGCAGGATGTAACACATGGTGCAGGATGGGAGACAAAGGGGCAGGATGGGAGATACGGGGCAGGGTGTAAACACATGGGGCAGAATGGAGATATGAGCAGGATGGAGACATGGGGCAGGATGGGAGACATGGGGGCAGGATGAGAGACACAGGAGCAGGATGGAGACATGAGGGCAGGGTGGAGGCACAGGGCAGGATGGAGACACAGGGGCAGGATGGGAGATAGGAGGCAGATGTAAACACATGGGCAGAAGGAGACATGGGCAGAATGGAGAATGGGGCAGGATGGAGACATGGGGCAGGATGGAGACACAGGGGCACGATGGGAGACACAGGGGCAGGATGGGAGATACGGGGCAGGATGTAAACACATGGGCAGAATGGAGATATGGGGCAGGATGGGAGATACGGGCAGGATGTAAACACATGGGGCAGAATGGAGACATGGGGCAGGATGGAGACATGGGCAGATGGGAGACACAGGGGCAGGATGGGAGACACGGGGGAGATGGATACACGGGAGAATGGAGACATGGGGCAGATGGGAGACATGGGGAGAGGATGGGATACATGAGGGCAGGATGGTAGACACGAGGGCAGGGTGGGAGACACATAGGCAGATGGAGACACAGGGGGAGAATGGAGACACGGGGAGAATGGGGACATGGGAAGAATGGAGTCCAGAGGAGAATGGAGACATGGAGAGATGGAGACATGGGGGAGAATGGGACAAGGGGCAGGATGGAAACAGGGGGAGGATGTAAACACATGTGCAGAATGGAGACATGGGGCAGGATGGAGATATGGGGGCAGGATGTAAACACATGGGCAGGATGGAGACATGGGCAGGATGGAGACATGGGCAGGATGGGAGACATGGGGAGAGGATGGGATACATGAGGCAGGATGGGAGACATGGGGCAGGATGGAAGACACAGGGGCAGGATTGGAGACACAGGGCAGGAAATGGGAGATATGGGGGCAGGATGTAAACAGATGGGGCAGAATGGAGACATGGGGCAGGATGGGAGACACAGGGGCAGGATGGGAGACACGGGGAGATGGAGACACCGGAAGAATGAGACATGGGAGAAAATGTAGTCTGGAGGTTAATGGAGATATGGGGAGAATGGAGACACGGGGAAGAATGGAGACAGGGGGCAGGATGGGAAAAATGGGGGCAGGATTGTAAACACATTGGTGCAGAATGGAGACATGGGGCAGGATGGAGACACAGGGCAGGATGGAGACAAATGGGGCAGGAATATGGGGCAGGGGGAGACGATGGGTTTTGTGAAATGTGGAGGGGCTTCTGAGGGGGGCTCCCCCGGGGGGTTTTGCTGAGGGTAATGAATGTTAATAAAAGGGCCTTCAGCGGCCCCTGAATAGTGGAAATTTTAATGGCTATGTTCCCGCCCCCCTCCCGGTTAAAAATTTTTCCCTTTGGGTTTTTGCTTGGCACTGCGGTTCCTGCTCCCTTTTTAATTTTTTTTTTTGCTTTTTTTTTCCCTGTTTGATTTCTTGTGGTTTGTGTTGCGGGGACTGCAGCCGGCCCCCCTTTTTTGGGGTCGGCGCTGCAATTGTGCCCGTTTTTGTCGCACTTTTGCTTTGCCCTTTTTGTTATTTTTTTTTTGCAAAATAGCTTTTTTTACCCAAGATCTTTTTTGGTGGATGAGATCGTGTGATCTCGGTTTTTTTTGGCAATCAAAAGTGTTGGTATTTTAGGGTCTTTGTTGCATTGCAGTCAGAATTCTTTCCTGTTTTTCTGTCTAAATTTTGGGCCCCAGGTTTGCTCATTCTATTTTGCTTCCGTGCTTTCTTCTTGTCTAACCCCCATTACATGTTTGGGGGCTTCCTATTTTTTTGGGGATTCCCCCGGGGCGTGTTTTTCTTTCCCCCTTAGGTATGTTATCTCCGGGCGTGACGAGGCTTTGGGGATCAACGTAGGAACGCCCCCCGGCTCCTTAGTTTGTGGTTGTTCAGGGTACTGCCCCCAATGGTTCCGCCTCTCTGGTGTTTTCCCCTTTTTTTGCTTTTTCCTCAGTTACCGAAACATAACAAAAAACCGGGGCCAAAAAACAAAAATTTTTTGGACTCACAAAAGGGGGGAAAATTTAGTAATAAGGAAATTGGGGTTTTTGCATTTTTTTCCCCCCCCTTTTTCTGGGTGTGAGGAGGAATTTTTTTTTTTTTCTAAAAGGAGTTTGCACAGTTGTCTGGCCATGTGGGTCAGCTTGCCACTGAGGTTCGGAGTTTTGCTACCTATTTTGGGGGGGTTTTCCGGTTTGGAATGGATCCCCCTGCCGATTTTTTTTTTGGGGGGTCATCTAAATTTCGAATTTCAAAATAACGGTAAGTTTTTTTTTGCCTTAAAGCCTAAGTCCTCAGGGAACGCAGCCAGCGGGTTCAAATTGTTCTCCCTGCTGCGCGGCGCCCCGGGTTTGGCCCCTTTTTCCCCCAACCTGGGGATCCTGTTTTGAATTATATTTTGATTTTTTCAGGTTGGGGTTATTGAGATAACAAAATTCCCATCAAGCTAAAAATTTGTTGGATTAAATCAGGGGTTTGAAGATGCTAGTTGTACTGTCAAAAATTTTTGAAAGGGGCCCGTCCTACCAAAGGAAAATGATGCTTGGGGAGCCCTTTTTCGAAAGGGTCTGTCAGAAAAAGAAAGGGGGCCTATGGTTGGTTTCCCCCGTTCCCTCTGGTCTCAATGATTTTATGTCTTTGGTATTCAAATTGACAGACGTTTGCGTGAGCGCAAAGGATCATGAGTTTGTTGCCTTGGACCCAGCCCCCGAGCCCATGCAGTGTGAGGGGGATTTTGGGGGGTCAGCGTCGGTTTCGTAGCGAAAGGGGGTTTGTTATACTGTTGGGGATGCTTCCTGCATTTTTGTTGCCTAAGGGGGGGGAAAACGATTTGCACGTCGTTGCTTGGTGTGTTAGAAAATTTCTTTATGTTACCCTGATTTGCTCCATGTCCACTTTTCTGTAGGCTTTTGTTGATTCAAAAAGCTTAACCTGTGGATTTTGCTTTCCCAAAGTTGTGGGTTTCCCTGATGCCCCGGGGAAAGTTATTCCCCTACGGGCATTGATTTACCCTTTGGCGGAGAAAAAACCCCCCCTTTTTTACTCGGGGGAAAAATGGGGTTAAACCCAAATTATCAGGGGAGTTGAAAATTTTTTGGTGCTGCATAATCTGCAGACTTTTGTACTAGTTTTCCCCTTGGGGTTCAGTCTCATAATCCTTTTGGATTGGAAATCTGTGTTGTGACCGTTTGGGGTGCCAATGTGTTAATCTGACACTCCTGTTTTTTTGCCTCTCCCCCTAGATGTCCCTGCTTTTTGACTGATTTTTCTGATGTGTTTAGTGGAAAGTAAATCTGCTCCCCTTCCCCCTCACGTAGCTAGATTGCGCTATTGAATTTAATGCTGGTGGTAAATTTCCCCAAAAGGGCCCTTTTTTAATTTTTCTGACCTGAACCGATGATGCGATTTTAAAAGTCATTGGAGAAGGGTCATATCAGACCACCTTTCCCCTTTTGGGGGGGTTTTTTTTTTTGTGGAAAAAATGGAAAAGAGGCCTTTTTTTGATTTTCCCCCTAATAAGATCATGTTAAATATCAATACCTTTCCCCTTTTATTTCGACCTATTTTCGGTGAAAAGTGCTAGTTGGTTTACCAAGCTTGCCCCCAGGGGGGGTTAATTTTTTCGCATTAAGCCCGGGGATGAATGGAAGATGGCTTTAATACCCCAAAGGGGCATTTTGGGTCCTGTGATCCCCTTTTGGCTTCTCCCCCCCTTTTGTTTCCAATCCTTCAAAATTTTTATTTTCGGGGGTTTTTTGGATAAATTTTTGATTGTTTATTTTATGAATATCTTGTTTTTTCCCAATGACTGGGACCTCATGTGCAACATTTCAGTCTGTTTCCAGATTTTTAGAAGAAGGGGCCCGTTTTTGGGGGATCAAAGTGTTTTTTGGCGTACAAAATATTCATTTTGATTTTATTTTGTCTCCTCTTTTTGAAATGGACCCCGGGCAAGGTTCAGGCCTTCTATGATTGGTTCAACCTATTCATTGAAGGCTCTTCAGAGATTTTTTTTGGGTTTTTTCCAATTTTTTCGTAAAGTATTGGTAAAATTTCTTGGTGTGTTAAACCTTTATGACTGACCAAAAAGGTTTCCTTGGTGAATTGGCCTCCGAGGAGTTTCTGCATTTCAGGAACTTAAGAAAATTCATTTCTGCTCTTGTTCTACGGCAGCCTGATGTTTTTCTCTGCCATTTCAGGTGGAGGTTGATGCCTCGGGTTTTGGGGCGGGGTTTTGCCCAAAAAGGGACCTGAGACCTCTAAGAGAACCCTTGTGCCTTTTTCTCTCTAAAATTTTTCCCCCAACTGAACGATTATGAGTGGGTAACAGGAGTTGTTGGCCAGAAGGGGCCTTTAAGAGGGGGGGACATTGATAAAGGAGCCAAACTCAGGTGGTGGCCTCACGTCCATAAGAACCTGGTTTATCTAAATCAGCCAGCGACTTAATCCTAGACAGGCCGGGGGGCCTTTTTTTCAAAAACTTTAATTTTGTGGTTTTTTTTTCCGGCACAAAAAATTAAAGGGGGGACCCCCTCTCGAGGAGTTTCTTGCAGATATCCTTTTTATCTGATCCGCTTTTTTTTAAAGAGGGTGTGGTTCTTTCTCCCTTTTTTCCCAATTTGGCTGGCTCGGAAGGGTGTGGGGAGGTTAAACCTGAGCGCTGCCTTTAGTTTTTGTTTTTCCAGACCAGTGAAAAAAGAGTGTGTTTGAGTTTTTTTTGTTCCGGTTTGCGGTCATTGGTTTTTTTTGGTACCAGAGATTGGGGTGACGTCCTTTTGGGGCCACTTTGTTTCGGCGTGGGGGATTTGTGCAGTCCTGGGGGACTAGCTCTCGTTCCAAACCCCTTGCTCTCGTTCTATGGTTTGTTAATGCCTTTTCCTAAAACCCAAGGGCCTGGACTATTCTTTGGTTTTATTTTGCCTTTCCCCTGTCTCTCAAAAATGACGTTATCTGGGAATCTGTGATAGGTTTTCCAAGATTTTTCTCTTGTCCCATTTCCAAAATTGCCTTCCTGCTCCGATTTTGGGCCCCTTGGGTTTTTCGCGTGGTTCGGTTTAAGGCATTCCGGGGGAAAAATTGTGTGGGGCAGAGGAGCCCGTTTTTTTCAGATTTTGGAAGACTTTTTTTTAAAATTGGGTTCAGTTGTCTTTCCCCTCTGCATTTACCCTCAGCCAATGGAAAAACGAGAGAACAAACCAGCCTTGGGGACTTATTTGAGATTTTTGTGTCTGCTGATCAAATGAGGGGTCTCTTTTTTCCCTTTTGGGTGAGTTTGTCTTAAAATAGAGCTCTCTGGCACCTTGATGTCTCCATTTTTTGCATTCCGGGTTTCACCCTCGATTTTCTCAGAAGACTGAGGCTTCTGTCGTCCGGGGGTTGAATTATTGTGCAGCGTATGCAGAATTTTTGGGACCGGGGGTGGAGAAAACCTCTCTCTCTCCAGGAGAAGACCCAGGGTTTCCAAAACCGGCATAGCTGAGGTCCTCGTTTTAAAGTGGGGGTTTTGGTTTGGTTTCCCGGGAATTCCCTAAAGGTTGCATCCCAAAAAATTTAAGCCAAGGTTCATTGGCCTTATAAGTCATGGAAATTTTTAATCGGTTTCCTTCCTTTTGCTTTTCCAGGACATTTAAGATCCAAAGGGTTTTCCACAAATCCTTAAAAAGGGTTTGTGAACCAGGGGTTCCTAAGGGCTCACCTCCCGACCCGTTTTGGTTGAGGGAAATTTGGAGTATGGGTTTGGGGAAAATTTGGGGTTCTCGTTTTGCTAGACGGAAATCCAGTATTTGGTTTTTAAAAGGGAGGTTATGGTCAGGAGGACAATTCTGGGTGTTTTCTTCGGGGATTCTGTGGGAGACTTATCCGTGCCTTCACGAGCCCCCCCCCGATGGGGCCCCCGGTGGGCAGGTGAGGGTTCGGGTGACCCCCCTCAAGGGGGGGTCTGTTTTGGGAAATGCTGGAGGCGACTTTGAGCTGGGGGGCCCTTGGTGGTTTTGGGGGGGTAATGAAATGATTAATGAAAGGCCTTCAGCTGGCGTGAATGGTAGGATAAATGGCCGGTTCCCAGGCCCCTTCCCCGGGTTTCAAAATTTTCCCCTTTTTCTTGAAGCACTGCTAGGGGTTTCCGTCCCTTTGTAAGTGTTTTCTTCTTTTTTTTTTCCCTGTTTGTTTTCATTGCTGGGGTTTCTGCTTGCTTGGGGTGCGGCCTGTCCCCTTTTGGGGATCTGGGGGTCAATTTTTTTTCTCCTTTTTGTCCCCCACTTTTGCTTTGCCCCTTTGTTACTTTTTATTTGCTGAATAGCGTTTGTTACACCAGAGATTGATTTAGGTGGAGAATGTTTGATCTCAGGTTTTTTGGCAACAGAAGGTTGGTATTTTTAGGGTTTTTGTTTTGGTTTCAGTCAAATTTTTCCTGTACTTTTTGTCAGATGAAAAACGGTTCCCCAACTGAAAAATAAGTTTTTTTTGGGAAAATGTAAAGCATATCAAAACATGACCTTAAAAAAAAGAAAACAAAAAACAAAAAAACAAATACCTAAAAAAAACAAAATAAAAAAAATATTGCAAAAAATGCATGAAGTTGTAATAATAATAATAATAAGGGTATTTGGGGAAAAAATTTTTATCAAAAGAATGCACAAGCCATCCCCCCCTCAGGAACCCTTTTGGGACGTCCTCTCTAATATTTTAAAAAACCTTTTCCCCCTTTTCAAGTGACGTAAATGTGAACAAGGGGGAGGGCTGAACCCCCCCTTGAAGCATAGGCCGACAGGATGGTTTTTTTGCTCAAAAGCAGGGGGGTCACACCTTATATGCACAAGATGCATAAGAACTAAAGAAAAATGGGTCTGAACTGAAAAAGTAAGTTGATGTGTAGCAAAAATAAATGCATATCAAACCAAAAACCTTAAAAAAGAAAAACAAAAAACAAAAAAAAAAATCCTAAAATAAAACAAAATAAAAAAATTTGCAAAAAAAAATGCAGAAGTTTAAAAATAAAAATAAAAGGATTTGGAAAATAATTTTGATCAAAAAATGTACAACCATCCCGCCCCTCAAGGGGAAACCCCTTTTTGGGACAGTCCTACTCAAAATTAAAAACCTTTTCCCTTGTCAGTGACGTAAAGTGAACAAAGGGGGGGATGAACCCACCAGTTGAAGCATGGCCAGACAGGATGGATTTTTCAGCTCAAAAGCGGGGGGGCACACCCCCTTTTCACAAAAACACTAAAACTAAATGAAAAAGGGTCTGAATGAAAAAAAAATTGATGTGTATGCAAAATGTAAATGATATCAAACAATGACCTTAAAAAAAAGAAAACAAAAAAAAAAAAACAAATACCTAAAATAAAACAAAATAAAAAAAATATTGCAAAAAAGCATGAAGTTTTTAAAAAAACAAAAAAAAAAGGGGATTTTGGGAAAAAATAATTTTGAAAAAGAATGTAAAGCCATCCCCCCCGTCCCAAAGGGAAACCCCTTTTGGGGACAGTCCTCTCTAAAATTTTTTAAAAACCTTTCCACTTGTCAAGTGAGTAAATGTGAACAAGGGGGAGGGGG
>JARQOD010000006.1:355622665-355653467 GCA_033576555.1 Oophaga sylvatica
TTCTTTTGCATGTGTGTCACATTTAAATGTTTCAGATCACCAAAAAAAATGTAAATACTAGACAAAGATAACGCAAGTAAGCACAAAATGCAGTTTTTAAATGAAGGTCTTTATTATAAGCAAAAAAAGAAATCCAAACCTACAGGGTCATGTGTGGAAAAGTGATTGCCCCCCTTCTTAAAACATAAATTAACTGTGGATTATCACATCTTTGGGAGGCTGTGTTCAAATTCCCTAGCCTGTCCCAGGCCTGATTACTGCCACACCTGTTCTCAATCAAGAAAGATCATCAAAAGCTAGACATCATGCCGCGATTCAAATAAATTCTGGAACAAATAAGAAACAAAGTAATTGAGATCTATCAGTCTAGAAAGGGTTATAAAGCCATTTCTAAAGCTTTGGGACTCCAGTGAACCACAGTGACAGCCATTATACACAAATGGTGAAACGTAGAACAGTGGTAAACCTTTACAGGAGTAGCCGGCCGACCAAAATTACCCCAAGAGGGCAGCAACGACTCAATCAAGAGGTCACACAAGACCCCACAACAACATCAAAGAACTGTAGGCCTCACTTGCCTTAGTTAAGGTCAGTGTTCATGACTCCACCACAAGAAAGAGCCTGGGCAAAAATAGCCTGCATGGCAGAGTTCCAAGACAAAAATCACTGCTGCGCAAGAGGAACATAAAGGCTTGTCTCAGTTTTGCCAGAAAACATCTTGATGATCCCCAATACTTTTAATAGAATACTCTGTGGACTGATGAGACAAAAGTTGAACTTTTTGTAAGGTGTATGTGCAATTACATTTGGCATAAAAATAACACAGCATTTCAGAAAACGAACATCATACCAACAGCAAAATATGGTGGTGGTAGTGTGATGTTTTTTGGGCTGTTCTGATGCCTCAGGATCTGGAAGATTTGATGTGGTAAATAGAACCATGAATTCTGCTATCTACCAAAAAATCCTGAAGGAGAATGGCCATCTGTTTGTGACCTCAAGCTGAAGTGTACTCTGGTTATGCAGCAGGACAATGATCCGAAACACACCAGCAAGTCCACCTCTGAATGGCTTAAGAAACACAAAAATACGACTTTGGAGTGACATTAATCCAATTGAGATGCTGTGACATGACCTTAAAAAGGTGGTACATACTTGGAAACCTTCCAATATAGTTGAATTACAACATTTCTGCAAAGATGAGTGGGCCAAAATTCCTCCAGAGTGTTGTAAAAGACTCAGTGTCAGTAGTTACAAACGCTTGATTGCAGTTGTTGGTGCTAAGGGTGGCCAAACCAGTTATTAGGTTTAGGGTGCAATAACTTTTTCACACAGGGCCCTGTAGGTTTGGATTTATTTTTCCCTTAATAATAAATACCTTCAATTAGAAACCGCATTTTGTGTTTACTTCTGTTATCTTTGTCTAATATTTAAATTTGTTTGGTGATCTGAAACAATTAAGTGTGACAAACATGCAAAAGAATAGAAAATCAAGAAGGGGCAAACACTTTTTCACACAAGTGTGTATGTAGTTACACACTCACATTACTATAGATTCTTCACAATACTCATGTCAGGGGAAATGTGGGTACATGTGCCACTCTATCAACACTGTGGATATGATGTGGAGACATGTAACGCTCTATCACCATTGTGGATGTGATGTGGGGACAAGTGAAGCTCTATCACCACTGTGGATGTGATCTGGGGACATCACCACTGTGGATGTGGTGTGGGGACATGTGAAGCTCTATCACCACTGTTGATGTGATGTGGAGACATGTGAGGCTCTATCACCACTGTGGATGTGATGTGGGGACAAGTGACGCTCCATCACCACTGTGTATGTGATGTGGAGACATGTGACATTCTATAACCACTGTGGATGTGATGTGGTGACATGTGAAAATCCCTCACCACTGGGGATGTGATGTGGGGACATGTGAAGCTCTTTCACCACTATGCATGTGATGTGGGGACATGTGAAGCTCTATCACCGCTATGGATGTGATGTGGGGACAAGTACGATACGATACGATATACTTTATTGATCCTGAGGGAAATTATGGTATTACAGCAGCGTTACAACAGCATTACAAACAAAACATTACAAACAGCATTACATAGAGTAATTACTAGACACAGATCTTGCACATGACTAACCACAATACGTAGCAAACAAAGGTACACAAATCTCTAATCATTTCCATTAGTGCGCAAGTCCTAGGCCGTAGCCATCTTTCACCCTTAGTGAATTGTTATACATCCCCATAGCGGTAGGCACAAAAGATTTCCTGAATTTCTCCTTCTTGCACCTTGGAAGGATTAGCCGACTGCTGAATGTGCTCTTCTGCTTCAAGAACAGCTCGTATAGTGGGTTTGCATTATTGTTCATTATAGCCCTGCACTTCTTTTGAATCCTATCCTCCACTACTTCCTCAAAAGAGTCAAGATGGAGGCCAACAGCTGCACTTGCCTTCTTGATAAGTTTGTTGACCACACTACTGCCCCAGCAAATGATAGCAAAAAAGATGGCGCTTGCTACAACGGACTGGTAGAACATTTCCAGCATTTTGCTGCATACATTGAATGACCTGAGCTTCCATAGAAAGTACAGTCTGCTCATTCACTTCTTGTGATCCTTCTCTGTATGACACCTTCAATCAAGTTTGCTGTCAAGGTGAACCCCCAAATATTTGTAGCTCTCAACCATCTCCACCTCCTGGCCAGCAATAGTGATCGGTAAGCAATCATCCTTTTTCCTTCTATAACTCACCACCATCTCCTTGGTTTTCTTCACATTTAGTTCTATACAGTTAGTCTCACACCAATCCACAAAGTCAGAAACCACCCTTCTATGTTCCTCCTCCCCTGGTCTTTACAATGCCCCCTACAATCACTGAGTCATCTGAGAATTTTTGCAGGTGACAGAAGTCGGATTTATACTGAAAGTCAGCTGTATACAATGTGAAGAGAAAGGGCGACAGCACTGCACCCTGAGGGGCTCCCACAGTGCTCCGTACACTGCCAGATACCACCTCTCCCCCATCCTTACAAACTACGGCCTGTCCGTCAGGTAGTCACTTATCCAGTTCACCATCCCCTCATCTACCGCCATATCAGTCAACTTATTTTGTAATAAGGGCGGCTGTAAGGTATTGAAAGCACTAGAGAACTCAAAGAACATGGCACGCACTGCAGTGCCATTATTGTCCAAGAACAAATGCATTGTGTGTAGCAGAGACACTACTGCATCATCCACCCACAATCTCTGCTGGTACGCAAACTGCAGGAGGTCAGTGTAGGCCCTCACCCTCGGGCACAAGTAGGCAAGTACTATTCTCTCCAACGATTTCATAGCATGCGGTGTTAAGGCCACTGGACGATAGTCGTGTAGGGAAGTTGGAGAGGTGATCTTGGGAACTGGCACCAGGCAGGTGGTCTTCCACAGCACTGGTATTCTCTGTGATTGTAGGCTCCTGTTAAACAGGTGCTGAAAGACATTACACAGTTGGTTTGCACACACTTTTAGGACATGTGGACTGAGACCATCAGGCCCAGCTGCTTTGCCAATGACTAGTTTACTAAACTGTCTCCTCACATTCCTTGGGGAGACAGTGAAAGCAGACAGTTCATCACCCAAAGTCAATGCTGCCGATTGTTCCTCATCTCAATCCCTCATTCCTGATGACGCAGTACATGTGTTGGTAAATCTGTTGAAAAACTCGTTCATTTCATTAGTTATGGGCAGATCCACTTCCCCACACTCCGGCCTTTGTATCAATTTCAGTTTCTTAGTATCCTTCATTTTAAATGCCATTTTTTTCTCATTTAGTAAGTATTTCAATTCTTTTGTAATCCAAGGCTTGTTATTTGCATAACATCGAATCTTTTTAACTGGTACTACAGTATCAGTACAAAAATTTATGTAATCAGTTACTCTCCCGACAATATCATTTACATCATCATGCTCTCCTCTGTCGCATATCACCTCCCAGTGTGTGAGGTCAAAGCAGTCTTGCAGAGCTACTTCAGCTGCAGGAGACCACTTCCAGAAGCTCTATCACCACTGTGGATGTGATGTGGGAACATGTGATACTCTATCACACTGTGGATGTGATTTGGTGACATGTGAAGCTCCATCACCACTATGGATGCGATGTGGGCACATGTGAAGCTCTTTCACCACTATGGATGTGATGTGGGGACATGTGAAGCTCTATCACCACTATGTGTTGTGAATGTTTTGGAAATGAATTCTGAGCAGAAGCTCCCTCTGGTGGTTACAAACAGTACTGAACCATTCAATGAGGATTGGCAATCAGGATTCACAGACTGGCTTGATATAAGGGAGGTTCCCTCCCATCATGGTTGCCGGTGATCAATTGTTATTGTCTCAACTGTGGTTCCTGGTTCACTTGGAAGCTTGCTGAATCTTGCCTCTTCTTCTGCTTTCAGATAAGATATTTTCTGTTTTTTGTGCTTACCATTTGCATATTTCTCTGCATTTCTGTGAGGTTAGCCAGGTTCCCCCCCCCCGGGGGGTTTGGGCTCCTCTCAGTTCCTCTGGAGCCATTGTTATTTGTCTTTTGCCTTTTCCAGTTTTTTCAGTGGCTGCGGCTTAGTTTTGTTACACCAGAGAACTGATTTAGGTGGTAGAGGTCGTGTGATCTCAGGTGTTTTTGCAATCAGTAGCGTTGGCATTTTTTAGGGTTTTTTTTGGATTGCAGTGAGTATCCTTTCTATCCTTTTCTGTCTAGGCAGATTGGGCCCCAGCGTTTGCTCATACTATTTTCTGTCTGTGTCTGTATTTCCTCTTGTCTAACCAACGTTACATGTTTGGGGGTTTCCTATGTTCTTTGGGGATCTGCTCCGGGGCAGATAGCTTTCCTCTTTCTATCTTTAGGTGTAGTTAATCTCTCAGGCTGTGATGAGGCGTCTAGGACCAACGTAGGAACGCTCCACGGCTGCCTTTAGTTGTGGTGGTTAGTCAGGGTACTGCAATCCAATAGATTCCAACCTCTCTGGTGTATTGCCGTTTTTGCTCGCTCTCCTCAGCTACCGAAACATAACAACTATGGATGTGATGTGGGGATATGTGAAGTTCTATCACCACTGTGACTGTGATGTGGGGATATGTGAAGCTCTATCACCACTGTGGATGTGGTGTGGGGACATGTGAAGCTCTATCACCACTATGGATGTGATGTGGGGATATGTGAAGTGCTATCACCACTGTGGATGTGGTGTGGGGAAATGTGAAGCTCTATCACCACCATGGATGTGAGGTGGGGACATGTGAAGCTCTGTCACCACTGTGGATGTGATGTGGGGACATGTGATGCTCTATCACCACTGTGGATGTGATGTGGAGACATGTGAAGCTCTGTCACCACTCTGGATGTGGAGAGGAGACACGCGGTGCTCTATCACCACTGTGGATGTGATGTGGGGACATGTGAAGCTCCATCACCACTGTGGATGTGATGTGGGAACATGTGAACCTCTGTCACCACTGTGGATGTGAAGTTGGGACATGTGAAACTCTATCACTATTGTGGATGTGATGTAGGGACATGTCAAGCTCTATCACCACTGTGGATGTGATGTGGGAACATGTGAACCTCTGTCACCACTGTGGATGTGAAGTTGGGACATGTGAACGTCTGTCATCACTGTGGATGTAATTTGGGGACATGTGATGCTCTGTCACCACTTTAGATGTGATGTGGAGACATGTGAAGCTCTGTCACCACTGTGGATGTGGTGTGGAGACACGCGATGCTCTATCACCACTGTGGATGCAGTGTGGAGACACAAAATGCTCTATCACCACTGTGGATGTGATGTGGAGACATGTGACGCTCTATCACCACTGTGGATGTGGTGTGGAGACATGTGATGCTCTATCACCACTGTGGATGTAGTGTGGAGACATGTGAAGCTCTCTTACCACTGTGGATGTGATGTGGGGACATGTGATGCTCTATCACCACTGTGGATGTGATGTGGAGACATGTGAAGCTCTGTCACCACTCTGGATGTGGTGTGGAGACACTCGATGCTCTATCACCACTGTGGATGCGGTGTGGAGACACAAAATGCTCTATCACCACTGTGGATGTGATGTGGGGACATGTGACGCTCTATCACCACTGTGGATGTGATGTGGAGACATGTGACGCTCTATCACCACTGTGGATGTGGTGTGGAGACATGTGATGCTCTATCACCACTGTGGATGTGGTGTGGAGACATGTGATGCTCTATCACCACTGTGGATGTAGTGTGGAGACATGTGAAGCTCTCTTACCACTGTGGATGTGATGTGGAGACATGTGAAGCTCTGTCACCACTGTGGATGTGATGTGGAGACGTAAAACTCTATCACCACTGTGGATGCGGTGTGGATTGCAGTGATTGTGCTGCTTTCCACAGACATAGGGACTCTGTTATTTCAAAGATTGGCGTGATGACAGAGGTCAGCACAGGGGCAGACACTGACAGCCAATGAGTGTGCAGAGGGTGGTGCTGAACGCTGAGACTGGGCGGTGTCAGCTCTGGATGTGAGGCTAGAGAATAAAGCCCAGGGAGCTGTCAAGTTTGGTAGGGTCGCAGGTAAACAAAGTGGGTGCAGGAAACTAAGTGAAAATCAGTAGAAACAAAACGCAGAAACAAAAAACCTATAGGGATGTTGTATATCAAAATACAGCACAGATTAGCTTAAAAAAGGTTTGGATGTCAGGGTTGAACAACCTCTCTAAGGCTATGTGCACACGTTGCAAATTTGTTGGGGATCCGCAGCGTTTTTTCTGCGAGTAATTGCACAAAATCCACAAAGGATTGATCAAGCAATGTTAATCAATGGGAATCCAGAATTGGTGTGCACATGCTTCGGAAAATTCCGTCCTGATTCGCAGTGTTTTATTTTCTGCAGCATTCTTTTTGTGGAACTGCAGCATTTCTGCACCCATTGACTTACATTGAGTCAGTGAAATCTGCAGCCAAACCGCAGGTGTAAAAAGGTTTGCGGATTTGCTGCAGATTTGCGTGCCAAAAACGCTGCAGAAAGGAAGGAGAAAGAGTGTGTGTGCGGAGAATATGTGTAAGCGAAGAATATGTGCTTTTCTGTCTGTGTCTGTCTGCGGGTGTCTGTCTGCGGGTGTCTGTGTGTGTACCCAGGCATAATCTGATGGGACTACTACTCCTATCCAGCTATTTCTGCTGTCACATACTGTATAACAGTGAGAGCATGAGCTGATGATGGGAGAGTAGTCACATCATCCGGCGACTGTGTTCAATTGTAAAAAATAAATGTACATAATTACATACAATATACATGCTCACCAAACACCTAATCCCCGATGCCCGCACCTCCTGCAACAAAAGTAAAATAATAAACCAACATACAGTTAGGTCCATATATATTTGGACAGAGACAACATTTATTTAATTTTGGTTCTAGACATTACCACAATGAATTGTAAACAAAACAATTCAGATGCAGTTGAAGTTCAGACTTTCAGCTTTCATTTGGGGTATCCACATTAAAATTGGATGAAGGGTTTAGGAGTTTCAGCTCCTTAACATGTGCCACCCTGTTTTTAAAGGGACCAAAAGTAATTGGACAATTGACTCCAAGGCTATTTCATGGAGAGGTGTGGGCAATCCCTTCGTTATGTTATTCTCAATTAAGCAGATAAAAGGGCTGGAGTTGTTTTGAGGTGTGGTGTTTGCATTTGGAAGGTTTTGCTGTGAAGGAAACATGCGGTCAAAGGAGCTCTCCATGCAAGTGAAACAAGCCATCCTTAAGCTGCAAAAACAGAAAAAAAACATCCGAGAAATTGCTACAACATTAGGAGTGGAAAAATCTACAGTTTGGTACATCCTGAGAAAGAAAGAAAGCACTGGTGAACTTATCAATGCAAAAACACCTGGGCGCCCACGGAAGACAACAGTGGTGGATGATCGCAGAATACTCTCCAGGGTGAAGAGAAACCCCTTCACAACAGCCAACCAAGTGAACAACATTCTCCAGGAGGTAGGCATATCAATATCCAAATCTACCATAAAGAGAAGACTGCATGAAAGTACGTACAGAGGGTTCACTGCACGGTGCAAGCCACTCATAAGCATCAAGAATAAAAAGGCTAGGCTGGACTTTGCTAAAAAAACATCTAAAAAAGCCAGCACAGTTCTGGAAGAACATTCTTTGGACAGATGAAACCAAGATCAACCTCTACCAGAATGATGGAAAGAGAAAAGTATGGTGAAGGTGTGGTACAGCTCATGATCCAAAGCACACCACATCATCTGTCAAACACGGCGGAGGCAGTGTGATGGCTTGGGCATGCATGGCTGCCAGTGGCACTGGGTCACTAGTGTTTATTGATGATGTGACACAGGACAGAAGCAGCCGAATGAATTCTGAGGTATTCAGAGCCATACTGTGTGCTCAGATCCAGCCAAATGCAGCCAAACTGATTGGTCGTCGTTTCACACTACAGATGGACAATGACCCAAAACATAAAGCCAAAGCAACCCAGGAGTTTATTAAAGCAAAGAAGTGGAATATTCTTGAATGGCCAAGTCAGTCACCTGATCTCAACCCAATTGAACATGCATTTCACTTGTTAAAGACTAAACTTCAGGCAGAAAGGCCGACAAACAAACAACAACTGAAAACCACCGCGGTGAAGGCCTGGCAGAGCATCAAAAAGAAGGAACACAGTGTCTGGTGATGTCCATGAGTTCAAGACTTCAGGCAGTCATTGCCAACAAAGGGTTTTCAACCAAGTCCTAGAAATGAACATTTTATTTGCAATTATTTACTCTGTCCAATTACTTTTGGTCCCTTTAAAAACAGGGTGGCACATGTTAAGGAGCTGAAACTCCTAAACCCTTCATCCAATTTTAATGTGGATACCCTCAAATGAAAGCTGAAAGTCTGAACTTCAACTGCATCTGAATTGTTTTGTTTAAAATTCATTGTGGTAATGTCTAGAACCAAAATTACATAAATGTTGTCTCTGTCCAAATATATATGGACCTAACTGTATACTCCCTGTCCGCTGTAGTCCATTTAATAACGAGTGTCCCATGACGATCTCACGTGTAGAACAATCACATAGGGAGATGTGACTGCTCTACCCAGCCTCCGGTGATACACTGATAGGAGGTGATCTCTCCCGTAGTGTATCACTGCACTTCCGTGAGAGTTCACTGGAGTACATCAGCTGATCAGCTCCGATTCTCACTTGCGGCACCGCTGCGTGAGAAAATTTAAGTGAGAGCACGAACTCCGGTGAACTCTCAGTGATATACTGCGGGAGGGATTACCTCCTGTCAGTGTATCACCGGAGGCTGGGTAGAGCAGTCACATCTCACGAAGTGACTGTTTTACACGTGAGATCGTCGTGGGATACTCGATAAATGGGCTATGTCGGACAGGGAGCATTACATTTTGGTTTATTATTTTATTTTTGTTGCAGGAGATCGAGGGAGTCGGGGATTAGGCGATGCAGTAAGTATGGTAAATTAAGATTCAATAAAGGAGTCTGTGTGATTATTTAAATTACAGGACTTTAGTCTGGCTGTGTGTTCATTTACCATATAACTATAGGAATAGTAATGGATAGGTGTCTTATTGACACTTCTCCATTACTAATCCATGGGCTTGATGTCACTGGACAATACAAAGGTGACATCAATCCCACAAATATTACCCCACTTGCCACCGCTACAGGGCAAGTGGGGAAGAGCAAGGCTAGGTGCCAGAATTGGCGCATCTATAAGATGCCCATTTCTGGGGCGGCTGAGAGCTGATGTTTTTAGGCTGGGGGGTGCCAATATCCATGGCCCCTTCTCAGGCTATTAATATCAGCCAGCAGTTGTCTGCCTAGCCTTTGCTTATTCGATTTTATAGGGGGATCCCATGTCAATTTTTTTCTGGGTTCCCCTGTAAACTAGCCAGTAAAGGCTAAGCAAACATCTGTGAGCTGATATTAATAGCCTGGGAACCTTTATGGCTATTGGCTCCTTCCCAGAATATTAACATCAGCCCTCAGCCGTCGGCTTTCCCTCTGCTGGTTAAGAAAATTACGCAGGAGCGCACGTAATTTTTTTTAAAACATTGAAAAATAAACAGATATTACGTTTCACGCAGATTTCGAGTGTGTGTGTGTGTGTGTGTGTGTGTGGTGTGTGTGTGTGTGTGTGTGTGTGTGTGTGTGTGTGTGTGTGTGTGTGTGTGTGTGTGTCTTGTATTTAACTCTTTATGTCCCATTTTATTAATGAGGGAATCTGGCTGACACCTGTTCATTACTAAACCTCGGGTTTGGTATTACACACACATACATATATATATATATATATATATATATATATATATATATATTTATATATACACTGTATATATATATATATATATATACATATATATTATATTCACTTATATTTGTTTTGTGTGTGTAAACATTATATTTTAACATGATATGTAATGATATTATGGTCTTCAATGGAGAATGAAAAAGAAGAGGTTGAACAAGGAACTGACTTCACAATTCTTTTTTTTTTTTAAATAATATATCTTTACTTAGCTTACAAAAACGCATACAAATCTGACTGAAAATCTGCATCAAAAACGCATAAAAACCAAACGGAATTTCAACTGCGTTTTCTGCTGAGTTGAGGCAATATCTGCATATCCGCAACATGCGCACATACCCTATCTGTTCACTATAACAGACATTTTGACCAGGAGTGCGCAAACTTTTACATGCAACTGTTTTTCACTGTACAGTATACATTTTTCTTGCGCATTTTCAAGCTATATTCTATTAACATAATTATGTATGAATGTCAGCTACAGAGGGTGTTGAATGCATCTATTGCAGTAATTAAAGCTGTGGTGCGCTTGTTAAAGGTTAGAACACACGCATCATTCAGTTATTGTATACTGCAAGTAACCCACTATGAAGTACCTTTATGTAAGGAATAGTTGCAATACATATATAAATATATATATATATATATATATATATTATAATATGTGATCTGTATGTTCCTTGATGCAAAAACAATATATCAAGGATCAGGTTATTTAATATAATGACAGACACATGTAAGCCCATATGTAGCCTTAGCCTCACCAATGTCATCATTGCCTGAAGAAGGTGTTGGGCGCCCCCTGGAGGACAACTGTTATGCTCTATTGAGCATTGTTACTTCGTGATCTGTATGATCAGACAATTCTAAAGCAAACATGTAGCACACAGAGCAGATTTGTTACACAGCATATAAAACCAGCTGTATTGTACTATACATGTATATAAATAAGAGTAGTGCATGTATTCAATTTGGAAATGTTTTCTTTTGTGTTCTTTAACATGTGTGAGTTTCCCATTTCTTGTATAGGTAGATGTGACAGTAAATGCTCCATATGGAGTTATTAAGGATTCTACAGACATTCCATGATATTGCAACACATACATCATCCCCCACCAGGTATGGAGAGTCTGTCCTCCCCCAGAAGTGCTGATGGTGATCATGACTGTGCTTAATTATTGTAAGCTATGGGGACAGAGAGTAGGAAACGTAGCAGCTGCGTCAGATGGAGCCCACAGGCTATTGGGGAAGCTCCCTGCTCTCTTTTTTTAAGTAATTATAAAGTAGCCCAGCTCTGGGATTCTTCTAACAACCCTCCAACCAGGCACAAGTCGTGCAAGAGAGCAGAGAGCTGGGAGAGGACTGCTGCTCTCTCTCCAGCCCACATCTACAAGAGGTGACTGCAAGACTTGCTGCTGACAGATCACAGCCTGGGCTGCTGCTCTCCATCTCTGCTGCCACTAGACCCTATTCTGCTCCTCTCTACAGACTTTGCTGCCAGAATAGTTATTGTGGATCGTTTCGAAGCTGCCATGCAAGTAAGTATCATATCATACTGCTGAGCCTCAGTCTTAGGAGAGTTTTACACTAATTCACTGGAAGAACTTATTAGTGTAGTAAGTACTATATTATGCAAATATTAGTGTGATAAGTTCTATATTTTATGATGTATATATATATACTGTATATATATATATATATATATATACACACACACACACACACTATTATAGTGCCATTGTACGTTATGTATATATTAGCAGACAAGTGCTATATTATGTGAAGTATATTATTAGTGTGCTAAGTGCCACATTATGTGATAGATTTACACTACTAGTACTTTAGCTCTGTGTTCATGCACTCTATAGAAGTTTGCAGAGTAGTGTTTTGTATTCCTGATTATCCACTTTTGTGTTACAGTCAATGGGGCTGGTTACTAGATACTACTGTCTAGTCCTGGCAATAGCCACATATCTTGCTGTGGCAATCCGAGCAGACTGTAGCAAGGACTGTGTGTCTTGTGCTTATCATATGGGTCAGACAGCTGAAATCAACACCTTGGTAAGTTTCTTCTACACTATACCATATACATGCATGCATGCTATGCAACTTGTGCTCAACTAACCCAGAGAGCGGTTCAGCACCTTGGACAGCAGAATTGCTCAATATACCAAGTCAGAATCGTGTAGATGAGGAAAGTTTCATTTTAATGTGGTGCATGTAAGGTAGATTTACATAAATACTATATAGGACTACTGATGTACTTATATGTTCTCTCGCTTTAGTCTGTATGGTCAGAGGAACTCACAATCTGCTAATGTGAGTTTATTAGGCACAAAACACGGTACTCTATGGATGGAGGAGTCGGATTTGTTTATTCTCAATCCCAAAGTTTGAGTGATGAGTATGGGTTTTTTTTGTTTTTTTTTGTTGTTGTTGTTACTTTATTGCTGTGAATCGCACATGATATAGATCAGATTGTACAGACACATGGTATCATTAGAAGGAATAGATCAAATGCTCCAGAATTCCAATGCATCGGAAATAGTACAGGATAATTACAATTTAAGCAAGTCAGAAATAAGATTAGACAGAAATGTATTTAACAAAATTCACTCTTTAGAGTAAAGGATGAAGATGAATTGTAAATTAAAATAAACTACCTTACTGAAAAGTGTATCAGCTGCTGGACGTCCAGGCGATATACAGAGAGAGAAAGATAGATAATAGATAAATAGATAGCTAGATAATAGATAAATAGATAGATCGATAGATACATAGATAGATAGATAATGAGATAGATAGATACTAGATAAATAGATAGATAATAGATAGATAGATAATAGATAAATAGATTGATAGATAGATAATGAAATAGATAGATAGATAATAGTTTGGAGTCAGGGATATACTAGAAGAGAAATGATAATAGATAAATAGATATAGATAATGAATAGATAGATAGATAATAGATAGATAATAGATAAATAGATAATCGATAATAGATTTGATAATAGATAATGAATAGATAGATAGATAATAGAAAATAGATAGATCGATATGATAGATAATAGATAGATAGATAGATAGATAATGGATAAATAGAAACATAAATAGAAAGATAAAAGATAGATATATAGATAGATAGAGGAAGATAGATAGATAGATAGACAGACAGAAGACAGAAGACAGACAGACAGACAGACAGACAGATAGATAGATAGATGTAGATAGATAAGTGCATGCAATCTTACATAATGTTTAAATAATAGAATATAATCTATAGACCAGTGTTTCTCAACTCCAGTCCTCAGGACCCACCAACAGGTCATGTTTTCAGGATTTCCTTAGTATTGCAAAGGTGATGGAATTAATGCTTGAGCAGGTGATAAAATTATAACCTGTGCAATACTAAGGAAATCCTGAAAACATGACCTGTTGGTGGCTCCTGAGGACTGGAGTTGAGAAACACTGGTGTAGACTGAAGGTATGTATTGACTTTCATTTAGTTTGCTTAATACATCTTGGTCCACATGTCATACTCATGACCCATTTAGGTGTGCAGTATAATGTATATAATATACCATTAGTAAAATATATGTATTACGATTAATTAAAAAAACACAAATTAAAAGTACGACTAAAGTAAATTCTATTCTTACTATAATCTTACTGTTCATGATCAATCTGCACATTTATTCCTAGTGTTAGACGACTTGATAAATGGAAAAATGGAGCATATTGTGAAGCTTTCTGTTACTATCAGATACAGCGGCAGTGGCAGAATTGAACCTCACTTGTCATTCACTACTTGTAATGACTGTACAGCTAATATAGGATGGACATATTTTTAGATAATTATTTTATCACGCTAGATAAAAAAGTTAGGAGAGTGGATATTTAGTGACAATAACCTGCACATGTTATTATTGTATTCTTGTCAGATGCAGCGGAGCTGAATTTGTAATTAAATTCAACGTTAGTCCTCAAGTTAATGAAATAGATTTACCAGTAAAAGAAATGCAAATTAAACCTTGAGATGAAAATGACCATATGAACAAGTCAGCTCTGCTACACACCCGGCTGCAGTACACTAGCAAATATAACAAGTAATATTGGGAAATGTTGCCATTTAATATAAAACGAATACTATTTCAGGATTCTGCTTGATTAGGAACCCTATTAATACCCATTCCCTTTCTCTACACCTCTCCTATCCCCTGGTTGGGCTTGATGGACTGTGGCCATATGTCTCTTCTCAACCTTACTAACTATGTAACTGTTAAACGCTCCTGTCAGTGCTATCACTACTGCTGCGGGCAGGGTGCACTACAGCGAGCTTTCTGTCTCCTGCATCTAATTACTTTTTTGATGGGCACAGTTGCCCTGTAGCAATGTAACGATGTAGATTCTGATAGCGGCTTCATTTTCTTACCTTACACTTTACTAAGCTAAAGCGATTTTACAGAACTCCGGATCCCGTAGAGCTGTTAGGAATCCTTTCTCACGCACTTATAAATGGTGCATTCTATTTATTTATTAAATTTATTTAACTTATTATTTAGCGCCATTAATTCCTCAGCACTTTACAGACATCATCATCACTTTCCCCATCGGGGCTCACAATCAAGATTCCCTATCAGTATGTCCTTGGAGTGTGGCAGGATATTGGAGAAAACCCATGCAAACACGGGAAGAAGATACAAACTCCTTGCAGATGTTGTCCTTGATGGGATTTGAACCCAGGATTCCATCTCTGCAAAACAGTGCTAACCACTGAGCCACCGTGCTGCATAGACAGTATATTTTACACAAATGACAATGTCTATTGTCATCATGAACATTAAATATGGAAATCAAAGTGATCACCCCATTACCCCCCACAAAATAAATTACACATTCGACTCAGCTATATTTGTCTCTCAC
This sequence comes from Oophaga sylvatica, assembly GCA_033576555.1. Classification (NCBI taxonomy): domain Eukaryota; kingdom Metazoa; phylum Chordata; class Amphibia; order Anura; family Dendrobatidae; genus Oophaga; species Oophaga sylvatica. The sequence goes on from JARQOD010000006.1 coordinate 355,637,978, forward strand.
CCAAAAAACATAATTATGTATCACATTGTCTTATGCAAATACGATATTAGTGTCCATTATCAGTCAATTCCGACCAGCCTGCATTGTAATTTGCCATAATAATACATTAACCCCCATGAGATCACATTACTGAATTGATTAATGCCCCTTTGAACACTACAGCTCACATACGTTTGGCTTCTGCAGCATTTCATAGCTTGGGTCGTTTCGTTCCTGTAATGCAGTATACATTTATTTTCTAAATTGTTTTTTTCTACAATACTTAGTGTTATATTAACATTGTTAATAGACGAAAAAAAAACCACAAAAATACATATTGTGAAATATGTCATCAAGTGTAAAAAGTGTGACGCAGTTCAGTCCTTAGTCTAGCAAATCATATCATGGTAGAAGACATTGATATCTGCAATTAATTTATATCCTGAGCCCCTTCAGTCTATCAGAACACACTCCAGTAAGAGAAAAGCCAGCACTCCGTCCTTCTTGAGAAACTCCGTGCTTCTTTTTAACGTCATTCCATAAAACCACTTAACACAGGTCATCAAACACCCAACGCGCTCCGGAAGTAAACTTCATTATTCGTGGCTCAGAAGACAAATCCACTATTTTCTTTTTTCACCATAATAAAATCTAAATTGTCTTTAAAAAGTCAAGACAAACACATTAACATGACAAAACTTCCATTATAAAGGGACTCTACCATCAAGTATCCGACATACGAGATCTGAAATGTAACTCAGTTCTCTCCATCTTGTCTTCTGAAATGTCTTTATGCCGGAAGCTAAACTGACCCTTTAAGAGATCAGTTACTTACAAAATCACATACTAGTCAAATAAAACTAGGAATATCACTTTTAGCATTAAAAAAATCCCTAGATGCTTTCACGACCTATATATCTTAATGAGATATCCATCATACCATCGTGAAAGCAAAGAGTGGCATCATTATGTTACTTGATACAATAATAAGTATAGAAAAAGAGAGACATAAAGAGCGAGCAAGAAAGAGAAATCACACTCCCGCTCTACCATTGTGTTCCCAATACACCCCAAGGTAATTTCATTCATCATTTGTTTTATTATGCTTTATTATTGATTGGTTTCTGCACTTTGAGCTCAGTAGTAGAAGTAAAATACAAATTTGGGTCTTTTCCGTGCCCCCAGTTACTAATCTGCAACTGTATCCAAAGAACAGATGTTTCATATCCCAGAGCAGTGAAAAATTACTCAGATATATTATTCATGAAAAGGAATGAAAAACTGCTTCCATTTGAGAAAGTAGTAAGAAGTTATACGATTTAGTGATATAAAGGTGCTGATTGAGGTGCCTGCAAGGGCATATATAAAGGTTTTGTTTGCATGCCACCTAGTTCTGCAGTGTTTCCTAGAATCAATGTCCTTGCCATGGGTTCTTACTGCTTTTACAGCAGCTAGTGAAAAATGCTGAGGTGCAATACCAGACAAAACCTAAGGAAAAGAGGGGCGCTGTGTCTATAAAAGTATCTCTTGTAACATAATTTATATAAAAATGGAGATTTATGCTATTTTTATAGCAAGTTTACTTTTTATGGTAAGAGATGCCCTCTAATAGCAGTACCAGGAAGGGCACACTGATTTTTGGTAATTTGCCCCATGTGAAACAAAGCCGCATGTACATCCCTGCCTTCACTTTTTTCCTCTGTCCTTAAAAATATAATGATGGGTCCACGATGGAGAAACATGTGCAGATTATTATCACTGCAATTATCAGTCTTTTCCAGTACACAACAAATGCGGCTAACGTCTTCGTATCAGAATTACGGGCTGTAGATATGGATCATTTAAACTCAATTATGGTTTTCCAATGTGTCCATAAAAAAAGTTTTGTCTGTCCAAAAAAAAAAAAAAATCAAATTGCACCTCTGCTTAGTCCTGATATATGAATGTACCCAAGGAGGTTATCAAACCTCATCTCCATTATAGCAGATAGGTAAATGCTAATAATCATGGTAACACATTTCAGGATGGTTTGAGCATGCATGCTGAGGGACATAGTTGGAGGGGTCCTGGAGGCATGTAAGTGTTAGATGGCAGGAAAGTGGGAGAGAGGAGAGCGCAAGGTACTCTGCCTTAGCAGTAGTATTTGGATATTTGGCTAGGGTAGTGACTGAAAGCCTAGCTAGACATTGCCTTTGTACATTATATAGGTTTTTTTTTATTGCACGTTACTATATGGAGGCTGTGTACATTTACAGTGGCTTCTGGGGCAGACGTAAAGTACGCAGTGGTCCTACAGTTAGCCCCACAGATATGAATGTTTCTCAATTTAGGGGATTGTGTGGATGCTTAAAGAGGTTTGTCCACAAATAAAGTTTTTTTAATGTTTTTAATTAATAGATCCTGGAATAATAATAAGTAGTGATGAGCGAGTATACTCGTTGCTCGGGTTTTCCTGAGCATGTTCGATTGTCCTCTGAGTATTTTGGCGTGCTGGGAGAATTAGTTTCTGTCGACGCAGCTGCATGATTTGTGGCTGCTAGACAGCCTGAATACATGTGGGGATTGCCTGTTTGTTAGGGAATCCCCGTATGTTTTCAGGCTGTTTAGCAGTTGCAAAGCATGCAGCTACATCAACAGAAACTAAATCTCCAATCACGACAAAATACTCGGAGGACACCCGAGCATGCTCAGGAAAACCCGAGAAACGAGCATACTCACTCATCACTAATAATAAGTTACAAATTTGGATGTGGTTAAAGCAAAGTTACTGTGCTGAGATAATCTTATAAATGTGCCCCTGCTGTGTACTGTGTAATGGCTGTGTCTGACCGTACAGGAACATGGTCTGATCATACCACAGATCCTGGGCTGGGGAGGAAGGAAGGAAAAAGAGTATACAGACAGGATAGCAACGGATCTCAGCTAATGCTTTCTGTTAGGCAAAACATTTCATTGTCTGTTTTTCAGCAATCCTTTACCTGAAAGAAAGAATCAGCTGTGATCACCTGCTGTAATGACTGTATACTCTTTTGCATCCCCCCCTCCCAGGAGCTGTGGTATGATCAGACCATGTTCTTGAATGGTCAGACACGGCCATTACACAGTACACAGCAGGGGCACATTTATAAGATTATCTCAGCACAGGAACATTTTTTTAACACATCAAATTGTGGAACTTAGTTTTATTCAAAGATCTATTGATTAAAATGTTGATTAAAATCAACTTTGTTCATGGGAAAACCCCTTTAAGTATTGTTTGCTCACTGAGGATTCTGACCAGGTTATGAGCCTATATCCTTCATGATTCTTCAATCACTTGATAAATGAGCAAAACACTCATCCATCGGGTGAAATGATCTTTTGTGCAGGGCAACAGATCATCGTTCTAGGAGGTGTATCATTATGCCTAAACAGGACTCACACTGCCGAGAAAAGTAGTAGTATGCGCACTGAGTGATTTTCTACATATCATTTAGTGTACATCATTTACTGCAGTCTTCCTGTGTAAACAGCCTATTAAAGACCACTGGTCTGTAAATGTTTACTGATCTGTGGTTGTATAGCGCCACCTGTTGGTCCAAGTCAATGGACCCTAAGGCACATGTAAACACAGCCAAGCTTAGCGTTAATTATCCACTGAGCAAACTAAAGAATCATCGGGCCTCGAGTGGATGAATAACAATTCGCCTTAGGGCTCCGTCACACATAGCGACACACCAGTGATCCCGATAACGATATACACTTGTCAGGATTGCTGGTGTGTCGCTATATGATCGCTGGTGAGCTGCCAAACAAGCAGGTCAGGCAGCGATCAGGACAGCAACACTGCTGGTAACGTCGCCTAGTTACCAGCAGTGTACGTTGGATACCAGCCCGCTGATGCAGGGAGCTGGTAACCAAGGTACACTTCGGGTTTCCAGGCGCTGCGCGGCACCTGGAAACCCGATGTGTACCTTTGTTACCAGCTGATCGCTGGTCTCCCGCCTGTCACACGCAGCGATGCGTGCTGGCCAGCAGGAGACCAACGATCAAAAAAATGTCCAGGACATTCAGCAACGATCAGCGATCCCCAGCAGGGGGGCTGATCGTGGCTGATTGTCACACACAGCGATATCGCTGGGGAGATCGCTGCTGCGTCACAAAACTAGTGAACTCAGCAGCGATCTCGCTAGTGAGATCGCTGTGTGTGACGGGGGCCTAAACATTGAAACCTCCGGGAGGATAATTGAACATGAGTTAATATGATTATGTTATAATAATTATCTTGCTACAATTGAACCTGTCAAGAGGTGAGATATATTAGGCACCAAGACAACAATCAATTCTTAAAGTTAATGTGTTGGAAGCAGGAAAGGAAAAAGGTACAAGTGTCAGAATTTGAGCAACTCTGACAAGTGCCTAATTGTTATGGATAGTCAACTGGGCAAAAGAATCTCCAAAACGGCAGGTGTTACATAAACATGATTACATACTGAGTATATCACTCTATGGCATCGGTATATATTTAATGACAGTAGCCTATTTCAGCAGGATAATGCACCCTGACACTGCAGAAATTATTAAGAAATGATTTAACAAACATGACAAAGGGGCAAAATGTTCTTGGCCTTCAAGCATCTTTGGGATGTGCTGGAAAAACAAGTCCAAACCATATAAGGCCACAACGCACAACTTACATGACTTATAATGGTTTGATACCAGACGTTACATGACGCCTTCAAAGGGCCTTGCGGAGTCCATGCCAAGAGGGTTTAGGTGATATGAAAGATGGACCTAGAGAATAGGTTGTAAGGCTATGGCTGACCAGTATATAATATTACAAACACCTGCTTATTACTTCATCAAATTAACAATGGAATGAGACAAAGCAACCCTGAGGTTCATATAAGGTACAGCAAGGGAGAATTTCTTCTAAATCTTGTCTTTCGCATGGTATGATTACTATATACAGTACATATAGGTGATAGTAATGCAATACTGTGACTAGTTCCAATTATATGACAGTGTTTAAGACAAGGTTTAGCTGATAATCTTATAAATTTTAGGATTTTTAATTTCTTTGAAGTGCAAAAGACCCTTTTCACTGATTTTTACCCTTTCTAGCTTATGTGTTTAATTTCTTGCGTTGCTAACTATAAACTTTCACAGGTGACCCACCCACTCTATGCACCCACTTGATAGCCCCAATAACAGAATAACTAAGATGATGCATTTTTTGCACTCCAGTCACACCATGCCTATTAGGAGGGTTCCAAATATGTAGGGAGTCTACGTGTAGTTCTTTGTTTGACTGGTTATAATTTACAAAACATCAAAATCTAAATTACTGGTGCAAGTCACCCCAGGTACATTAGGTAGACTAATATTTTGTCCTTCATTATAGCAGCTCTTGGAGATTTGAAGGTTTTTCAATTTTTGACATACTGATATTACTTTTCATTGGATATAGGCTGAACAGTAGGATTGGCTCAAGAGTCAAGACTCAAGATTGCTTTCTGATGTCTTTAAAACAACTCTTATTGACAAATTTTGAATTTTGAAAATTGAAAATTCTAGATCTATTGATTCCCTTTTTCTTATTCCAGTGGTTATAATATATATACAATATGTATATCTATTATTTTTATATAGTTACAGTTTAGCTTATTGTAAGCTTTTTTTGTAAAATATAATAGTCCTGTAGCTCAAAGTCTAAAATATAATTATCACTTCATTTGAAAAAACTGGACAATTAGAGAACAGATCTCATTCCAGTTGATTCAGTTCTTCAAAAAGGTTTATGAAAAAGAAATGTTAGAATGCATTTTGGAGTGACGTGAGAGTGTTCTATAGGACATGTACTCAGAGTTCAACTTAATAAAACCTTCTTCAAGAAAGGCAAAACAGAACATCTACCAGTAAAAGAAATATTTCATTAACATTAGTGTGAACGTATAGTTTTTGATACAATCAGAGAGTTATAAGTAATCTCTCACATGACTGTGTTGAACTGAAGCTAATCTTCGCAAATCTGAAAAGTTGAAAAGTGATATGACTGTTTTTCATTAAATGACTTTTTCCCTCTTTTCAGGCCTGCACGTTGGAATGTGAGGGTAAGCTACCTACGGTCAGATCATGGAATTCCTGCAAAGAGCTTCTGCAAACTGCCAAAGATAACTCTCAAGAGGCAGAGAAAGAACAAGGCATCGATAGCCATTTACTTGCCAAAAAGTATGGAGGTTTTATGAAACGATATGGTGGCTTCATGAAGAAGAAAATGGATGAGCTGTACCATGTTGAACCAGAAGAAGAATCCAATGGTGGAGAAATTCTTGCTAAGAAATATGGAGGGTTCATGAAGAAAGAGTATGATAGTGACACATCAGATCTCCTAAGGGAGCTTCTGGGCACTGGTGTGGATCCTGAATCCGGTCTTTACCGTGACAACAAAAGTGAGACACCAGGAGAAATCAACAAACGATATGGTGGGTTCATGAGAGATTACCGAAGAAATTCAGACATAGAAGATGAAGGAAGGGAACTACAGAAGCGATATGGAGGCTTTATGAGAAGAGTAGGCAGGCCAGAATGGTGGCAAGACTACCAGAAAAGATATGGAGGTTTCATGAGGCGCTTTGCAGATTCTCTTCTTCCTTCAGATGAAGATGGTGAAAGCTATTCCAAAGAGACCCCAGAAATGGATAAGAGATATGGCGGATTTATGAGATTTTAGCCCCTTTACCCAATTATCAAAAAGACTGCCTCATTGACCATATTTTATTGTAATGTGTTGCCTGCACTGTACAGTTTTTTACTGTCTTAGTTAACAATGCAACTTGTAATCTGTTACATCAGGCTCTGTGTTCTTTATAACTCAACAACAGAATCAGTTTGTCACACTTTGGTTTATACTGTAGGACTTATGCTGAAAATATTTTGTTACCGTATTTTTTCTTTGAAACAGAATACATCTACCAATGCTTACTGTATATAAATAAATTATTCATCTTATCTGCACAGTTCATGGTTTGTCATTTTTCCATCTACAGGTTATGATCATATGTTCCCCTTAAGGAGAACCTTATGTTGTAGGCACAGAAATGTAGGGAAGGCTTCTCTGTATGACTGGGAATAAAGAGATAACTGACAGTCACTGAATATTACTGCCCACTGACTCCTAAATGAAGAAAGAGCATGATTTTACAGCAAATAAACAATACAAGTTGTTTTGAACTCTTTTTCCACAAAACTAAATATCAAGTTGCTCAACTCCTCTGGCTCTACTGTTTTGGTATCCACCAAGCTCAAGGTCTGGATCACAGGCATCAGTGAAACAGCAGGTGTTGCATTCGTGAAACAGATATCAGAGGTACTAAAGACCGCAGACAGACAGGAGACCGGGAACAGGTAGCAGAGAACCTGGAGACCGTCGACAGGTGGCAGAGGTCCTGGATGCCACAGACAGGTAGCAGAGATTCTGGAGGCCATGGACAGATCGACAGATAGCAGAGATCCTGGAGGCTGCAGACAGTAAGCAGAGCCATGGAGGACGCAGACACTAAGCAGAGGTCTTGAAGGCCGCAGACAGAGAGCAGAGGTCCTGAAAGCACAGACAGGTAGCAGAGGTCTGAAAGCTGCAGACAGGAGGTAGAGGTTCTGGAGGACACAGTCAGGGAGCAGAGATACTGTAAGCCGCAGACAGAAAGCAGAAGTCCTGTAGACCTCAGACAGGTAGCACTCAAACAGGATCAGACAGAATCGCTAAAAGTCTTAATACCAAGACACAGGTGAGTATCTTGGTTGGTCTTATATAAGAACAGGCAGATGATCACATGGAGCACGTCGAGCCTCTTGCAAAGTCCTCCATGGAGCACAACAGCGTTTAGCAGACCAGGGTGAGGGGAGCAGAGCCTGGACCCTGGACGGTGTGTAACATATACAATGCTGCCCAAGGATAGGACTGCATAAACAATATATGATTGGGTACCTTTAAGTTGTATTAATTTTATTATAGCAATTTTTCAAATGTAAAGTGCTGCGGAATATGTTGGCGCTATAGAAATAAAATTATTACTATCATAAACATCCATATGCTGCTATATTTTAACACTTATGTGTATCATCAGGTTTGTAAATTCCTAATGCAAAAATTTGAATTCCCCTTCAATCTTGCCCCCCATCACCTATCTATCACTTGCATACTGGACTATGGGAACTCCCTCAGACATCAGGGCCTGGGTGTAACTGATATGTCTGCATCCACTTCAGCTCTGCCTTGTTGGAATGCAAGAATTGAAGTGACATAAGTATTATAAATGAGAAAAGGGAAAACGGATCCTCCGTCGAAACGCATTGTGGTTTAACCCATCTCTCGTCTGAGTCTCTTTCCTGCGCTCCTAAAACCGTTTCCATTTTCTCATTGGCCCCATCCTCCATCAGAGGTTTTCGGCTGGAGCTGCGGTGGAGACCTGGCAGCCCGCCCACCCCGGGTTTGCTTCCTAAGCGCTCCTTCATGACCGCTATCACTGACTCCTATAAGTATTAAAATGTCAGATTAGTGGCATCTGCTGACAGTGATGATGTTTTTTAATGTACAGTATTGCAAAAATGTCATCCTTTATTAGTCATCTTTTATGCACTTAGAATAGGCAATAATTGGTGTAAAACAAATGAATCACAATTATAAAGTGTTCTAAGATCATTAATTTTGGAGAAGAATACATACTTCTCGCACGATATAAACCCCATATAAGGCCAGTTTCAAACGTCAGTGGCTCCGATACGTGTAGTGACAGTTTTCACATGTATCGGAGACATTGACACACGTAGACCCATTCAAATAAATGGGTCTATGCACATGTCAGCGTGTTTTCACGGACCGTGTGTCCGTGTGCAAAATACGCTGACATGTCCGTTTTTCTCCGGCAGCATTGACCCAAAACGTCCCGCACACGGAGAACTGTTCACACAGTCCTCTGTGCACACAGATGGCACGGACAGTCACAGTAAGCGCTGTTCCCCTGCCTGTGGTGCTGAAGCTCCCTGTAATTATTCTCCCTGCTCTGCCGGCAACAGTGAGCAGGGAGAATCAATGAAGAACCCAACATAGGGTCCCACTTAGTTTTGGAACCAACCCGGCAAAACTATACAGCTGCGGGCTGCTATTCTCAGGCTGGAAAGGGGCCATGATTATGGGCCCCCCCAGCCTAAAAACAGCAGCCCGCAGCAGCCCAGAAAAGGCGCATATATTCGATGCGCCTATTCTGGAGCTTTGTTGTGTTCCTCCCACTTGCCCTGGCAAGTGTGGTTAATAAAGAGTTAATGTCACCTTGCTATTGTAATGTGACATTAAGCCAGGCTAAAGGTACTGCCACACTAAACAATCCCGCTAGCGATCACGATAAAGACGCATACTAATGCGATCGCTAGCGGGATTGTTTCTATATCGCTAAGTGCGGCCACATTTAGCGATATAGTTAACGACGCTATCGCCGTTAGCGATCTTCTTAACGACTTTAGCGGTACAAAAGTACCGCTAAATCGCTAAGAAAAGGTGCCACACTAGCGATATATACTTACCCAGCGGGAGCGCCGACGAGAAAATAGGGTCCGGAACGATTCCAGCGACGAGCGAGATCACAGAGGAAGCTCGTCGCTGGCAGCTGCCGCACTGAACAACATCGCTAACGGGATCGCTAAATGTGACGTTTTTTAGCGATCCCGTTAGCGATATTGTTCAGTGTGGCATACCCTTTAGTAATGGATAGGTGTAAATAAGACACCTATTCATTACTAATCCTATAGTAAATAAAGGGTTAAATAAACACACTCTAAGAATAAAGTCTCTTAATGAATGAATACACTACACAGTTTTTAAATCTTTATTATACTGCCAGTCCTTTATCGAAGGCCTCGATCTCCTGTAAAAAATCTAAAATGAAAAAGCAACAATATCCCATACCTGTCCGCCGTACAGTCAGGTCCCACGATGCAATCCATCTCAAGGGGTTAAGAGTTTACAGCCGGAGCTCTGCTAATGCAGCCGCTCCGACTGTAAACTACTGGGGAATGAATGGGAAGCAGCGAGCAGAGACTCAGTGACGTCACCCCCAGTCACTGAATCTGTGCGCACTGCTTCCATTCATTCCCCAGTAGTTTACAGTCGGAGCGGTCGCATTAGCAGCTCTCCGGCTGTAAATGGATTAACCCCCAAGATGGATTTACGCTGTGGGACTTGACTGTACGCCGAACAGGTATGGGATATTGTTGCTTTTTTATTTTATATTTTTTTACTGGAGATCGAGGGCGTCGATAAAGGAATGGCAGTATAATAAAGATTTAAAAACTTTGCGATGTATTCATTCATTAAAAGACTTTATTCCTAATATGTGTGTGCTTATTTAACCCTTTATTTACTATAGGATTAGTAATGTCTTATTGACACCTATTCATTATACTAAGCCTGGCTTAATGTCACCTTACAATAGCAAGGTGGCATTAACCCTTTATTAACCTCACTACAGGGCAAGTGGGAGGAACCCTACAAAGCTCCAGAATAGGCGCATCTAATAGATGCGCCTTTTCTGGGCAGCTGCGGGCTGCTGTTTTTAGGCTAGGGGGGGCCCATAATCATGGCCCCTTACCAGCCTGAGAATGGCAGCCCACAGCTGTATAGTTTTACCGGGTTGTTTGAAAACCTAAGGGGGACCCCACGTCGGGTTTTCCATTTATTCTCCCTGCTCGCTGGTTCCGGCAGAGCAGGGAGAATAATTACAGGGAGCTTCAGCACCACAGGCAGAAGACAGCGCTTACTGTAGCTGTCCGTGCTGTCCATGTGTCCTGATGCGGCACACGTGCGGCACAAGTGTACCACACGGATATACAACGTTTTTACACGGACACACAGACACGGATATCTCCGGTACCATGTTTACCGATACCGGAAATATCTGGACGTGTGAAACTGGCCTCATACATGATTTCTTTGTTGTATATCTGCTGCAGTCCGTAAGACTTGTCTACATACATTGTTTGCACCAAATAAACCTACTGACTTTAACCCACCGACCCACTGAGTAGAGGTGTCGGAAAGCATGAGTAAGCAATTTCTATCAGACATGGGAGCCAACTATACAATTACTGTCAGTGCACATCATAGAGCAAATCTGAAGTTATTTTAGGGCAACTACATGATCCTTGGAACTGGATGTGATGGGGGCTCATACTGTTTAACTATGGACTTGCATTTACCCCTGGAAAATCTTTATCAAACCTTTCATGTATTTGGAAAATCTTCATCCATTCTTTTGATCTAAGATGGGAATCTTATAGATTGGTGGCATCCAAATGTCCTCAGTCACTATTTTTACTCAATTCCTCCCCTGTACTTAAACTATTTAATGACCAATCAACTTTTAAATTGTTCCCTTTTATTTTCTCCTCGCCTTTTTACAAGAGGAATAAAATTTTTATTTTTCCATCAACATAGACATGTGAGAATTGTTCTTCGTGAGGCAAAATATAGTACAATGTACTGAAAAGCAGGAAAAAAAATCCAAGTGGGATAATATTGTGATAAAAAAAATCCAATTCCAATTCTCCCTTTATTTTGGGGTTTTTGTTTTAATGGCATTTATTGTGAGGTAAAATTGACCTAGATACAGTATATAGTTCTGCAGATAGGTCAGTATTTTTATGGCGATACCAAACTTTCATCAATTTTTTTATTTAAGTGTTGAAATAAATATTTGCAAAAAATATTTTTCTTTGTGTTGCCATATTCTGAGACTTTTAACATTTATATTTTGATAAATTGAACTTTTATGGGCATGGCAATATCAAGTATATTTTTTTTATTCTTTTCATCTCTTTATATTTCACAGATTAAAAGGGAGTGATTTACAATTTTATTTAAAAAAAAAATTACATTATTTTTTAGTCCCCTGAGAGGACTATAACTTGCAATAGTTTGATCACTTATGCTATGCATACTGCAAGACCACAGTATTGCAATGTATAGAAAAAAATCATAGTCTCTTATGGAGGTCTGCCTCTGGCTGAGCTAATCAGGTATATCAAGATGGCAGCAACACTGACACCGGCAACTGCACCATTTAATATCCCTGTAAGCAATTGGCATGTAAATGGCTAACAGCAGCAATTGGAGCTGTGAGGCAGTTACTGGTGTTACATGTGAGGGTCACTGTATGTTCCCCCCAGGATGCACATAGAGGCATATTGAGGCCATGAGAGTGCATTGCAGTCACAGGCATAGCTGTGGTTGCAATGCAGACTAAAGTGAGTATAGGTCTTGGACATGCTGGTTGTCCAAGGCAGATTTAGGGAAAACCTGCTCTTGGTTTTTGTGTTTGAAGCAGACTGCAGTATGGTAGTAGTGCAGTCCGTTTCATTCCCGGCACAGGTTTTCCATGTGGCTGAAGGACACAGATTCTAGTTAAAAGCCCTGCATTAAAGGATTTGGATGTGTCAGGTTTAGGATCAGTGTCAGTCTGGTGTTTGGAGGAGTACAGAGCGGAGGCTCTGCAGCGCACCACCTGTGTGAGGAAACACAGACCAGCGGAGCCAAACAGCCAAGGCAGCTGAGAAGCCTGGCACCCACAGCATACACAGCGGTGTAGTCGCCCATGGCAACTGGTCAGAGGAGGACTGGCGTGTTTAGTGACTGTAAACTGGAGGATATGGTTCCCGGCTGTAATCTGGAGGATATTGTGTACTGTGTAATGCTGTGAGTAGAACATTAACATGACGGTGCAGTTGCCCACAGAAACCAGTCAGAGGTGGACTGGCGTGTTTAGTGACTGTAATCCAGAGGATATGTGGAAGGCTGCGAATCGGAGATGGACTGTCTTGTTCCCTGCTGAGATCCGGAGGTGGACTGTCCTGTTGTCCTGTATCCTGCGAACCGGAGGATATCGTGTGCTATGTTTTTTTGAGTTGAACATTAAAGAGACGTTTTGCTTTGAACTTTGTTGGGTCACTGCCTCATCACTGCACAGTGTGCTACTGCTGCACTACATATGGTGGAACGAATGCGGGCAGTGCGAACCGAGGCATACCTCAAAGAGTGCTGCATGTCGGTGAACAAGCCGGTTGTAAAAATGGAGGAGATTTTGAAACAGGTGGTCCTCATTCAGCAGCAGCAATAGCTGCAGATCCAGCAGCAGCAGCAAGGGGCGCTGCAGTTTCAGCGGCAGCAGCAAGAGGTGCAGCGGAAGCAGCAGGAGCTACTGTATCAGCAGCAGCAGAGAACGTGTGAGCTGATTTTGCAGCAGGTTGGCCCTGCGAGAGGAGACCCCTAAGGTGAGGGGCGACCAGTGGTGTAAAGAGGAGACCCTTAAGGTGAGAGGCGATCAGCGGGAGTTTATTAAGTTTTGGCGATGTCATGGGTCCAGACATGTGGCTATCAACTGCCCTCTTATGTCTGAACCCATGGACTGCTGGTATACCTGCCATGTGTCTATGTATGCCCAGCCAGTCTGTCCCGCCGACAGCGAACCCCAGCTGAGCCAGGTGCTCGTGAACAGGTACCAAACAGAGGCTCTTCTGGACACAGGGAGCAGAGTGAATTTGGTTTATGGGTCCCTTGTTGCCAGGGACAACCCCAAAGGACAGAAAGTGGAGGTGGTGGGTATCCATGGGGAAATCCAGGAGTGCCTGACTGCGGAGGTTAATTTTTCTACATCTTTTGGGACATTAAACATGTGATGAGAGTGGTGAAGACCCTTCCATATGGGGCTGTGTTGGAAAGAGACTTGCCCCTGTTCTGGTCCCTGTTGGAGACCAGGGTCAACCCTCTCAAGGTAAATGTTGTTCTGGGCACAGAACCCGAAGATCCCAAGTCAAGAATACCTGCCATAGGGGTCGCCAACCTGGGGACAGAGTCTAACCCCGATAGGTTCCCCCTAGAGGTTGTGGGAGGAGAGGTCATGGAGACCCCACTGAACCCCGAGCTAGAAATAGCCCCTGGTAAGTTCGGGGCAGCTCAGTTCTGGGGTCCCACGCAGAGAAAAAGGCACATATAAAAAGAAAGCCTGGAGGAATCGGGAGTGTGTAGTTGCGGAGGCGACTAGGGATGTATGCACAAGAAACCTTCTGGTACCGTCCAAGGATGTGGACGGGGTCAGGGAAAAATGGATAGAGCTCTCACTAGACAGCAGAGTCGTGAGGCTCGGGTTTGGGTGCGACGTGGTACGGATGTTTGCCCGCAGTTGCCAGGGTGGACCTCGGTGGTCTAGCGTGACATAGTTACTGAGGCACGGGTAAGGGTACAGAGGAAACGGTACCACGTGCCCAAAGGCAGGTACTTGAGTCACAGGATGTGCTGTTGGATTAGTGAACACAAAATAAACAAGGTCGAGACGCCCCCAAAACTGGCCCAAAACTACTGTCAGACAGGAAAGTGGGTGTGGCATCACATATCAAAGTATGGAGGAGACACGCAAAGGGTAGGGAGGCTTGCATCAACCTATGGTTCCGATCCCTATTTTGGTTTCTCAGTACAGTGTCGGGCGGGGGTGTCACAGAGTCATGCAAATGCCCTGTCACACGCCCATGTGGGGTAACAAGTGTTCAACCCCACAGGTTTGAACAGAGGGAGGGGGGTATGTGAGGCAATGACTGGTGTAACATGTAAGGGTCAAAGTATGTTCCCCCCAGGATGCGCACAGAGGTGTATTGAGGCCATGAGAGGTCATTGCAGTCACAGGCATGGCTGTGGTTGCAATGCAGACTAAAGTGAGTATAGGTCTTGGACATGCTGGTTGTCCAAAACAGATTTAGGGAAAACCTGCTCTTGGTTTTTGTGTTTGAAGCAGACTGCAGTATGGTAGTAGTGTAGTCCGTTTCATTCCTGGCCCAGGTCTTTCATGTGGCTGCGGCTGCGATCCAGAGGTTGACTGTCATGTTTCCCGGCTGTGAACCGGAGGATATCGTGTGCTGTGATTTTTTTAGTCGAACATTAAAGAAACGTTTTGCTTTGAACTTTGCTGGGTCACTGCCTCATCACTGCACAGTGTGCTACCGCTGCACTTCAGAGCTTATATTTGATTGTGGCTATTGTCTAATAGTCAGGTGTGTGTGGAGTGGGCTTGCCTTCTGAGCCCCTTACACACTTGAGGAGCTCAGTGGAATGGGCCTATCCAAATCTCTGCAAACCATTGTTTTTTTCATGAGGAAATAACCTCATAGCGAAACACAAAGAGAAACAAACTTTTAACACTATATTAATCCATTAAAACTAATTTGAGCACAATGAAAGCATATCTGGGCTAAAAGAACTGTGAAGATGTTTCTCTATGTCAGTAAACAAAAATACAGTAAATAATACAGATAGTTAGGTCCAGAAATACTTGGACAGTGACACAGGAGTTGGCATTTTAGTTGTTTACAAAAAAAATATTCAAGATACAGTTATATAATCATTATGGTCTTAATATTCAGACTCTCAGGTTTAATTTGAGGTTATTCACATCATAATAATTTTCTTACAGTGTTGATTCAGTAAGAGGACATG
>JARQOD010000006.1:355653567-355689377 GCA_033576555.1 Oophaga sylvatica
AAGAGACGTTTTGCTTTGAACTTTGTTGGGTCACTGCCTCATCACTGCACAGTGTGCTACTGCTGCACTACATATGGTGGAACGAATGCGGGCAGTGCGAACCGAGGCATACCTCAAAGAGTGCTGCATGTCGGTGAACAAGCCGGTTGTAAAAATGGAGGAGATTTTGAAACAGGTGGTCCTCATTCAGCAGCAGCAATAGCTGCAGTTCCAGCAGCAGCAGCAAGGGGCGCTGCAGTTTCAGCGGCAGCAGCAAGAGGTGCAGCGGAAGCAGCAGGAGCTACTGTATCAGCAGCAGCAGAGAACGTGTGAGCTGATTTTGCAGCAGGTTGGCCCTGCGAGAGGAGACCCCTAAGGTGAGGGGCGACCAGTGGTGTAAAGAGGAGACCCTTAAGGTGAGAGGCGATCAGCGGGAGTTTATTAAGTTTTGGCGATGTCATGGGTCCAGACATGTGGCTATCAACTGCCCTCTTATGTCTGAACCCATGGACTGCTGGTATACCTGCCATGTGTCTATGTATGCCCAGCCAGTCTGTCCCGCCGACAGCGAACCCCAGCTGAGCCAGGTGCTCGTGAACAGGTACCAAACAGAGGCTCTTCTGGACACAGGGAGCAGAGTGAATTTGGTTTATGGGTCCCTTGTTGCCAGGGACAACCCCAAAGGACAGAAAGTGGAGGTGGTGGGTATCCATGGGGAAATCCAGGAGTGCCTGACTGCGGAGGTTAATTTTTCTACATCTTTTGGGACATTAAACATGTGATGAGAGTGGTGAAGACCTTCCATATGGGGCTGTGTTGGAAAGAGACTTGCCCCTGTTCTGGTCCCTGTTGGAGACCAGGGTCAACCCTCTCAAGGTAAATGTTGTTCTGGGCACAGAACCCGAAGATCCCAAGTCAAGAATACCTGCCATAGGGGTCGCCAACCTGGGGACAGAGTCTAACCCCGATAGGTTCCCCCTAGAGGTTGTGGGAGGAGAGGTCATGGAGACCCCACTGAACCCCGAGCTAGAAATAGCCCCTGGTAAGTTCGGGGCAGCTCAGTTCTGGGGTCCCACGCAGAGAAAAAGGCACATATAAAAAGAAAGCCTGGAGGAATCGGGAGTGTGTAGTTGCGGAGGCGACTAGGGATGTATGCACAAGAAACCTTCTGGTACCGTCCAAGGATGTGGACGGGGTCAGGGAAAAATGGATAGAGCTCTCACTAGACAGCAGAGTCGTGAGGCTCGGGTTTGGGTGCGACGTGGTACGGATGTTTGCCCGCAGTTGCCAGGGTGGACCTCGGTGGTCTAGCGTGACATAGTTACTGAGGCACGGGTAAGGGTACAGAGGAAACGGTACCACGTGCCCAAAGGCAGGTACTTGAGTCACAGGATGTGCTGTTGGATTAGTGAACACAAAATAAACAAGGTCGAGACGCCCCCAAAACTGGCCCAAAACTACTGTCAGACAGGAAAGTGGGTGTGGCATCACATATCAAAGTATGGAGGAGACACGCAAAGGGTAGGGAGGCTTGCATCAACCTATGGTTCCGATCCCTATTTTGGTTTCTCAGTACAGTGTCGGGCGGGGGTGTCACAGAGTCATGCAAATGCCCTGTCACACGCCCATGTGGGGTAACAAGTGTTCAACCCCACAGGTTTGAACAGAGGGAGGGGGGTATGTGAGGCAATGACTGGTGTAACATGTAAGGGTCAAAGTATGTTCCCCCCAGGATGCGCACAGAGGTGTATTGAGGCCATGAGAGGTCATTGCAGTCACAGGCATGGCTGTGGTTGCAATGCAGACTAAAGTGAGTATAGGTCTTGGACATGCTGGTTGTCCAAAACAGATTTAGGGAAAACCTGCTCTTGGTTTTTGTGTTTGAAGCAGACTGCAGTATGGTAGTAGTGTAGTCCGTTTCATTCCTGGCCCAGGTCTTTCATGTGGCTGCGGCTGCGATCCAGAGGTTGACTGTCATGTTTCCCGGCTGTGAACCGGAGGATATCGTGTGCTGTGATTTTTTTAGTCGAACATTAAAGAAACGTTTTGCTTTGAACTTTGCTGGGTCACTGCCTCATCACTGCACAGTGTGCTACCGCTGCACTTCAGAGCTTATATTTGATTGTGGCTATTGTCTAATAGTCAGGTGTGTGTGGAGTGGGCTTGCCTTCTGAGCCCCTTACACACTTGAGGAGCTCAGTGGAATGGGCCTATCCAAATCTCTGCAAACCATTGTTTTTTTCATGAGGAAATAACCTCATAGCGAAACACAAAGAGAAACAAACTTTTAACACTATATTAATCCATTAAAACTAATTTGAGCACAATGAAAGCATATCTGGGCTAAAAGAACTGTGAAGATGTTTCTCTATGTCAGTAAACAAAAATACAGTAAATAATACAGATAGTTAGGTCCAGAAATACTTGGACAGTGACACAGGAGTTGGCATTTTAGTTGTTTACAAAAAAAATATTCAAGATACAGTTATATAATCATTATGGTCTTAATATTCAGACTCTCAGGTTTAATTTGAGGTTATTCACATCATAATAATTTTCTTACAGTGTTGATTCAGTAAGAGGACATGAAATACTACTTAACATAATTTTCCTTTTAAAAAATTATTTTTATTTTAAATGTATTAAAAAATAACCTATGTGAATACTCAATACTAAATATAACCTTTAAAACATAGTTGCAGATCCTTATAAGACTCTTTCACACATCAGTTTTTTGCAATCAGGCACAATCCGTCCAATTGCTAAAAAGACTGATCCGGCTTAGAATACAAAAACTGATGTGCCGGATCCAGTTTTTAGCCGGATCCGTCGTGACATTTTGAACCCGGAAAATGTATTGTACGAGAGAGAGAGAGAGCTTGGTTCGGCTTCCAGGCAGGAATAGATGAAGAAAACAGAGTCTGGTGGCCGGATCAGTCCTATGCCTGATCCGGCTCCCATAGACTTGTATTGTATGGCCTAGCCTGACGCGCCGCTTCAGGCGCTGTCAGGCGTTTCCGGCAGAAAAAAAAAAGTTACATGATGCGTCCTGTCCGGCCGCCGGAATTAAAATCTATGACGGATCCGGCAGAAAACGGACTAAATGCAATGACATGCGGCGCGATCCGGTGCTAAATGCATGTCAATGAGAAAAAAACGGATCAGGCGGTAAAAAAACGGATCCGTTTTTTTCAAAAACTGCCGCATCGCGACTGACGGCAAAAAACTGATGTGTGAAAGTAGCCTAAGCCAGATTTATGAATTGCAGTTTTTTGAAAAGTCTTGCAAAAGTTCGAATATATATTATGTGGAATAACAGCTCTAGATTGAACTGTTTTATCCAAAGATGCAGCAAATTTACCAAATATCATGCAAGGCTTTGATAAATTTGACACAAACCAAAACAACGCTGCTACAAGAAAAAACAACTTTAAACAAATGCATTGTAAATTTTTTCAAGTACAAATCATTAATTTTAGCCTTGCATTATCACAATCTTATTACTATTTTATGATAATGTTATATAAAAAAATCATAACATTTCTATAATTTCGAACATTTAAACAGTATTGTATGAGAAGTCATCCAGTCTTTCAGAAGCGTTTCAAGTGGACTAATTCTAGCCTACTATTTCTTCAACTAAAGCCCCCGTCACACACCTAGCAAGATCGCTGTCAAGATCCCGTCTGGGTTGGAGCCGATGTTACTGCAAACACTAGGGGAAGCAGAGGCAGGTAGCGTAGTCAGATGGCAGCCGGAGGTCGGTACACAGGAGAGCAGTGTTTGTAGCAATGGATCAGGGCGGATAACGTAGTCAGGTGGCAGCCGGAGGTCGGTACACAGGAGAGCAGTGTTTGTAGCAATGGATCAGGCGGAGAGCGTAGTCAGAAGGCAGGCCGAGGTCGGTTCACAGGAGAGCAGTGTTTGTAGCAATGGATCAGGCGGAGAGCGTAGTCAGAAGGCAGGCGAGGTCGGTTCACAGGAGAGCAGTGTTTGTAGCAATGGATCAGGCGGAGAGCGTAGTCAGAAGGCAGGCCGAGGTCGGTTCACAGGAGAGCAGTGTTTGTAGCAATGGATCAGCAGGAAACGCTTGACTAAAGGCTTGGAACTCAATAATCTCGCAATGACACACCCACAGGGCCAGGTTTATATAGGGTGTGTAATTGGCAATCAGAGGCCCAATCAAGAGAGCACTAGGTGTAGCCAATCAGGAAGAACAGTCAATGGTATCTGGGTTCAGCAAGGAACTTTGCAGCCAGCAGAATAGCTCAGATGGTAGAGCTGCTGGCCAGTGGACAAGAGGTACTGGGTTCGACTCCTGACAGTACTCCCCTCCTTACAGGATGGCCTCTGGACATCTCAGGAGCTGGCTTATCCGGGTACCTTTGATGAAAGGCTCTTGTTAGTCTAGGAGCATGGACGTTGTCCCTTGGTTCCCATGAATTTTCCTCTGGTCCGTAACCCTTCCACTGCACCAGATACTGCAGTTTACCTCTGAATTTTCGGGAGTCCAGAATCTTATCCACAATGTATTCTTCTTCACCACGGATCCTTTCTGGTGGAGGAGGTGGCTGAATTCTTCCTGGAAACGGGTTTTCACAGAAGGGTTTGAGCAAGGATATGTGAAACACTGGATGAATCTTTAGATTGTTGGGAAGTTTTAAAAGAAAAGCAACCTGGTTAATTTTTGCAGAAATTTGAAAAGGTCCAATGAATTTCTGACCCAATTTGGAGGATGGTACATGTGTCTTAAGGTTTTTAGTGGACAGCCAAACTTTGTCTCCAACCTGAAGAGCAGGGGGCACTCTCCGATGTTTATCTGCTGCTTCCTTATATTCTTCCTGGGTCTTGAGCAATATCTCTGATAATTCCTTCTGGGATTCCTGTAATTTTGTAAGCCTGTCATTAACAGCAGGAATGGGAGTGTTCACTGGCAGATTAGGGATAAATACTGGATGTACTCCATAATTAGCAAAAAATGGGGTTTGAGATGTAGCGCTATGTATGGAGTTGTTGTAGGCAAACTCTGCTGTTGGTAAATAGTCCACCCAGTCATCCTGAAGATAGGAAATGAAGCAACGGAGGTATTGCTCCAAAGTCTGGTTCGTTCTCTCCGTCTGGCCATTGGACTGAGGATGGAAAGCGGTAGAAAGATTCACCGTGACTCCCAAGGCTGTACAGAAACTCTTCCAAAATTTTGACGTAAACTGAACGCCTCTGTCAGACACCACGCTGTCAGGAATTCCATGTAACCTGAATACTTCTTTGATCATCAGTTCTGCAGTTTTTTCAGCAGTAGGAATTCCTTCAGTTGGAATAAAGTGGGCCATTTTTGTGAGTCGGTCCACTATGACAAGGATGACGGTCATCTGTTTGGAAGGGGGTAGTTCCACAATAAAATCCATGGAAATAGATCCCCAAGGCCTGGATGGAACTGGGAGTGGTTGCAAGAGTCCTAGAGGAGACGATCGTGGGGTCTTGTTTCGTGCGCATGTTAAACAGGTTGAAACATATTTCCTCACGTCCTTCCTACAATTAGGCCACCAAAAGAAACGAAGTAGTAAGTCTTGTGTTTTTGCAACTCCAGGATGTCCTGCCAGTTTAGAATCATGGACACTTTTGAGGACTTCAAGGCGAGAAGATTCAGGTACATATATTTGGTGTTTCTGCATCCAAAACCCTCTTTGAATGAAAGATCGACGTCTTCCGAAGGATGGTTAAGGAAAGAGTCCTCTTGATATCCATCTTTAATTCTATTACCTAGTCCTCTAGAGTGCAATATTCCCAAAAATTTTTTAGGGCCTAGAATTGTATCATCATTACTAGACCTCTCCTGAGGTTCCGAACACATCCTGGACAGGGCGTCAGCCTTGCCATTCCTTGAACCAGGCCGGTAAGAGATTATAAAATTGAATCTTGAGAAAAATAAGGCCCATCGTGCTTGTCTTGCAGACAATCTTTTTGCTGTACGGAGGAATTCAAGATTCTTGTGGTCCGTGAGGACAGTCACAGGGTGATTGGCACCTTCCAGAAGATGTCTCCACTCGGAGAAGGCAACTTTAATGGCTAACAGTTCTTTATTACCAATGTCGTAGTTCTTTTCTGCAGATGACATGGTGTGGGAAAGAAACGCACATGGGTGAAGTTGCATCTTGTCCCCAACTCGCTGAGACAGAATAGCTCCCACTGCAGAGTCCGAGGCGTCCACTTCGACAGTAAATGGCAATTCAGGATTTGGGTGTACTAACAATGGAGCAGACGTAAAAAGAGTTTTCAACTTGTCAAAAGCCTCCTGTGCCTCTGGAGACCAGAAAAATGCTTTTGTCTTTTTTGTTAGTGTAGTAATTGGTAGTATGATCCGTGAAAAGTTCTTTATAAATTTTCGGTAAAAATTTGCAAATCCTATGAAACGCTGGACGTCTTTTAAATTTCTTGGAACAGGCCAGTCCACTACAGCATTGATTTTGCCGGGATCCATGCTCAGACCTTCTGGGGAGATGATATATCCCAGAAATTGGATACTGGTTTGTTCAAACTCACATTTTTCAAGTTTAATGTAGAGATGGTTCTCCTGTAGTCGTTCCAAGACTAACTGGACGTGCCTGCGATGCTCTTCCAAGGTGTCTGAAAATATAAGAATGTCATCGAGATAAGCCACAACGAATTGGTCCAAGAAATCTCGAAATACATCATTAATAAAATGTTGAAAGGTGGCTGGGGCATTGCTAAGGCCAAAGGTCATAACAAGAGATTCAAAATGTCCATATCTCGTTCTGAAGGCAGTCTTCCACTCATCTCCTGGGCGAATCCGTATGAGGTTGTAAGCCCCTCTAAGATCCAGCTTCGTAAAGATTTTCGCAGAACGGAGTCTCTCAAATAGTTCAGGAATCAAGGGTAGCGGGTAGCGATTCTTGACAGTGATATTATTCATCTCTCTGTAGTCAATACATGGCCGCAGAGTGGAGTCTTTCTTTTCAACAAAGAACAGGGGTGCCCCAGCTGGAGATGTGGAAGGTCGAATAAAGCCTTTCTCTAAATTTTCATCCAGGAACTTTCTTAATACCTTCAATTCAGGTTCGGAAAGATTGTAAATCCGTCCAAATGGAATGGTTGCTCCTGGCAGCAATTCAATGGGACAGTCATAAGGACGGTGAGGAGGTAATTGATCTGCTTTCTTCTTACTGCAGACATCAGAGAACTGCTGATATTGAGGTGGTAGTTTCTCTTCCTTCTCATGCGAAATCTCAGAGATTTGGACTTGTTGGAGAACAGGGGTTCCTTATGACAATTATTCTTACAGTAGTCAGATGGAAAGGTGATGGTCCTTGATGCCCAGTTGATAGAAGGGTTATGGACTGAAAACCAGGGGATCCCTAGAATAACCGGAAATTTCGGAGATGAAATAAGGTGGAAACTGACAGCTTCATGATGATCCGGGTCGATACAAATCTCCAGTTCGATTGTCTCATGCGTGACAGGTCCAGAAGACAAAGGTGATCCATCCACAGTTTCCATTTCAATTGGTGTGGATTTGGTCCTACTGGAAATATCATTATCACGTGTAAATTTTAAGTCCATAAAATTTCCTCCTGCTCCCGAATCCAACAGGGCAGAGCATTGTATTTTTTGGGTGCCCATTACAACCTGAATGGGGATTACAAAATGAGATGATGTGGTATGTATTTTGTCTATTTCTGGCGTTACTGATGAGATAGTCTGCAAGATGGAATCCGACTGCTGAGAAAGGTCCGTATTGCTGGCAGACCTGTTGTTGGTAAAGGCTATAGTCCTTTTGTTAGGACAGTTGATGGCATAGTGTCCAGGGTCCCCACAATAGAGGCAGAGATGTTCTGCACGTCGCCTCTCCTCTCCCTGTGCAGAGAGTGGTCTTCGGATGACGTCGATCTGCATCGGTTCAGACACAACTTGCGTCTTTTCTTGGTGGTCTGATGCTGAAAATGAGAAGCCAGGGCTATTCCCAAGTGCTCGCAGTCTCTCCTTTCTCCTTTCAGTAAGTCTCTGGTCAATCCGGATACATAGTTGAATAAAGTCCTCCAACTGGTCAGGGGTCTCAACCCTGGCAAGCTCGTCTTTCACTGGTTCTGATAACCCTCGTCGAAATTGACTTCTCTGGGCCGCTGGATTCCAGGTGGTGTCGGCCACCCAGCGACGGAACTCCGATGTATATTCCGCAACAGAGCGACGTCCTTGGCGCAAATTATGTAATTTGGTTTCTGCTGTGGCACAGCGGTTTGGGTCATCAAAAACTTGATTCATAGCTGCGATGAAAGCTTCCAGGTCATTAAGGAGGGCATAGTCCTTTTCTACATAAGGTGAAGCCCAAGCAAGAGCTTCATCCGTCAGGAGATTTATCATGAAAAAAACTTTCTTCCTCTCACTGGTAAAGGGAGCAGGTTGCATCTGGAAGTATATGCGGCATTGATTGAGGAATCCTCGGTACTGCTTGCGATCCCCACTGAACTTTGCAGGCAGCGGCAGCCGCGCATTTGATTCGGACCCTGAATTGCGCACGTCCAGTAGTTGTTTTTGTAGCTCAATTACTTCCTGTTGTATCGCCGTGAAATCAGTTTGTAACTTGGCATATTTTCCTTGAGAGTCCGTACAAAAACTTTGAAGCTCCGTAACTTGCCGTCTCAGGGTGTTCACAGCGGACTCCATTTTGGCGCGAGATTATTCTGTCAAGATCCCGTCTGGGTTGGAGCCGATGTTACTGCAAACACTAGGGGAAGCAGAGGCAGATAGCGTAGTCAGATGGCAGCCGGAGGTCGGTACACAGGAGAGCAGTGTTTGTAGCAATGGATCAGGCGGATAACGTAGTCAGGTGGCAGCCGGAGGTCGGTACACAGGAGAGCAGTGTTTGTAGCAATGGATCAGGCGGAGAGCGTAGTCAGAAGGCAGGCCGAGGTCGGTTCACAGGAGAGCAGTGTTTGTAGCAATGGATCAGGCGGAGAGCGTAGTCAGAAGGCAGGCCGAGGTCGGTTCACAGGAGAGCAGTGTTTGTAGCAATGGATCAGCAGGAAACGCTTGACTAAAGGCTTGGAGCTCAATAATCTCGCAATGACACACCCACAGGGCCAGGTTTATATAGGGTGTGTAATTGGCAATCAGAGGCCCAATCAAGAGAGCACTAGGTGTAGCCAATCAGGAAGAACAGTCAATGGTATCTGGGTTCAGCAAGGAACTTTGCAGCCAGCAGAATAGCTCAGATGGTAGAGCTGCTGGCCAGTGGACAAGAGGTACTGGGTTCGACTCCTGACAGTACTCCCCTCCTTCCAGGATGGCCTCTGGACATCTCAGGAGCTGGCTTATCCGGGTACCTTTGATGAAAGGCTCTTGTTAGTCTAGGAGCATGGACGTTGTCCCTTGGTTCCCATGAATTTTCCTCTGGTCCGTAACCCTTCCACTGCACCAGATACTGCAGTTTACCTCTGAATTTTCGGGAGTCCAGAATCTTATCCACAATGTATTCTTCTTCACCACGGATCCTTTCTGGAGGCGGAGAGCGTAGTCAGAAGGCAGGCCGAGGTCGGTTCACAGGAGAGCAGTGTTTGTAGCAATGGATCAGCAGGAAACGCTTGACTAAAGGCTTGGAGCTCAATAATCTCGCAATGACACACCCACAGGGCCAGGTTTATATAGGGTGTGTAATTGGCAATCAGAGGCCCAATCAAGAGAGCACTAGGTGTAGCCAATCAGGAAGAACAGTCAATGGTATCTGGGTTCAGCAAGGAACTTTGCAGCCAGCAGAATAGCTCAGATGGTAGAGCTGCTGGCCAGTGGACAAGAGGTACTGGGTTCGACTCCTGACAATCGCTGCTGAGTCACTAGTTTTGTAACACAACAGCGATCTCCCCTGCGATATCGCTTTGTGTGACACTGATCAGAGACCGACCCCCTGCCGGGTATCGCTGAGTATCGCTGATCATTGTCCAAAGGCCAGGAAATTTTTTTGATCGTTGGTCTCCCGCTGGCCAGCACACAGCTGGTAACCAAGGTACACATCGATTTTCCAGGCGCCTGAAACCCGATGTGTACGTTGGATACCAGCGCGCTGCTGCAGGGGAGCTGGTAACCAAGGTACACATCGGGTTTCCAGGCGCCTCACAGCGCCTGGAAACCTGATGTGTACCTTGGTTACCATCTACCTGCACCAGCGGGCTGGTATCCAACGTACACTGCGGGTAACTAAGCGACGTTACCCGCAGTGTTGCTGTCCTGATCGCTGCCTGAGCTGCCTGTTTGGCAGCTCACCAGCGATATTGTAGCGACACACCAGCGATCCTGACAAGTGCATATCGTTGTCGGGATCGCTGGTGTGTCGCTATGTGTGACAGGGCCTTAATAGTAATGAGTTGTGTAAATATGTGAATAGCTCCTGCTGCTGCTTTCATCTTTTTAGAGCTTATGGTGATTATTTGTCAGGAAACATTGTGTTGAAATGGCTATGGAGATGAAAAATGTTGGGGAAATTTTACGGTAAAGATTAATGAAGCTTGACTGAAAACAATTTATTAATATGTAGCAAATAGAGTTGAGCGATACTTTCCGATATCCTAAAGTATCGGAATCGGAATGGTATCGCCGATATCACTAAAATATCGGCGATACCCGATATCGATACCGGAAGTCCCATGTAAGTCTATGGGAACAAAATATCGAAATTAAAAAAAACCCATTCTTGCCTTGTTGGTTAATTGTACATGAAGGAAAACAAGAAAGAGTAATGTAGAATGTATTGGGGAAGGTTGAGGAGACATTAAAGGCATAGATGTTTAACCCAATCAAATGGAATAGCATAAATATTTTTTTTTTTAAAGATGTTCGGATTGACGAAGAAATTGACAATGTTAACGTTTTTTTATTTTGGCAAATATGTATATTACACAACTTCCATGCTCTTCATCTTCACCTTTTTAACTTTTCACACACTTTCTCCTTCATAATCTTCTGCAGCATCATCTTTTTCATCAAATTATTCTTCATCTTCACCTTCTTTATCTTCTTCTTAAACTTCTTGCTATTCATCTTTGTTAACATTACTCATATTCTTCTTATTAAACTATTATTCTTATTCATATTCTGCTTCATCTTCTTCATCATATTCTTATTTGTGACAGAGAATCCTGTACTTGTAATCTGTCAAAGTATGAATTTTTCATCCTTCCGTTCTTGCTGTCACAAAAGATTTAAATTACAACAGTATTTGTCCGTGTTCAGTTTAGCCTGCAGCAGCAGGCATTTTCCAGGGGCACCACGAGGAGGAACGGACTCACCCCCATACACTGCTTAGTCTTCTTCTGCTTAGAATTTAGAGCATATATTTTGCTCTTCATTTGGTCTTATACTTCATGTTCTTCTGCTTTTAGATCTTCTGCTTATTGTTCTTGTGTCTCTTGTTCCGTATCTTGTATTTGTAGCACAATCTTGTACCAGCTGATGTTACTGGGACACGGTTACTAAGCAGGAGGTACCTGTGCTCCAAAGCACTACCAAGGACCAGCAGACGTTGCTGGAACTCGGATACCGAGATGGAGGCACCTAGGCCAAAGGCACTGCGGAGAACCAGTTGACGGTACTGGAACCCGGACGGGTAGCAGAAGGTACAAGA
This sequence comes from Oophaga sylvatica, assembly GCA_033576555.1. NCBI lineage: Eukaryota > Metazoa > Chordata > Amphibia > Anura > Dendrobatidae > Oophaga > Oophaga sylvatica. The sequence goes on from JARQOD010000006.1 coordinate 355,665,176, forward strand.
GCCAATGCAAGTAACGAGGACCAGCTGACTGTGCTGGAACCCGGAGGGGCAGCAGAAGGAAAAGAGCCAATGGCACAACCGAGGACCAGCTGACGTTACTGGGACACGGTTACTAAGCAGGAGGTACCTGTGCTCCAAAGCACTACCAAGGACCAGCAGACGTTGCTGGAACTCGGATACCAAGATGGAGGCACCTAGGCCAAAGGCACTGCGGAGAACCAGCTGACGGTACTGGAACCCGGAGGGGCAGCAGAAGGAAAAGAGCCAATGGCACAACCGAGGACCAGCTGACGTTACTGAACCCCAGTAACACAGGAGCAAGTGTTGACTGTGCTAACAGCACTTCCGAGCAACAACTGGCGGTGTTGGAGCCCAGGGTCAAGGAGGATGTTTAAATACTAGATCAAGTAATTTCCTTGTTACCTGTCAATTTTAAATGTCTATACTTCAAACAAGAGAAAGATAACCTTTACTACCATAAGATGATGATTTCATTTAAACTAATATCTAGATAAATAAAGAATTGACAAACATAAACACATACATTAACATGTTGAACAGCAATGCAAACCACAAAATAAATTAGTTAAGGAATCTGCTATACGGTTGTACATAAAAGCATACAAGTACATATCTGAATCCATTAATGATGGATAAGTAACAGTATGTACACCATTTTTATTGTATAGACAATGAATGTCTGACTTCAAAACATCATCAGCATTACAAGTTATCTGTGACATTACTAAAATGTTACATTTGCTGAATAATGTCACTAAACAGTTTATACAAAATTATACAATTTCCATCATGTAATACTCATAATATGTGGCAATAATCATGTTTATTAACAAACATAACCTTTAAAAAGTGCATAGTGCATAGTGAAAATTGCTATTTATGCCTGACTGTCGACTTGCAAGCATGACAACGGATAGATAAGGTATATATAGATGAGACTGCATAGCCACAGATGGTGAATGGCGATGTAATACTGTACCTCAATAAAGTGTGCGTCACTACTACATAATTTTTTTTATATAGCTTTATAAACAGGGTACGTGGATGTATGCTTGCGCCTTTGTTTTGACGCACAGACTGCCTTCCTGCTGAGACGCGTTGGGTAGTGAACAGTTGTGTGCAGTGTTCACTGTAGTCTGAGGTTTTCCTTTTTGGAGTGCAGATCACGCTCCAGTTAGTTCTTCAACCACTGCTGGTTGTAGTCTGCTGAGCGTGTGTCACTGGCACATCCTTGAAATTTTTCTCTAATTGTTGCTGCTCCACTCTATTACAAATAAATAAAATCTATTAGTGTGACGCGCTTCCATCCGTATACAATACATTGGTTGCAAACACTATAGAAGTACACAAAGGGGCCTTTCACACCTACTGAACAGTTGTGTGCAGTGTTCACTGCAGTCTCTGCGGAATAACCACACTTAGGCCTTATAACTTTTCAGACTTTCTTTATCAATCTACCAAGATGAAGAAGGCAGGGAGTAAGGCACGTGGTCGTGGAGTTTCTTCAGGGAGAGGACGTGGGGATTCTGTGGCTGCTGCGGCCCCCAGTGACACAGCATCCACCAGTTTTCCCCGGGCCGTGAGCGTTCCTTTATGCGCACTTTTGTAGGAGCTCGGAGTACCCCCCTGCTGCGGGAAGAACAAATTGAAGCCGTTGTTGTTTGGATCTCAGCCAATGCATCGACTTCAATTGCTTCCACCTCCTCTCAGGACCACAGCACTGTTGGGCAACCATCTGTCTCTTCACCGCCTGGCAAATTGCCCAGGCAGTCAGAGAGTTCTGTACAGGAGCCAGCTGAGTGTCTGCTTCTGTTCTCAGAATCTATTGGCTTGCAAACAGGGGCCCAGCCAAGCAGCATTCTGTAATGTGAAGAAGAGGGAGTATGCAGTGATGCGCAACAGCTGTGTCTCTCTGAATCTGAAGAGGCGGGTGAGACAGTGCCGATGGTCAGCACACCGCAGAACGCATCTGATGATGATGATGAGACCCAGGTGCCAGTTTCTGTTGAGCATGGTGCTGGCCAGACCACCCAACAGCAGGTGTTGGAAGAGGGTAGTGGAGATGATGAGGTCCAATACCCAACATGGCATGAAGAACAGGAAGGTGGTGGGAGCAGCTCAGAGGAATAATAATAATATTTATTTATATAGCGCCATCATATTCCGCAGCGCTTTACAGTTTAGCAGTTTCAGAACACAAGTCATAAGTAACAACGTTAACAATACAATAATTTAAGCTAAATAAGTCGCCCCTGCTCGTGACAGCTTACAATGTACAATGAGATGGGGGAGATACAAAGTATAGGTGTTTATATACAATGGTGCATTACAATGATGTTCCAGCCATCTTAAGGGACTGAGGGATGGAGATAGTGAATGGGCTAGAGACACACACACACTTACACAGAATACATAGAATGACTTTGATTAGTGAATGTGATAGGCCGCTCTGAACAAATGTGTTTTGAGGGAGCGCCTGAAACCATGCAAATTGTGGATAGTCCTAATTTCTTGGGGTACAGCATTCCAGAGGATTGGCGTAGAGCAGGAGAAGTCTTGGAGTCGGGAGGGGAGGTACGTATTAGTGCAGAGGTTAGTCGAAAGTCGTTTGCAGAGCGCAGCAGTCGGTTAGGCCGATAGATAGAAATGAGGGAGGAGATGTAGGAGGGGTGCTGCACTGTGGAGAGCTTTGTGGGTGAGAACCAGTACTTTGGTTGAAAGCTGGGAGAGGCCTAGAGAAATGGTTAGTGATAGAAGGAAGATAGAGGAAGACATTGCCCCAACGGTACAAACAGGAGGGAGAGTTAGGCTGCAGACTCGGTTGCCTGTAGCCTCCAGTTTGGCACCTGTTCGGAGCAGTTGTCTTCCAAAAGTCAAAACGTGCGCTCCCAGGACTTGCACTGCGTGGTCCTTTTTTCACACACTTGCACATGATATTTGCTATGTGAAATGCAAGCTGTGTAATCAAAAATTAAAAATAGCTAAAAGTGTCAGTCACCTCAATACCACAAATATGTGGAAACATGTGCGGACAAAGCACGTAGTTGAGTTACAAAGACACACTGGAGATGTAGGCCAACCTACAGCAGCACCTACATCTTCAGGTTGTGTTGAAGCCTCTTCATCGAGCTCACACACAGCTGGTTATGCTTCCTCACAGGATCGCCATGGAAGAACCTCGGCCACTGTTGTCCAGAGACAAACTGTTATTCCACACACAGCAGCAAGTTCCCTGTCATCCTCACACTCCCAGGCCACAAAACAGCCAGCGGTAGCACAGGCATGGGATAAAACACGGCCATACTCCGCAAACCATGCACGAGCACAGGCTCTGAATGCTGGCATTGCAAAACTCCTGTCCCTTGAAATGCTGTGATTCAGGCTGGTGGAGACAGACAGTTTCCGTAACTGAATATCATTGTCAATCCCACAATACAATGTGCCAAGCCGATTTCATTTCAGCAGGCAAGCCGTCCCTGGTCTGCAAAAGCATGTTGAGGGAAAAATTAAACATGCGCTACTAAAAGCCCTCAGTAGCAAGGTCCACCTGACCACCGATGCGTGGACCAGTACCCATTGTTATGATCTGCTACAACCAGTAAGGAAAGAAGGGAATTCTGTCCCTACAATACAACTAAGCTGAATCCCTACGATGTAACGGGGAACCTGATCCTGCGACCAGACCCGCTAAAGTCCTCATCTAGTGTGAACGAAGACCTATAGTTGCGAGGGAGTAATCCCTACAAGATCTAGGGACTGGGAGAAAAGGTGGACACCTCCTAACATAAATTGTAGCATGGATAATTAAACAGAAAAATAAATACTTTGTGATCCTAACATCAAGCAAAACTCACAGATTAAGGCACCTAAGCACCTGGCTAGCTTAACAGTAGATAATACAATGAAGTCAAGCAAAGCCAGAAGGGCGGAGCCAGACTAAATAGGGAAAAAAGGTCATGTGACCAGCAAACTGAAACAAAACCTAACAAGAGGGTTCTAACACCCATGGCCAGGGACAATACCTTTCCCTCACTGGCCATTGGGTCAATGTTGTGCAGCCGGGTACTGATCTTGCGAGTGGCGCTGTACGTGTTCTGCCAACTCCAAGGATTGCAGGAATCAAGTCTGTACACATTGATTCCTCCTCCTATTCCAGTTCCTCAGAATCATCGCTGCAGGAGCCGTCACGGTCTACCTCCACATGGACCCGTGAACGTTTACCTGTTGCGACCGATATGAGCACAGCCGTGTCCAAATGTCAACAGGCCATCCTGAAATTAATTTCCATGGGGAATCTTAGCCACACAGCGCAGGAGCTCTGTAATGCCATAAAGCAGGAGAGCGACGTGTGGTTTTTGGAAGAGAATCTACAGGCAGGCTTGGTAGTGTGTGACAATGGCCGAAATCTGGTGTCAGCTCTGGGCCTTGGCAACCTCAGTCACATACCATGTCTGTCATATGTGCTCAACTTGGTCGTGCAGAGTTTTTTGAGGGACTATCCGGATCTTGATGCACTGCTGCACAAGGTCCGCCTAGAGTGCGCTCACTTGCGACGTTCCAGCATGGCCAGATCGCTGATTGCAGCTCTGCAACGCAGATTTCACCTTCATGAACATCGCATTATATGTGACGTACCCACCAGGTGGAATTCCTCGTTACATATGTTGGAGCGGTTGTGTGAGCAGCAGCCAACAGTAATGGAGTATCAGCTGCATCAGGCGCAGTCAACTCGCAATTTGCGGCGTTCACACTTCACCACTACTGAGTGGGCCTCTATAATAAGAATAATAATATTATTTATTTATATAGCGCCATAATATTCCGCAGTGCTTTACAGTTTAACAGTTTCAAAACACGAGTCATAAGTAACAACGTTAACAATACAATAATTAAAGCAAAATCAGCCGCCCCTGCTGGTGAAAGCTTACAATCTACAATGAGGTGTGGGAGATACAAAGTACAGGTGTTTATATACAATGGTGTTTTTACAATGATGGTCCAGCCATTTTAAGGAAGTGAGGGATGCATGGAGATAGTGAATGGGCTACACACACAGAATTACACATAGAATGACTTTGATTAGTGAATGTGATAGGCCACTGTGAACAAATGTGTTTTGAGGGAGCGCCTGAAACCATCCAAATTGCGGATAGTCCTAATTTCTTGGGGTAGAGCATTCCAGAGGATTGGCGCAGCGCGGGTGAAGTCTTGGAGTTGGGAGTGGGAGGTACGGATTAGTGCAGAGGTTAGTCGAAGGTCGTTTGCAGAGTGCAGCAGTCGGTTAGGCCGATAAATATAAATAAGGGAGGAGATGTAGGGGGGTGCTGCGCTGTGGAGAGCTATGTTGGTGAGAACCAGTAATTAGAATTGGATCCTATAATGAATGGGCAGCCACTGCCAGTGTAATGAGTGGCGAATAACTCTATGAAGGATATCTGCCACGTTTTGCGTGCGTTTGATGAGTCAACGCGGATGGCGAGTGCAGATGATGCACTAGTCAGCCTGACTGTCCCCCTTATCTGCCTGCTTCAAAAAACACTGCAAGCACTAAGGCATGAGGTTTTGGAAGAGGTGGAGGATGAGGAGTCACAAATTCCATCACCTTCTGGACAGTCAGCGCAACGTGGTTCCTCACAAAGGGCTGGAGGACTTTCAAAGTACCATGCTGTATCAACAATTGAACCTCCAGAGTCGCTGTCTATATTTTCATAACCATTACAAACTTTTAATGTATTTACAAAGCACATAATGTACATTTTTTGTCTATCCTTTTGTAATGCTATTGTGTTTCCATAAACTGATGTTACAGAATTATGATACAAAGTTTTTAAATTTTGAGTTTTAAATTTTGTAAATTTATATGTATTTGAAGGACTTTGTGAGGAGGATGAGGAGGAGTCAATGGAGGAGGAAGACATCGCTCCAGAGGGAGGTAGACAATGCTCTAGTCAGTATGTAGACCAAGGGTGGGGTGATGCACAGCAGGCGGAGATGACGCCTCTTGCAGGGGACAACGTTTCTTGGCCAGTTGGGAGTCTGCAGCACATGGTTGATTTCATGCTGCAGTGGCTGAGAAACGACCGCCGCATCGAACACATTCACACCACGTCTGATTATTGGGTGTACACCCTCCTAGACCCTCGCTACCGGGACAACTTACAAAGCCTCATCACACCGTTGAACCGGGAGCGTAAAATGCGGAAGTACCAAGACACACTGGTGCAATCCATAATGTTCTCCATTCCAGCCGAGAGCACTGCTGCTGCTACTGATTTACAAAGCAGCTCTGTGCGTCGAGGCAGTGGAGACAGCTCTGCAACAAGAGGGAGCACAAGCAGCGCCTCTGCACAGGGCAAGAACAGTATGTTCCAAATGTGTCGAAGTTTTGTGGCAGCGCCACCAATGTCTACACCATCCGAGACGGCTCCAGTCAGCAGGAGGCAACATTTCCGTAAGATGGTGACAGACTACATGTCTTGCCCTCTCAGTGTACTCCCAGATGGCTCTTCCCCATTCAAGTTTTGTGTCTCTAAGCTGGATACATGGCCAGAGCTTAGCCAGTATGCATTGGAGGTGCTGGCTTGATCTGCTGGCAGTGTATTATCGGAGCGTGTCTTTACTGCTGCAGGTGGTGTACTAACAGACCGTTGCATGCGACTATCCTACGATAATGTAGAACGGCTTACTTTTCTGAAAATGAACTAGGCATGGATCTCGCCTGAATTTGCCTGTCCGGTTTCAGATTAACTAACTGGTTGACAACGTTTTCCATGTCTCCTGTTATGTTCATCTTTCTACCACCTGAGCTATACTCCCTGGGCTACAACACTGCCAGTTGCTGCTCAGAAGTGTCGTGTCCACAGACCAATACACAAGCTATAGTGATAGTGGGGTTCAGTAACGCCTGCTGTTCCCCTGCTGTGTGTCCGGCAAAAATTACTGCTACCTACCTACACATGTTTAAAAAAACATGACATGTTAAAGTGGCTAGTGCTACACATAGATATCAGGCTACACCCTTATTTCTAAGCTGTAAACAAGTGAAACGTCAAATTTAAAACCATTCAATGATTAGTGTTGGTAACAAATCTGTAACTAAATAATTGTGACATATTATGGCAGATATCCACATGTCTAACACAAATGCTAACACAAAAGCATACTTATGCTATAGGGTACTGATGGTGAACCTTCTCACTCCATAACTTTGACCAATCCAACTCACATCATGCCTCAAATGCTGCAATGTTGGAAGTGCATAATGTGGGTTGAACTTTGACAACAGCTGCAGTGCGAAGGTTATCCTTCTGTGTTCTTGGCTTTTAAATAAAAGCATACAAGTAAATATAATAATACATTGTTGATTAAGGGACATGATGTACACCTGTAATATTGTGCAAACAATGGATGTAGGACTATTCCTCTTCAACATTACTTATATTTGTGTCATTTGAAAAAATACATATTTTAGTTAAAAATTAAAAACCCATGTTCAGTAGCTGTGAAAGGCCCGTTTGTGTACTTCTATATTGTTTGCAACCAATGTATTGTATACGGATGGAAGCGCGTCACACTAATAGATTAGATTTATTTTAAATGGAATGTAGCAGAACCAATTGGAGATAAATGAAAAGGATGAGCCACTGAGACACGCTCAGCAGAGTACAAGCAGCAGTGCTTGAACATGTAACTGGAGCGTGATCTGCACTCAAAAAAGTAAAAAACACAGACTGAAGTGAACACTGAAACACAACTGTCCACAATCTGTGAAAAGCTCCTTTCTGTACTTCTATAGTGTTTGCAACCAATGTATTGTATACGGATGGAAGCGCGTCACACTAATAGATTAGATTTATTTTAAATGGAATGTAGCAGAACCAATTGGAGATAAATGAAAAGGATGAGCCACTGAGACACGCTCAGCAGAGTACAAGCAGCAGTGCTTGAACATGTAACTGGAGCGTGATCTGCACTCAAAAAAGTAAAAAACACAGACTGAAGTGAACACTGAAACACAACTGTCCACAATCTGTGAAAAGCTCCTTTCTGTACTTCTATAGTGTTTGCAACCAATGTATTGTATACGGATGGAAGCGCGTCACACTAATAGATTAGATTTATTTTAAATGGAATGTAGCAGAACCAATTGGAGATAAATGAAAAGGATGAGCCACTGAGACACGCTCAGCAGAGTACAAGCAGCAGTGCTTGAACATGTAACTGGAGCGTGATCTGCACTCAAAAAAGTAAAAAACACAGACTGAAGTGAACACTGAAACACAACTGTCCACAATCTGTGAAAAGCTCCTTTCTGTACTTCTATAGTGTTTGCAACCAATGTATTGTATACGGATGGAAGCGCGTCACACTAATAGATTAGATTTATTTTAAATGGAATGTAGCAGAACCAATTGGAGATAAATGAAAAGGATGAGCCACTGAGACACGCTCAGCAGAGTACAAGCAGCAGTGCTTGAACATGTAACTGGAGCGTGATCTGCACTCAAAAAAGTAAAAAACACAGACTGAAGTGAACACTGAAACACAACTGTCCACAATCTGTGAAAAGCTCCTTTCTGTACTTCTATAGTGTTTGCAACCAATGTATTGTATACGGATGGAAGCGCGTCACACTAATAGATTAGATTTATTTTAAATGGAATGTAGCAGAACCAATTGGAGATAAATGAAAAGGATGAGCCACTGAGACACGCTCAGCAGAGTACAAGCAGCAGTGCTTGAACATGTAACTGGAGCGTGATCTGCACTCAAAAAAGTAAAAAACACAGACTGAAGTGAACACTGAAACACAACTGTCCACAATCTGTGAAAAGCTCCTTTCTGTACTTCTATAGTGTTTGCAACCAATGTATTGTATACGATGGAAGCACGTCACACTAATAGATTTGATTTTTTTTTCTAATATAATGGAGCTGCACCAATTCCACAAAATAAAAAAAAAAAAAAAAAAAAAAAAGAGTCAGTGACACGTGCAGATGCCTACAAACAGCGGTGGATGCAGAGCAAACTGCAGCGTCACCTGCACTGTCACACACACACCTTGCACAGAGCTGTTAAAACAACACTGGCAAAATGAAGCTTTACACAGCGGTTGGTAAACTAGCCTGCCTCAAGCACAGTAGTACACAAAATCGCAATATCTAACTGTCCCTCAGAGTGAGCAGAGTAGCGTTCTGTCCCTTACTGAGTTCACAGCACAGTGACGCTAAAATGGCGGCGGCGCCTTTTATAGTGCATTCTGACATCATTTCAGCAGCCAATCACAGCCATGCCATTAGTTAAGATGACCGCAGCATTACAGGATGTGCCCACACTTCGTAGGATTCCTCATTGGCTGACTAAAATCACATTGCCTCTCAAAGAATTATGGGAACTTCCGATTCCGGTATACGATATGGAAAAAGTATCGGAATTAAGTATCGGAATTCCGATAACGCGAATATCGGCCGATCCCCGATACTTGCGGTATCGGAATGCTCAACACTAGTAGCAAATGCTTACAGCACTGGGAGATCATCCAGACTCAGGAGCACATATGACATATCATTTGCCGGCTTTTTAATATTCACAACACAAACAATATATGCAGAAAATCCGTATGACGCATGCAAGACTTCACGATGACAAACAGTCCAGTCCAATCTGTGGATCTTCTATAGATAGCAAGTAATGCATCAATGTAAAACCTCCGCTTATAGGAAAACTCCAAATAACCTTTGTATCGTACATTAATTACAAGTGCTTCTCACTAAATCAGAATATCAACAAAAAGTTAATTTATTTCAGTTCTTCAGTACAAAAAGTGAAACTCATTATATAGAGTAATTACAAACAGAGTGATCTATTTCAAATGTTTATTTCTGTTAATGTTGATGACTATGGCTTACAGCCAATGAAAAACCAAAAGCCATTATCTCAGTAAATTAGAATACTTTATAACACCAGCTTGAAAAATGATTTTAAAATCCGAAATGTTGGCCTCCTGAAATGTATGTTCAGTAAATGTACTCAATACTTGCTCAGGGTTCTTTTGGCATCAATTACTGCATCAATGCGGCGTGGCATGGAGGCGATCAGCCTGTGGCACTGCTGAGGTGTTATGGAAGCCCACGTTGCTTTGATAGCAGCCTTCAGCTTGTCTGCATTGTTGGGTCTGGTGTCTTTCATCATCCTCTTGACAATACCTCATAGATGCTCTATAGGGCTAAGGTCAGGCGAGTTTGCTGGCCAATCAAGCACAGTGATACTGTTGTTTTTAAACCAGGTATTGGTACTTTTGGCAGTGTGGACAGATGCCAAGTCCTGCTGGAGAATGAAATTTCCATCTACAAAAAGCTTGTCGGCAGAGGGAAGCATGAAGTGCTTTAAAATTTCCCGGTAGATGGCTGCGCTGACTTTGGTCTTGATAAAACATAGTTGGACCTACACCAGCAGATGACATGGCTCCCCAAACCATCACTGATTGTGGAAAATTCACACTAGACCTCAAGCAGCTTGGATTGTGGCCTCTGCACTCTTCCTCCAGACTCTGGGACCTTGATTTCCAAATGAAATGCAAAATTTACTTTAATCTGAAAACAACACATTGGACCACTGAGCAACAGTCCGGTTCTCCTTGGCCCAGGTAAGACGCTTCTGGCGTTGTCTATTGGTCATGAGTGGCTTGACACAAGGAATGTGACACTTGTAGCCCATGTCCTGGATACGTCTGTGTGTGGTGGCTCTTGAAGTAATGTCTCCAGCAGCAGTCCACTCCTTGTGAATCTCCCCCAAATTTTTGAATGGCCTTTTCTTAACAATCCTTTCAAGGTTGCAGTTATCCCGGTTGCTTGTGAACCTTTTTCTACCACACTTTTTCCTTCCACTCAACTTTCCATTAATATGCTTGGATACAGTACTCTGTGAACAGCCAGATTCTTTAGCAATGACCTTTTGTGGCTTACCCTCCTTGTGGAGTGTGTCAATGACTACCTTCTGGACATCTGTCAAGTCAGCAGTCTTCCTCATGATTGTGGAGCCTACTGAAACAGACTAGGGACCTTCTTAAACACTTAGGAAGCCTTTGCAGGTGTTTTTTGTTAATTATTCTAATTTACTGAGATAATGACTTTTGGTTTTTCATTGGGTGTAAGCCATAATCATCAACATTAACAGAAATAAGCACTTGAAATAGATCAATCTGTTTGCAATGACTCTATATAATATTTGAGTTTCACTTTTTTTTATTGAAAAACTGAAATAAATTAACTTTTTGATGATATTCTAATTTAGTGAGAAGTACTTGTATATGTAAAGACACCATTCAATGGCAGAATGTTTTCCTGAAAGGTCTATTGAATACTGATCATAACTTTTGGGGATAGTGTAAAATGTCTTAAATGTTCTCTATTTCCACATAATATGAAACAGTAGTCATTAACACTGTAAATATACCCTAGCCATATGATTACTCATGAGTAGCAACAGTTCCAACACAGATTATTATCAACCATTAACAATAGTACAGTACATACTGATATCTGTGTCTCACATACCTACCCTGCCATGCTCCTTTGATGAGTTTCTCTGTCAACCATCAATCTAGTCTTTTTGGAGGTAGTGGCAGAGATGCTAGGTGGCCCACCCACTCAAGGTCCTTAACAGTCTAGCCAAAGCAAATATCCATCTGAGAGCCAATAAAGCAGTGTATTTCAACTCCAGTCCTCAGGACCCACCAACAGGTCATGTTTTCAGGATTTCCTTAGTATTGCACAGGTGATAATTTTATCACCTGCTCAAGCATTAATTCCATCACCTTTGCAATACTAAGGAAATCCTGAAAACATGACCTGTTGGTGGGTCATGAGGACTGGAGTTGAGAAACACTGCAATAAAGGGACCCAGTCAGCACACTGATCAATTACCTGTTTCCTTATGTGATCTTCTTTTAAGGCATTTAATACTACCTTGTGTTCTATACTAGATTTTTAACCTATGATGACCTGGCTTTTGGGTTGATAAACAGAAAGATATACATGGCACTTCTGAAAAATGGTGTACAAGTAGGTCCAAAATCTTTAAACTATAGCGTAAAAGATTTGGCACATGTTTGGTATGATAAAGGAGTAATTTTTATTGCAGAAAATCCAGACAAAAATTAGAGACGTTTCAGTCACAACATGACCTTCATCAGTCAGCTGGATGAAGACAAAACTGTACGCTACAGCACAGGGTAAGGCCGACTGGTATCCACCACTGTGTCAGAAAGCCGCTTTAGGGTTGACTCTTCATCTGCTGCTCTATCTTTTTTACATCAGACAGTTTGACTTTTCATTTGTGTGACTACCTTTTCTGCCTCTCCTGGAATCTGACCCAGCTTTTCGCACCATTGTCTTTGCTTCTGATTGTGTTTCATTCAGTCTAGTTTATTCTCTGACTCTGATCCCAGCTTGTCTGATTTTAGCTCAGTCCACCAGTTTGTTGCTAGTCTGCAGACCCAAGATATTAGCACCTGCAGTGAAATCTGAATCTCTATAAAGGGGTGAAAGGGTGAAAAACACATAGCTTCTTAGATTTTAAAAATCATCAGAAAAAAGCCCTGTAGGCAATACTTTATTAATAAAATTACCACAATGGGCAAAACACCCTAACAAGTGACACAAAACAAAACAAACATGTAATGTGTATCAACACCATTAAAACAATTGGGTACCACTGGGCTGTCCCTAGAGTGATACCTAAGCTCACTCCTACCTGACCGCGGAGGTTGGCACCCTAGGGGGGAACGTTGTGGCGCCCCCGCTCCTCGATGGCTGACCCTAGGGGCCCTATTAAACCCTACCCCCTCTAAGGGGTCCCTCTGCCCTTGTACTAAGGAGACTCCTAACGATTAGACAAAGACCACCTATGTCTAGGACAACCCTAAGCCCCAAAAGATTAAAAACAGATATACACACAATCTTGGATGGGTGACTCAACAGATGGCAAATTGTGGGACCAATAGATTTATTTCACCCACTCAGGGTAGATCAAAATAGAGTGTTTGGTGTCTTGATACTTTACACCATCACTTTACAATACCTCAATGACATAGACAGAGTACTCATGTCCAAAAGGGGAAAATGGAGGGTATTCTATCCTCATGCACGTTAGCAGGGTGTGCGATGAGACATGTAGCTAAACCCCCTGTCTTCTTTAAGAAAAAGAGGCTGTAAAATTGTAACCTTCTTTTATTGATTGCAGATGTGACAGGAAAGGGTAAAACTATAGAATGCAATAATAAGAGCATTTCAGAATATATAACTGTACAGAGCATGAAACACAAATAGTTTACAATATACAGAATACACAAACTGATTATTACCTACTTAGTACAACAAAGGTACTGATAAACACAGGATTATAAACACAGATAGTGCTTACCGACTATGCTTAGAGCAGGCTGTTTAAGAAACATGAAGAACACGAGTGATGTAGTTTCTCTTAAGGCACATGGAGGAATAATGGCTGCTGTCCTCCTTCAGTGTGATAAACAAGACCATAATGCAACAGGAACAATCCCACAATGCTCTTGGAATTTCCCACAAGACATCACAAATTAAACTAGAATCTATGCATCAAACAGCCAGCAGGTGGCGCTGTTACCTTACAACATAAAATGTATGAAAGAGCAATACATTCAAAAATTGCAATGTCTATAACAATTGGAGACATAAAAAAATGACTAGACTTTCTAGACAGCAATTATATGGCTGGACAGAACACTCCCCGCTTGACGTCAGCCGACGTCACTATTGTGTTTATTGGACGAGAACAGCAGAACGAGTTCCCCTACTGGCCTGAGGAACAATTTGGTCTCGCTTTGTTTCCCTATTTTTACTTCCACCTTACGTACGATTCCATCCTTACTTGGGAATGTCTGAGTAATAAGACCTAATGGCCATTCATTTCTCCGAGACTGACAGTCTTTCATTAGTACTACATCGCCAGGCTGGAGGTTAGGCTTGCTGGTTTGCCACTTTCTCCTCTGCTGCAGGGTAGGCAGGTACTGTTTTTTCCACTTGTCCCAAAAGGCATTGGAGAGACTCTGCACTTGTTTCCATCGACTCCTGTAACGGTCCTTGTAAGACTGAGCTATGTGGGTCAAGCAGGCGATGGCACGAACAAGTGAATTCCAAGTAGAGAACCTACTGAATCGCTGAGATCCCAGGTGGCGCTTCAAAGTTTCAGTATGTAACGCAGACACTTGAGGGCGAATTTCAACGTCAGCATGTGGATCTACTAGATCAAACAAGGACGTTTCTGTCATGTTGGGCAATGACCTACACAAAAACTCAGGGCCTGTAAACCAAATTGTGTCTTTAAAGCGATTGGCAGCAACAAATCTGGTAGCCTGGTCCGCAGGGTTGAGATGTGCAGGCACATATTTCCATTGTTCAGGTGAGGTAGACCTTCGAATTCTGAGCACTCTGTTGCTAACATAGACATAGAAGCGTCTCACTTCGTTATGGATGTACCCAAGTACTATCCTGCTGTCAGTGTAGAACTCAAAGTCTTTAATTTCTAGATTAATTTCCATAGCAATGAGTTCTGCCAACTCGACTGCTAGCACGGCGGCACAAAGTTCCAGGCGTGGTACGGTGTGTTCACGGAGCGGTGTTAGTTTTGCTCTGCTCATGACAAACCCTACATGGCATTGTTGACTTGTGTCTATCGTCCTCAAATAGGCTACCGCAGCAATCGCTTTGATTGAAGCATCGGAGAACACACAAAGGGTTTGTGTCTCTATCTTGGTACTCGGTACAGACACATACGAACGTGTTATATGAAGACTTGACAAGGCTGTGAGGGAATTTCTCCAGCTCATCCACTTGGTTTTCTCTTTTGTGGAAGAGGAGTATCCCAGTTCGTCACCTCTGTGGTGAACTCTCTTAACATAGCCTTGCCCTCGATGACTACAGGAGCTACAAACCCCAGTGGGTCATACAAACTGTTTATGGTAGACAGTACTCCTCTGCGAGTTATCTTCTTTGTTAACCTGGAAGGTGAAGGTATCAGCTTTTATGTCCCATAGTAGGCCGAGGCTCCGCTGCATCGGTAGGGAGTCTATGCCTAGATCTAAATTCTTCAAGTCACTTGAATGATCCTCAGAAGGGAAGGCTTCCATCACTTCCTTGCTGTTAGAAGCGATCTTGTGCAACCTCAGGTTAGATACAGCGAGCATGTCCTTAGCTCTTTTTAGAAGACTAATCGCGGTCTCATTTGTTGGCATCGATTTCAAACAGTCATCCACATAGAAATCTTTCTCTATAAACAGTCTGGCATCCGTTACGTAGTCTGCTTCAACCTCTTGAGCCGCGCGTCTCAGCCCATAGATGGCTACTGCAGGAGAAGGACTATTACCAAAAATATGTACCTTTATACGATACTCCGTAATCTCTTTGGAAGGATCGTTATCCTTGAACCACAAGAATCTCAAGAAATTTCTATGTTCTTCTTTAACAAAGAAGCAGTGGAACATCTGTTGGATGTCTGCTGTGAATGCAATGGAGTCTCTACGAAAACGGATAAGCACTCCTAAAAGTTTGTTGTTCAGATCCGGGCCTGATAACAAGACATCATTCAATGAAACACCTTCATACTTAGCACTCAAATCAAATACTACTCTGATTTGACCTGGCTTTTTCGGGTGATACACTCCAAACAGAGGCAGGTACCAACGTTCTTCAGCGTCTTGAAGTGTAGGTGCTAGCTCTGCATGACCGTTTTTAAATATTTTCTCCATGAAGGTAAAGAAATGACCTTTCATCTCTGGTTTATTATGGAAGCTGTGCCTGAGGGAGACAAATCGTTTGTAAATTTGTTCTCTGTTGTTAGGCAAGCGTTGTCTTTGAGGCTTGAAGGGTAGAGGTGCAATCCAGTTCTTCGTTTTGTCCTGCACCATTCCTTGCTCCATCATCTCTAGGAATAGTTTATCTTCAAATGACATTGCTATACGATTATCTTCTTTGGCCTTGTGGAAGACTGTACACCCAAGGTGATCTTGGTCCCAATTCTGAATGCAATCATCATTGGCACTAGTCGCTAAGATACTTGGTGCTGAAGTACTGTGTAGCAGCTCCTTTATGAAGTAGTGATTTTCACATGGTTGAAGGAGAGATGGACGTCCATTCTCGAGAGTCCTGGTAAACATGTTGTTAACTACTGTCGGTTTGTGTGTACCTCCTAAACAGACCTCTCCTACAATGACCCACCCAAGGTCGAGTCTCTGAGCATATGGAGCATTGTGTGAGCCATTGATCTGTTGTCTAACCTTGTGAACTTGTAGAATATCTCTCCCTAAGAGCAAGATTATTTGAGCCTCTGGGTCAAGGTTAGGAATCAGGCGTTCTATACGCTTCAGATGAGGATGGTACGATGCCACTTCAGGCGTAGGTATCTCTGACCTGTTGTCAGGAATCTGGTTACATTCCAGTATGGTTGGTAAGGGCAGACACATTTGGCCATCTATAGACTCGACTACGTATCCTGTTGCTCTCCTACCAGCTGTCTCTATTATACCGGCACAGGTTTTTAAAGAGTAGGGGGCGCTGGGTCCTCTGACGTTAAAGCTATCAAAGAAGGCAGACTTGGCTATTGACCTATTACTCTGATCATCTAAAATCGCGTATACTTTGATGGCTTTGTCCTTTTCATCTGCCGGGTAGACTCTCACTAGGGAAATTTTAGAGCAAGACTTGCTTCCCATGAGATTTCCACAAACTTCTGTACACTTAGAAGTAATGGCTGGAGTGTCAGTATTTGAGTCATTCAGCTCCCCGCTATGCTCTTGGGCAAAGTATCTGATAGTGATCCAGGGTGTAGAACTGAGTTATGTTCGGTGCTGTCACATTCGGTACACCTTGCACTAACCTCACAGTCCCTGGCAAAGTGGGATGTTGAAGAGCAGCATTTGTAGCAGATGCGATTCTCCTTAAGGAAGGCCTTCCTTTCCTCCAATGACTTTTCTCTGAAAGCTCTGCACTTAAGTAAGGAATGTGGCTTCTTGTGTAAGGGACACTGCCTGCTTGGATCCTTGGATTTGTCTTCTCCTTGACCGGAGCTGAACTCTTTGCGAACTGAACCTGTAGGAGAAATGTTAGTTTTGTGGACCTCTACAGTTGTTCTACGAGGTTTGCTAACAGAGTTATTGGCACATGACAGCATAAAATCAAAGCTAGGGTCATTTCTAATTTTTGCTTGTTCTGAGACAAAATCTACAAACACATCGAATGGAGGAAACGGTACATTGTAAGTCTGTTTATACCTAGATCCATATGTAACCCATTTGTCTTGCAGGTTATATGGGAGTTTCTGAACTATGGGGTTCACACCTCTAGCAGTGTCGAGATATGTCAACCCCACAAGATCTCCTTCTGCTTTTGCTACACACAACTCCATTAACAAGTCAGTTAATTCTCTGAGCTTTGAATAATCCTTGTTTGCTATTCTAGGAAAATCCTCTATTCTTTTAAACAAGGCATTTTCTATAACCTCTACTGAGCCATAGCATTCATCAAGTCTATTCCAAATTCTTTTGAGGCCGACATCTGGATAATTTATATTAATGTCTCTGATTCTCTTTGCGTGTTCGGCGGACTCACTTCCTAGCCATTTTACCAAGAGATCCACTTCTTCACTACATGATAGACCTATGTCTCTTATGGTATTTTTGAAGGAGGCTCGCCAAGCCCTGTAGTTTTCAGCGCGATCGCTGAATTTTACAAGTCCCTTTGTGACCAACTCACGTCGAGCAAGGAACTTAGCAAAGTCCATTGTGGCTTGATTGGCACTGATGCCAGCTGATGGAGTGTTGTCAGAGTACATGTGTGCTGTGCGATCATACCTGTTAGGTGGCTCTGGTTTCGTCCAACTGCTGTAGTACCTTTCTGAAGCGAAGGGATTCTCTTTAAACCGGGACAGATTTCGGACCTTCTGCTCTGGAGAAAGATTATTGTAGTCAGTATCATCCCAATGTGTATCTCCTTGCTTTCGGTAGGGACACTGATAGTTGGCTTTCTGGGGGTCCGAATTATCTGGTTGGCTTGGCTTGTTGACAAAATGCTCTGTCTTCGCCTGTGGGTCTGGATCGTCATTTGGTTTGGAATGTCGATGGACGTACTCTGCAGTACGCTGCAATGGATCGTGAGTAACTCGTTGTAGACCTAGCACACTGCTGTGTCTGCTGTGTTCACCGTCGGAATATACGGCAGTTTCTAGGGCTTCTGCTTCTGCTATGGCAGCTGCTGTTTCTTTTTCAATAGCAAGTTTCTGTAATGTTGCTTCAAGGCGCGCTTTCTCTGCATCCAGGCAGGCTTGTTGGCGCGCTTTCTCTGCATCCAGGCATGCTTGTTGTAGTTTCAATTCTATCTCCTGCTCAGCAAAGGTGCTTCTTGCTTTTGCCGCTTCAGCCTTTGCGCGGGCAATAGCGGCGGCATTGCTGACGGATGATGTCTTGGAGGAACCAACTCGTGATATCGTTTTGAAAGAGGATGCTCGTCCTTGAGACATGATTCGACAGTTGGGCGACCACTGTAATATCCCTTTGTTGGCTCTGTGTGGATAATGGTGGGCTCTGTATGGTCCGATTATTCGGTCCGACCGTTAAGAGGTTGCTGCAATATCCGCATGCAATAACCATATGCTTGGATAATGGGGGCTCTGTATGTCTGATCTTCTGAACTTGTTCTCAGCAGTCGTTTTACTATTCTGTCCTCATGCACGTTAGCAGGGTGTGCGATGAGACATGTAGCTAAACCCCCTGTCTTCTTTAAGAAAAAGAGGCTGTAAAATTGTAACCTTCTTTTATTGATTGCAGATGTGACAGGAAAGGGTAAAACTATAGAATGCAATAATAAGAGCATTTCAGAATATATAACTGTACAGAGCATGAAACACAAATAGTTTACAATATACAGAATACACAAACTGATTATTACCTACTTAGTACAACAAACGTACTGATAAACACAGGATTATAAACACAGATAGTGCTTACCGACTATGCTAAGAGCAGGCTGTTTAAGAAACATGAAGAACACCAGTGATGTAGTTTCTCTTAAGGCACATGGAGGAATAATGGCTGCTGTCCTCCTTCAGTGTGATACACAAGACCATAATGCAACAGGAACAATCCCACAATGCTCTTGGAATTTCCCACAAGACATCACAAATTAAACTAGAATCTATGCATCAAACAGCCAGCAGGTGTGCTGTTACCGTACAACATAAAATGTATGAAAGAGCAATCTAATATATAAAGCTGAATGTATGTATGTGTGTATGTATGTGGGTATGTTTGTCCGGGATTGGAATCCGCACCGTCGCACTTACGGGCATGAAATTTTGCACGCCCGCACGTCTCGACCCCGAAAGCGTCCTAGGCTATGTTTTGAATGGAAATTTTAACCCCGCGCGTTCCAAATCGCCAAACAATTTTGGCCCTATCTACATAATGGGGAGAAAGCTGAATGCTTGTGTGTATGTCCGGCATAGGAATCTGCATTTACGGGCATGAAATTTTGCACACCCGCACGTCTCGACCCCGGGAGCGTCATAGGCTAGGTTTTGAGTCGAAATTTTAACCCCGCGCATTCCAAATCGGCAAATAATTTTGGCCCGGGATAGGAATCTGCACCGTTGTACTTACGGGCATGAAATTTTGCATGCCCGCACATCTCAACCCCAGGAGCATCATAGGCTATGTGTTGAATGGAAATTTTAACCCCCGCACATTCCAAATCGCCAAACAATTTTGGCCCTATCTACATAATGGGGAGAAAGCTGAATGCTTGTGTGTATGTCCGGCATAGGAATCTGCATTTACGGGCATGAAATTTTGCACACCCGCACGTCTTGACCCCGGGAGCATCATAGGCTGTGTTTTGAGTCGACATTTTAACCCCACGTGTTCAAAATTGCGCGCATTAAAAACACACACACGTCTGGTATTTTTATCTTTTAAAAATAAATATCTGATTAATAACCAGCCAAACTACAAGACCAATTTGTTATAAATTTGCCATATAGGGAAATAAGACAGATGTCAGTCACATGAGCTGTATATTATTTGTATGTGTGAGGTAATATATACTGCCAGAGGGGAATGTTTTCTGTTGGCTGGAGAATTATCAGGCTGCCTATAGCAACCAATCACAGCTCAGCTTCTATTTTGCCATAGGTCATTAATATGAGCTCTGTTTGGTTACTATAGGCAACAGAGGACATTGTCAGTATAAGAAAGCTTGTGTGAGGTAATAGGATTTCAGTTACTATGCTTGGCCAATGTTGGTGTAATGACTGATGTAAGTCACATCACCTGTATGTGGGAGGATATATATATAAGTAGCAGCCACAGCTTTGTCCTTCTATGTTGCTATCCTGATGAGGGCACAGTTAAGTACATTAACCCGGGCGAAGCCGGGTACTACAGCTAGTACATTCAAAAATTGCAATGTCTATAACAATTGGAGACATAAAAAAATGACTAGACTTTCTAGACAGCAATTATATGGCTGGACAGAACAGAGGGAGAAGAAAAAAAAAATATCAGATATTTTGTTGTATTTCCATATCTTCCTTTATCTTGACATATGCAATGGGAAATTCAGAAAAATATCCTACCCATCTCCTCATATCAGATAGACTTAGATAACAAGGAAGGGATCACCTGGTATTGTGTTTGATTAATTTACATAGCTACCCAACATGAGTAGCAGAAAATGGTCCCTTTTGTAGAGGTATGTGCACATGAAGATGAATATCGCTGGGATGTGGTGTATACGTATTATAGGGAAATAGCCACAATATATATTCACTAGCTGTAGTACCCGGCTTCGCCCGGGTTAATGTACTTAACTGTGCCCTCATCAGGATAGCAACATAGAAGGACAAAGCTGTGGCTGCTACTATATATATATCCTCCCACATACAGGTGATGTGACTTACATCAGTCATTACACCAACATTGGCCAAGCATAGTAACTGAAATCCTATTACCTCACACAAGCTTTCTTATACTGACAATGTCCTCTGTTGCCTATAGTAACCAAACAGAGCTCATATTAATGACCTATGGCAAAATAAAAGCTAAGCTGTGATTGGTTGCTATAGGCAGCCTGATAAATCCCCAGCCAACAGAAAACATTCCCCTCTGGCAGTATATATTACCTCACACATACAAATAATATACAGCTCATGTGACTGACATCTGTCTTATTTCCCTATATGCTCATATTAATGTCCTGTGGCAAAATAGAAGCTGAGCTGTGATTGGTTGCTATAGGCAGCCTGATAAATCCCCAGCCAACAGAAAACATTCCCCTCTGGCAGTATATATTACCTCACACATACAAATAATATACAGCTCATGTGACTGACATCTGTCTTATTTCCCTATATGGCAAATTTATAACAAATTGGTCTTGTAGTTTGGCTGGTTATTAATCAGATATTTATTTTTAAAAGATAAAAATACCAGACGTGTGTGTGTTTTTAATGCGCGCAATTTTGAACACGTGGGGTTAAAATGTCGACTCAAAACACAGCCTATGATGCTCCCGGGGTCGAGACATGCGGGTGTGCAAAATTTCATGCCCGTAAATGCAGATTCCTATGCCGGACATACACACAAGCATTCAGCTTTCTCCCCATTATGTAGATAGGGCCAAAATTGTTTGGCGATTTGGAACGTGCGGGGGTTAAAATTTCCATTCAACACATAGCCTATGATGCTCCTGGGGTTGAGATGTGCGGGCATGCAAAATTTCATGCCCGTAAGTACAACGGTGCAGATTCCTATCCCGGGCCAAAATTATTTGCCGATTTGGAATGCGCGGGGTTAAAATTTTGGCTCAAAACCTAGCCTATGACGCTCCCGGGGTCGAGACGTGCGGGTGTGCAAAATTTCATGCCCGTAAATGCAGATTCCTATGCCGGACATACACACAAGCATTCAGCTTTCTCCCCATTATGTAGATAGGGCCAAAATTGTTTGGCGATTTGGAACGCGCGGGGTTAAAATTTCCATTCAAAACATAGCCTAGGACGCTTTCGGGGTCGAGACGTGCGGGCGTGCAAAATTTCATGCCCGTAAGTGCGACGGTGCGGATTCCAATCCCGGACAAACATACCCACATACATACACACATACATACATTCAGCTTTATATATTAGATATAGCTCACCGTCTCCATTTGTCCACAACATATAATGAAGTCACCCTCTCATTGGGACGACTGCAAAACCAGCTTACAACCCAGCCTAACAGATTATCAAATAGAGCTAATGTGCACATCCGCCATACTTAACTGACAAATATGCCACCCATCACCCAGAAATGAACGCATCTTACGCGTTTCGCCCAAAGGGCTCATCAGGAGGCTAGATGCACCGATAACATGTGTCTTCCAACGTGTTGTGGTGACAAACCGATACATAGAAACCGCTTTCCTTTTAAAGAAATGTCTCCGCCCCATTCCTCAGTTCCCACCTATCAGTGGGTATCTCAGCGGCCGCGCCTCTCATCATAGCAAACACTACCTCCAGCGTGCCACGTCACAGGGAGCTCACCGGCCTATCAGTGGGTATCTCAGCGACCGCGCCTCTCATCATAGGCAACCACTCCCTCTAGCGTGCCACGTCACAGGGAGCTCATCCTAGGTCACTTCCGCTCCCTTCTGCTAAACCAAATCACCGCTTCAAGCAGTGACCTTGCGCATGCCCAGCTCACAAGATTCGTAATGCGATGCCATTGATATTCCTATCCGGACTCCAGCCATTCTCAGTCCCCTGCGAGTAGCGGGGATCTGTAGAGATACGCCGCACCTAGTCACGCCTCCACAAATATGACGCGCACACAACGGGAGGGGGAATTGGGGGAGGGGGCGTAAATATAACCCCACCTTCCCAAATTCTTTTACTGGGGGATGTGTAGCATCTATTGTGCCGAGAAATCATAACTCATGATCGGACATGCTCTCTGCCTCAGGAGGCGACAGAATGCCTAATCCACATCTATAACCCAAGGCTCCAAAAATGGAATGCCAATTAAATCATAGTGGGAACACATCCCACGACATTATCCATGAAATTGCCCTTTACGTCCACCAACAGAAATCTTTAATCACGGCTGGGAGGAGAATGAGGAAATATATTCACATAATGATTTAGATCCAACATCAGGAACCTGGCAAGTTCCTGTATATTCTAATAATCAGTCCACTTAGGCAATTCAGTTTCAGATAAAATAAGGTTGCCTATAATAGCCAATGTTACTGGTTTATTATAGGTGGAATTATTAAAGTATAGACTACCCCTATAAATATTAAAGGATCAAAACCAGAAAATAGGAAAGCGATAAATAGATAACCCTGATATATATAAAGATTTATATGGCTCCCTTCCGAGGGGATGCTCATTGACAAAAAAGTTGACAGCCCAGACTGCCTCTCATGAAATCCCTAACATTACATGGCTATAGGAAACAGGTTAAAGTAACTTATTAAATTGACTATAAAAAGCAAGCAAAAGAGAGTTGCTCATTCAGGCCATGTGGTTCACGAGATCCCAATCTGAAGATCCACTCACATTCCCTCTTTAGAATCGTTTTATCAGTGTTACCCCCCTTGGATTTGTGTGTACCACCTCAATGATCATAAATTTAATGTCACTGAGATTATCACCATGGCAGGAGAGCATATGGCTGGCTAAGGGGTCTCTCTCCTATGGCGGAGGTCCCCCAGATGTTCTCCAACTCTCCTTCTGAACTCTCGTCCAGTTTTACCCACATAGTCCTTTGGACAGGGACATGTCGCCTTATAAACAACTCCAGCTGTTTTACAATTCGAGAAATCACGTATATAGAAGACCTTGCCCATAGATGAACTAGAGAAGGATTTAGAGGGTAGCATCCATTTGCAAAAACTGCCATTGCCACATTTATAAAATCCTTGAGGTTTTCTATCAAGCCAAGTCCCTTTCATAAGAGGTCTTTTATATTGACTATGGACAAGTAGGTCCTTCAAAGATCGACCCTTCCTATAGGTAATACTAGGATATGTCCCCACGACATCTTTAAGGTCAGGGTCCATCCTCAGAATCTCCCAATGTTTTGTCAGGATCTTCCTGACCTCTTGATGTCCAA
>JARQOD010000006.1:355689477-355756864 GCA_033576555.1 Oophaga sylvatica
GATCGAAAGTGCCAATAACCGTCATCACCTCTGCGGGATCCATCTTAGGGCGTTTTTGCAAAAGTTCCTGTCTATCCGCTTTTTTTGCAAAATTCCAAGGCTGTGTCCAACACATGAGTGGGATATCCTTTCTCTTTAAACCTGGTGAACATATCACCCGCTTGGCTCTTAAAAGAGTCATTTCTGGAACAGTTTCTTTTCAATCTTAGAAACTGACCCTTGGGGATCCCCCTCTTTAGATGGCTCTCCCAATGGAGAAGACTGTTTGTACTTGTGGGTTTACGATAGATACTGGTGGACAGTCCCCCATCGTTCTCTTTCCTAATCATAAGGTCCAAAAAGGATAATTGGTTGATATGAATCTCAAAAGTAAACCTCAAATTTATATTATTTTTATTAAGGTCTCTAATGAATGCTTCAAAGGTGTCTTTGGGCCCTGTCCAGATGATAAAGACATCGTCTATGTATCTGTACCACATAGCGATATTGTCTTGCCACCATCCACCTTCGCCCCCAAAAACCACAGTTTCCTCCCATCAGCCCAGGAATTTGCCACCATCTTAGATTTTACTAAACAGTGTCCTGTGTCATGTCTGAACTTGGAAGCCCATTTTGAGGTGATGGTGACATTATATAATTCGCATCAATTATTATGAACTAGATGTGCTAAATTATTGGCAAGTCTGTTCCCACAGTAAGGATGGCCATACAATATTTAAAGATATTTGTTTGCAAAATACATATCTGGTGGACATCTATCTCACCTAACTTTCCAATTTATTTGTAAAATCAGCATGTTTATTCAGTCTGGGAAAGCCAAATACTGTAGACAATTTATCTGTCAGGAATTGAACCCAGTACCTCTTATCCACCGGCCAGCAGCTCTACCATCTGAGCTATTCTGCTGGCTGCAAGGTTCCTTGCTGAACCCAGATACCATTGACTGTTCTTCCTGATCGGCTCCACCCAGTGCTCTCTTGATTGACCTCTGATTGCCAATTACACACCCTATATAAGCCTGGCCCTGTGGGTGTGTCATTGCGAGATTATTGTGCTCTTAGCCTCTAGTCAAGCGTTTCCTGCTGTTTCTGCTGCTACCAATACCGCTCTCCTGTGAACTGACCTCGGCCTGCCCTTCTGACTACGCTCTCCGCCTGATCCATTGCTACCAATACCGCTCTCCTGTGAACTGACCTCGGCCTGCCCTTCTGACTACGCTCTCCGCCTGATCCATTGCTACCAATACCGCTCTCCTGTGAACTGACCTCGGCC
Source organism: Oophaga sylvatica (assembly GCA_033576555.1). Taxonomy (NCBI): domain Eukaryota; kingdom Metazoa; phylum Chordata; class Amphibia; order Anura; family Dendrobatidae; genus Oophaga; species Oophaga sylvatica. The sequence continues at coordinate 355,690,750 of JARQOD010000006.1, forward strand.
TGCCCTTCTGACTACGCTCTCCGCCTGATCCATTGCTACCAATACCGCTCTCCTGTGAACTGACCTCGGCCTGCCCTTCTGACTACGCTCTCCGCCTGATCCAGTGCTACTAATAACGCCTTTCCAGTGTACCGTCCCGGCTATCTCTGACCACGTTACCTGTCTCTGCTTCCCCTAGTGTTTGCAGTAACATCGGCTCCAACCCAGACGGGATCCTGACAGAATAATCTTGCGCCAAAATGGAGTCCGCTGTAAACACCCTGAGGCAGCAAGTTACGGAACTTCAAAATTTTTGTACTAACTATCAAGGAAAATATTCTAAGTTACAAACGGAGTTCACGGGTCTACAACAGGAAGTAATTGAGCTACAAAAACAACTTCTGGATGTGCGCAATTCAGGGTCCGAATCAAACGCGCGGCTGCCGCTGCCTGCAAAGTTCAGTGGGGATCGCCAGCAGTACCGAGGATTCCTTAATCAATGCCGCATTTACTTCCAGATGCAACCTGCTCCCTTTACCAGTGAGAGGAAGAAAGTTTTTTTCATGATAAATCTCTTGACGGATGAAGCTCTTGCTTGGGCTTCACCTTATGTAGAAAAGAACTATGGCCTCCTTAATGACCTGGAAGCTTTTACCGCAGCTATGAATCAAGTTTTTGATGACCCAAACCGCTGTGCCACAGCAGAAACCAAATTACATAATTTGCGCCAAGGACGTCGCTCTGTTTCGGAATATACATCGGAGTTCCGTCGCTGGGTGGCCGACACCACCTGGAATTCAGCGGCCCAGAGAAGTCAATTTCGACGAGGGTTATCAGAACCAGTGAAAGACGAGCTTGCCAGGGTTGAGACCCCTGACCAGTTGGAGGACTTTATTCAACTGTGTATCCGGATAGACCAGAGACTTACTGAAAGGAGAAAGGAGAGACTGCGAGCACTTGGGAATAGCCCTGGCTTCTCATTTTCAGCATCAGACCACCAAGAAAAGACGCAAGGCGTGTCTGAACCGATGCAGATCGACGTCATCCGAAGACCACTCTCTGCACAGGAGAAGGAGAGGCGACGTGCGGAACATCTCTGCCTCTATTGTGGGGACCCTGGACACTATGCCATCAACTGTCCTCACAAAAGGACTATAGCCTTTACCAACAACAGGTCTGCCAGCAATATGGACCTTTCTCAGCAGTCGGATTCCATCATGCAGACTATCTCATCAGTAACACCAGAAACAAACAAAATACATACTACATCATCTCATTTTGTAATCCCCATTCAGGTTGTAATGGGCACCCAAAAAATACAATTGTAAGGTTCTGTGTACATGTTCCTGAAACTCAGTTTGTTCGTCAGCCATTTTACTTTCTGTCTTTCTGCAGCTATCTTGCCCTCAGTCAAAATGGAGTTTCCAGCTTGCATGTTCCCGCCCTGATTCTCTCCTTTTGCTTCTTAAGCAGCCACAGCTGAGCAATCAGTGCGTCAGAATCTAGCCTGCAGTGAACCTGTGACCTGACTCCTAAAGCCTTGGACCTTGTACTCCAGCTATTCCTACTGAGGAACTCTGAAGCACTTGTGGACTCTGAACCCTGCTCTTTGAAAGACCCACGTTTGCATGGACTTACGGTAACAGAGAAGAAGATCCTGAACCTGTTGTGGAGAGTGATTGCTGAGCTTAGATTACTCTGGCCTGCTGTGTCTCCTGCTTCTGTGTCTGCAAACTGTGTGACTATTTTTGCCAACTTGTATGAAGTAATACAAGACTTTCTATATCAAACCTGTGACTCCTGTGTTTTCATCGCACCCAAGCACAAGACGCTATATGAACTGTACCACATACATTACAAGATTCTGAAGCCAAAACGTTAGTGTCTGCTGGGTCTGGAAAGGCTGTGTCTGCTGTAACTGTGGATATCAGATGTCCGGTTGTACTTTCTGTGATGACAGTGGTTGTGACTTCTCACAACCATTCCAGGTGAGCAATTCCCTTAAGTGTTTTTTTTCTGCAGTGTTACCACAGGTAAACACTATTGTTTCTTTTTTTTTTTCTCTTTTTTGTCTGCTGTAACTGTGGATATCAGATGTCCGGGTGAACTTTCTGTGATGATAGTGGTTGTGACTTCTCACAACCATTCCAGGTGAGCAGTTCCCTTAATTTTTTTTTTTCTCTCTGCAGTGTTACCACAGGTAAACACTATTGCTTTTTTTTTTCTCCTCTCCTCTTCTTCCAGTACTCCTGTCTTAAAAGATCTGGAAAATGGAGGCCCGCATAAAGGAACTTTGCGGAGTGACTGATAATATCCTTGCAGATTTGCAGAATATAAAGACCCGTTTTTCAAGCCTACAGGACCTCACTAATCACAATTTGCAAGTGTTTGGACAGACTGCCCAGGATTTGCGAGCCAGGATTGAGGTTCTAGAAGAGCGAGTCCAGGCTCCTGCCGTAGCCCCGAGTTCTGGGATTCCCAAGTTGCCCCCTTTTCGTTTTGGCGGTGAACGTGAGAAATTCAGGGGATTTATTAATCAATGCAATCTTTTTTTTTCTGCACATGCTTCACAATTTCCCACTGAACGATCTAAGGTGCTTACTATAATTATGTTGCTTACCAACAAGGCTTTGATGTGGGCAAACCCTCTGATTGAGACTGAGGATGATTGTTTGAATCACCTTGATGCTTTTATTTCAGCCATGGGGCAGGTGTTTGATGACCCCAATCGAGGTGCAACAGCTGAAGCAGCCATGTTAGCTTTGCGCCAAGGTAAGCACTCGGTAGCTGAATATGCCTTGGAGTTCAGGAGATGGGCCCTTGATACCACCTGGGACAGTTCCGCCAAAAAATCTATTTTTCGAAAGGGGTTATCTCCACTGATTAAGGATGAACTTGCTCGTGCCGACCCTCCCACTGCGTTAGGTGACTTTACTAACTACTGCATCCGTATTGATACTCGTCTGACTGAACGCAGGCAAGAGAGATGGTTCGAAAGCAATCGCACTAACCTTTTCCTACCTTCCTCTCCAGCTAAGGAACTTTTGAGTAGGATTACACGGGAACCTGAACCTGAACCCATGCAGGTAGACTCTTTACAACGACGGGTTAGTGATGCACGCAAGGAACATCGTTTTAAGGAGAATCTATGTTTCTATTGTGGTAAGTCAGGGCACTTCATTATAAACTGCCCCAGCCGTTCTCGTAAGACTACTGCAGCACTCATTCATTGTGAGCGTTGCGAGAGGGGATCTGTCAGGTCCGAGCCTCAGGCTCCAGAGAGATCTGCAGCAACAGATCTTGATTTCTCGGACTTAAACTCCGTTACCTCTGAGGACGTTGACTGTGTAAACGCTGCCATTTTTCAAGTTTCCTCAGCGGTGTCCCAGCTGAGTTGTAAGAAAAACAATTCTCATTGCTTTCTTTCCATCAAACTCGGGGTTGACTCAGCTTGGGTGTCTAGCTCTGCTATGATCGACTCAGGGGCAAGTGGAAATTTTATGGATGTCTCCTTTGCTCTGAAACAGGGGATACTTTCAGTGAAGAAGGCTACTCCAGTACAGATGGAAACTGTGGATGGCTCCCTGCTGACCTCTGGACCAGTGGATCAGGAAACAGAGCCTTTGAGGGTTCTTATGGGTAAAGATCATCAAGAGAAACTGTCCTTTATGCTTATCTCTTCTCCCCACTTTCCCATTATTCTAGGGCTACCATGGCTGCAGGCTCAGAATCCTACCATTAACTGGGAGACCAAGGAATTACACTTTCCAGAGAAACAGATGAGTCCAAAAGTTTCAGCTTGCTCTGTTCCTAAAGGAACCATGTCAGTCCCTGAACTACCAGCTGTATACCAGGACTATGTGGATTTATGTGACAAGAAGAACGCTGACCAGCTTCCTCCTCACCGTCCATATGATTGTCCAATTGAATTATTGCCTGGAGCGGAGATACCTTTTGGTAAGATCTACCCCCTGGCGGGGCCCGAGCTAAAGGCTTTAAAGGATTACATAGACGAAAATCTAGCCAAGGGCTTCATACGCCCCTCTTCATCTCCTGCAGGTGCACCCATCTTCTTTGTAAAGAAGAAAGATGGATCTCTGAGACCATGCGTAGACTATAGGGAACTCAATAAGGTTACTATTAGAAACCATTATCCATTGCCTTTAATCCCTGAGTTATTGGAGAGAGTGCGACATGCCAAAATTTTCTCTAAACTAGATCTTCGTGGGGCCTATAACTTAGTCCGTATTAGACCTGGGGATGAATGGAAGACTGCATTCAGGTCACGCTATGGACACTTTGAATATCTAGTTATGCCTTTTGGTCTGAGTACCGCCCCAGCCACTTTCCAACACTTGGTGAATGACATCTTCAGGGATCTCCTAGATACATTCGTGGTAATTTATTTGGATGATATTCTAATTTTTTCTAACTCCACAGAGGAACATCATGGACATGTGAGAATGGTCTTGGAACGTCTAAGACAAAATCATCTTTACATCAAACTTGAAAAGTGTGAATTCCATAGGACCGAAATTCAATTTCTGGGGTATGTACTGTCTACACAAGGAATTAGTATGGATGGAAGCAAAACCCAAGCCATCAAGGATTGGCCAAGTCCTAGAAATGTGAAGGAGGTACAGCGCTTCATCGGGTTTGCCAACTTCTATAGACGTTTCATTAGAAATTTTTCTGAGGTAGTGTCACCTATCACCCAACTTACCCGGAAAGAGTCTAGGTTCTCCTGGACTCCCCAAGCCCAGGAAGCATTTTCCCGTCTAAAAGATAAATTTACCACTGCACCTATCCTAGTACATCCCAACCCCGAGCTTGCCTTCATAATAGAGGTGGATGCTTCAGACTGTGCCGTTGGAGCTATACTCTCTCAGAGAACAGGTGAGAAGAATGTCTTGCATCCCTGTGCCTTCTTTTCCCAGCAGTTGTCTTCGGCTGAGAGGAACTACGATGTGGGCAATAGAGAGTTGTTGGCCATTATTGCCGCCTTCAAAGAATGGAGACACCTTCTTCAGGGAGATGCACAGCAAATAGTCGTCCTGACAGACCATCGTAACCTTGAGTTTATCAGGTCGGCTAAGTGCCTGACTCCTCGCCAGGCTCGCTGGAATCTTTTCTTAAACCAATTTAATTTTATCATTTCTTATAGACCAGGATCGCGCAATGGAAAGGCTGATGCACTCTCTAGGATTTACTCAGCAGAGACACGTCCAATTACTCCTCCTAAGACTATTCTTCCTGACTCTAGATTCCTAGGAGTAATTCATAATCAAGACCTACTTAAGGACATCAAGGAAGCATACCATGCGGATTCCTTTTTGGCACAACCCCCAAGGGACGTAAGTCTTGTCTTTAAGAATGGTGTGTGGATTCAGGGACAACGCCTGTATATTCCTGAAACAGTCAGATTGAGAGTATTGCAACTCATTCACGATTCCAAGATAGCTGGGCATAGAGGAATTCTAAAGACACAGGAATTTCTCTCTCGTTTCTTTTGGTGGCCCACTTGCAGGAAGGATGTTTTAAACTATGTCACTTCATGTGAAGTCTGTGCAAGATGCAAAACACCTCGCTCCTCACCAACTGGTCTGTTACAGCCTCTTCCCACCCCGTCCCGCCCGTGGGGATCCATTTCTATGGACTTCATTGTGGAGTTACCAACCTCTCAAGGGAAGAACACCATTCTAGTGGTGGTTGACCGTCTAACAAAGGCAGCTCATTTTATCCCTTGTGTCGGCTTACCCACTGCAAAACAGACATCAGATTTGATGATTAAAGATGTGTTTCGCTTACATGGAGTACCGGATGAGGTTATTTCGGATCGAGGGGTGCAATTCACTTCTAGGTTTTGGCAAAATTTCTGTGCAGCATTGGACATTAAAGTAAACCTTTCTTCTGCTTTTCATCCTCAGACTAATGGACAGACCGAACGAACCAATCAAACCCTGGAGCAGTATGTCCACTGCTTTATCTGCCACCTACAGGATGATTGGGTGGATCTACTTCCATTAGCTGAGTTCTCGTATAACAACTCTCAGAGTGCCTCCACTAAGCAGTCTCCTTTTTACTCTAATCTAGGTTATCATCCTAACATTCTACCACGATTTCCCATAGAAACGCCATCTACAGAACTCAGAAGCAAATTCCTCCGCCGGACGATCTCCCTGCTGTATCTTACGTAATTTTGTCTCAGCAAGAGAGACCCGATCTGGGTCATCATATACCAAACCCAGGGCAGTAAAAAATCGATCTACTGACTGTAGAGCCGGGGATCCCGGAGGAAGGGAGAAGGCCCAGGATTGAGGGTCCCCTTGTAGGAGCGAGATAACAATTCCCACTCTCTGCTCTTCACTCCCTGATGATCGAGGCCGAAGCCGAAAATACAATTTACATGCTTCCCTGAAGGTAAAAAATTTGTCTCGCCCACCAGTGAACCTGTCCGGGAGAGCTACTTTAGGTTCAAATCTGGTTTGCTCCGAGGGAGACAAAACTTTGGACTTAATGTCCGTCAGCTCCATGGATAATCCCTGCAACTGCAGAGCCAGCTGGGCTACTGGATCCATGGCAACTGGGAATAATTTTATGGGCCAGTGAAAATGTCACGCGGTCTTATGATATGTGTACGATGTCAGTAAACTATTCTTCAAAGAACAACACTCTATACAACATATAGATTAGCAACATCAGCATGTAAATATAGAATAGATTTACCTGACACGATATCCGTTGAACTCAGGGTTAATCTTGAGGACTTGATACACTGTCACAGGAAAGAGGAGGACCGGGGGTCTAACCTGACCCTAAACTGGGGTCCTAACTAATCCCTCACCTTGGAGGTACTGATAATGGTTCAGAGGTCCAAGTCTCCAGCCTAACCCTGTCTCCTATCAGTCCCTGAACCCTGTAATCAGTCCTAAGAAGGATTCTGATTACCACCAAAGGGATATGGGCTGATCTCTGCTAAATACACAGATTAGACATATAAGACAGACTGGAGAAAACACAGACTTGCATACACACTCAAACACAGAAGGAACATAAATGATCTGGGATATTAAACTCTAAGCAAGGTGAGCTTAAAACAACTAAGGAGCTCTTTAACTTAAGTCTATACAGATACAATCCTATCTGTGGTCTGCATGAAGAATTTCACTGGCAACTCCCAACACAGACAACCAGAGATTTAAAGGAAACCAATCAACAAATAATTAATTGCAGCCGGGAGAAACTGCACCCAGTCCCAGAACTGAGCACAGACAGAATTAACTCCCTAACTGCCAAACACAAAGAAACAGCAACTCAGCTGTGAGAAGTCAGAATGTGCAACCGCGACGATCTTCGTGGCGATGCACACATGACATCACCATCCTTACGACTGTCCCATTGAATTGCTGCCAGGAACAACCATTCCATTTGGGCGGATTTACAATCTTTCTGAACCTGAATTGAAGGTATTAAGAGAGTTCCTGGATGAAAATTTAGAGAAAGGCTTTATTCGACCTTCCACATTTCCAGCTGGGGCACCCCTGTTCTTTGTTGAAAAGAAAGACTCCACTCTGCGGACATGTATTGACTACAGAGAGATTAATAATATCACCGTCAAGAATCGCTACCCGCTACCCTTGATTCCTGAACTATTCGAGAGACTCCGTTCTGCGAAAATCTTTACGAAGCTGGATCTTAGAGGGGCTTACAACCTCATACGGATTCGCCCAGGAGATGAGTGGAAGACCGCCTTCAGAACGAGATATGGACATTTTGAGTCTCTGGTTATGCCCTTTGGCCTTAGCAATGCCCCAGCCACCTTTCAACATTTTATTAATGATGTATTTCGATATTTCTTGGATCAATTCGTTGTGGCTTATCTCGATGACATTCTTATATTTTCAGACACCTTGGAAGAGCATCGCAGGCACGTCCAGTTAGTCTTGGAACGACTACAGGAGAACCATCTTTACATTAAACTTGAAAAATGTGAGTTTGAACAAACCAGTATCCAATTTCTGGATATATCATCTCCCCAGAAGGTCTGAGCATGGATCCCAGCAAAATCAATGCTGTAGTGGACTGGCCTGTTCCAAGAAATTTAAAAGACGTCCAGCGTTTCATAGGATTTGCAAATTTTTACCGAAAATTTATAAAGAACTTTTCACGGATCATACTACCAATTACCACACTAACAAAAAAGACCAAAGCATTTTTCTGGTCTCCGGAGGCACAGGAGGCTTTTGACAAGTTGAAAACTCTTTTTACGTCTGCTCCATTGTTAGTACACTCAAATCCTGAATTGCCATTTACTGTCGAAGTGGACGCCTCGGACTCTGCAGTGGGAGCCATTCTGTCTCAGCGAGTTGGGGACAAAATGCAACTTCACCCATGTGCGTTTATTTCCCACACCATGTCTTCTGCAGAAAAAAAATACGACATCGGTAATAAAGAACTGTTAGCCATTAAAGTTGCCTTCTCCGAGTGGAGACATCTTCTGGAAGGCGCTAATCACCCTGTGACTGTCCTCACGGACCACCAGAATCTTGAATTCCTCCGTACAGCAAAAAGATTGTCTGCAAGACAAGCACGATGGGCCTTATTTTTCTCAAGATTCAATTTTATAATTTCTTACCGGCCTGGTTCAAGAAATGGCAAGGCGGATGCCCTGTCCAGGATGTGTTCGGAACCTCAGGAGAGGTCTAGTAATGACGATACAATTCTAGGCCTTAAAAATTTTTTGGGAATATTGCACTCTAAAGGACTATGTAATAGAATTAAAGATGGATACCAAGAGGACTCTTTCCTTAACCATCCTTCGGAAGACGTCGATCTTTCATTCAAAGAGGGGTTTTGGATGCAGAAACACAAAATATATGTACCTGAATCTTCTCGCCTTGAAGTCCTCAAAAGTGTCCATGATTCTAAACTGGCAGGACATCCTGGAGTTGCAAAAACACAAGACTTACTACTTCGTTTCTTTTGGTGGCCTAATTGTTGGAAGGACGTGAGGAAATATGGTTCAACCTGTTTAACATGCGCACGAAACAAGACCCCACGATCGTCTCCTCTAGGACTCCTGCAACCACTCCAGTTCCATTCAGGCCTTGGGGATCTATTTCCATGGATTTTATTGTGGAACTACCCCCTTCCAAACAGATGACCGTCATCCTTGTCATAGTGGACCGACTCACAAAAATGGCCCACTTTATTCCAACTGAAGGAATTCCTACTGCTGAAAAAACTGCAGAACTGATGATCAAAGAGGTATTCAGGTTACATGGAATTCCTGACAGCGTGGTGTCTGACAGAGGCGTTCAGTTTACGTCAAAATTTTGGAAGAGTTTCTGTACAGCCTTGGGAGTCACGGTGAATCTTTCTACCGCTTTCCATCCTCAGTCCAATGGCCAGACGGAGAGAACGAACCAGACTTTGGAGCAATACCTCCGTTGCTTCATTTCCTATCTTCAGGATGACTGGGTGGACTATTTACCAACAGCAGAGTTTGCCTACAACAACTCCATACATAGCGCTACATCTCAAACCCCATTTTTTGCTAACTATGGATTACATCCAGTATTTATCCCTAATCTGCCAGTGAACACTCCCATTCCTGCTGTTAATGACAGGCTTGCAAAATTACAGGAATCCCAGAAGGAACTATCAGAGATGTTACTCAAGACCCAGGAAGAATATAAGGAAGCAGCAGATAAACATCGGAGAGTGCCCCCTGCTCTTCAGGTTGGAGACAAAGTTTGGCTGTCCACTAAAAATCTAAAGACACATGTACCATCCTGCAAATTTGGTCAAAAATTCATTGGACCTTTTCAAATTTCTGCAAAAATTAACCAGGTTGCTTTTCGTTTAAAACTTCCCAACAATCTAAATATTCATCCAGTATTTCACATATCCTTGCTCAAACCCTTTTGTGAAAACCCGTTTCCAGGAAGAATTCAGCCACCTCCTCCACCAGAAAGGATCCGTGGTGAAGAAGAATACATTGTGGATAAGATTCTGGACTCCCGAAAATTCCGAGGTAAACTGCAGTATCTGGTGCAGTGGAAGGGTTATGGACCAGAGGAAAATTCATGGGAACCAAAGGACAACATCCATGCTCCTAGACTTACAAGAGCCTTTCATCAGAGGTACCCAGATAAGCCATCTCCTGAGATGTCCAGAGGCCATCCTGGAAGGAGGGTAGTACTGTCAGGAATTGAACCCAGTACCTCTTGTCCACCAGCCAGCAGCTCTACCATCTGAGCTATTCTGCTGGCTGCAAGGTTCCTTGCTGAACCCAGATACCATTGACTGTTCTTCCTGATCGGCTCCACCCAGTGCTCTCTTGATTGGCCTCTGATTGCCAATTACACACCCTATATAAGCCTGGCCCTGTGGGTGTGTCATTGCGAGATTATTGTGCTCTTAGCCTCTAGTCAAGCGTTTCCTGCTGTTCCTCCTGCTGTTACCAATTACCGCTCTCCTGTGAAACTGACCTCGTGCCTGCCCTTCTGACTACGCTCCCCCGCCTGATCCATTGCTACCAATACCGCTCTCCTGTGAACTGACCTCGGCCTGCCCTTCTGACATACGCTCTCCGCCTGATCCATTGCTACCCCAATACCGCTCTCCTGTGAACTGACCTCGGCCTGCCCTTCTGACTACGCTCTCCGCCTGATCCATTGCTACCAATACCGCTTCTCCTGTGAACTGACCTCGGCCTGCCCTTCTGACTACGCTCTCCGCCTGATCCAGTGCTACTAATAACGCCTTTCCAGTGTACCGTCCCGGCTATCTCTGACCACGTTACCTGTCTCTGCTTCCCCTAGTGTTTGCAGTAACATCGGCTCCAACTCAGACAGGATCCTGGCATTATCTCCTGGCAGAAAAATGCATCGGGCAGGTCAGGGGCAGGTTGCCAACCATCCAGAAATTCCAGGACAGTCCATAAAAATAGGGCAGTTTTTTGACCTGTCCATAAAAAAATGTAAAGCGTCCCTGATTTTTTTGAAGCCAACCCGAGTATAAGCCAAGGCACCTAATTTTGCCACGAAAAACTGGGAAAACGTATTGACTTGAGTATAAGCCGGGTATGCATTGTCCTCTCAACCCTATCTGTTATGTTTTGGTAGCTGAGGAGAGCAGGCAAAAACGGCAATACACCAGAGAGGTTGGAATCTACTAGATTGCAGTACCCTGACTAACCACCACAACTAAAGGCAGCCGTGTAGCGTTCCTACGTTGGTCCTAGACGCCTCGTCACAGCCTGAGAGGCTAACTACACCTAAAGATAGAAAGAGGAAAGCTATCTGCCCCGGAGCAGATCCCCAAAGAACATAGGAAGCCCCCAAACATGTAATGGCGGTTAGACAAGAAGGAAATACAGACACAGACAGAAAATAGTATGAGCAAACGCTGGGGCCCAATCTGCCTAGACAGAAAAGGATAGGAAGGATACTTACTGCAATTCCAAAAAACCCTAAAAAAAAGCCAACGCTACTAATTGCAAAAACACCTGAGATCACACGACCTCTACCACCTAAATTAGTTCTCTGGTGTAACAAAACTAAGCCGCAGCCACAGAAAAAACTGGAAAAGGCAAATGAACAAACAACAGTGGCTCCAGAGGAACTGAGAGGAGCCCAAGCCCCCGGGGAGGGGAACCAGGCCAACCTCACAGAAATGCAGAGAAAAAATGCAAATGGCAAGCACAAAAACAAAAAACAGAAAATATCTTATCTGAGAGCAGGAGAAGAGGCAAGACTCAGCAAGCTTCCAAGTGAACCAGGAAACAAAGTTGAGACAAGAACAATTGATCACCGGCAACCATGATGGGGGGAAACCTCCTTATATCCAGCCAGTCTGTAATTCCTGATTGCCAATCCTCATTGAATGGTTCAGTACTGTTTGTAACCACCAGAGAGAGCTTCTGCTCAGAATTCATTTCTAAAACATTCATAACACCTATCCTGGTATGCATGGCCCCTTCATCCCCATCCTGGTATGCACAGCCTTCTAATCCCTATCCTGGTATGCATGGCCTCCTCATCCTCATACTTGTATGCATAGTCCCCTCATCCTCATCCTTGTATGCATGGCCACCACATCCCCATCCTTGTATGCATGGTTTCTCATCGCTATCCTTGCATGCATGGCCATCTCATCCCTATCCTGGTGTGCATGGTTCCTCGTCCCTATCCTGGTATGCATGGTTTCTCATTCCCATGCCTTTTATGCATAGTAATCTCATCCCTATCCAGGTATGCATGGCTCCTCATCCCAATGCTTGTACGCATGGCTATCTCATCACTGTCCTGGTATGCATGATTCCTCATCCCTATCCTAGTGTGCATGGTTCCTCATCCCTATTCTTTTACGCATCGCACCCTCATTCCTATCCTTGTATTCATGGCCATCTTAATCCCTATCTTGATATGCATGGTTCCTCATCCCTTTCCTGGTATGCCCACATCAGAAAAGCATAAAAAAACCATCCTACTTACCATCCCAGAGATCCCTCACAGCATCTTGTTCCGGTGCCAGCAGCTGCAGCGGCCGAGTGATCACGTGTCTCCACTACTTAAGGGAATGAATGTTCACTGCACTCCATGCCTATGAGAGTGGGAAGAGGTGAATATTAATTTCTCTTAAGTAGCGGGCACACGTGATCGCCCGGCCGCTGCTGGAAGTCAGCGGCCGCGGTTGACAACGTGAGAGCTATTACAGAGAAATGAATATTCTCTGCCAGTGCAGTGAATATTCATTTCTCTTTAGCAGGAGGCAAAGGAGTTATCTGCAGCTGCCAGCTCCTGATTCCTGAGACCTGCTACTCCGCTGCTGCCGCTACCATCCATCTTCTGGGACCCTTACTCAAGTATAAGAGGGGCATTTTCAGCACAAAAAAATGTTCTGGAAAAACTCGGCTTATACTCGAGTATATACGGTATACAGATTATTTTGACCATAATTATCATCGTTTTACAGTTTGCAGTGACTTCTAATCGCAATGATTTTTTATGGCTTTCAAGTGTGACATAAAAAATATTGTCTGACTGTGATTTTTTGATAACCTATCCAGAAAAAAAATAAAAGCCAAGCTGGCAGCCCTTGTCAGGAGGCTTCATATACAGTAGATGAAGGCACATTCTAATGACACTGGCTATAGTCATCACCTCTCGTGATAAGCAGGGAAACAGGGGAATCAAGAAGTCTGGAGTCAAATACTAACAGGGTATGTCACAGGCAGAAAGACAAGACAAAAAGAGTAAATCGGTCACAGTCCGAGGTCAGAATTCCAAAACAGTAACACATCGAGACAAAGGGTCTAAGCAAATGAATAGTCAAAAACAAGGTCTGAGGTCAGGCAGCAAAAAATCAGAACAGCAGAACACAGAAACAAAAGACACACACACCATCGAGCAAAGCTATGGCTGGCAGTGGTCTGATCATTGTCATCCAACTAAACAGCAGGCAATCACCCTGAAAGGCAGACACCTGGAGGAGGCCTAGCAGACCTAACCTGTGATTAGGCTACTGGGCAATCCTAAATTTTCATAGAGATAGCCCAACACGACCCAGCCCCTGATTGGGCGGCTGGACTATCCCTAATTAGAATGAGGATAATAAACACATCCCAGTCCCTGATTGGGCAGCTGGACAATCCCATAAACAATTCTGACGGCCCTGTACACCACTGCCATCTATTGGGCAGCTGAGCTGTCATTCATTGCATCCCTAGGACAAAGTGAGCGATGGATTTGTGAGAAGTTTGCCTTCATTTCTTTAATGTGTGCAACTAATATATAATTCCTAACACCGTTTTTGATCTATTGGTTTTAGTAGAATAGACAATGCTTTGAAATGTCATCATACTCATTTAAATAAAATAAATATACTCTAACTAAGACATGCTCTTCAGTAAAAAAAAAAAACTAAAAGATCTCCTTTTTAGATTTATATTTATGATAGAAAGAACACTTTTTATACAAGGCCTATGTGTTAGGGTTCGATTTCCCGCTGCTGCACAAGGTGAGTCTCGAACCCGTCCCGCTGCGGTCTCCCATTCATCTCCGGCCGCAGTGGAGCCTGCTCAGCAGAGACGTCGGTCCAGGCGTCTTGCCCACTCCTCTACTGTGCAGTGACTTGCTGCTGCCTTTCCTGGATCTGCTATTATAGCCAGTGTTGGAACAGTCGTCTTTGAGACAAAGTCCTGCGTTTTCCCATCTGAGCATGCCCAGAGTGAGATCTCTCATTGGAGATCAGGGGTCACATGTTCAGGTGCTGCAGCGGCTCCTATTGGTCCGCCAGGAAGGTCATGTAGCTACGTTTGTTTGTAACAGCTTCTCATTGGTCCTTGTTCCTGGAAGGTCCTGTAGCTGTTGCTATAAAAGGGTAGCATGGCTGGGCTGCCATGCGCTAATATCAACCATTGTATGCTATGCGCCAGTGTGATCTCGGCCTTTTGGCTGCGATCGTGTGTCGCAGTCAGAGGGTGCGAGTTTTCCTGGAGTGATCCAGGGGCTTTGCTGGCAGCGTGCTGCTGATTTTCTACTGCGGTATCCGTACCGGCAGTCTGGACTGAGGATGTTCATTAAGAATACGATCCGTGTGGTGGTGGAAGGTGGTGAGAAAAACAACCTGGTGTACGTCGTTCGTGACCTGTTGGAGGGAAAGGCTGGAGCCCATCGTCAGGATATCTACAGCGTCAATGAATTCCGGAGTCAAGGTACATATGATGTAACCTTTGTGAATGAGGGATGCTGTTTGACCGTCTTTGAATGGCTCAGAAGTAATGAAGGTGATCCATGCCTGGAGGGAGTGTGGGTGGAGCCCCTGTTTGGGCTCATGGAAAAAGTGGTGACTGTGACTGTGTACAACCCCTATACAGAAGTAGCACTGCTGGAGCAGTTCCTGGAGCGGTACTGTGAATACGTGAAGGGAGGGGAGAAGCAGAAAAATGTCTTGGGCATTTTCAACTGCAAGTATGTGTTTCGGGTGAAATTGAAGAAGGACCCAGGTTGTTTGGGAGGTTTCACCCACCCACCAGCGAACTTTTCAGTGGCGGGTCATAGGGGCTTCCTGTCATACCCAGGGCAGCCACTATACTGCAGGAGGTGCTTTCAGTTCGGGCACCTGCTAAACATGTGTAGCAAGGAGTTGGTTTGCCGTAATTGCAAGCAAGAGGGTCATGTGGCGGCTAGGTGTCCGATGCCTCGTGAATGTGACAGGTGTGGCAGTTCAGAGCACCTGTATAGAGACTGCCCGTTTGGTGTGCCGAGGAGGTCAACTAGAGAGGAGGAGGAAAGAAAGAGACGTGAGGAGGAGCGGAGGCGGGAGGAAGAAAGGAAGAGAGAGGAGGAGGTTAAGAGGCGGGAGGAGGAGAAGAAGCGGAGGGAAGGCGAAGTCGCCGCGCTGCAAAGCGTTGTGAGGGCGCCACCCACTCCTGCCGAGAGACGGAGGGAGAAGCGGCAGGAGGACAAGGAGGCTGAGAGAAGGAAGGAGAAGCAACAGGAGGAAAAGGAGGACAAGGAATTTTGGAAGGCCATAAGGCGAGAGGAGCGTTCATGGCCTAAAAAAGAAGTAAAAAAAGAAGTCCCAGTTGCTGAATCATGGTCAGAATGCCTGATGGATTTCGATATATCTGTGGCAGAGGAGGAGGCTGAGGTTTTAGTTCATGAGTCTGATCCGAGAAATATTGGTGCCTTCTCCTCGGAAGAGGACTCAGGAGGGTTAAAGTGTCACAGGGAGGGTGGTGGGGAAAACAGAGACATTGAGGTGGTGGAAGAAGGAATGGCCCAGAGGAAGACTGGGCAGAAAAAGGCACGGGTGGAGGAGTATATGGAGGCCAGCGGCTCGGAAGGCTGCTCGGCACAAATGGTGGAGGAGGACACTGGCGGTACTGGTTAAGTACGTTTTACTTTTCCAGTAGCCAGGTAGGGTTTTTTTGTGTACATAGCTTTGCTCTTTAAGCAATGGCTATCTGTTTTTTTTGTGTGTTTTATGTAATGTGTGTCAAGTTATATCTGTAGGTTGTTTTTGTATTTTTTTTTCCTTTTTTGGCTTTTTTGGACAGGTGTTTTTTTTAAGCCTTTTGGTTTGTGTTTAGTATGGGTGTTAGAATTATATCTCAAAATGTGAGGGTTTTTAAAAATAAGTTGCGGCGTGCGGCCATTTTTGAGTTTTTTGCAGCGCAAAATGCGGAAATTTTTTTTTACAGGAGTGTGGGATTGTGGATGGTGTGAAGGGGAGTGAATGGCCTCATGGTGCGTCTGTGTGGTCAGGGAGTGCATGTAATAGAAATGACGGTGTTGGTTTTTTGGTGAAGGGGCGTAATGTGAGTTTGTGTGACTATATGGTGATTGAGGTTGGGAGATGCGTGTTAGCAAATTTTGAGTTTAGAAATATTCGTTTTAGTGTTATTAATGTGTATGCTCCTGTGAAAAAACAGGAGCGTAAAGTTTTATTTGAAAAAATTAAGTTTTTTATTCCAGGTAGAGTGCCTGTTGTGATTGTGGGTGATATGAATGTTGATGTCGGAAAGGTGAATGTGGATGTGTCAAGGAAAGAGTTAATGGACATGGTGAGTGATTTTAGTTTGAGGGATATGCAGAGGGAGTGTAAAGTAACTCCATTGTTAAATACATTTTTTTCTGAAAGTGGGAGGGTGGCGTCTAGACTGGACTATTGTTTTGTTTCAAAAAACCTGATTGCTGTTAGTTATGCACAGGAGAGTGTGCCGTTTTCAGATCACGTGTGTATGAAGTGTGAAGTAGATGTGCATAGTTTGTGTGACTATATGGTGATTGAGGTTGGGAGATGCGTGTTAGCAAATTTTGAGTTTAGAAATATTCGTTTTAGTGTTATTAATGTGTATGCTCCTGTGAAAAAACAGGAGCGTAAAGTTTTATTTGAAAAAATTAAGTTTTTTATTCCAGGTAGAGTGCCTGTTGTGATTGTGGGTGATATGAATGTTGATGTCGGAAAGGTGAATGTGGATGTGTCAAGGAAAGAGTTAATGGACATGGTGAGTGATTTTAGTTTGAGGGATATGCAGAGGGAGTGTAAAGTAACTCCATTGTTAAATACATTTTTTTCTGAAAGTGGGAGGGTGGCGTCTAGACTGGACTATTGTTTTGTTTCAAAAAACCTGATTGCTGTTAGTTATGCACAGGAGAGTGTGCCGTTTTCAGATCACGTGTGTATGAAGTGTGAAGTAGATGTGCATACTGAGGAGGTAACTGGGAAAGGTATATGGAAGCTGAATGTGAGTTTACTGGATGGGGTGGAGGTGAGAGAGGAGTATGAGAGACATTATAAGGAGTGGTGTGAGAGCAGAAGTGAATTCAGTAATGTGTGTGAATGGTGGGATTGGGTTAAATGGAAAACCAAGGTTTTTTTTAAAAAACTTGGTTACAAGTGTGCAGCTGCTAAGAGAGAAAGGTTTGCTGGGTTGAATGCAAGATTGAGTGTGTTATATAAGCTAAGAGAGGGAGGGATGGATGTGAGTGAAGATTTGTTGAGAGTGAAAAAAGAAGTGAACGAGTTTTTGAGAGAGAGAGGGAGGAGTATTGTGTATAGGGCTAAAATAGAGAACTTGGAAAAGAATGAGAAGTGTTCACGGTTTTTTTTTCAAGAAAGTTTTTGGAAAAAGACAGAGCATGAGTGTTTTGAATGGAGTGGATGGAAATGAAGTGAGTGGTACGGACTTATGTGAGGAAGTGGCAAAGTTTTATGATGATTTGTATGCAGTGAAATGGAGGGATGAAGGTTTGGAGAGTGATGTGCTGAGTGTTTTGGAAAATAGATTGAATGGGACAGAAAGGGAGAGTTTGATGGGGGAGGTGACGAGTGAAGAAATATGGAAGGTGGTGTGTAGCATGGCGCTGAATAAAACGCCGGGGGATGATGGTCTCCCGGTGGAATTTTATCGTGTGATGTGGGATGTGATTGGGAAGGATTTTGTTGATGTATGTAAGTATATGTGGGCGAATGCAGAGGTGGCGAATGGTATGCGTGCAGGAGTGGTTGTGCTGTTGCCAAAAAAAGGTGATTTGAAAAATCTAAAAAACTGGAGGCCGATCACGTTGCTTAATTGTGATTATAAAATCTATGCGAAGCTTTTGGCAAATAGGATGCATGATGTGGTTGGGAGTGTGGTGGGTGAGGAGCAGTGTTGTTCGGTGCCTGGAAGGCGGTTACATGAGGGTGTGTGTATGCTGAGAGATTGTTTGTGGGACTGTTTGAACCGTAAGAAGGGGGTGTATGTGTTGAGTTTGGATTTTGAGAAGGCGTATGATAGGTTGGCGCATGGTTTTCTGTTTAGAGTGTTGGTGAAGATGGGTTTTCCGGCTGAGTTTGTTGAGAGAGTGAGAAGTTTGTATAAAAATATTTATAGTTGTGTTTTGTTGAATGGGAATGTAGGGAGGAGGGTGAATGTGTTTTCCGGTTGTCACGCTGTCTAATGATATGTATACAATGTCAGTAAACTATTAATACAGGAACAACACTCTATACAACAACTAGTATAGCAACATCAGCATGTAAGTATAGAATAGATTTACCTGACACGATATCTGCTGAACTCAGGGTTAATCTTGAGGACTTGATGAGCTGAAACAGGAAAGAGGTGGACCGGGATCTAACCTGACCCTAAACTGGGGTCCTAACTAATCCCTCACCTTGGAGGTACTGATAATGGTTCAGAGGTCCAAGTCACCAACCTAACCCTGTCTCCTATCAGACCCTGAACCCTGTAATCAGTCCTAAGAAGGATCCTGACTACCACCAAAGGGATATGGGCTGATCTTAGCTAAATACACAGATTAGACATATAAGACAGACAGGATAACACTCGCTTGCATACACACTCAAACACCAAAGGAACATAAATGGTCTGGGAAATAAACTCTAACCAAGTTGAGCTTAGAACAACTAAGGAGCTCACAACTAAAGTCTATACAGATTCATTCCTATCTGTGGTCTGCATGAAGGTTTCACTGGCAACTCCCCAAGCAGACAACCAGGAATTTAAAGGAAACCAATCAACAAATAATCAATTGCAGCCGGGAGAAACTGCACCCAGTCCCAGCACCGAGCACAGACAGAATTAACTCCCTAGCTGCCAAACACAAAGAAACAGCAGCTCAGCTGTGAGAAGTCAAAATGTGCAACCGCGACGATCTTCGTGGCAATGCACACATGACAGTACCCCCCCTTCTACGAGGGGCCTCCGGACCCTCAGGGCCAGGCCTGCCCGGGTGAGTTCTGTGGAAGGTCCGAACCAAACGATCTGCGTTAACATCAGACGCAGGGACCCACGTCCTCTCCTCTGGACCATACCCCTTCCAATGCACCAAGTACT
The DNA here is from genome assembly GCA_033576555.1 of Oophaga sylvatica. Classification (NCBI taxonomy): domain Eukaryota; kingdom Metazoa; phylum Chordata; class Amphibia; order Anura; family Dendrobatidae; genus Oophaga; species Oophaga sylvatica. The sequence goes on from JARQOD010000006.1 coordinate 355,710,086, forward strand.
GAAGGGACCGGCGATTCAGACGTGAGTCAATGATCTTTGATACTTGAAATTCCAAGTTACCATTGACCAACACAGGAGGAGGAGGTAGAGGTGACGGTATGACTGGTGCCACATACCTTTTAAGTAATGACTTGTGGAACACATTATGAATTTTAAACGTAGGAGGGAGGTCCAGACGAAATGCCACAGGATTAATTATGGAACTGATCCTGTACGGCCCGATGAATCTGGGACCCAGTTTCCAGGAGGGCACTTTAAGTTTTATATTCCTGGTAGACAACCATACCAGATCGTTCACATTCAGATCTGGACCAGAAACTCTCCTCCTATCAGCCATACGTTTGTAACGGTTCCCCATCGCACTCAGATTATTCAATACACCTCTCCACACAGAAGCAAGTGACGACGAGAAACGCTCCTCCTCAGGAACCCCAGAAGGGCCCCCCCATTGAAAGTACAAAACTGGGGATGAAAACCATATGCCCCAAAAAACGGGGACTTACCAGTGGACTCGCTCCGCCTGTTGTTAAGAGCGAACTCTGCCAGAGGCAAGAAAGAAGACCAGTCCTCTTGGTTCTCTGAGACAAAACACCGGAGATATGTCTCTAAGCTCTGATTCAGACGCTCTGTCTGACCATTGGTCTGCGGATGAAAAGCCGAGGAAAATGACAATTGCATCCCCCGACGTAAACAAAATGCCCTCCAAAATTTGGACACAAACTGAGACCCCCTATCTGACACCACATCAGAAGGCAACCCATGAAGTCTAACGATCTCCCTAATGAACACCTGCGCCAGAGTTTTAGCATTAGGGAGTGCAGGAAGAGCAACGAAATGTGCCATCTTACTGAACCTGTCAACAACCACCAGTATGACAGTATTCCCTGACGACGGAGGAAGGTCCGTAATGAAGTCCATAGATAAATGAGTCCATGGACGCTCCGGAAGTTTCAAGGGTAAAAGGGTCCCAGACGGACGGGTATGAGGGGTTTTAGAGCGAGCACACACCCCACATGACGCGACAAAAGTTATAACATCTTTATTAGCATTAGGCCACCAAAACCGGCGAGAAAGGAGATCTAAAGTAGCCTTACTCCCTGGATGTCCTGCTAGAGCAGAATTATGATGTGCCTCAATAACCTTTTGTCTCAACAGATTTGGGACAAACAGTCTCCCTGGAGGTCCTGCAGGGGCGTCCCCCTGAGCCTCTAACACCTCCTCCTCAAGCTCAGAAAATACAGCCGACACTACCACCCCCTCCTGAAGGATAGGACTCGGGTCATCCGTTTTCCCGGCCCCTGGGAAACTGCGAGACAAGGCATCAGCCTTTACATTCTTAGACCCCGGGCGATAAGTGACGACAAAATTAAACCTGGTAAAAAACAACGACCATCGAGCTTGTCTGGAATTCAGACGCTTAGCGGATTCCAAATACAACAGGTTCTTGTGATCAGTAATAACGGTAACCGGGTGGACTGCCCCCTCCAAAAAGTGACGCCATTCTTCAAAAGCTAACTTAATGGCCAAAAGTTCCCTATTGCCGATATCATAATTCCTTTCGGCGGACGACAATTTCTTAGAAAAGAAAGCGCACGGATGCCATTTACCAGGGACGGACCCTGGGACAATATAGCACCCACCCCTACGTCAGACGCATCCACCTCCACAATGAACGGCTGAGATGCATCTGGTTGGATGAGAACGGGTGCCGAAGCAAAACATTTCTTCAAAGAGGAAAAGGCTTGGCAAGCTTTGTCCGACCATTTAGAAAAATCCGTCCCTTTTCTTGTCATGTCAGTGAGAGGTTTGACGACAGATGAGAAATTACAAATAAATTTCCGGTAGTAGTTAGCAAACCCCAAAAAACGCTGCAGAGCCTTAAGATCCCCTGGCTGATCCCATTCAAGCACTGCTCTCACCTTTTCAGGGTCCATACGGAAACCGGAGGCTGACACCAAAAAACCCAAAAACTGAAGTTCCTGTACGGCAAATACACACTTCTCCAGTTTGGCGTATAATTTATTGTCTCGCAAGATCTGCAACACCTGTCTCACATGCTCCTGATGAGACACAAGATCTGGTGAGTAAATTAAAATGTCGTCCAAATATACAACCACAAACAGCCCCACAAGGTGACGAAAAATGTCATTAACAAAATGTTGGAATACTGCTGGTGCAGTAGTCAGACCAAAAGGCATGACTAGGTTCTCACAATGTCCCTCCGGCGTGTTAAACGCCGTTTTCCACTCATCCCCCTCTTTTATCCTAATCAGATTATACGCCCCCCTGAGATCCAATTTAGAAAACCATTTGGCGCCAACAATTTGATTGAAGAGATCAGGAATAAGAGGGAGTGGATACGGATCTCGAACAGTAATCCGATTAAGTTCGCGGAAATCCAAGCAAGGGCGTAGGCCCCCATCTTTCTTCACAAAGAAGAACCCCGCGGCTACTGGGGAAGATGAAGGTCTAATATGCCCTTTGGCCAGACTTTCAGAAATATAATCTTTCATAGCCTGCCTCTCAGGACCAGAAAGATTATACAACCTAGCTTTAACCAACTTAGCATCAGGAAGGAGATTAATAGAGCAGTCATACACGCGATGAAGAGGCAACTCCTGACACCCCTCCTCAGAGAAAACATCCCCAAAATCCTCCAAAAAAGGAGGCAATGTACTAGGCACGACCGCACTGATGACTGTGTTCATGCAGTTGCTTTTGCAAAACTCACCCCATTGGCTTATTTCTCTGGACTGCCAATTAATCACAGGGTTATGTTTAACCAACCAAGGAAGTCCCAACACAATGGGAGTAGGTAGACCCTCCAACACATAACAAGATAATTGTTCCCTATGTATTGCCCCTACCCGAAGGTCAATGTTATGAACCTCATGAACAAAGCTACCTTGGCCGAGAGGCCTGGCGTCAATGGAGAATATAGGGATCGGTTTGACCAATACACTCAGATGCATACCTTGAGCCTGAGCAAACTGAGCGTCAACCAGATTAGCCCCGGAACCACTATCAAGAAGAACAGACAATCTCTCCACTCTCGTACCAACTACCACCTCCACTGGTACAAGGAACTGAGAAGAACTGGCGGATGAAATACATACTCCCAGGTTGTCGTCCACCACACAACCTGGGATTAACAGTTTTCCGGCGACTTTTGGCTCAACAAGGCACGGGATGGACATTCTCCAACAAAATGTCCCTCTTTCCCGCAGAAAAAACATCTTCTAGTCCTGCGGCGTACCGCCAATCCCCTCCTACGAAATGATGTCCCTCCCAACTGCATAGGCTCATCCGAACAGACAAGGGGAACCTCAACATAAGGGACTTTAGTGGTAGGTGGAGAAACAACAGGGAGTGGGGTTACCTCACCCCTCTCCCGAAGCCGTCTATCAGTACGGATAGCTAAGGCCATAGCAGCCTCCAGAGAAGGAGGAGACTCATACTGAGCCAAAACGTCTTTTAATTTATCAGAAAGCCCATGACAAAACTGGCTCCTAAGAGCTGGGTCATTCCACTGAGTATCTGTGGCCCATCTACGAAACTCAGAAGCAAATTCCTCTGCCGGACGATCTCCCTGCTGTATCTTACGTAATTTTGTCTCAGCAAGAGAGACCCGATCTGGGTCATCATATACCAATCCCAGGGCAGTAAAAAATTGATCTACAGACAGTAGAGCCGGGGATCCTGGAGGAAGGGAAAATGCCCAGGATTGAGGGTCCCCTTGCAGAAGTGAGATAACAATTCCCACTCTCTGCTCCTCACTCCCTGATGATCGAGGCCGAAGCCGAAAATACAATTTACATGCCTCCCGGAAGGTGAAAAATTTGTCTCGCCCACCAGTGAACCTGTCCGGGAGAGACAACCTTAGGTTTAACTCTGGTTTGCTCCAGGGGAGACAAAACTTTGGACTTAATGTCCGTCAGCTCCATGGATAATCCCTGCAACTGCAGAGCCAGCTGGGCTACTGGATCCATGGTAACTGGAGATAATTTTTATGGCCAGTGAAAATGTCACGCTGTCTAATGATATGTATACAATGTCAGTAAACTATTAATACAGGAACAACACTCTATACAACAACTAGTATAGCAACATCAGCATGTAAGTATAGAATAGATTTACCTGACACGATATCTGCTGAACTCAGGGTTAATCTTGAGGACTTGATGAGCTGAAACAGGAAAGAGGTGGACCGGGATCTAACCTGACCCTAAACTGGGGTCCTAACTAATCCCTCACCTTGGAGGTACTGATAATGGTTCAGAGGTCCAAGTCACCAACCTAACCCTGTCTCCTATCAGACCCTGAACCCTGTAATCAGTCCTAAGAAGGATCCTGACTACCACCAAAGGGATATGGGCTGATCTTAGCTAAATACACAGATTAGACATATAAGACAGACAGGATAACACTCGCTTGCATACACACTCAAACACCAAAGGAACATAAATGGTCTGGGAAATAAACTCTAACCAAGTTGAGCTTAGAACAACTAAGGAGCTCACAACTAAAGTCTATACAGATTCATTCCTATCTGTGGTCTGCATGAAGGTTTCACTGGCAACTCCCCAAGCAGACAACCAGGAATTTAAAGGAAACCAATCAACAAATAATCAATTGCAGCCGGGAGAAACTGCACCCAGTCCCAGCACCGAGCACAGACAGAATTAACTCCCTAGCTGCCAAACACAAAGAAACAGCAGCTCAGCTGTGAGAAGTCAAAATGTGCAACCGCGACGATCTTCGTGGCAATGCACACATGACACCGGTGTACGGCAGGGGTGCCCATTGTCCCCTGTTGTGTTCATTTGCGCGATTGAGCCGTTGTTGTGTATGTTGAGGAAAGATAAGGTGATTCGGGGTGTGCAAGTGCCGGGGGCGGGGGGGAGGGAGTGGAAGGTGAATGGTTACATGGATGATGTGTGTGTTTTGTGTGATTCAGAGTGTTCGGTGCGTCGTGTGAAGTTGTTGGTATCCGTTTTTTGTGGAGCGTCTGCGTTTAAAGTGAATTGGGAGAAGACTGAATGTAAGATTTTTGGTGGGAGGACTCTGAGCAATGATATTGGGGTGAATGTGGTGAGTGGACCGATAAAGGTGCTGGGTGTGAAATTTTCAGAGAAGTTGGATGGAGAGGAAAGTTGGGTGGATGTGAGAGAGAGAGTGGAGCGCAAGTTAAATTTTTGGAAGATGAGAGATTTGACGTTTTTTGGTAAAATTTTAGTTAAGAGTGTGGTGTTACCAATTTTTTGCATGTTGCGGTGGTTTTTCCACCAGGTTATATGTGTGTTAGAAGATTAAATAGGGTTTTGTTTGTATTTTTTTGGCGTTCAAGTATGGAGCGTGCAAGGAGAGAGGTTGTGATGAAGAGAATGGATAAGGGGGGCTGGGATTCCCAAATTTGAATGTATTTTTTGGCGTGAATATTATGGTGTTTGTATTGGGTGTGATTAGGATGGATGGGAAGTGTGCATGTATGTGCAGGTATTTGTTTGGAAGTTTTCTGTTCCGTTTGAAGTGGCGGGAAAGGGATCTAAGGTGCCCAGTGGCTTTTGAGGTGCCTGTGTGGTATGTGTGGGTTTACAAATTTTTGGTGAAGTATGAACTGTGTGATGTGGATGTGAGGTTGTTAGAGAAGAAGAAAGCGGTATATAGGATGATTGAGTGTAGAGAGATGGAATGTGGTATCTATATGGTAAGAGGAAGTGATGTGCAGAAGGTATGGAAGAAGGTACGTATGGATGGTATGACAAATAGACAGAGCGAGATTGTGTGGCAGTCATTGCATGAGGTGTTACCGGTGAGAGACTTCCAGAGAAACCGGGGTTTAGTGAGGAGTGAGATGTGTCCGAGGAGGGGATGTGGTGGGAGAGAGAGTGTGGTGCATTTGTTTTGGAATTGTCAGTATGCTAGAAATGTGATTTCAGGTTTGGGCCCGTTGTGTAAGGAGTTGTGTGATGTGAATTTTTTGACGTTTGAGTTATTTATGTTTGGGTTGGGTATGTGTGGAGAAAAGGAGAGAGTGTTGTGGTTGATGCTTGCATGTATAAAAGAGGTGTTGTGGGATGTGAGGAACGTGTATGTGTTTAAGAGGAAGGAGATTGAGGTTAAAAATTGTTTAAAAATTGTTTTGGGAAAATTGTATTTTTGTTTTGTGTGTGATAAGAGAAAGAGGGGGGAGGAGGACGCAGAGGGAATTTGGAAAGTTAAAAAGTGGAAACATCTTGTTAATGTGTCTTAGTTTTGTGTTTTTTTGTGCTTGTAAATAAAGTTGGTTTTCCGATGATGATGGGAACAGCTGCTGCATTATGTAAGTGTACACGCTGTTTGGGAGTCGAGTTCCTTATAGTTTTGGTTATCTGACTGTGGAACTTCCCATCTGAGGGAAAAAAAAAAAAAAAAAAAAGGTCATGCGTGTGTGTGGTTAGGGACCCGGCTGAAATAAGCCACTAGAATACCGACTTAATCGGTGAGGAGTTTGGTATGGTAGCTGGTCAGGGTCGGTGTCCTAGATGCCCTAGATTACCGGCATAACCGGTGAGGAGTTTTGATTGCCGTATTCAGGGTCTGGCGTTCAGACGCCATAGATTGCGGGTGACTCCCGCGAGGACATTAGCACATGATCACGCTTTATGTACGCTTAGCACTTAACTGTGTATCTGAGAGCCTGACAGGACACAGTACTTTTTCTCAGCGGCCCTGTGACATAACAGGGTTCGCTTTCAACGCTAGACAGCGCCCTAGCGTGTTTTCTTTGCCACTCAGTTGTGTCTAGTGAGTGCGCACACATCGCCATATAGCGCTGCGGCTCTCCTTCTAGCGGCTCTGTGGAGTAACAGAGTTCGCACTTATTGCCACAGCGCATTACGGCGTTTATGTTGGTGACTCTGCGGGATAACAGAGTTTGCTTCTCGCGCCATTTCTACTAGCAGCAGGCTCCGCTTGCACGGTGGACCCGGGCTGCGAACGCACCTCTCTATATATTTGGTGCGTTCCGCAGACCCATAACATAATATTAGCGCCAGGGTCTGGCTAGTAAAATGGCGGATGAACAGCGTCTATCGCAGTACATCCAGCAGCTGGAGGGTAGGTTGGCGGCTCTTGAGCGCACAACCTCAGCTGTGGATGTTACCGCAGTCGCTGTTCAGGCTGCTAGCGTGGCTGCAGCCAGTTTGTCTTCTGCCACCTCTGCCCCTACATTATCCCACCTCCCGCTTCCTGACAAGTTCGCCGGTGATAGCAAGCAATATCGGGGATTCGTGAGTCAGTGCTCTATACAGCTCGAGCTTCTGGCTGCACGTTTTCCCACGGATCGGGCACAAGTGGGTTTTGTACTTTCTCTACTCTCTGGCAGAGCGTTGGAGTGGGCAACGCCGCTGTGGGAGCGCAACGATCGTGTGGTGCGGAGTGCTCCTCGTTTCTTGGAGGCTCTTAAAAAGGTATTTTTAGGACCTCAGGTCACCCACGATACGGCGCTACAACTGCTGGCATTGGCACAGGGTTCGTCTTTGGTCAGTCTGTTTTCCGTCCAGTTTCGGACTCTAGCTTCTGAGCTAGATTGGTCTGATAAAGTTCTTATTCCAATCTACTGGCGAGGACTGGCTGACCATGTTAAAGACGCTTTGGCTACCAGGGAGATTCCCGCCACACTGGAGAAGCTTATCTCCATATCTACCCGCAATGACCTCCGTTTTCACGAGCGGAGGTTGGAGCGGGCCCAGTGTAGGCAGAGGTTTCAGTTGGCTCCCACCTTTGCCAAACCTCTCGAATTTCCCGATCTGGCATCCGAACTCCAAAAGGCCACAGAAGTTCCTCATGCAGGACCTAAGTCTCGGTCCGTCCGAGTATCCGTGGTCTGTAACCGTTGTCAGCAGACAGGACACTATGCCAACAAATGTCCACAGCGATCGGGGAAGCGATCGCGTCTAGTGGCCCTGGGAGGAGGTTCACTAGAGACAGCGGCATTTTCCTCCAAGATGACACTTAAAGGGACAATCACTGTTGGTACTTCCATTCTCACCGCCGACCTTTGCGTGGACTCAGGAGCAGAGGGGAATTTCATGTCCTCTAGCTTTGCTCGCCGTCATGCAATACCTCTGGTGGCGCTTGACAAATCAGTGACTGTCCGGGTAGTGAATGGGTCGACATTGCCCTCACAAATTACACACCAGACTGTTCCTCTTGCATTGTCTGTATCTCCTTCCCATCAGGAACTTATTTCCCTACTCGTCCTTCCCAAGGGAATAGACGAGATCCTACTAGGTATACCTTGGCTCCGTTTCCACTCCCCACATATAGAGTGGACTTCGGGTAGGATACTGGGTTGGAGTGATGCATGTAGAGGCAGATGTGTCAGGAGTTGCGTTCAGGTTACCACTACGGAGTTACCCGCAGATCTTACTCCACTTCCCAAGCACTACTGGTCATATGCAGGCGTGTTCTCCAAGAAGGCTGCGGAGACTCTTCCGCCTCATCGCCCCTATGACTGTCCTATCGACCTCTTGCCTGGCACAGAACCTCCTCGGGGAAGGGTCTATCCCCTCTCTCTTCCTGAGACAGAGGCCATGTCGCAATATATTCAGGAGAACCTGGCAAGAGGGTTTATTAGGAAGTCGGTGTCACCGGCAGGGGCGGGATTTTTCTTCGTGCAGAAGAAAAACGGAGAATTGCGTCCGTGTATAGATTACAGGGGTCTTAACGCCATCACCGTTAAAAACAAGTACCCGTTGCCCCTGATTTCTGAGCTATTTGATAGGCTTCGGGGAGCAAGAGTATTCACTAAACTAGATCTGCGCGGTGCTTATAACCTGATTCGCATCCGTGAGGGGGACGAATGGAAGAAGGCTTTTAATACCAGGGATGGGCATTACGAATATCTGGTGATGCCCTTTGGGCTCTGTAATGCTCCAGCCGTTTTCCAAGACTTTGTCAATGACATCTTCCGGGATATGCTCTCCACCTCGGTCGTAGTCTATCTGGATGATATACTCATTTTCTCTCCAGATATTGACTCCCACCGGAGTGATGTCTGCAGAGTCTTCGACCTCTTACGGGCTAATTCCCTCTATGCTAAGTTAGAGAAATGTATGTTTGAGCTGGAGTCTTTACCTTTCCTTGGTTATATCATCTCAACCCAGGGATTGGCTATGGATCCGGCCAAACTACAGGCTGTGATGGACTGGCAGGAACCTCACTCTCTAAAAGCGGTGCAGCGCTTTATGGGGTTCATTAATTACTATCGCCAGTTCATTCCGCATTTCTCTACCTTGGTAGCTCCCTTGGTAGCCCTCACCAAGAAGGGAGCAAATCCCAAATTGTGGTCGGAAGAGGTCTCCAAGGCTTTCTCTTCTATTAAGTCTCATTTTGCTAGCGCTCCCATCCTACATCGCCCCGATGTTGATAAGCCATTTTTATTGGAGGTGGATGCCTCATCCGTTGGTGCTGGAGCAGTCCTCTTCCAAAAGGATGCTCAAGGTCGGAAGCATCCTTGCTTCTTCTTCTCTAAGACCTTCACTTCAGCGGAGAGGAATTATTCCATCGGGGATAGGGAGTTGCTAGCCATGAAGTTGGCCTTCTCTGAGTGGAGACATCTGTTGGAGGGGGCCCGTTTTCCCTTCCAAGTCTTCACCGACCACAAAAATTTGGTGTATCTGCAGACAGCCCAGCGGCTTAACTCTCGCCAGGCCAGATGGTCCTTGTTCTTCTCTCGGTTTAATTTCACACTCCATTTCCTCTCGGGAGAGAAGAACATTCGTGCCGACGCTCTCTCTCGCTCTGTGGTGTCCTCTGTAGAGGAGCCTCGGCTTATTGTTCCCACAGAGAGCCTGAGAACAGTGGCTCCGGTTTCACTAGAGTCTGTGCCCCCGGGCAAGACTTTTGTGCCTACCAATTTGCGACCGGAGGTACTCTCTTGGGCACATTCGTCCAGGGTTGGTGGACATTTTGGGGCAAACAGGACATCTGAATTGCTGGCGAGGACATATTGGTGGCCGCATATGGTCCGTGATGTTGGGGACTATGTTCGGGCGTGTGTCTCCTGCGCCAAAAATAAGTCTCCACGACAACGGCCAGCTGGTTTACTTTATCCTTTGCCGGTGGCAGACAGGCCCTGGGAGATGGTTGGGATGGACTTTGTGGTGGGCTTGCCCAAGTCTCGGGGTTGCACCATCATTTGTGTAATCACCGACCATTTTTCTAAAATGGTGCACCTGGTGCCACTACCACGGTTACCTTCTGCACGGGCTCTGGCAGCGTTGTTCGTTAGGCACATCTTCCGTCTACACGGCATGCCGGACAAAATTGTCAGTGACCGAGGTCCCCAGTTTGCGTCTCGGTTCTGGAGAGAGCTTTGTCGTCTACTCAGTATTGAGTTAAATCTCTCTTCAGCGTATCATCCTGAGACGAATGGGTTGGTAGAGAGGGCCAACCAGACCTTGGTCACCTATCTACGACATTTTGTCTCGGCCAGGCAGGATGACTGGGCATCCTTGCTACCATGGGCTGAGTTTCATTAAACAATGCTGTGGCTGACTCCACCGGACAGACTCCTTTCCTTCTGAACTACGGTCAGCATCCGCGGGTTCCGGTGCCCATGCCCGTGTCTTCCGCCGACTCCAGGGTGGCAGACTGGGCTGTGGAGGCACGGGACATTTGGGACCGTACCCAGGATGCCATTCAGGCATCCAAGGAGAGGATGAGGTCCTCCGCCGACGCACATCGGTGCCCCACTCCAACATTTGCTCCTGGGGACTTGGTGTGGCTCTCCGACCGTAACATCAGGCTGCGAGTTGAGTCCACTAAGTTGGCACCCCGCTACCTGGGTCCTTTCAAGGTCCTCGAGCAGGTTAACCCTGTGGTATACCGTTTGGCTCTTCCACCACGCCTGGGTATCTCCGACACCTTTCATGTATCCCTCCTGAAACTCGTGCTCATGTCCCGGTTTTCTGAGTCATCTGCCGGGACATCGGGTTCATCTACGGATGACCATGAGGTGAACGCCATCGTAGGGTGTAAGGTGGTACGGGGCAAAAAGTTTTATTTGGTGGACTGGAGGGGCTATGGGCCTGAGGATAGGTCTTGGGAGCCTGCCGAGCATATTCACGCTCCGCAGCTCATTGCTGCCTTTGAGCGCAGCAAGGCCCAAAGAAGGGGGGTAATGTTAGGGTTCGATTTCCCGCTGCTGCACAAGGGCAGTCTTGAACCCGTCCCGCTGCGGTCTCCCATTCATCTCCGGCCGCAGTGGAGCCTGCTCAGCAGAGACGTCGGTCCAGGCGTCTTGCCCACTCCTCTACTGTGCAGTGACTTGCTGCTGCCTTTCCTGGATCTGCTATTATAGCCAGTGTTGGAGCAGTCGTCTTTGAGACAAAGTCCTGCGTTTTCCCATCTGAGCATGCCCAGAGTGAGATCTCTCATTGGAGATCAGGGGTCACATGTTCAGGTGCTGCAGCGGCTCCTATTGGTCCGCCAGGAAGGTCATGTAGCTACGTTTGTTTGTAACAGCTTCTCATTGGTCCTTGTTCCTGGAAGGTCCTGTAGCTGTTGCTATAAAAGGGTAGCATGGCTGGGCTGCCATGCGCTAATATCAACCATTGTATGCTATGAGCCAGTGTGGTCATGCGTGTGTGTGGTTAGGGACCCGGCTGAAATAAGCCACTAGAATACCGACTTAATCGGTGAGGAGTTTGGTATGGTAGCTGGTCAGGGTCGGTGTCCTAGATGCCCTAGATTACCGGCATAACCGGTGAGGAGTTTTGATTGCCGTATTCAGGGTCTGGCGTTCAGACGCCATAGATTGCGGGTGACTCCCGCGAGGACATTAGCACATGATCACGCTTTATGTACGCTTAGCACTTAACTGTGTATCTGAGAGCCTGACAGGACACAGTACTTTTTCTCAGCGGCCCTGTGACATAACAGGGTTCGCTTTCAACGCTAGACAGCGCCCTAGCGTGTTTTCTTTGCCACTCAGTTGTGTCTAGTGAGTGCGCACACATCGCCATATAGCGCTGCGGCTCTCCTTCTAGCGGCTCTGTGGAGTAACAGAGTTCGCACTTATTGCCACAGCGCATTACGGCGTTTATGTTGGCGACTCTGCGGGATAACAGAGTTTGCTTCTCGCGCCATTTCTACTAGCAGCAGGCTCCGCTTGCACGGTGGACCCCGGGCTGCGAACGCACCTCTCTACTCTATATATTTGGTGCGTTCCGCAAACCCTTAACACTATGTCTACAGATAATATCTGAAGGAATGGGATTGTGGCTACAGACCTGCTAAGCTTCAATTTTGCATTACATCATGAAAAATGTTCAACCTCAACCTCAACCAAACCAACCAAATTATAATGTAAACATAAAAAATCACATCATCAATCCCGAAAATAATGGAATCTGCGACTTCTGTGATTCTTGGAATCAATCAAACATTACTATTCTTCCTTTTGGGAGAACGAGCATGAGATTCAGTAATGTTTATATACATTAGAGAGTGGACACTGTAAAGCATTCATGACATTACTAATCATCATCTTCACTACAAAGCTACACGCTATAGTGCATATAAATAACATAGGGTACTTAGTAAACACTGTTTTTGATAAAAAAAAAACATAAAAGCCATTCCACTAGCAGCAAGGTGTACCCAGTCTGGATGGTCCCAACCTCTAGTGTTAAAGCCTTTCCATGTGCCAATAAATGACCTCAATGTGAATAAGGGTCGAACAGGACTGGGGCCCAACTATGGAAATCCAGTGATGTGAAGTTATATAAATGTAATTTCCCCGACAGTGTGGAGCCAGAAGACCGCAGCGTCTGATTGCTCCTACTCCAGCGCTAAGAAGAAGCACTTCTCCTTCATTTTAAATGTGTTTATTTCTTCTGGCAGAACAGCAGTTAATCGGTCATATTGGAAATCCCCGTGCTCACAGCTGTGCTCGGTTACAATCTGGGCTCTTTTACTAATTCTTGTCAAAGCTAACATTTGCTGCTTGGCTAATGGTGGGAGAGGACTTTGTTGTGAATGGGTTTGAGATGAGTTCTGAGCAGAGGCTCCCTCTGGTGGTTACAAGCGGTACTAGTGAAGATTGTGAGGACTGGGAATCAGGTGTTACTGACTGGTCTTATATAAGGGAGTCATTTTCCCATCAGGGTTGCCGGTGATCAATTGTTCTGGTCTGAATCCTTCATTCCAGTTTCCCTTGTAGCCTGCTGTGTCGTGTCTGCATCTCCTGCTACCAGATAAGAATTTTTCTTCTTTTGTGTTGTTGCTATATTTTTGCATTTTGTCCTGCACTTCTTTGGGGGCCTTCTGGGTCCCCTCCGGGGGCTTCTGCCTTCTCAGTTTAGTTCAGCCACTGAGTTTTGTTCTTTTGCTTTTTCCAGTTTTTTCAGTGACTGCTGTTTTGATTTTGTTACACCAGAGAGCTAATTTAGGTGGTAGAGGTCGTGTGATCTCAGGTGATTTTGAAATTAGTAGAGTTGGTGTTTTTCAGGGTTTTCTGGGATTGCAGTAAGTACCCTTCCTGTCCTTTTCTATTTAGTTAGTTTGGGCCCCAGCGTTTGTTCATTCTATTTTCTTTCTGTGTCAGTATTTCCTCTTTTCTAACCGCCATTACATGTTTGGGGGCTTTCTATTATCTTTGGGGTTCTGCTCCGGGCAGATAGCTTTCCTATTTCTATCTTTAGGTGTAGTTAGTTTCTCAGGCTGTGACGAGGCGTCTAGGACCAACGTAGGAACGCTCCACGGCTGCCTCTAGTTGTGGTGGTTAGTCAGGGTACTGCAATCCCATAGATTCCAACTGCTCTGGTGTATTGCCTTTTTTACCTGCACTCCTCAGCTACCGAAACATAACAGTATCACCGGCCTAAAAATTGAAAATTGTATGGTGCTCACAGAAGGGAAAAAAAAAAAATATTGTGATAGAAAAAAGGTTGTCAGAGTTGTCAGAGATATTTTTCTGTTTGTTGCATTTTTTTTTTTTTTTTTCCCTCTGTATCTCTGGGTGCTGGGGAGGATCTTTTCTCCCAATGGAGTTTGCACAGTTGTTTGGCCGTGTGGATCAGCTTGCCACTGAGGTTCGGAGTATTGCTATCTATCTTGCTGGGTTGCCTGTTGTGGAACCTAGGATCCCCATGCCAGATTTGTTTTTAGGGGATCGAGCTAAGTTTCAGAATTTCAAAAATAATTGTAAATTGTTTTTTGCCTTAAAATCTAAGTCCTCAGGAAACGCAGCGCAGCAGGTTCAAATTATCATCTCTCTCCTGCGCGGCGATCCTCAGGATTGGGCTTTTTCCCTGATACCTGGGGATCCTGTTTTGAGTGATGTTGATGCGTTTTTTCAGGCTTTGGGGTTATTGTACGATGAGCCTAATGTCACTGATCAAGCTGAAAAAGCCTTGTTGGCATTAAATCAGGGGCTTGATGACGCTGAGTTATACTGTCAGAGATTCCGTAGGTGGGCAGTCCTGACCAAATGGAATGACGACGCTTTGGCGGCCCTTTTCCGGAAGGGTCTGTCGGATAATGTAAAGGATGTTATGGTGGGATTCCCTGTCCCCTCTGGTCTCAATGATTCTATGTCATTAGTGATTCAAATTGACAGACGTTTGCGTGAGCGGAGAAGTATGCGTGGAGTGGTGTTGCCTTGTGAGACAGCTTCTGAGCCCATGCAGTGTGATGGAGTGGTGTCTGGGGCACAGCGTCATGAGTTTCGAAAGCGCAATAGGTTATGTTTCTACTGTGCTGATGCCTCTCATGCTATTTCAGTCTGCCCTAAGCGGGGAAGACGTTTTGCACGCTCAGTTGTCTTGGGTAGTGTTCAGACTAAGTTTTTATTAACTGTCACTGATATGCTCTCTGTCCTCATTTTCTGCTCAGGCTTTCGTTGATTCTGGAGCAGCTATTAACCTGATGGATTATGATTTTGCTAAACGTTGTGGGTTTCCCTTGATACCCTACAGAAGTCTATTCCCCTACTGGGGATCGATTCTACCCCTTTGGCTGAGAATAAACCCCAGTTTTCTACTCAGGTGATAATGAGGGTTGAACCTGATCACCAGGAGTGCTGCAAATTTTTGGTTCTATATAATCTGCATGACATTATCGTGCTGGGTTTCCCTTGGTTACAGTCTCATAATCCTGTTTTGGATTGGAAATCTGTGTCTGTAACCAGTTGGGGCTGCCAATGTGTTAATACCAACACTCCTGTTTTTTCTGCCTCCCCCAAGCTCAGGATGTTCCTGACTTTTTGTTTGATTTTTCTGATGTGTTTAGCGAAAGTAAATCTGCATCCTTACCTCCCCATAGGAGCTATGACTGCGCTATTGAATTAGTGCCGGGTAGTAAATTCCCTAAAGGTCGCCTTTTTAACTTGTCTGTACCTGAACATGACGCTATGCGGTCTTATATCAAGGAATCATTGGAGAAGGGTCATATCAGACCATCCTCTTCACCCTTAGGTGCCGGTTTTTTCTTTGTGGCCAAAAAAGATGGTTCATTAAGGCCGTGTATTGATTATCGTCTCTTGAACAATATTACTGTGAAATATCAATACCCGTTACCCTTGATTTCTGACCTGTTTTCCAGGGTGAAAAACGCTACTTGGTTTACCAAGCTTGACCTCAGGGGGGCGTATAACCTTATTCGCATTAAGCACGGGGATGAATGGAAGACGGCATTCAATACCCCTGAAGGGCATTTTGAGTACCTAGTGATGCCCTTTGGGCTCACTAATGCCCCTTCCGTCTTCCAGTCCTTCATGAATGACATTTTCAGGGATTTTGTGGACAAATTTCTGATTGTTTATTTGGATGATATCTTGATTTTTTCTAATGACTGGGACTCTCATGTGAAACATGTTCGGACTGTGTTCCAGATTTTGAGGGATAATGCTCTGTATGTGAAGGGATCAAAGTGTCTTTTTGGCGTACAGAAGATCTCATTTCTGGGATTCATTTTGTCCCCATCTGTTATTGAAATGGACCCGGTCAAGGTTCAGGCCATCTGTGATTGGGTCCAACCTACTTCATTAAAGGCTCTTCAGAGATTTTTGGGTTTTGCCAATTTTTATCGTAAATTTATTGGTAATTTCTCGGTTATTGTTAAACCATTAACTGATTTGACCAGAAAGGGTTCTGATGTGGTGAATTGGCCTCCTGAGGCAGTCTCTGCATTTCAGGAACTTAAGCAGAGATTCACTTCTGCTCCTGTTCTTACGGCAGCCTGATGTTTCTCTGCCATTTCAGGTGGAGGTTGATGCCTCTGAAATTGGGGCAGGTGCCGTTTTGTCCCAAAAAGATCCAGAGACCTCTAAAAGTAACCCTTGTGCCTTTTTCTCTCGAAAATTTTCTCCTACTGACCGTAATTATGACGTGGGTAATCGGGAGTTATTGGCCATGAAGTGGGCTTTTGAAGAGTGGAGACATTGGCTGGAGGGAGCCAAACATCAGGTGGTGGTCCTTACGGACCATAAGAATCTGGTCTATCTGGAATCTGCCAAGCGACTCAATCCTAGACAGGCCAGGTGGGCCTTGTTTTTCACACGTTTTAATTTTGTGGTTTCCTTTCTTCCTGGCACTAAGAATGTTAAGGCGGATGCCCTCTCGAGGAGTTTCCTTGCGGACTCTCCTGAGTTATCTGATCCTTCTGTTATTTTGAAAGAGGGTGTAGTTCTTTCCGCCATCTCGCCCAATTTGAGACTTGCTCTGGAGGGGTGTCAGGAGGATAGGCCCGAGCGCTGCCCTGTTGGAAAATTGTTTGTCCCGGACCAATGGAAAAAGAGTGTGATGTCTGAGATTCATTGTTCCGCATTGGCTGGGCATCCCGGAATTTTTGGTACCAGAGACTTGGTTAGTCGGTCCTTTTGGTGGCCTACCTTGTCTCGCGATGTCAGGGAATTTGTGCAGTCCTGCGGGACTTGCTCTCGCTCCAAGCCTTGCTCTCGCTCTAGTGGTTTGTTGATGCCATTGCCTGTGCCCAAGAGACCATGGACCCATATCTCTATGGATTTCATTTCCGATCTTCCTGTTTCTCAGAGAATGACCACCATCTGGGTAATTTGTGATAGGTTTTCCAAAATGATACATCTTGTGCCATTACCTAAGTTGCCTTCCTCCTCTGAATTGGTGCCGTTGTTTCTTCAGCACGTGGTTCGTTTACACGGCATTCCTGAGAACATTGTGTCTGACAGAGGAGTCCAGTTTGTTTCCAGATTTTGGAGGACTTTTTGTTCTAAACTGGGTGTTCAATTGTCTGTCTCCTCGGCATTTCATCCTCAGACCAATGGTCAAACTGAGAGAACAAACCAGACATTAGAGACTTATCTAAGATGCTTTGTGTCTGCTGATCAGGATGACTGGGTCTCTTTTTTGCCTTTGGCTGAGTTTGCTCTTAATAATAGGGCTAGCTCTGCCACTTTGATGTCTCCGTTTTTCTGTAATTCTGGTTTTCACCCTCGATTTTCTTCAGGACAGACGGAAGCTTCTGTCTGTCCAGGTGTTGACTCTGTTGTTGAGCGTATGCAACAGATTTGGGACCAGGTAGTGGAGAGGTTGTCCCTCTCTCAGGAGAAGGCCCAGCGGTTTGCTAACCGGCATAGGACTGATGGTCCTCGGTTTAAAGTGGGGGACTTGGTCTGGTTGTCCTCAAAGAATATTCCTATGAGAGTAGCATCTCCTAAATTTAAGCCTAGGTTCATTGGACCTTATAAGATCATGGAGATTATTAATCCTGTTTCTTTTCGTTTGCTTCTTCCAGGGACATTTAAGATCCATAACGTGTTCCACAAGTCCTTGTTGAAGAGGTTTGTTGAGCCAGTGGTTCCTGCTACTGTGCCTCCTGACCCTGTTTTGGTTGAGGGCAATCTGGAGTATGTGGTTGAGAAAATATTGGATTCTCGTTTTTCTAGACGAAGACTCCAGTATTTGGTTAAATGGAGAGGTTATGGTCAGGAAGACAATTCTTGGGTGTTTGCTTCGGACATCCATGCTAGGAGACTTATCCGTGCGTATCATAGAACTCATCCTGACCGACCTGGTTGCTCAAATGAGGGTTCGGTGACCCCTCCTCAAGGGGGGGTACTGTTGTGAATGGGTTTGAGATGAGTTCTGAGCAGAGGCTCCCTCTGGTGGTTACAAGCGGTACTAGTGAAGATTGTGAGGACTGGGAATCAGGTGTTACTGACTGGTCTTATATAAGGGAGTCATTTTCCCATCAGGGTTGCCGGTGATCAATTGTTCTGGTCTGAATCCTTCATTCCAGTTTCCCTTGTAGCCTGCTGTGTCGTGTCTGCATCTCCTGCTACCAGATAAGAATTTTTCTTCTTTTGTGTTGTTGCTATATTTTTGCATTTTGTCCTGCACTTCTTTGGGGGCCTTCTGGGTCCCCTCCGGGGGCTTCTGCCTTCTCAGTTTAGTTCAGCCACTGAGTTTTGTTCTTTTGCTTTTTCCAGTTTTTTCAGTGGCTGCTGTTTTGATTTTGTTACACCAGAGAGCTAATTTAGGTGGTAGAGGTCGTGTGATCTCAGGTGATTTTGAAATTAGTAGAGTTGGTGTTTTTCAGGGTTTTCTGGGATTGCAGTAAGTACCCTTCCTGTCCTTTTCTATTTAGTTAGTTTGGGCCCCAGCGTTTGTTCATTCTATTTTCTTTCTGTGTCAGTATTTCCTCTTTTCTAACCGCCATTACATGTTTGGGGGCTTTCTATTATCTTTGGGGTTCTGCTCCGGGGCAGATAGCTTTCCTATTTCTATCTTTAGATGTAGTTAGTTTCTCAGGCTGTGACGAGGCGTCTAGGACCAACGTAGGAACGCTCCACGGCTGCCTCTAGTTGTGGTGGTTAGTCAGGGTACTGCAATCCCATAGATTCCAACTGCTCTGGTGTATTGCCTTTTTTACCTGCACTCCTCAGCTACCGAAACATAACAGGACTTGGTATGAGAAGGAGAGTTGAATGAGTTATTAGTGACTGTTGCTTGGTTTGCATGCGTGGTAATTCCTTATCCTTCTCTATTTTGGTTTTATTTCCCTATCTTCATACCCCGGTGCATTCCTCTGTTATATGTGAGTGAATAGTTTGTATGACTGAAAGTTTTCTGGTAACCCTTGATTGTGTTGCCTTATTTGTCGGGTTTGTGTACTACGGTGCACAGTAGCACCCCCTCTTCCCTGGGTGGGGGAAGAGAACAGAAAGAGGGCTAACTTAGGAGACAAGGCAAGGGCGGAAGCCTCGGCATCTTCGTCATCTGAAGTATCCTGGGGAGCAGGGCGAGTTAGGGAGCCCCCTAATGTAAGGGACAGGGAAGGGTCCCTAGTCCCGGGTCACCCGACAGCAGTGTCATGACACCATGCCCTTGTGTGCAATCAGTGTCCTGCTTGGCCCTATCTCACACTGAGGTCATTTTTTTTGGTAGAGAAATAAGGAGTGCACTCAGCATTGATAAGGGGGTGCAGGTTGAAATGGGAGATGTAATTAGAAAACTTGTAGAAAATCAAACGCACTCACATGAAGGATTTCATGCTGGTATATTTAAACACAATAGTTCACCATAGTGCTGGGAAAGGTGTCAGAAAAGCAACAAGTAGTACTAGATTCTAACAAAGTAGCTAAAGGAGAACAAAGTCAATGCTTTGGAGTGGCCATCACAAAGCCCTGATATCAATTCTATTGAAAATTTATGGGCAAAGCTAAAAAGGCAGGTGCGAGCAAGGCAACCTACAAACCTGGATCAGTTACACCAGTTTTGTCAGGAGGAATGGGCCCAAATTCCTACCAACTATTGTGAGAAGCTTGTGGAAGGATATCCAAATACTAATGAAATGTATGTAAACTTTTGACTTTGAAGTAAGTAATAAAAATGCCTTTCAAACACTCTTTCTCTCTCTCTTTCTCTCATTATTCTGGCTTTTAATAACTATAGTAATCCTAATTGACCTAAAACAGGAAAGGTTTATTCTGATTTCATGTCATATGAGAAAAACATGTGTAAGGGGGTGAAGAGGAAGAAGAGCCCAAATAAGGTTACTTTTCCTGCTCCTTATCCGGAACCACTTAGCCAGACAACAGGGTTGCCAGGGAGAAGACTTTCTGCTCTGGATGGACTGGACCATGTGACTGCTGGGGGCAGAGGGGAAGAGGAAGGGGCGGAGGACCGGAAAGTGTGCAGGCAGAGGGCGCAAAAGCAGAGCATGCCAGACAGAGGGGAGAGTGCGCCAGGGAGAAAGCAGGCTGCAGTACCGGACTCTCAGAGAGAGAGTGCTCCCCGTGAGAGCACTGAGGCTGAGATATGAGCCATAGTGAAGGCTGTATGTGAGGGCGTGGACTCGGAAGCCTCCATGACCAGAGGAGGCTCTCCCCTGACAGTGCAGAGACAGCCCCGGTGACCGCAGTGGCAAGCCGAGACCCCTGAGTGTGGCTAGTAAACTGCCCAGTGTGTGTAGCATCGCTACTGCAGAGTGACTGTCAGCCTAATATACAGAGACTCAGAGCAGTAGAAACTCCAGCAGCATCCTCCTGCTTTCTGCCTCACCCTGAGAAGAGACTGCAGAGATTTAACCCCGGAGTTTCCAGTTTCCAAGAGACAGAGGAGAGATTATAGTCTTTAAGTGCCGCTGTTGACGGTGCCCACGTTGGAGAAAGGGACCCTTCAGTCAGGACCTCATTGGACTGATAAGTTACAAGAATACCCGTTAACTATTTCTATTCTACATAACTGTTTAAAAGTTTCATTAGTCTATTTTGCTGTTTATATTGTTTGCTCTGACACATTTAATTCTCCCACTGCTTCTCCCTGCATGGAGAATCTATCCCCTGTAACTAAACCATTTAACTCTTCATCTATCTCTGCCCCATTGTCATGTGTGCATCGCCACGAAGATCGTCGCGGTTGCACATTCTGACTTCTCACAGCTGAGTTGCTGTTTCTTTGTGTTTGGCAGTTAGGGAGTTAATTCTGTCTGTGCTCAGTTCTGGGACTGGGTGCAGTTTCTCCCGGCTGCAATTAATTATTTGTTGATTGGTTTCCTTTAAATCTCTGGTTGTCTGTGTTGGGAGTTGCCAGTGAAATTCTTCATGCAGACCACAGATAGGATTGTATCTGTATAGACTTAAGTTAAAGAGCTCCTTAGTTGTTTTAAGCTCACCTTGCTTAGAGTTTAATATCCCAGATCATTTATGTTCCTTCTGTGTTTGAGTGTGTTTGCAAGTCTGTGTTTTCTCCAGTCTGTCTTATATGTCTAATCTGTGTATTTAGCAGAGATCAGCCCATATCCCTTTGGTGGTAATCAGAATCCTTCTTAGGACTGATTACAGGGTTCAGGGACTGATAGGAGACAGGGTTAGGCTGGAGACTTGGACCTCTGAACCATTATCAGTACCTCCAAGGTGAGGGATTAGTTAGGACCCCAGTTTAGGGTCAGGTTAGACCCCCGGTCCTCCTCTTTCCTGTGACAGTGTATCAAGTCCTCAAGATTAACCCTGAGTTCAACGGATATCGTGTCAGGTAAAATCTATTCTATATTTACATGCTGATGTTGCTAATCTATATGTTGTATAGAGTGATGTTCTTTTAAGAATAGTTTACTGACATCGTACACATATCATAAGACCGCGTGACACCCATGGCGACATCACTAGTACCTGCAGGTTATTACAAGTGGCATAGTCGGCAAGGTGTTGCACAATGGCACGAAAGAGACAGACCAAGCAGTTGGGGGAGGCCCCAGGTCTAGCTTCACCTTCGGAGCCATGTTGGTAAACCTGCCAAAATTCTCAGGGAGCAATGTCATATTGTGGAGTTGGACGGAGCCCATCAGAGGGATGATGCAGATGCATCCTATGATGCCGGCTCTGGAGGCGGAAATAGCTGTGATGGCCCTAGCGAGGGGAAGCATGGGACTCTGTTATGCTCAGACTTCCCCAGGCGAGAGATACCCTGGACAAAGTATTACGTATACTTGAGGAGACGCATGGGGACCCCACTAACGTAGGGAAGCTGCGCATGTGACTGTTTCATTGGGTACAAAGAGAGGGGGAGACCGTGACACAGTTAATGAATGCCCTGCAGGAACTCCATACTGCCATCATATGGAAGGACGGCGTAGGTGTAGGGTCAATTGACGTTGTGCTGCGAGACCAACTGGTGACAGGCTTGCGAGATGTGTTGATGAAACAGGCACTGCGTGAGCGCATGCAAGTAAAGCCAGATATGACCTTCTCTGAGGTCAGAAGTGAGGCGTGAGCAAGAGCAGGGGGTGGTAGTGCCAATGTGGAAGGTATGGAGCAGGGAGGTAGCTGCCCCTCAATGGGTAGAAGACTTGAAGAAGGAGTTTGAGCGGGTCCGTGAGGAGGTGGCTGAATATGAGAAGAATAAAAATACTAAAACAGTACTCGCGCTTTGAATCAAACACACTGACAATACTGATCGCAACACATACCTGGAGTATTCAGAAGGTTTGTAGACGGATGTTTGAATGATGGGTCAGCGATTTTTGTGTTATAGTGGGCACATATGTGCACTGAACCACTAAGTGCAAGAAAAAAGGATGAAATCAGTCCACATAAATTGCAAGGCTAAAATAAATCTGAGTAACTTTTCATAGAATAAGGAAGGACACAAACCACACATGTGCGTCCTTAAAAATGTGTGCCTTTTTAGGAAATCCCTAAGGAGATAAAAAATCCCAATGCCAAAGTACTTGAAGTGAATCTGAATGTGCAAAATATGCCTTTAGAATAATATAACATAAGGTGCATTTATAAATCAATAATTAAGGTGCCGACTGTGCAATATAAAAATGCAGATTATCTAGAGAAAAACAGATATGTGTATATACCCATTTCCTTATTTAACAACGTGAAGTGATAAACCAGAAAGAGTTCTGGTACTCCTGCGAGCCCAATGGGAGTGTAACCGGTGATATTCAAAAAAATCCACTAGCGGTACCTTACGAGTAGAATATTGATATAACTGGTATCCTGACCAGAAAAAAATGATGATACTTAGCTGGGATGGGGTCCAAATAAATCCAATATTTGTGAAAAGAAAGGAGAAAGGGGTCCTGGAGAGCTGCCCCGGCCGGTGGCAGACTCTCCTCCACACTAGCGTTGCTGCCCAGCTCCACTCCAAAGAGCGTCGGAAGTCCCCAGGTACAGATACCGCTCCTGTAAGGTTCTCCCTCCCAGACGTGCTGCCGTGCGATCGTTCTCTAAGGAACGTATACTGTGTCCGGACTCCGACACGTGATACGGTCACGTGCTGTGCTAATTCAAGCTACGATGTGCAGAGAGAGCCACAATACCATCCTACGCGTTTCGGAGAGCTAACGGCCTCCTTCATCAGGGATGGCTCTGTCTGCATTTGGCTCATATATTTATATGCTCAGTCTGTGTGTTTTAATTGAAAGCAAATAGTTCTATGTCATTATTTAAACCTCTGGGCTTTAAAGTTTCCAGTTCAAAAATCCATCTTGTTTCTTCCTTGGACATTTGTTTAATAAAATCCCCTTTACGCCAGTCTTTATTGACTACTTTAATTCCAGTAACCTTTATATCTTTAAATGATCCTTTATGTGCCAATTTAAAATGTCTGGACAGGGGATGTGTATCCACATTATTCCTTATATTGCGCAAATGTTCCCCAATTCGTCTGCATAAGGGACGTATTGTACGTCCAACATACATCTTTTTACATGGACATTCAATAACATAAATCACTCCAGTTGTTTTACAAGTTATGAAATCCATAATTTCAAATTTTATACCGCCTTGAGAGATAACAATTTCTTGTTTAGTAAGTTGCAATGTCCTGCACATTTTACATTTTTTGCAGGGATAGAAACCTTTCATAGTTGTTTTGAAGGGGCCGACACACGTACTATTGTTCAGAGGCTTTTCAAAATTACGTACTGTTGGTGCAATTAGATAATTAAGATTTTTAGCTTTTCTGAAAATAAAGCTAGGATTTTCCGTAATTTTATCTCCGATGACTTTATCATCTCTCAGAAGTCCCCAGTGTTTAGAAACAATTTTTTTAAAAAGATGTACATTAGAATTATACTCAAAACTTGCCCATAAAAAAACATGGCTGCTTCTCAGTCATACTAAATCACTTCCTAATAGGTATATATTAATATACCCAAAAATGAGAGCAGATAATAATATATATTAAATTATTTTATTTGTCAAAAAACAAAATTAAATTTTAATGCGTAGCAAAAATCAGACAATATTAATTCAAGTAACGGTGCAAGATAAAAGGGGACAATTTGCATCCATAGACTATATGTGCTGCATGGTAACGGATCATAGATTCCTCATATCTATAATGAAAAAATGTCCAACAACACGTGGCTGCATAAGGATATAATGATAGTCTGTGCCTATTTGTACTTGACAACCATTTAACAAAGTGAACATAGTCACTAACATTCAAGGTGTAAAACAAAGCGGCCAGGCATATACACAACTATATGAGGAAAATCGAAGCCATTACCTGTGTATCAGCAATCAGAGAGAGTAGTTGGAGCTCCTGTCCCTCAGCCCCGACATGCACGTTTCGCCCAGCTTCTTCGGGGGGCGTGTATTAGAGGCACAAGTACGTGAGGTTAAAAAGGAGCTCCAACCAATCAAACCGATGGGTTACTAATGTTAGGTTGCTGTCACCTGTGAATATGCTCGGCGCGTGTCTCGTTGTTGCCCTTCCCCATCTCAAACATGGCAATTAGGGGGCGGCCTCGGTGAGTCAGCAGGAGCTGGTCATCAGTCCAATGACCGCCCACTGCATCATCAGCGTCACTAGCCGCCCGCGTCATGCCAGGGGCGGGCTCCAACTCGCACATGCGCACTAAACACTGCGGCAGCAAAGTAAAAGTGTACGCAATGTGATCAGTGTCATTGTCGGATAACTTCACCCTAAACACGGAGGTAACTCGCGCATGCGTACCAAACATTTTAGATAGTGAATAGAAGCGAAATTCAATACAATGATATAAATAGCAGCCCATATAATTAATCAGAATATTAAGACGTATGAATATAAGGTATACCTCATTATCTGAATCATATTAACAAAAAGTATTCAATCATCAAGAACCATGAAAAAAGAGAGAAAATAAAATAAAAAAATAAATAAAAAAAATAAAAAAAAAAAAAAAAAAAGAGATATAAGGATGAATGGGCATTGGTCCAGAAATCCGTTATATCAAAATCCAAAAGCCTATATTCTGATATCTCCATTTAATTACCTCAATGTGAGATCATGCCAAAGAACAAATATATATATATATATGAAGATATATTTCTGTATAATCAATTGAAGAATCACTAGTCATTAACATGTGTAGACGAAGGCAAGAATTTGTCCATATATCAATGAAGATTCTTCCCAAGATGGTCGTCATGGAATAATGGATTTAAATTGTGATGAATTTTTCTTTTTCTTTTTCTTCTTATCCCTGGTTTCGTCTTTATTCGATTTGCTGCAATTAAGATCTTCAATATCGATGTGGATCACCCCGCTTCAAACCATCGGTAAATCAGAGAAGCTCACAAAAGGAAAAAAATATATATACAGGTAAGTAAAAAAATTTTTTTTATGTTAAAAAAATATATATAAAACTGTTTCCAATGAGGTGCGCCAAGAGAGCACAGAAAGCTATGGATGAAGAGCTAAGAGAATGAAGGATAGTTAACAAGAATAAAATTGGCTGTCAATAAACAACTACAGAAAAGCCCCAAATCCAGAGTTTTCATTCAACCCCTGAGGGATAAGAGATCCAAGTCGAAAAATCCATTTACATTCTAATTTGGCCAACTCCTTAGCCAAATCTCCACCCCTAAAGCCTATTTGGATCATATCAATTCCCTTGATTTTTAGAAAGTGGGCTTTACTTTGATGAAATCTCCTGAAATGCCTCGGGAGAGTTTTTAACATTGTTTCATCCACAATGGTTTTGGCTTTTTCAATGTCCAGGCAATGTTCTCGTGTACGAATTTTTAATTCACGAGTAGTTAGTCCAACATATATTTTATTGCATGGACATGAAGCCTGATAGATAACCCCCTTGGATGTACACGTAATGTGTTTACGAATATCAAAGGTTCTGGAACCATCATGGTTTTTACATTTTTTCCCTTTAGTTAAATTGGCACAAGCTTTACAAAAGCCACAGGGAAAAAAACCTGGATTATCATGAATGTTAGTTATGTTTGGCCCAAAATGACTATGGACCAATTTGTCCCGAATTGTCGGTGCACGTCTAGCCACTAGGGATGGACGTGAATCCAAAATTCGGCCCAATATGGGGTCGGTAAGCAAGACATTCCAATGCTTATTAATCACTTTTCTAAATTCATTCCATTGGTTGTGAAAAGGAGTGATGAATCTCACGGTGTCTAAGTCAGATTTATTTTTCTGGGATTTAACCAATAAGGACTCTCTTGTGGCTTGTTTTGCTCGCATATAGCCTCTACGGATGTTTCTTTTACTATAGCCACGCTCTTCAAAACGCTGGGTAAGTTCTTTGGATTGTAATTCAAACTCGGTATTGTCCGAGCAAATGCGTTTTACCCTTAAAAACTGCCCAATTGGTATCCCTTGGATCAAATTCTTTGGATGGAATGAATTGGCATGTAATAGGGAATTTGAGGCCGTCTTTTTACGAAAGACGGTTGTGGATAGCTGTCCATTATCTGAGGTGGAGATCAAAATATCCAAAAATTTGATACTACGACCAAATTTATACGTTAAATGTATGTTATATGGATTGTTGTTCAAAATTTTCATTATATTTTCCAACTCGTGGACAGGACCGTCCCAAATAAACAAAATGTCATCAATGAATCGAATCCAATTATGGATTCGATCCATACCCATTATGCTGTCATTCTGAAAAATTTCTCGTTCCCAAAATCCCATGAATAGATTAGCATACGAGGGGGCACAAGAGGCCCCCATCGCAGTCCCCTGTAGCTGCAAAAAAACTTTTTTGTTAAAAGTAAAAACATTATGTTTCAGGACGAAGTCTAATAATTGAATCAATAAATCGGCCAATGGTTTTTGTATGTTGCTGGATTCAAGAAACCATTTCACTGCTTGAATTCCATCTTCATGTTTTATAGAGGAATATAGAGCCTCAACATCGGCTGTCACTAATATCATTTCATCATTTAACTGTATATGATTCAACCGATTAAGAGCTGCTGTAGTATCTTGTATGTAAGAGGGTAATTCCTGCACTAATGGTTTCAAGAAAAATTCTATTATATCGCAGATGGTCTCACATAGACTTTCATTACCTGAAACAATTGGTCTACCGGGGGGATTTGTTAAATCTTTGTGAATTTTAGGGATTAAGTAGAACGTAGCTAATTTGGGTTTCAAATTTCTGAATATGTCTGTTAGTTTCTTTGGAATAATGCCCTGTTCACTGGCTAATGATAGAATCTCAATCAATTGTTGTTGAAATTTAACAGTAGGATTATAAGTTAGTGGCTTGTAACTACCTTCATTATTCAACAACTTCTCAGCTTGCATTATGTATAATTCATTGGGCCAAATCACAATGTTGCCGCCTTTATCGGCCATCTTAAACACTACATCGTCCCAAGATTCCATTGCCTCTAGAGCTTGTCTTTCAGCTCTAGAAATATTGGAGGTTCCCCTACGTTTGTGAGACAAAGTCATGATATCGGCCGAAACCATTTTGGTAAATACATCTACCGCAGGAACCAATGACAAAGGGGGAATTTTTTAGACTTCCCAAGTAAATGACTGGGAATTTGGCTGCTCACCTCTAATTCTTGTTCCTCCAATAAAGATTGTAAAGCGGCTAATGCCTCTTGTTCTTCTTTTGTGGGGAATAAAAATAAATCAGTTTTGTTGTGAATTTTTTTCAAAATCAATTTCCTGGAGAACAAGTGTAAATCCTTGATCAATGTGAAGGGGTCTAAATGGGATGAAATTGAAAAAGTTAACCCTTTTTGTAACACGGAAATTTGAATTGGGGACAAAGTGTGTTTAGATAGATTTATTACCTTTAAGTGATCTTCCCGATAGTTTCTATTGGGGTTTTGACGATATTGGTTCTTTTTCCCATATTGTCTTGTTTTGGGTCTAACATCAGGTTCTTGAATTTGGCTCCCGTTTTCACTTACAGAAGATATAGATTGAATAGATGCACTTCTGGAGACGCTTCTTTTGATAGAATTATTTTGTAGTTGCCATCGGAAAATTTTTCCATTGGCAAAATCAGAGCTGTCACGTTCAAATTTCTTAAATTTATCACTACTGATAGTTTTCTCCCACTTCTCCATATCTTTTTCTAAATTGGTGATAGCATCTTGGAAATTGGCAGCTGTCATTTCTGTTTGCATTTTTTTCTGTAAATCATTAATTTCCTCCTCCAATTTGGACAAGGTTTTAATATTTTTGTCAATAATGATTTGAATGAACTCTAGGGAGCAAGTGTTGGCCGCTTGTATCCATCTTTGGGTAAGATTTTCATCCTCCAAGTCAAAAGTTGGATGGACTTGGATGCGTAGGCCACGTGGTATAATTTTTTGTTCCACATAATTTTGCAAAGCAGTTTTAGTCCACCACAATTTTGTTTTTTTATGTGTGGCATTCCTGTACTTTCTAAGTAACTCCTGACTGGAAACAGAGGTATAGCTAGTGCCTGATCCTGCACCTTTCTTGAATACATCCATGGCTTTAGCTAGCCAGGTGCTTTCTTTACTTTTAAAATCCATATGAAGGCACACTGTTAATATAAACAGTACTAGAATTATATACTCAAAACTTGCCCATAAAAAAACATGGCTGCTTCTCAGTCATACTAAATCACTTCCTAATAGGTATATATTAATATACCCAAAAATGAGAGCAGATAATAATATATATTAAATTATTTTATTTGTCAAAAAACAAAATTAAATTTTAATGCGTAGCAAAAATCAGACAATATTAATTCAAGTAACGGTGCAAGATAAAAGGGGACAATTTGCATCCATAGACTATATGTGCTGCATGGTAACGGATCATAGATTCCTCATATCTATAATGAAAAAATGTCCAACAACACGTGGCTGCATAAGGATATAATGATAGTCTGTGCCTATTTGTACTTGACAACCATTTAACAAAGTGAACATAGTCACTAACATTCAAGGTGTAAAACAAAGCGGCCAGGCATATACACAACTATATGAGGAAAATCGAAGCCATTACCTGTGTATCAGCAATCAGAGAGAGTAGTTGGAGCTCCTGTCCCTCAGCCCCGACATGCACGTTTCGCCCAGCTTCTTCGGGGGGCGTGTATTAGAGGCACAAGTACGTGAGGTTAAAAAGGAGCTCCAACCAATCAAACCGATGGGTTACTAATGTTAGGTTGCTGTCACCTGTGAATATGCTCGGCGCGTGTCTCGTTGTTGCCCTTCCCCATCTCAAACATGGCAATTAGGGGCGGCCTCGGTGAGTCAGCAGGAGCTGGTCATCAGTCCAATGACCGCCCACTGCATCATCAGCGTCACTAGCCGCCCGCGTCATGCCAGGGGCGGGCTCCAACTCGCACATGCGCACTAAACACTGCGGCAGCAAAGTAAAAGTGTACGCAATGTGATCAGTGTCATTGTCGGATAACTTCACCCTAAACACGGAGGTAACTCGCGCATGCGTACCAAACATTTTAGATAGTGAATAGAAGCGAAATTCAATACAATGATATAAATAGCAGCCCATATAATTAATCAGAATATTAAGACGTATGAATATAAGGTATACCTCATTATCTGAATCATATTAACAAAAAGTATTCAATCATCAAGAACCATGAAAAAAGAGAGAAAATAAAATAAAAAAAAAAAAAAAAAAAAAAGAGATATAAGGATGAATGGGCATTAGTCCAGAAATCCGTTATATCAAAATCCAAAAGCCTATATTCTGATATCTCCATTTAATTACCTCAATGTGAGATCATGCCAAAGAACAAATATATATATATATATGAAGATATATTTCTGTATAATCAATTGAAGAATCACTAGTCATTAACATGTGTAGACGAAGGCAAGAATTTGTCCATATATCAATGAAGATTCTTCCCAAGATGGTCGTCATGGAATAATGGATTTAAATTGTGATGAATTTTTCTTTTCTTTTTCTTCTTATCCCTGGTTTCGTCTTTATTCGATTTGCTGCAATTAAGATCTTCAATATCGATGTGGATCACCCCGCTTCAAACCATCGGTAAATCAGAGAAGCTCACAAAAGGAAAAAAATATATATACAGGTAAGTAAAAAAATTTTTTTTATGTTAAAAAAATATATATAAAACTGTTTCCAATGAGGTGCGCCAAGAGAGCACAGAAAGCTATGGATGAAGAGCTAAGAGAATGAAGGATAGTTAACAAGAATAAAATTGGCTGTCAATAAACAACTACAGAAAAGCCCCAAATCCAGAGTTTTCATTCAACCCCTGAGGGATAAGAGATCCAAGTCGAAAAATCCATTTACATTCTAATTTGGCCAACTCCTTAGCCAAATCTCCACCCCTAAAGCCTATTTGGATCATATCAATTCCCTTGATTTTTAGAAAGTGGGCTTTACTTTGATGAAATCTCCTGAAATGCCTCGGGAGAGTTTTTAACATTGTTTCATCCACAATGGTTTTGGCTTTTTCAATGTCCAGGCAATGTTCTCGTGTACGAATTTTTAATTCACGAGTAGTTAGTCCAACATATATTTTATTGCATGGACATGAAGCCTGATAGATAACCCCCTTGGATGTACACGTAATGTGTTTACGAATATCAAAGGTTCTGGAACCATCATGGTTTTTAAATTTTTTCCCTTTAGTTAAATTGGCACAAGCTTTACAAAAGCCACAGGGAAAAAAACCTGGATTATCATGAATGTTAGTTATGTTTGGCCCAAAATGACTATGGACCAATTTGTCCCGAATTGTCGGTGCACGTCTAGCCACTAGGGATGGACGTGAATCCAAAATTCGGCCCAATATGGGGTCGGTAAGCAAGACATTCCAATGCTTATTAATCACTTTTCTAAATTCATTCCATTGGTTGTGAAAAGGAGTGATGAATCTCACGGTGTCTAAGTCAGATTTATTTTTCTGGGATTTAACCAATAAGGACTCTCTTGTGGCTTGTTTTGCTCGCATATAGCCTCTACGGATGTTTCTTTTACTATAGCCACGCTCTTCAAAACGCTGGGTAAGTTCTTTGGATTGTAATTCAAACTCGGTATTGTCCGAGCAAATGCGTTTTACCCTTAAAAACTGCCCAATTGGTATCCCTTGGATCAAATTCTTTGGATGGAATGAATTGGCATGTAATAGGGAATTTGAGGCCGTCTTTTTACGAAAGACGGTTGTGGATAGCTGTCCATTATCTGAGGTGGAGATCAAAATATCCAAAAATTTCGATACTACGACCAAATTTATACGTTAAATGTATGTTATATGGATTGTTGTTCAAAATTTTCATTATATTTTCCAACTCGTGGACAGGACCGTCCCAAATAAACAAAATGTCATCAATGAATCGAATCCAATTATGGATTCGATCCATACCCATTATGCTGTCATTCTGAAAAATTTCTCGTTCCCAAAATCCCATGAATAGATTAGCATACGAGGGGGCACAAGAGGCCCCCATCGCAGTCCCCTGTAGCTGCAAAAAAACTTTTTTGTTAAAAGTAAAAACATTATGTTTCAGGACGAAGTCTAATAATTGAATCAATAAATCGGCCAATGGTTTTTGTATGTTGCTGGATTCAAGAAACCATTTCACTGCTTGAATTCCATCTTCATGTTTTATAGAGGAATATAGAGCCTCAACATCGGCTGTCACTAATATCATTTCATCATTTAACTGTATATGATTCAACCGATTAAGAGCTGCTGTAGTATCTTGTATGTAAGAGGGTAATTCCTGCACTAATGGTTTCAAGAAAAATTCTATTATATCGCAGATGGTCTCACATAGACTTTCATTACCTGAAACAATTGGTCTACCGGGGGGATTTGTTAAATCTTTGTGAATTTTAGGGATTAAGTAGAACGTAGCTAATTTGGGTTTCAAATTTCTGAATATGTCTGTTAGTTTCTTTGGAATAATGCCCTGTTCACTGGCTAATGATAGAATCTCAATCAATTGTTGTTGAAATTTAACAGTAGGATTATAAGTTAGTGGCTTGTAACTACCTTCATTATTCAACAACTTCTCAGCTTGCATTATGTATAATTCATTGGGCCAAATCACAATGTTGCCGCCTTTATCGGCCATCTTAAACACTACATCGTCCCAAGATTCCATTGCCTCTAGAGCTTGTCTTTCAGCTCTAGAAATATTGGAGGTTCCCCTACGTTTGTGAGACAAAGTCATGATATCGGCCGAAACCATTTTGGTAAATACATCTACCGCAGGAACCAATGACAAAGGGGGGAATTTTTTAGACTTCCCAAGTAAATGACTGGGAATTTGGCTGCTCACCTCTAATTCTTGTTCCTCCAATAAAGATTGTAAAGCGGCTAATGCCTCTTGTTCTTCTTTTGTGGGAATAAAAATAAATCAGTTTTGTTGTGAATTTTTTTCAAAATCAATTTCCTGGAGAACAAGTGTAAATCCTTGATCAATGTGAAGGGGTCTAAATGGGATGAAATTGAAAAAGTTAACCCTTTTTGTAACACGGAAATTTGAATTGGGGACAAAGTGTGTTTAGATAGATTTATTACCTTTAAGTGATCTTCCCGATAGTTTCTATTGGGGTTTTGACGATATTGGTTCTTTTTCCCATATTGTCTTGTTTTGGGTCTAACATCAGGTTCTTGAATTTGGCTCCCGTTTTCACTTACAGAAGATATAGATTGAATAGATGCACTTCTGGAGACGCTTCTTTTGATAGAATTATTTTGTAGTTGCCATCGGAAAATTTTTCCATTGGCAAAATCAGAGCTGTCACGTTCAAATTTCTTAAATTTATCACTACTGATAGTTTTCTCCCACTTCTCCATATCTTTTTCTAAATTGGTGATAGCATCTTGGAAATTGGCAGCTGTCATTTCTGTTTGCATTTTTTTCTGTAAATCATTAATTTCCTCCTCCAATTTGGACAAGGTTTTAATATTTTTGTCAATAATGATTTGAATGAACTCTAGGGAGCAAGTGTTGGCCGCTTGTATCCATCTTTGGGTAAGATTTTCATCCTCCAAGTCAAAAGTTGGATGGACTTGGATGCGTAGGCCACGTGGTATAATTTTTTGTTCCACATAATTTTGCAAAGCAGTTTTAGTCCACCACAATTTTGTTTTTTTATGTGTGGCATTCCTGTACTTTCTAAGTAACTCCTGACTGGAAACAGAGGTATAGCTAGTGCCTGATCCTGCACCTTTCTTGAATACATCCATGGCTTTAGCTAGCCAGGTGCTTTCTTTACTTTTAAAATCCATATGAAGGCACACTGTTAATATAAACAGTACTAGAATTAATATACTCAAAACTTGCCCATAAAAAAACATGGCTGCTTCTCAGTCATACTAAATCACTTCCTAATAGGTATATATTAATATACCCAAAAATGAGAGCAGATAATAATATATATTAAATTATTTTATTTGTCAAAAAACAAAATTAAATTTTAATGCGTAGCAAAAATCAGACAATATTAATTCAAGTAACGGTGCAAGATAAAAGGGGACAATTTGCATCCATAGACTATATGTGCTGCATGGTAACGGATCATAGATTCCTCATATCTATAATGAAAAAATGTCCAACAACACGTGGCTGCATAAGGATATAATGATAGTCTGTGCCTATTTGTACTTGACAACCATTTAACAAAGTGAACATAGTCACTAACATTCAAGGTGTAAAACAAAGCGGCCAGGCATATACACAACTATATGAGGAAAATCGAAGCCATTACCTGTGTATCAGCAATCAGAGAGAGTAGTTGGAGCTCCTGTCCCTCAGCCCCGACATGCACGTTTCGCCCAGCTTCTTCGGGGGGCGTGTATTAGAGGCACAAGTACGTGAGGTTAAAAAGGAGCTCCAACCAATCAAACCGATGGGTTACTAATGTTAGGTTGCTGTCACCTGTGAATATGCTCGGCGCGTGTCTCGTTGTTGCCCTTCCCATCTCAAACATGGCAATTAGGGGGCGGCCTCGGTGAGTCAGCAGGAGCTGGTCATCAGTCCAATGACCGCCCACTGCATCATCAGCGTCACTAGCCGCCCGCGTCATGCCAGGGGCGGGCTCCAACTCGCACATGCGCACTAAACACTGCGGCAGCAAAGTAAAAGTGTACGCAATGTGATCAGTGTCATTGTCGGATAACTTCACCCTAAACACGGAGGTAACTCGCGCATGCGTACCAAACATTTTAGATAGTGAATAGAAGCGAAATTCAATACAATGATATAAATAGCAGCCCATATAATTAATCAGAATATTAAGACGTATGAATATAAGGTATACCTCATTATCTGAATCATATTAACAAAAAGTATTCAATCATCAAGAACCATGAAAAAAGAGAGAAAATAAATAAAAAAAATAAAAAAAATATAAAAAAAAAAAAAAAAAGAGATATAAGGATGAATGGGCATTGGTCCAGAAATCCGTTATATCAAAATCCAAAAGCCTATATTCTGATATCTCCATTTAATTACCTCAATGTGAGATCATGCCAAAGAACAAATATATATATATATATGAAGATATATTTCTGTATAATCAATTGAAGAATCACTAGTCATTAACATGTGTAGACGAAGGCAAGAATTTGTCCATATATCAATGAAGATTCTTCCCAAGATGGTCGTCATGGAATAATGGATTTAAATTGTGATGAATTTTTCTTTTTCTTTTTCTTCTTATCCCTGGTTTCGTCTTTATTCGATTTGCTGCAATTAAGATCTTCAATATCGATGTGGATCACCCCGCTTCAAACCATCGGTAAATCAGAGAAGCTCACAAAAGGAAAAAAATATATATACAGGTAAGTAAAAAAATTTTTTTTATGTTAAAAAAATATATATAAAACTGTTTCCAATGAGGTGCGCCAAGAGAGCACAGAAAGCTATGGATGAAGAGCTAAGAGAATGAAGGATAGTTAACAAGAATAAAATTGGCTGTCAATAAACAACTACAGAAAAGCCCCAAATCCAGAGTTTTCATTCAACCCCTGAGGGATAAGAGATCCAAGTCGAAAAATCCATTTACATTCTAATTTGGCCAACTCCTTAGCCAAATCTCCACCCCTAAAGCCTATTTGGATCATATCAATTCCCTTGATTTTTAGAAAGTGGGCTTTACTTTGATGAAATCTCCTGAAATGCCTCGGGAGAGTTTTTAACATTGTTTCATCCACAATGGTTTTGGCTTTTTCAATGTCCAGGCAATGTTCTCGTGTACGAATTTTTAATTCACGAGTAGTTAGTCCAACATATATTTTATTGCATGGACATGAAGCCTGATAGATAACCCCCTTGGATGTACACGTAATGTGTTTACGAATATCAAAGGTTCTGGAACCATCATGGTTTTTAAATTTTTTCCCTTTAGTTAAATTGGCACAAGCTTTACAAAAGCCACAGGGAAAAAAACCTGGATTATCATGAATGTTAGTTATGTTTGGCCCAAAATGACTATGGACCAATTTGTCCCGAATTGTCGGTGCACGTCTAGCCACTAGGGATGGACGTGAATCCAAAATTCGGCCCAATATGGGGTCGGTAAGCAAGACATTCCAATGCTTATTAATCACTTTTCTAAATTCATTCCATTGGTTGTGAAAAGGAGTGATGAATCTCACGGTGTCTAAGTCAGATTTATTTTTCTGGGATTTAACCAATAAGGACTCTTTGTGGCTTTTTTGCTCGCATATAGCCTCTACGGATGTTTCTTTTACTATAGCCACGCTCTTCAAAACGCTGGGTAAGTTCTTTGGATTGTAATTCAAACTCGGTATTGTCCGAGCAAATGCGTTTTACCCTTAAAAACTGCCCAATTGGTATCCCTTGGATCAAATTCTTTGGATGGAATGAATTGGCATGTAATAGGGAATTTGAGGCCGTCTTTTTACGAAAGACGGTTGTGGATAGCTGTCCATTATCTGAGGTGGAGATCAAAATATCCAAAAATTCGATACTACGACCAAATTTATACGTTAAATGTATGTTATATGGATTGTTGTTCAAAATTTTCATTATATTTTCCAACTCGTGGACAGGACCGTCCCAAATAAACAAAATGTCATCAATGAATCGAATCCAATTATGGATTCGATCCATACCCATTATGCTGTCATTCTGAAAAAATTTCTCGTTCCCAAAATCCCATGAATAGATTAGCATACGAGGGGCACAAGAGGCCCCATCGCAGTCCACTGTAGCTGCAAAAAAACTTTTTTGTTAAAAGTAAAAACATTATGTTTCAGGACGAAGTCTAATAATTGAATCAATAAATCGGCCAATGGTTTTTGTATGTTGCTGGATTCAAGAAACCATTTCACTGCTTGAATTCCATCTTCATGTTTTATAGAGGAATATAGAGCCTCAACATCGGCTGTCACTAATATCATTTCATCATTTAACTGTATATGATTCAACCGATTAAGAGCTGCTGTAGTATCTTGTATGTAAGAGGGTAATTCCTGCACTAATGGTTTCAAGAAAAATTCTATTATATCGCAGATGGTCTCACATAGACTTTCATTACCTGAAACAATTGGTCTACCGGGGGATTTGTTAAATCTTTGTGAATTTTAGGGATTAAGTAGAACGTAGCTAATTTGGGTTTCAAATTTCTGAATATGTCTGTTAGTTTCTTTGGAATAATGCCCTGTTCACTGGCTAATGATAGAATCTCAATCAATTGTTGTTGAAATTTAACAGTAGGATTATAAGTTAGTGGCTTGTAACTACCTTCATTATTCAACAACTTCTCAGCTTGCATTATGTATAATTCATTGGGCCAAATCACAATGTTGCCGCCTTTATCGGCCATCTTAAACACTACATCGTCCCAAGATTCCATTGCCTCTAGAGCTTGTCTTTCAGCTCTAGAAATATTGGAGGTTCCCCTACGTTTGTGAGACAAAGTCATGATATCGGCCGAAACCATTTTGGTAAATACATCTACCGCAGGAACCAATGACAAAGGGGGGAATTTTTTAGACTTCCCAAGTAAATGACTGGGAATTTGGCTGCTCACCTCTAATTCTTGTTCCTCCAATAAAGATTGTAAAGCGGCTAATGCCTCTTGTTCTTCTTTTGTGGGGAATAAAAATAAATCAGTTTTGTTGTGAATTTTTTTCAAAATCAATTTCCTGGAGAACAAGTGTAAATCCTTGATCAATGTGAAGGGGTCTAAATGGGATGAAATTGAAAAAGTTAACCCTTTTTGTAACACGGAAATTTGAATTGGGGACAAAGTGTGTTTAGATAGATTTATTACCTTTAAGTGATCTTCCCGATAGTTTCTATTGGGGTTTTGACGATATTGGTTCTTTTTCCCATATTGTCTTGTTTTGGGTCTAACATCAGGTTCTTGAATTTGGCTCCCGTTTTCACTTACAGAAGATATAGATTGAATAGATGCACTTCTGGAGACGCTTCTTTTGATAGAATTATTTTGTAGTTGCCATCGGAAAATTTTTCCATTGGCAAAATCAGAGCTGTCACGTTCAAATTTCTTAAATTTATCACTACTGATAGTTTTCTCCCACTTCTCCATATCTTTTTCTAAATTGGTGATAGCATCTTGGAAATTGGCAGCTGTCATTTCTGTTTGCATTTTTTTCTGTAAATCATTAATTTCCTCCTCCAATTTGGACAAGGTTTTAATATTTTTGTCAATAATGATTTGAATGAACTCTAGGGAGCAAGTGTTGGCCGCTTGTATCCATCTTTGGGTAAGATTTTCATCCTCCAAGTCAAAAGTTGGATGGACTTGGATGCGTAGGCCACGTGGTATAATTTTTTGTTCCACATAATTTTGCAAAGCAGTTTTAGTCCACCACAATTTTGTTTTTTTATGTGTGGCATTCCTGTACTTTCTAAGTAACTCCTGACTGGAAACAGAGGTATAGCTAGTGCCTGATCCTGCACCTTTCTTGAATACATCCATGGCTTTAGCTAGCCAGGTGCTTTCTTTACTTTTAAAATCCATATGAAGGCACACTGTTAATATAAACAGTACTAGAATTAATATACTCAAAACTTGCCCATAAAAAAACATGGCTGCTTCTCAGTCATACTAAATCACTTCCTAATAGGTATATATTAATATACCCAAAAATGAGAGCAGATAATAATATATATTAAATTATTTTATTTGTCAAAAAACAAAATTAAATTTTAATGCGTAGCAAAAATCAGACAATATTAATTCAAGTAACGGTGCAAGATAAAAGGGGACAATTTGCATCCATAGACTATATGT
This sequence comes from Oophaga sylvatica, assembly GCA_033576555.1. Taxonomy (NCBI): domain Eukaryota; kingdom Metazoa; phylum Chordata; class Amphibia; order Anura; family Dendrobatidae; genus Oophaga; species Oophaga sylvatica. The sequence goes on from JARQOD010000006.1 coordinate 355,748,548, forward strand.
GCTGCATGGTAACGGATCATAGATTCCTCATATCTATAATGAAAAAATGTCCAACAACACGTGGCTGCATAAGGATATAATGATAGTCTGTGCCTATTTGTACTTGACAACCATTTAACAAAGTGAACATAGTCACTAACATTCAAGGTGTAAAACAAAGCGGCCAGGCATATACACAACTATATGAGGAAAATCGAAGCCATTACCTGTGTATCAGCAATCAGAGAGAGTAGTTGGAGCTCCTGTCCCTCAGCCCCGACATGCACGTTTCGCCCAGCTTCTTCGGGGGGCGTGTATTAGAGGCACAAGTACGTGAGGTTAAAAAGGAGCTCCAACCAATCAAACCGATGGGTTACTAATGTTAGGTTGCTGTCACCTGTGAATATGCTCGGCGCGTGTCTCGTTGTTGCCCTTCCCCATCTCAAACATGGCAATTAGGGGGCGGCCTCGGTGAGTCAGCAGGAGCTGGTCATCAGTCCAATGACCGCCCACTGCATCATCAGCGTCACTAGCCGCCCGCGTCATGCCAGGGGCGGGCTCCAACTCGCACATGCGCACTAAACACTGCGGCAGCAAAGTAAAAGTGTACGCAATGTGATCAGTGTCATTGTCGGATAACTTCACCCTAAACACGGAGGTAACTCGCGCATGCGTACCAAACATTTTAGATAGTGAATAGAAGCGAAATTCAATACAATGATATAAATAGCAGCCCATATAATTAATCAGAATATTAAGACGTATGAATATAAGGTATACCTCATTATCTGAATCATATTAACAAAAAGTATTCAATCATCAAGAACCATGAAAAAAGAGAGAAAATAAAATAAAAAAAAAATAAAAAAAATAAAAAAAAAAAAAAAAGAGATATAAGGATGAATGGGCATTGGTCCAGAAATCCGTTATATCAAAATCCAAAAGCCTATATTCTGATATCTCCATTTAATTACCTCAATGTGAGATCATGCCAAAGAACAAATATATATATATATGAAGATATATTTCTGTATAATCAATTGAAGAATCACTAGTCATTAACATGTGTAGACGAAGGCAAGAATTTGTCCATATATCAATGAAGATTCTTCCCAAGATGGTCGTCATGGAATAATGGATTTAAATTGTGATGAATTTTTCTTTTTCTTTTTCTTCTTATCCCTGGTTTCGTCTTTATTCGATTTGCTGCAATTAAGATCTTCAATATCGATGTGGATCACCCCGCTTCAAACCATCGGTAAATCAGAGAAGCTCACAAAAGGAAAAAAAATATATATACAGGTAAGTAAAAAAATTTTTTTATGTTAAAAAAATATATATAAAACTGTTTCCAATGAGGTGCGCCAAGAGAGCACAGAAAGCTATGGATGAAGAGCTAAGAGAATGAAGGATAGTTAACAAGAATAAAATTGGCTGTCAATAAACAACTACAGAAAAGCCCCAAATCCAGAGTTTTCATTCAACCCCTGAGGGATAAGAGATCCAAGTCGAAAAATCCATTTACATTCTAATTTGGCCAACTCCTTAGCCAAATCTCCACCCCTAAAGCCTATTTGGATCATATCAATTCCCTTGATTTTTAGAAAGTGGGCTTTACTTTGATGAAATCTCCTGAAATGCCTCGGGAGAGTTTTTAACATTGTTTCATCCACAATGGTTTTGGCTTTTTCAATGTCCAGGCAATGTTCTCGTGTACGAATTTTTAATTCACGAGTAGTTAGTCCAACATATATTTTATTGCATGGACATGAAGCCTGATAGATAACCCCCTTGGATGTACACGTAATGTGTTTACGAATATCAAAGGTTCTGGAACCATCATGGTTTTTAAATTTTTTCCCTTTAGTTAAATTGGCACAAGCTTTACAAAAGCCACAGGGAAAAAAACCTGGATTATCATGAATGTTAGTTATGTTTGGCCCAAAATGACTATGGACCAATTTGTCCCGAATTGTCGGTGCACGTCTAGCCACTAGGGATGGACGTGAATCCAAAATTCGGCCCAATATGGGGTCGGTAAGCAAGACATTCCAATGCTTATTAATCACTTTTCTAAATTCATTCCATTGGTTGTGAAAAGGAGTGATGAATCTCACGGTGTCTAAGTCAGATTTATTTTTCTGGGATTTAACCAATAAGGACTCTCTTGTGGCTTGTTTTGCTCGCATATAGCCTCTACGGATGTTTCTTTTACTATAGCCACGCTCTTCAAAACGCTGGGTAAGTTCTTTGGATTGTAATTCAAACTCGGTATTGTCCGAGCAAATGCGTTTTACCCTTAAAAACTGCCCAATTGGTATCCCTTGGATCAAATTCTTTGGATGGAATGAATTGGCATGTAATAGGGAATTTGAGGCCGTCTTTTTACGAAAGACGGTTGTGGATAGCTGTCCATTATCTGAGGTGGAGATCAAAATATCCAAAAATTCGATACTACGACCAAATTTATACGTTAAATGTATGTTATATGGATTGTTGTTCAAAATTTTCATTATATTTTCCAACTCGTGGACAGGACCGTCCCAAATAAACAAAATGTCATCAATGAATCGAATCCAATTATGGATTCGATCCATACCCATTATGCTGTCATTCTGAAAAATTTCTCGTTCCCAAAATCCCATGAATAGATTAGCATACGAGGGGGCACAAGAGGCCCCCATCGCAGTCCCCTGTAGCTGCAAAAAAACTTTTTTGTTAAAAGTAAAAACATTATGTTTCAGGACGAAGTCTAATAATTGAATCAATAAATCGGCCAATGGTTTTTGTATGTTGCTGGATTCAAGAAAACCATTTCACTGCTTGAATTCCATCTTCATGTTTTATAGAGGAATATAGAGCCTCAACATCGGCTGTCACTAATATCATTTCATCATTTAACTGTATATGATTCAACCGATTAAGAGCTGCTGTAGTATCTTGTATGTAAGAGGGTAATTCCTGCACTAATGGTTTCAAGAAAAATTCTATTATATCGCAGATGGTCTCACATAGACTTTCATTACCTGAAACAATTGGTCTACCGGGGGATTTGTTAAATCTTTGTGAATTTTAGGGATTAAGTAGAACGTAGCTAATTTGGGTTTCAAATTTCTGAATATGTCTGTTAGTTTCTTTGGAATAATGCCCTGTTCACTGGCTAATGATAGAATCTCAATCAATTGTTGTTGAAATTTAACAGTAGGATTATAAGTTAGTGGCTTGTAACTACCTTCATTATTCAACAACTTCTCAGCTTGCATTATGTATAATTCATTGGGCCAAATCACAATGTTGCCGCCTTTATCGGCCATCTTAAACACTACATCGTCCCAAGATTCCATTGCCTCTAGAGCTTGTCTTTCAGCTCTAGAAATATTGGAGGTTCCCCTACGTTTGTGAGACAAAGTCATGATATCGGCCGAAACCATTTTGGTAAATACATCTACCGCAGGAACCAATGACAAAGGGGGGAATTTTTTAGACTTCCCAAGTAAATGACTGGGAATTTGGCTGCTCACCTCTAATTCTTGTTCCTCCAATAAAGATTGTAAAGCGGCTAATGCCTCTTGTTCTTCTTTTGTGGGGAATAAAAATAAATCAGTTTTGTTGTGAATTTTTTTCAAAATCAATTTCCTGGAGAACAAGTGTAAATCCTTGATCAATGTGAAGGGGTCTAAATGGGATGAAATTGAAAAAGTTAACCCTTTTTGTAACACGGAAATTTGAATTGGGGACAAAGTGTGTTTAGATAGATTTATTACCTTTAAGTGATCTTCCCGATAGTTTCTATTGGGGTTTTGACGATATTGGTTCTTTTTCCCATATTGTCTTGTTTTGGGTCTAACATCAGGTTCTTGAATTTGGCTCCCGTTTTCACTTACAGAAGATATAGATTGAATAGATGCACTTCTGGAGACGCTTCTTTTGATAGAATTATTTTGTAGTTGCCATCGGAAAATTTTTCCATTGGCAAAATCAGAGCTGTCACGTTCAAATTTCTTAAATTTATCACTACTGATAGTTTTCTCCCACTTCTCCATATCTTTTTCTAAATTGGTGATAGCATCTTGGAAATTGGGGAAGTTTTGAGATGGGGAAGGGCAACAACGAGACACGCGCCGAGCATATTCACAGGTGACAGCAACCTAACATTAGTAACCCATCGGTTTGATTGGTTGGAGCTCCTTTTTAACCTCACGTACTTGTGCCTCTAATACACGCCCCCCGAAGAAGCTGGGCGAAACGTGCATGTCGGGGCTGAGGGACAGGAGCTCCAACTACTCTCTCTGATTGCTGATACACAGGTAATGGCTTCGATTTTCCTCATATAGTTGTGTATATGCCTGGCCGCTTTGTTTTACACCTTGAATGTTAGTGACTATGTTCACTTTGTTAAATGGTTGTCAAGTACAAATAGGCACAGACTATCATTATATCCTTATGCAGCCACGTGTTGTTGGACATTTTTCATTATAGATATGAGGAATCTATGATCCGTTACCATGCAGCACATATAGTCTATGGATGCAAATTGTCCCCTTTTATCTTGCACCGTTACTTGAATTAATATTGTCTGATTTTTGCTACGCATTAAAATTTAATTTTGTTTTTTGACAAATAAAATAATTTAATATATATTATTATCTGCTCTCATTTTTGGGTATATTAGAATTATACTGTATTATTAAAGGGACAGATATTACATCTGAAGGTTCAGATAAAAGATCTTTCCTGGGTTTAGTATTGTATAGAATTTCCTCCCTAGGAGTGTTTTTAACATTTTCTTTAATGCTGGATAGAATTCTTCTTTATAGCCTTTGTTCAAAAACTTACTAATAAGTGTGTCGGCTTCCTTCACATAATCTGCTGTATTGGAACAATTACGGTGCAATCTTAAGAATTGGCTACGTGGAACATTTAGCAGCCATTTTGGAAGGTGACAACTATTGGTAGCAATATAACTGTTAGAGTCCGTGGGTTTCATATAAGTGCATGTTTCAATAATCCCTTCTTTAATGAAAATATCCAAATCTAAAAAATGTATTCTTTCCATGCTAGTGATAGCATTGAATTCAAGATAAAACTCATTTTTATTTAAATCTTCTAAAAACATATTTAAAGAATCCCAACCCCCTTTCCAGATAAAAAAGACGTCATCAATAAAACGTAGCCATAGGGCCAGGTCCGAACGCAGTATACCATCCTGGTAGATGTATATGTCTTCCCACCTACCTACATAAAGATTTGCGTAACTGGGCGCGAACCTGGTCCCCATAGCTGTACCCCATTGCTGGGTATAGTAGTTCTTTTCATGTTTAAAATAATTGTGCGTTAATATAAAATATGAACATTCTTTAATAAAATCAATCATATCCGAAGAGACATTTTCTGACTTATTTAAAAAATATTCTAATGCTTCAGTGCCCTTATCATGCTGAATAACAGTGTACAACGATGATATATCCAATGTCCCTAAAATAAAATTACTTTCCCATTTAAATTGGTTTAAAATTTGAAGAATGTGCTTACTGTCTTTCAAATATGCAGGTAAATTTGGAACTAATTTCTGTAAATGACAGTCAACATAATGGGATAAATTTGAGGTCAAATTGCCAATACCCGAAATGATTGGGCGGCCTGGTGGATTATCCAAGTTTTTATGAATCTTTGGTAAGTGATAAAATACCGCTGTCCTAGGGTATGGTGTTTCAATGTATTCTGATTCCTCTTTGCTTAATAATCCTTTGTTGCGACCTTTGATTATCAAACTTTTAAGTTCTTTCGTGAATTGGTCAGTGGGGTCATTATCCAATTTTTTTATATGTTTTTTCATCATTTAAAATGCGTTGAGATTCCATATCATACTGTGAGTAGTCCAAAATTACAATGCTTCCTCCCTTATCTGCAGGTCTAATCACGATATCTTGCTTTCTCTGTAATTCCCGAATGGCATGACGTTCCTTACTGGTTAGATTTTGTTGGACGTGTGAGCATTTTTTCTCACTAATTTTTCTAAGATCATAGATTACATTTTTTTGAAAGGATTCAAACGCCTCTGAGTATTCATTGATTGGATTGAATTTGGATTTGGGTCTCAAATTAGTAAGGTTGGGTGGTGAGCAATCTTCCTGTTGTGTAGAGGTGTAAGATGCTACTACGGTTTTTTTAAAAAAATATTTTTTCAACGCTAGTTTACGCATAAACTGTTTTACTCCAATGAATGCCTGAAATTTATTATGCAAATTGCCTCTTCAAACAAAGAGGACTTGTACTCTATAGCGCCACCTATTGGAAGTAGCGATCCTACAAGTCACAATCAACCCTTTAACGAGTCTTGTAATATGACTTAGGATAAAAGCCAAATCAGAATCTCCATTTTAAATTTATTAAACTTTGCTGCTGGAGCAAATTTAAGCCCTTTCCTTAATAGGGATTGTTCATTATCCTTTAGTTGGTATTTACTCAAATTAAAAATCTTTTGGACTTCACTATTTATTTCCTTAGATCTCTTCTTTTTTTGGGAGAGTTTCCCTCCCCTACATCCTCTATAGCGTTTTTTTTGGGGTCCACCCGAAAAAACGACCTGATGGTTTTAGATTGATTTTTTTCTCCTTTTTGAGGCCGTTTTGTATGAATGTTATCATTTAAAATTATTGAGGTACTTGCTTCTGGTTCTTTTTCATTATCTTTGTTAACATTTTCAGGCGTTTCTATTAACGTATTTAAAATTTCATAACGATTAAAGATTGCTGTAGGAAGAGGATCATTACGATTAATTACTTGAGATTGATTAATAATCATATTCGAAGATTGATTCTTGTTGATAGTAGATGACATATTGGTTTTGGGTAGACTTGTATTAGTCAAATTCTCTGTAGTGTTTCCTTGGATATTCTCGGTTTGATGAAGTTGAGGAGATATTTCTATATTTTCAGATGTAGGGTAAATTGAAAAATTGTCCTCTGAGATAATGATAGAAAGATCACTTCCATTAATTTGATCAATGGTCTCAAAGACCTGTGAATCACTCTGTAATAAATGGTCATAATTTGGTACTGAATCCCGGCCAAATTTTCTTTTTTTCTTTTGAATGATTTCCTTTTCCTTCTGATTGATCCGATGTTTAATACTACTAGAAAGTTTTCTAATGTCAGGATGATTTTTGTAACAATCTATGTCCTTGAATATCTTTGAAATTTCACTTTTATTAGCCACTAATTGTTTTTTCCTTTTTGTGATAATGAAAGTGACAGCTTGTTTAGAAAAACTTTTTAATAATGTATCCCACTCCTCCAAGGTTGAAGGATCCCCTATGTCCCCAGAAAGGGATTTCTGAATGACTAGACCCTTTGGAATACAATCAAATGCTAGATATCGTTCAAGAGTGACTACTTCCCATAGATCTCTCATCTCTTTTAGCAGTAGTTGCTCTAACCTTTTGAGGGATTCCTTTATTGTATGTAAATTGTCTATATTGTAGTTCTCTAATGGTTCTTTTGGTTCCATATTAAAGAATGTTTGTATAAAATTGATACGATCTTTGCGATCTTCCCATAAATCACCCATATTTGTAGTGAAAAATGTGTACAATCAGTAATGAAAAGAGTATATACTGCTGCCAGCTACTGATGTGGTGAAAGTAAATAAATGATAAAATAGATGTAGCGGCGCAAGTATATAGGTGCTGGATCCTGCTGCAAGTACAAAAACTCCTACCACAAGGAGAAAAAAAGGGGGGAATAAAAATACTAAAACAGTACTCGCGCTTTGAATCAAACACACTGACCATACTGATCGCAACACATACCTGGAGTATTCAGAAGGTTTGTAGACGGATGTTTGAATGATGGGTCAGCGATTTTTGTGTTATAGTGGGCACATATGTGCACTGAACCACTAAGTGCAAGAAAAAAGGATGAAATCAGTCCACATAAATTGCAAGGCTAAAATAAATCTGAGTAACTTTTCATAGAATAAGGAAGGACACAAACCACACATGTGCGTCCTTAAAAATGTGTGCCTTTTTAGGAAATCCCTAAGGAGATAAAAAATCCCAGTGCCAAAGTACTTGAAGTGAATCTGAATGTGCAAAATATGCCTTTAGAATAATATAACATAAGGTGCATTTATAAATCAATAATTAAGGTGCCGACTGTGCAATATAAAAATGCAGATTATCTAGAGAAAAACAGATATGTGTATATACCCATTTCCTTATTTAACAACGTGAAGTGATAAACCAGAAAGAGTTCTGGTACTCCTGCGAGCCCAATGGGTGTAAATTTTTTGGGAAAATTCAATAGGTTTTGGGGTTTTTTGCGATGAAAATACATGA
>JARQOD010000006.1:355756964-355850397 GCA_033576555.1 Oophaga sylvatica
AAACATATGCATCAGCGACTGTTGTGATAGAGTTATTCTATGTAGACCACCCTAAGAGTTTGCAGCTCTCTACTTTTGTGGAGCTCAGGTCCTGTTTCCGTATCCTCTGCTGTGTGAGCTTGGCAGCAGAGCCTTGAGCTAAGTTACTTATCTTCTTACCTTGTCTGTCTCATGCTTGTCATTATCCCCTGTGTTTGTACCATCTGCAGTGGTGAGGCTAGCATCCTTGCTGGCCAGTGCACTAGCCAGGGTATTGTAAGGTGACAGCTAGGGACTAGACACGTGACAGCGGTGGGGGGAAGGACCCGCATATGGCATTAGGTGAGATTAGGATAGCACAGGTTCTGGTTAGGAGGTGCCCCATTTCCGCTCCGTACTGTTAGGGCCTTCTCCCTTTTTCCATCCCGTTGTGTGTGTGTTGTGCCATCCGCTGGACTTTCCTAGCCCGTGTGTGACAACACCCTCATATAATTGGAGATGTGGTTGTGTTCAGAATTAACTAATCACATTTAAATTCTAATTAACCCCCATGTAAAGTTTAGCAGTTCTAGTTGTATTTGACAGCAAAAAAATTATCCATAAACAGCTTACAACACAGCAAATGGATCTTATTGTTGAAAGTTATAAATCAGGGAAGGATACAAAAAATTTCCCAAGGCATTAGATATACCATGGAACTTTGTGAAGACGGTTATCGAAAAGTGGCTTCAATTTTGCACAACACTGACATTACCTAGAACTAGACATCCTGCAAAAATTGCTAAAATTTGCTAAATTAGACCAGGAGGCTTACAATAGGCATACAGCAACATTAAAAGAGTTGAAGGAATTTCTGGCAAGTATTAGTTCTGTACTGCATATGTCACCAATTTCCCGTATTCTTCATATGTCTGGTATGTGGAGTAGCGTGGCAGGCAGAATCCTTTATTTACAAAGAAAAATATCCATCCCGGCTATATTTTGCCAAAACCTACATCAAGGTTGCCAAAAAGCAGACCAAGGCTGATTATTTTGACACTTATTCCAAAAAGGTATATTTGGCGCAAATCTAACACTATGCATTACCAAAAGAAGACCATACCCATTGTGACAGAGTACTGGCATAGTATGTAAAGGGAGATACGTGTCACTGCGCCTACTGCGGTCAGTGATATAAAACTAGAGTGTTTTTTTCTCCAGCACGCTAAGTGCTGAGAGGGTTAATAGGAACATATGCTATGGGCTGGTTTTAGCGGACTTTTATAGAGCGGGTGGGTGGGAGTCCACCGTATCTCCACATGCAGAGTCCTGACAGCACCTGTGTGAGGTCAAGGTCATGTGACCATCACATGGGTGTTAAATACCTGGCCATGAGATTCAGTGTTGTTGTGTATTTGGAGAGCAGGAACTCTCACATAGCTCCCGGAGGAGCTGAAGGACTGTGCAGGATTACTGCAGGGGATCCCTGTAGAGTATGGACTCATAAGGACCATGTTTTTGTTTGTTTTACTGTTATGCCAGCAAGGCTCTGTTTATTTTGCTGAACTCTGCCAAGGTTTATGCTATCCTTAATAAATCAGCAGGTGATTCTCTACCAGAACGGTTCCTGTGTCTACCTGAGGAAGCAGCCAAGTGGGACAACCCCTTTACACCATATTGAAGCATGGTAGAGGCAGCATTATGCTTTCGAGCTGTTTTTGATAACTGGAACTTGGGATTTAGTAGAAGAGGAGGAAATAATGTTTATTTCAAAAGGTCAAGCATTTTTCCAACAAAACTTTCAGGTTCCTGCTAAAAAGCTGAAGATGAAGAGGAATTTTACCTTTCAGCAGGACATTGACTCTTAGCATACCTCCAAATCAACACAAGATTGGTTTTACCAAAAGAATATCAGAGATTTGGAATAGCCCAGCCAGAGCTTAGACCTGAATTGAGTTTAAAATATGTGGGTTGACAAGCAGAGAGTTCTGTACACAGGAGATGCTCTCGCAATCTGACAAATTGGAGAACTAAATCAAATAAGAGTGGGCAAAAATTGCCAATTCTAAATGTGAAATGTTGAAATTCCAAAATTTTGACAAGACTGTAAATAAGGTGGATATAACTTCCATTTCATAATCTTCAGTTTTACTCAAATTAGTTAATGCAAAAATAAATGCACCTTACATAGAAAACAACTACTTCTAGTATTTTGTATGACCTCCATGATTTTTAAGTACAATATCAAATCTTCTATACATGAAATGAACAAGTAGGTGACGTATAGCAACATATTTTTCCTTTCTTCCAGAATGACTTCTTTTGAAGCCTGGATGCTGGATGCAGAGTGATGCGCAACTTTTCTGTTCAGAATTCCCCATAGGTGTTCAATTGGGATCAGAAATGAGGAGACGTACTTGGCCACCCTAATCTTAAGAAATGGAACAGTGGCCTTAAATGTGTTTTGGGTTATTGTCATGTTGAGAAAGTGCATGCCTAGCAAGGGCACGGAGTGACGCTTTCAATCTTTTATCTCTTTCAATATAGAGAAGCATATCTGTGAATTCCTGATACCATCAATGAAATGTAGATCCTCGACATTACCATGCTTTTCTGTAGGCACCATGCATTTAGAAAAATGAACATAAAACACTGCATTGTGCCAACATTAAAACATGGTGCTCCCGATGTCCTTATGTGCGGCTGCATGAGTGCTCCTGGTGTCAGAGAGTTATATTTCATTGATGTTATCATGAATTCAGATCTATATATACTACAAAAAACAAGAAACAAAAATACTCACCAGCACATTTGAACAAAATAAAACAAAGTGTGAACAGGTGCAAGCTGCTATGAATCTATATTATACATTATTATTTTGTTTGTGTTTTGTTTTTTACAATTTTGGAAATTGTTCTGGTGTTCAGTGAGATATTGATTAAAATCTTACTTTTCAAAGGAGGCGTATTCATTGACGCTGATCACTGTATAGCTATTGTGAGGGGTTGTCACAGCTGCTTCCTCAGGTAGACACAGGAACCATTCTGGTAGAGAATCACCTGCTGGTTTATTGTAGATAGCATAAACCTTGGCAGAGTTCAGCAAAATAATCAGAGCCTTTCTGGCATAACGATAAAACAAACAAAACACGATCCTTATGAGTCCATTGTCCATTCCCTGCAGGGTTCACCTGCAGTAATCCAGCACAGTTCTTTAGTTCCTCCGGGAGCTATGTGGGAGTTCCTGCTCTCCCAATACACAACACACACAGATTATGGCCAGATATTTAACACCCATGTGATGGCCACATGACCTTGACCTCACACAGGTCCTGGCAGGACTCTGTATGTGGAGATATGGTGGACCTCCACTCACCCATTCTATGGAGGTCCACTAAAACCAGCCCATAACATAGGTTACTATTAACCCTGTCAGCACTTAGCGTGCTGGAGGCAAAAACTCTCTGGTTCTACATCACTGACCACAGTATGCACAGTGAAACGTTTCTCCCTTCACATACTATGCCAGTGACTCTGTCACATATTCCCCCCTCTGCCCAAAGCCGCGGGTTTTGGCACCATCAGATATCAGAGAAGAAATTTGGGAGAGAGCACCTGCATTACCATGTAACTTCCCTGGCTTGTGCTCTATGTGGAAAGTGAAGTCTCGAAGGGCTAAGAACCACCTAGTCACCCTGGTGTTCTTACCCTTCTTCTCTCTCAACCACCTCAGGGGACATGGTCTGACACTAACTTAATCCTGTGGCCTAGCAGGTAGTACTTCAGAGTATCTAAGACCCATTTTATAGCCAAACACTCCTTCTCCACTATGGCGTAATTCTTCTCGCAAGAAGAGAGTTTCCAGCTCAGGTATAGGATGGGATGCTGTTCTCCATTTATCTCTTGGGACAGCACAGCTCCCAACCCAACCTCTGAAGCATCGGTCTGGACCACAAATTTCTTGCTAAAGTATGGTGCAGCTAGAACCGGATGCTTACACAGAGACCGCTTGAGCTTTTGAAATGCCATCTCTGTGTCAGGAGTCTGTTTCACCATCGTTGACTTGGTGCCCAGAAGGAGATCTGTTAATGGTGCAGCAATTAAGGCAAGGTTTCGGATAAAACGCCGGTAATACCCCAGAATCCCAAGAAACGCCCATCACTTGCTTCTTGGAGAGTGGTTGCGGCCACAGTCCTTATGAGTCCAATCCCTGCAGGGTTCACATGCAGTATTCCTGCACAGTTCTTTAGCTCCTCTGGGAGCTACGTGGGAGTCCTTGCTCTCCCAATACACAAATCACACTGACTTTCAGGGCCAGGTATTTAACACCCTGTAAGGTTCTGTGTACATGTTCCTGAAACTCAGTTTTTCCGTCAGCCATTTTACTTTCTGTCTTGCTGCAGCTGTCTTGCCCTCAGTCAATATGGAGTTTCCAGCTTGCATGTTCCCGCCCTGATTCTCTCCCTCTTGCTTCTTAAGCAGCCACAGCTGAGCAATCAGTGCTTCAGAATCAAGCCTGCAGTGTACCTGTGACCTGACTCCTGGAAGCCTTGGACCTTGTACTCCAGTTATTTCCTATTGTGGAACTTTGGAACACTCGTGGACTTTGGAACCTTGCTATTTGATAAATCCACGTTTGCATGGACTTATGGTAACAGAGAAGAGATCCTGAACCTGTTGTGGAGAGTGATTGCTGAGCTTAAGTTATTCTAGCCTGCTGTGTCTCCTGCTTTTGTATCTGCAAACTGTGTGACTATTATTGCCACTTGTATGAAGTAATACAAGACCTTCTATATCAAACCTGTGACTCCTGTGTTTTCATCGCACCCAAGCACAAGACACTATATGAACTGTACTCCTTACATTACAAGATTCTGAAGCCAAACGTTAGTGTCTGCTGGGTCTGGAAAGGCTGTGTCTGCTGTAACTGTGGATATCAGATGTCCGGTTGTACTTTCTGTGATGACAGTGGTTGTGACTTCTCACAACCATTCCAGGTGAGCAATTCCCTTAAGTTTTTTTTCTGCAGTGTTACCACAGGTAAACACTATTTTTTTTTTTTTCTTTCCTCTTTTGGGTCTGCTGTAAACTGTGGATATCAGATGTCCGGTTGAACTTTCTGTGATGATAGTGGTTGTGACTTCTCACAACCATTCCAGGTGAGCAGTTCCCTTAATTTTTTTTTCTCTCTGCAGTATTACCACAGGTAAACACTATTGTTTTTTTTTTTTTTCTCCTCTCCTTCCAGTACTCCTGTCTTAAAAGATCTGGAAAATGGAGGCCCGCATAAAGGAACTTTGCGTAGTGACTGATAATATCCTTGCAGATTTGCAGACTATAAAAACCCGTTTTACAAACCTACAGGACCTCACTAATCACAATTTGCAAGTGTTTGGACAGACTGCCCAAGATTTGCAAGCCAGGATTGAGATTCTAGAGGAGCGAGTCCAGGTTCCTGCCGTAGCCCCGAGTTCTGGGATTCCCAAGTTGCCCCCTTTTCGTTTTGGCGGTGAACGTGAGAAATTCAGGGGATTTATTAATCAATGCAATCTTTTTTTTTCTGCACATGCTTCACAATTTCCCACTGAACGATCTAAAGTGCTTACTATAATTATGTTGCTTACCAACAAGGCTTTGATGTGGGCAAACCCTCTGATTGAGACTGATGATGAATGTTTGGATCATCTTGATGCTTTCATTTCAGCCATGGGACAGGTGTTTGATGACCCCAATCGAGGTGCAACAGCTGAAGCAGCCATGTTAGCTTTGCGCCAAGGTAAGCACTCGGTAGCTGAATATGCCTTGGATTTCAGGAGATGGGCCCTTGATACCACCTGGGACAGTTCCGCCAAAAAATCTATTTTTCGAAAAGGGTTATCTCCACTGATTAAGGATGAACTTGCTCGTGCCGACCCTCCCACTGCGTTAGGTGACTTTATTAACTACTGCATCCGTATTGATACTCGTCTGACTGAACGCAGGCAAGAGAGATGGTTCGAAAGCAATCGCACTAACCTTTTCCTACCTTCCTCTCCAGCTAAGGAACCTTTGAGTAGGATCACACGGGAACCTGAACCTGAACCCATGCAGGTAGACTCTTTACAACGACGGGTTAGTGATGCACGCAAGGAACATCGTTTTAAGGAGCATCTATGTTTCTATTGTGGTAAGTCAGGGCACTTCATTATAAACTGCCCCAGCCGTTCTCGTAAGACTACTGCAGCACTCATTCACTGTGAGTGTTGCGAGAGGGGATCTGTCAGGTCCGAGCCTCAGGCTCCAGAGAGTTCTGCAGCAACAGATCTTGATTTCTCGGACTTAAACTCCGTTACTTTGAGGACGTTGACTGTGTAAACGCTGCAATTTTTCAAGTTTCCTCAGCGGTGTCCCAGCTGAGTTGTAAGAAAAACAATTCTCATTGCTTTTCTTCCATCAAACTCTGGGTTGACTCAGCTTGGGTGTCTAGCTCTGCTATGATCGACTCAGGGGCAAGTGGAAATTTTATGGATGTCTCCTTTGCTCTGAAACAGGGGATACGTTCAGTGAAGAAGGCTACTCCAGTACAGATGGAAACTGTGGATGGCTCCCTGCTGACCTCTGGACCAGTGGATCAGGAAACAGAGCCTTTGAGGGTTCTTATGGGTAAAGATCATCAAGAGAAACTGTCCTTTATGCTTATCTCTTCTCCCCACTTTCCCATTATTCTAGGGCTACCATGGCTGCAGGCTCAGAATCCTACCATTAACTGGGAGACCAAGGAATTACACTTTCCAGAGAAACAGATAAGTCCAAAAGTTTCAGCTTGCTCTGTTCCTAAAGGAACCATGTCAGTCCCTGAACTACCAGCTGTATACCAGGACTATGTGGATTTATGTGACAAGAAGAACGCTGACCAGCTTCCCCCTCACCGTCCATATGATTGTCCAATTGAATTATTGCCTGGAGCAGAGATACCTTTTGGTAAGATCTACCCCCTGGCGGGGCCCGAGCTAAAGGCTTTAAAGGATTACATAGACGAAAATCTAGCCAAGGGCTTCATACGCCCCTCTTCATCTCCTGCAGGTGCACCCATCTTCTTTGTAAAGAAGAAAGATGGATCTCTGAGACCCTGCGTAGACTATAGGGAACTCAATAAGGTTACTATTAGAAACCGTTATCCATTGCCTTTAATCCCTGAGTTATTGGAGAGAGTGCGACATGCCAAAATTTTCTCTAAACTAGATCTCCGTGGGGCCTATAACTTAGTCCGTATTAGACCTGGGGATGAATGGAAGACTGCATTCAGGTCACGCTATGGACACTTTGAATATCTAGTTATGCCTTTTGGTCTGAGTACCGCCCCAGCCACTTTCCAACACTTGGTGAATGACATCTTCAGGGATCTCCTAGATACATTCGTGGTGATTTATTTGGATGATATTCTAATTTTTTCTAACTCCACAGAGGAACATCATGGACATGTGAGAATGGTCTTGGAACGTCTAAGACAAAATCATCTTTACATCAAACTTGAAAAGTGTGAATTCCATAGGACCGAAATTCAATTTCTGGGGTATGTACTGTCTACACAAGGAATTAGTATGGATGGAAGCAAGACCCAAGCCATCAAGGATTGGCCAAGTCCTAGAAATGTGAAGGAGGTGCAGCGCTTCATCGGGTTTGCCAACTTCTATAGACGTTTCATTAGGAATTTCTCTGAGGTAGTGTCACCTATCACCCAACTTACCCGGAAAGAGTCTAGGTTCTCCTGGACTCCCCAAGCCCAGGAAGCATTTTCCCGTCTAAAAGATAAATTTACCACTGCACCTATCTTAGTACATCCCAACCCCGAACTTGCCTTTATAATAGAGGTGGATGCTTCAGACTGTGCCGTTGGAGCTATACTCTCTCAGAGAACAGGTGAGAAGAATGTCTTGCATCCCTGTGCCTTCTTTTCCCAGCAGTTGTCTTCGGCTGAGAGGAACTACGATGTGGGTAATAGAGAGTTGTTGGCCATTATTGCCGCCTTCAAAGAATGGAGACACCTTCTTCAGGGAGCTGCACAGCAAATAGTCGTCCTGACAGACCATCGTAACCTTGAATTTATCAGGTCGGCTAAGTGCCTGACTCCTCGCCAGGCTCGCTGGAATCTTTTCTTAAACCAATTTAATTTTATCATTTCTTATAGACCAGGATCGCGCAATGGAAAGGCTGATGCACTCTCTAGGATTTATTCAGCAGAGACACGTCCACTTACTCCTCCTAAGACTATTCTTCCTGACTCTAGATTCCTGGGAGTGATTCATAATCAAGACCTACTTAAGGACATCAAGGAAGCATACCATGCGGATTCCTTTTTGGCACAACCCCCAAGGGACGTAAGTCTTGTCTTTAAGAATGGCGTGTGGATTCAGGGACAACGTCTGTATATTCCTGAAACAGTCAGATTAAGAGTATTGCAACTCATTCACGATTCCAAGATAGCTGGGCATAGAGGAATTCTAAAGACACAGGAATTTCTTTCTCGTTTCTTTTGGTGGCCCACTTGCAGGAAGGATGTTTTAAACTATGTCACTTCATGTGAAGTCTGTGCAAGATGCAAAACACCTCGCTCCTCACCAACTGGTCTGTTGCAACCTCTTCCCACCCCGTCCCGCCCGTGGGGATCCATTTCTATGGACTTCATTGTGGAGTTACCAACCTCTCAAGGGAAGAACACCATTCTAGTGGTGGTTGATCGTTTAACAAAAGCAGCTCATTTTATCCCTTGTGTCGGCTTACCCACTGCAAGACAGACATCAGATTTGATGATTAAAAATGTGTTTCGCTTACATGGAGTACCAGATGAGGTTATTTCGGATCGAGGGGTGCAATTCACTTCAAGGTTTTGGCAAAATTTCTGTGCAGCATTGGACATTAAAGTGAACCTTTCTTCTGCTTTTCATCCTCAGACTAATGGACAGACGGAACGAACCAATCAGACCCTGGAGCAGTATCTTCGCTGCTTTATCTGCCACCTACAGGATGATTGGGTGGATCTACTTCCACTGGCTGATTTCTCTTATAACAACTCTCAGAGCGCCTCCACTAAGCAGTCTCCTTTTTACTCCAATTTAGGTTATCATCCTAATATTCTTCCTCGATTTCCCATAGAAATGCCTTTGCCAGCAGTGACTGAAAGAATCACGTCTTTACAAAAGAATATGGATCTTCTAAAGGGAAATCTGGAATTGGCTCAGGAAAGGTACAAGAAAGCAGCAGATAAATTTCGTAAACCTGCACCAGCTTTCAAGGTAGGAGACCTGGTCTGGCTGTCAACCAGAAATCTTAAGTTAAGAATTCCATCATCTAAGTTGGGACATAAATACATTGGACCTTATAAAATCAGTAAAATTATAAGTGCTGTCGCTTGTCGTCTTCAACTGCCCAGAACTATGAGAATCCACCCTGTCTTTCATGTATCTCTACTAAAGGCTGCGACACCCAATACGTTTCCTGGACGTTCTTCTCCTTGCCCTGACCCAGTGCTAGTCGATGGTCAGGAAGAATTTGTGGTGGAAAGGATTCTGGATTCCAGGTTGTATAGAAATCAGTTACAATATTTGATTAAATGGCAGGGCTACCCAGTGGAGGACAACTCATGGGAACCAGTCAATAATGTAAATGCTCCTCGCTTGCTCCGTCAGTTTCATCAGAGGTACCCACACAAGCCTGGTCTGAGGTCATCCGGAGGTTGTCCCTAAGGGGGGAGTAATGTAAGGTTCTGTGTACATGTTCCTGAAACTCAGTTTTTCCGTCAGCCATTTTACTTTCTGTCTTGCTGCAGCTGTCTTGCCCTCAGTCAATATGGAGTTTCCAGCTTGCATGTTCCCGCCCTGATTCTCTCCCTCTTGCTTCTTAAGCAGCCACAGCTGAGCAATCAGTGCTTCAGAATCAAGCCTGCAGTGTACCTGTGACCTGACTCCTGGAAGCCTTGGACCTTGTACTCCAGTTATTTCCTATTGTGGAACTTTGGAACACTCGTGGACTTTGGAACCTTGCTATTTGATAAATCCACGTTTGCATGGACTTATGGTAACAGAGAAGAGATCCTGAACCTGTTGTGGAGAGTGATTGCTGAGCTTAAGTTACTCTGGCCTGCTGTGTCTCCTGCTTTTGTATCTGCAAACTGTGTGACTATTATTGCCACTTGTATGAAGTAATACAAGACCTTCTATATCAAACCTGTGACTCCTGTGTTTTCATCGCACCCAAGCACAAGACACTATATGAACTGTACTCCTTACATTACACACCCATGTAATGGTCACATGAACTTGATCTCACATAGGTCCTGGCAGGACTCTGCATGTGGAGATACGGTAGACCTCCGCCCACCCGCTCTATGGAGGTCCACTAAAACCAGCCCATAACATACGTTCCTATTAACCCTCTCAGCACTTAGCATGCTGTAGGCAAAAACACTCTACATCACTGACCGCAGTGTATATACTGTATTATATATATATATATATATATAATATATATATATATATACTGTATACATATGGCAGATTTAGCTGATTTTTGCAAAAATATGTGTTACTGTCCAAAATGTGTTATTTCTGAAACATTTTTCTCCTCTGGTGAGAACACAGAGGGATCCACTCCATTAACAGTGTCACCAATAGTGTTGAGCGATACTGCTCGATATCTAAAAATATCGGATCGGAATGGTATCGCCGATATCACTAAAATATCGGCGATACCCGATACCGATACCGGAAGTCCCATGTAAGTCTATGGGAACCAAATATCGACATTAAAAAAAAACATTCTTGCCTTGTTGGTTAATTGTACATGAAGGAAAACAACAAAGAGTAATGTAGAATGTATTGGGGGAGGTTGAGGAGACAATAAAGGCATACATGTTTAACCCAATGCATTGGAATAGCATTAATATATTTTTTTTTGGAAATACGTTTGGATTGACGAACAAATTGACAATGTTGTTAACCTTTTTTCTATTTTGGCAAATATGTATGTTTCACAACTTCCATGCTCTTCACTAGTGTTGAGCGATACTGCTCGATATCTAAAAATATCGTATCGAAATGGTATCGCCGATATCACTAAATATCGTCGATATCCGATTCCGATACCGGAAGTCCAATGTAAGTCTATGGGAACAAAAAATCGCAACCAAAAAAACCTTTCTTTCGTTGTAAACACAAAATATACACACATAGAATACATATATATATATATATATATACATGTCATTGTGACATATATATATACATATATTTATAGTTTATACACTTCTACATAGTAAAATAGACTCTGATTCAATTGCCGGGTAAAGCCGTGACATACCCCATAGAAGTCGACGGGCTCGGTGCCGAGTACCCCCAAAACCTCTTGCTCTGTGCGACTCAACTTGGGCGTCACGAACAGGATTCTGTAGCTCGCTATAAGCGAGTCCTGTGTGCCTGAATTGAACTGGTTTTGTGCTTGAGAATTGCTAAAATCATCAGAGAATGTATTTGCCATTTTTCCGCCATATCTGCATCACGACGAGGCACTGGTGAAGAAGAAGGGCGTGCTCTTCGTGGGTGTACACTCACTCAGTGGCCGACCACTCTAAATGGTACTGCAATGTAAGATCGTGCCCCACAGCTCTTGAGTTCCGCCTCCTCATCCTCCTCAGTGTGCGGAAACTAACACGAAGGTCCCGCCTCACTACAAAAGAGGGGCCCTCTCCAGATGCTAATGACACATGTGACTTGGCAGAGATGGCTAATGGACACGAGCAGAAGTGTGAAGGGATGGAGCAGTCAGAGCTCTCCCCCCACAGAAGGGACCCGATCGCCATGGAACCACCGTTGGGCACCCGGCCTGGAAACCCTCCTATGCTGGAAGAAGCGGAGGATACCCTAAGAGGCCTGGCCCGGCACCGGGAGGAGGTCGCCAGGATGGAAGCCAGCTGGCGTGCCCTAAAACTAAACTTGGAGCGGCGCCAATCCCTCTTACCTGAAGTGTCTGTACCGGAAGGTGAGGCACCCGTTCTAGTAGAGGAGTCCGTGCGGGCATCCCAGCCCTTGCAATGTGATCCGGTTGACGTTGTCGCAGTGGAGGCACCCGTTCCTGCAAAAACCTCTGCACCGGCAGCACCCCAGATCCCGCTGTCTGCCCCCGTCGCTGAGACAGAAGAAGCGACACATGTCCTCATGGAGGAGGCCGCGCAGGCACCAGAGGTCTACCATAAACCCAAAACTAATTCCGTGGCCCACCGGATATACCTTCCAGGCCTAAACTAAAACCAAACAAGCACAAAAAGCGGAAAACTAATTATAACGGTTATAAATAACACATCCGCAGAAGGGAAGGATTTTTTGAAAAAATATAATACTTTATTACAAAAATATTAAAGGCAAAGACACAAAAGGTACAAAGGTGAGGTAATAATAAAAGCAACTAGTGATATTGGCAATTAAATGATGTAAAGTATAAAGTCAGACAAGAAATGAAAATGTGCCCCAAAAGGAATACTGCACATGGCCACGAGTGATTACCATCAGAAGCCTAAAGGCATCTAAAGTATTGTGCCGACATGCATGTTTTTGTCAGTTTACCCAAGATCTGGGAAATAATATATGTCAGCACAATATATTCAAGATGCTGTCCAGGGTTAAGTGCCTTGTTACTGGGTAGAAGATCAATCAAAGAAATATACAGGCAAAGATAGTAACTATATCCCAAATTAAACTGACCCGTATGCAACAAAAAGAAGGCTGATAGATGGGAAAAGCAATAGTGGTTCTGATATCAGATAGAATAAATCCTATGCGTTATAACCAAATGCTATTACCTTGTGACATGGTGTGGCCAGATGCAGCAGAGCCGATTGGGACAGAAAACAGCCCCGACGCGCGTTTCACCGTCCTCGGTTTCTTCAGGAGGCGTCATCGGACTGACTGCTTTACGGCCGGGATTACCCAGCAGTCACTGCAGTTATCGCGAGAAACTGCATGTGACCGCCGGGGAGAAGAGGATGGCGGCCATGAAGCAGTCCAGGCCGTGACCGCCGGAGATCTTCTGCTAGGTAAGTGCCGCTGACTCCTGACAGACCCGACCGACGGACACTGACAGTGACAGACCCGACCGACGGACACTGTGACAGTGACAATCCCGATTCCGGTATTCGATATGACGAAAATATCGGTATTCGGAATCGAAAGGCCGATACAGCTAATATCGGCCGATATCCGATATTTGCAGTATCGTATCGCTCAACACTACTCTTCACCTTTTTAACTTTTGACACACTTTCTCCTTCATAATCTTCAGCAGCATCATCTTTCTCATCAAATTATTCTTCATCTTCACCTTCTTAATCTTCTTCTTAAACTTCTTGCTATTCATGTTTTTGTTTACATTACTCATATTGTTATTATTAAACTATTAATCTTCTTCATATTCAAATTCTTCATCTTCTTCCTCTTCATCTTCTTCATCATATTCTTATTTGTGGACAGAGATTCCTGTAATTTTCCATTCTTCCGTTCTTGCTGTCACAAAAGATTTAAATTACAACAGTATTTGTCCGTGTTCAGTTTAGCCTGCAGCAGCAGGCATTTTCCAGGGGCACCACGAGGAGGAACGGACTCACCCCCATACACTGCTTAGTCTTCTTCTGCTTAGAATTTAGAGCATATATTTTGCTCTTCATTTTGGTCTTATACTTCATGTTCTTCTGCTTTTTGATCTTCTGCTTATTGTTCTTCTGTCTCTTGTTCTGTATCTTGTAGTTTGTCTTAACCTTCTTTGTCCTGTTGGTGATCTTCTTCTGGGTAATCTTTTATTTTTTCTTTGTGATGGTGTTCAGGCTGGTTGGCTTCATGCTCGTCGTCCTTGTTGTCGTCATCTTCTTCTGGGTGGTCTTTAAGGTCGTCTAATTTCCGAGAACCAGCTGACGTTACTGGAACCCGGACGGGTATCAGATGGAGCAAGAGACAATGGAAGTAACGAGGACCAGCTGACTGTGCTGGAACCCGGAGGGGCAGCAGAAGGAAAAGAGGCAATGTCACAACGAGTCACAGCTGACGTTACTGTGACACGGTTACTAAGCAGGATGTACCTGTGCTCAAAGCACTACCAAGGACAGCAGACGTTGGTGGAACTCGATACGGAGATGGAGGACCTAGGCCAAGGCACTGGGAGAACCAGTTGACGGTACTGGACCCCGGACGGGTAGCAGAAGGAAAAGAGGCAAGTCACAACCGAGTACCAGCTGACGTTACTGTGACACGGTTACTAAGCAGGAGTACCTGTGCTCCAAAGCACTACAAGGACCAGCAGACGTTGGTGGAACTCGGATACGGAGATGGAGGCACCTAGGCCAAAGGCACTGGGGAGAACCAGTTGACGGTACTGGACCCCGGACGGGTAGCAGAACGCACCCATGAAAATGTAAGTTGACAGGACGCAAGCCGTCCGCAGTTACCGAATCACACAGTCCTACAGTGGGTGCTTGTCCTATTGTCACAATGGAAACAGCCTTTATTCACATATCCCACAGCACACATAGGAATCACCTAAACTGCAGGCACCATAGAGTCGGCTAACCCGAATGCAACACGACAGCACAACTTATTGGAGGATAATTGACGTTCACACTGCCAGGAAACAGCTGTCGTGCTGTAACCAGGCTGGCCAGGAGTCAGTACCCCTGCCAATTACTTACGAGCAACAAATGGCGGTGTTGTAGCCCAGGGAGTAGAGTTCAGGTGGTAGAAAGATGAACATAACAGGAGACATGGAAAATGTTGCCAAACAGTTATTTAATCTGAAAACGGACAGGCAAATTCAGGTGAGATCCATGCCTTGTTCATTTTCAGAAAAGTAAGCCGGTCTACATTCTCTGAGGATAGTCGCATGCGACGGTCTGTTACTACACCACCTGCAGCACTAAAGACACGCTCAGATAATACACTGGCAGCAGGGCAAGCCAGCACCTCCAATGCATACTGGCTAAGCTCTGGCCATGTATCCAACTTAGAGACCCAAAATTTGAAAGGGGAAGAGGCATCTGGGAGTAACTTAGAGGGAAAGCCAAGTAGTCTGTCACCATCTTACGGAAACGTTTCTTCCTGGTGACTGGAGCCGTCTCGGATGGTGTAGACCTTGCTGGCACTGTCACAAAACTTTGCCACATTTGTAACATACAGCTCTTGCCCTGTGCAAACATTTGAGAAAACTCAAAAAATACGACCATGAAGTCCAAAGAATTATCAAAAAAATACAAATTTTATTTAACATATTCATATAAAAAATCACGGACAGGGGGAACAGAAACACGGGAAAGCAATGGAGTGCAACTAGAATGTATCAGTGGTACGTCATAAAAATGACCGGTACGAGGACCAACAATCTGTATAAATATAGTGTATAATATATAATATATAAAGATGG
This sequence comes from Oophaga sylvatica, assembly GCA_033576555.1. Taxonomy (NCBI): domain Eukaryota; kingdom Metazoa; phylum Chordata; class Amphibia; order Anura; family Dendrobatidae; genus Oophaga; species Oophaga sylvatica. The sequence continues at coordinate 355,772,354 of JARQOD010000006.1, forward strand.
CAATCGCAAAGGTAAATATATATACACGCATACACCTCAAGTAAAGTAATCACTAGAATGTATATAAATATATATATATATATATATATATATATATATATATGGCTATAGACTATATAATAATTAATAGGCAAATAAGGGATAGATAATTTAACACAGTCAATATATTAGATGGAGCATGTAATCAAAGAAGAAAAATAGCCAAATCAATTTATATCACATTCATTACATAATAGTAAGTGTATTAAATGGCAGGAAGAAATACAAATAGTCAGATATATAATATCAAATTGACTACATGCAACAATCATAAAGGAAGAGATACTGGCATAAATTACCACAATTTAGCACATCAGACAGGTTTTAGCAAGTTAATATGCTGTTAGGTGCAAGCCATATTATATAGTACTAATAGGAGGAAACTGGCATCCATAGCACAGAGAACCATATAGATGGAATAAGTCAGCCATAATTTACCTGGGGTGACAGATAAGGAGGAACAACGCACGGGTCAGACAGGAGGCCCGACGCGCGTTTCGGATGCACGATCCTTCATCGGGGGCATATAGGAGCATAGTGGGTGCCGACATAAATACCGTCAGACCGGAAGTAACTTGGCTGCAAGACCGGAAATGACGCATCCGTAACCACAGTGATCGCTGTGCTGAATGGCAGCGGCGTCAAACACCCCGGGACGACATAGCAACCCAGGGTATCTAGAGACGCCGACATGCCATGGAGCAGAGCGGTATGAGGCGCGCATGCGTCAAGGTCAGCAGACAATTTACAGATATCTGTGAATATATATACTGCCAGGGATATAGTATATACAAGAAGCATAGAAGGAATGAATAAGAAAAATAAGAAATAAATATATACTACATATTACATATAGATATAACAAAGAAAAAGGAAAATAAACAATGTGTAACAACAAGTGCATATAATGAATATAATGAAAATAAGAGCAAGGGAAAAACAACTGGCATATATACACATATATATAAAGAATATAGATTCTCTTTATATGACGGATATGCAGGAAATTCTTCATCCATAATGGGTAAAGACGGTGGAAATAAGGCAGGGGAGCCGTGATAACTAAAAAGAATAAAAATAATTAATTAAAATCAATGACGTCCAAAAGAAACATTATAGGGAGCACAAATACAGACAGGCCGGCGATCACAAAAAGGGAACGAAACTCAAATTCTCATTGAGGCCTTTTGGTTGTACCGTATCCAAGGTCCAATCCAGCGGCTCTCAAGTTGTGCCAATAACTGAGTGGTTTTTCCACCACGAATGCCCAAATCCAGGGAGTCAATGCCTTTAACTCTCAATCCTTTTGTGTCGCATTGGTGGTGTAATTTAAAGTGACGCGGGAGCGTCTTAAGTGAGGCCACATCCTCCTGTGTGGTTGCTGCCTGGATACCAAGCACATGCTCCCTAACTCTAATTTTAAGTTGGCGTGTAGTAAGGCCAACATAGATTAGGGAGCATGGACAGGTAGCAAAATAAATAACATTTTTGGTATCACATGATATTAACTTGCGAATCTCAAATTGTCTTGTACCTGAAGAATTAGTGAAACTTGTGCTACGTTCTATATTGGTACAGGCCACACAATGACCACAAGGGCTGCAACCACGTCTAATAGTATGATAATTTGAAAAAATAGGTCGAGTGTCAGGGGCATAATGGCTCCGAACTAAATAATCACGGAGGTTGCGACTTCTACGATAGGTTATGAGAGGCTTATTGGGCAAGATCTTTGCCAAAGTGGGGTCGGTCATAAGAATTGGCCATGATCTAGTCAGTGCAGATCTTAGACGATTAGTCTGAGAGTGGAAAGTAGTAATGAATCGAACTGGCTGCGACTTTTCTAAAGTATTGGTGTCTTTATATAGTAAGTCACTCCGGATGTTATATTTAGCCACAAAACTTCGCCACATTTGTAACATACAGCTCTTGCCCTGTGCAGAGGCGCTGCTTGTGCTCCCTCTTGTTGTAGAGGTGTCTACACTGCCTCGACGCACAGAGCTGCTTTGTAAAGCAGTAGCAGCAGCAGCTCTCTCGGCTGGAATGTACAACAGTATGGATTGCACCAGTGTGTCTTGGTACACCTGCATTTTACGGTCCCGGTTCACCGGTGTGATGAGGGTTTGTAAGTTGTCCCGGCAGCGAGGGTCTAGGAGGGTGTACACCCAATAATCTGACGTGGTGAGAATGTGGGCGATGCGGCGGTCGTTTCTCAGGCACTGAAGCATGAAATCAACCATGTGCTGCAGACTCCCAACTGGCCAACAAAGGCTGTCCTCTGGAAGAGGCGTTATCTCTGCCTCCTCTGCATCACCCCACCCTCGCTCTACATACTGACTAGAGCGTTGTGTACCTCCCTCTGTAGGGATTTCTTCCTCCTCCATTGACTCCTCCTCCTCCTCATACTCCTCACAAAGTGAGCCCTGCCCAGCCCTTTGTGAGGAACCACGTTGCGCTGACTGTCCTGAAGGTAATTGAATTTGTGACTCCTCATCCTCCACCTCTTCCAAAACCTCTTCCTTTAGTGCTTTCAGTGATTTCTGAAGCAGGCAGATAAGGGGGACAGTCATGAGGACTAGTGCATCATCTGCACTCGCCATCCGCGTTGAGACATCAAACGCACGCAAAACATCGCAGATGTCCTTCATAGAGGCCCACTCAGTAGTGGTGAAGTGTGAACGGCGCAAATTGCGAGTTGATTGCGCCTGTTGCAGCTGATACTCCATTACTGCTGGCTGCTGCTCACACAACCGCTCCAACATATGTAACGTGGAATTCCACCTGGTGGGTACGTCACATATGATGCGATGTTCAGGAAGGCGAAATCTGACTTGCAGAGCTGCAATGCGCGATCTGGCCATGCTGGAACGTCGCAAGTGAGCGCACTCTAGGCGGACCTTGTGCAGCAGTGCATCAAGATCCGGATAGTCCCTCAAAAAACTCTGCACGACCAAGTTGAGCACATGTGCCAGACATGGTATGTGAGTGAGGTTGCCAAGGCCCAGAGCTACCACCAGATTTCGGCCATTGTCACACACTACCAAGCCTGGCTGGAGATTAGCTGACAAAAACCACACGTCGCTCTCCTGCTTGATGGCATTCCAGAGCTCCTGCGCTGTGTGGCTTCGATTCCCCATGGAAATTAATTTCAGGACGGCCTGTTGATGCTTGGCCACGGCTGTGCTCATATCGGTCACAACAGGTAAGCGTTCACGGGTCCATGTGGAGGTATACCGTGACGGCTCGTGCAGCGATGATTCTGAGGAACTGGAGTAGGAGGAGGAATCAATGTGTACAGACTGGATTCCTGCAATCCTTGGAGTTGGCAGAACACGTACAGCGCCACTGGCAAGATCTGTACCCGGCTCCACAACATTGACCCAATGGGCAGTGAGGGAAAGGTATCGTCCCTGGCCATGGGTACTGGTCCTCGCATCGGTGGTCAGGTGGACCCTGCTACTGACGGCGTTTAGTAGCGCATGTTTAATGTTTCCCTCGACATGTTTTTGCAGAGCAGGGACGGCTTGCCTGCTGAAATAAAATCGGCTTGGCACATTATATTGTGGGACTGCCAATGCCATTAAGTTCCTGAAACTGTCTGTCTCCACCAGCCTGAATGACAGCATTTCAAGGGACAGGAGTTTTGCAATGCCAGCATTCAGAGCCTGTGCTCGTGGATGGTTTGCCGAGTATGGCCGTCTTTTATCCCATGCCTGTGGTACCGATGGCTGTTTTGTGGTCTGGGAGTGTGACGATGACTGTGAACTTGCTGCTGTGGGTGGAATAACAGTTTGTCTATGGACAACAGTGACCAAGGTTCTTCCATGGAGATCCTGTGAGGAAGCCGAACCAGGTGTGTGTGAGCTGGAGGTAGAGGCTCCAACACGACCTGAAGATGTAGGTGCTGCTGTAGGTTGGCCTACATCTCCAGTGTGTCTTTGTAACTCAGCTACGTGCTTTGTCCGTACATGTTTCCACATATTTGTGGTATTCAGGTTACTGATATTTTTACCTCTTTTAACTTTTTGCTTACACAGCTTGCATTGAACATAGCAAATATCATCTACAAGTCTGTCAAAAAAGGACCACGCAGTGCAAGTCATGGGAGCGCCAATTTTGACATTTGTAAGAGAACTGCTCCCAACACGTGCCAAACTGGAGGCTACAGGCAAGCGAGTCTGCAGCCTACCTCTCCCTCCTCTTTGTACCGTTGGGCCAATCTCTTCCTCAGAGCTGCTCCCACCACCTTCCTGTTGCTCACGCCATGTTGGGTCTCGGACTTCATCATCTCCATTACCCTCTTCCAACACCTGCTGCTGTTGGATGGTCTGGGCAGCACCATGCTCCACAAAACCTGGCACCTGAGTCTCATCATCATCATGAGATGCGTTCTGCGGTGTGCTGTCCATCGGCACTGGCTCACCCGCCTCTTCAGATTGAGAGAGACACAGCTGTTGCGCATCACTGCATACTCCCTCTTCTTCAAATTGCAGAATGCTGCTTGCCTGTGCCCGTGTTTGCGAGCCAACAGATTCTGAGAACAGAAGCAGAGACTCAGCTGGCTCCTGTACAGAACTCTCTGACTGCCTGGCCAATTTGACAGGCGGTGAACAGACAGATGGTTGCTCAACAGTGTTGTGTTCCTGAGAGGAGGTGGAAGGAATTGAAGTCGATGCATTGGCTGCCATCCAACCAACAACGGCTTCAATTTGTTCTTCCCGCAGCAGGGGGGCACGCCGAGCTCCTACCAAAGTGCGCATAAAGGAACGCTCACGGGGATAATTGGTGGATGCTGTGTCACTAAGGGCGGCAGCAGCCACAGAATCCCCACGTCCTCTCCCTGCTGAAACTCCACGGCCACGACCACGTGCCTTACTCACTGACTTCTTCATCTTGGTAGATTGATAAAGAAAGTCAGAAAAGTTATAAGGCCTAAGTGTGGTTATTACGCAGAGACTGAAGTGAACACTGAAACACAACTGTTCACAATCTGTGAAAGGCTACTCCTTTGTCTACTTCTGTAATAAAACAAGATGGAAGCCAGCAATAAACATGGGTGGCAAATAAAGATGTCCTACATAAGAAAATATACCACCAACATGGGCTGAAATGGATAACTGGACCAACTACAAGAAATATGGAAAACTACACAAAAAACTAGTTGTAGTCAAAAGGTCAATATAAAATGTAATATTTATTAAAGAATATTAAAATCCAGGGATAGGGCAAGAATGGGGGATGTAAATTCACAATAAACACATGGTAAGCAGGGCCATGTGGTCAAACAAACACCCACACATGGGTTAATGGATATAGTAACATCTCTGATACAATAGATGACAAAGCAAAAGCGAGTTGGAGAACATCATATGCATATGCAGGTAAACCGTTATAGGAAATGTATCCAAAACATCGCTGAGAGTCCACACTAAATCATAACAAGAGTGAAAGTAATTACCCAGAGGTGAAGGATTAGTGACCACAGGGCCGCCCGACGCGCGTTTCGGAGTTTGGACAAACTCCTTCTCTGGGGCGCTAACTCCGAACGCATTTACCTGCATATGCATATGATGTTCTCCAACTCGCTTTGCTTGTCATCTATTGTATCAGAGATGTTACTATATCCATAACCCATGTGTGGTGTTTGTTTGACCACATGGCCTGCTTACCATGTTTTATGTGAATTTACATCCCCATTCTTGCCCTATCCCTGGATTTTAATATTCTTTAATAAAATACATTTTATATGACCTTTTGACTACAACAGTTTTTTGTGTGGTTTTCCTTGTCTACTTCTATAGTGTTTGCAACCAATGTATTGGATACGGATGGAAGCGCGTCACACTAATAGATTATATTTATTTTAAATGGAATGGAGCAGAACCAATTGAGAGAAATGAAAGGATGAGGCACTGAGACACGCTCAGCAGAGTACAAGCAGCAGTGCTTGAACAAGTAACTGGAGCGTGATGTGCACTCAAAAAATAAAAAACACAGACTGAAGTGAACACTGAAACACAACTGTTCACAATCTGTGAAAGGCTACTCCTTTGTCTACTTCTATAGTGTTTGCAACCAATGTATTGGATACGGATGGAAGCGCGTCACACTAATAGATTATATTATTTTAATGGAATGGAGCAGAACCAATTGTGAGAGAAATGAAGGATGAGGCACTGAGACACGCTCAGCAGAGTACAAGCAGCAGTGCTTGAAACAAGTAACTGGAGCGTGATGTTGCACTCAAAAAATAAAAAACACAGACTGAAGTGAACACTGAAACACAACTGTTCACAATCTGTGAAGGCTACTCCTTTGTCTACTTCTATAGTGTTTGCAACCAATGTATTGGATACGGATGGAAGCGCGTCACACTAATAGATTATATTTATTTTAAATGGAATGGAGCAGAACCAATTGGAGAGAAATGAAAAGGATGAGGCACTGAGACACGCTCAGCAGAGTACAAGCAGCAGTGCTTGAACAAGTAACTGGAGCGTGATGTGCACTCAAAAAATAAAAAACACAGACTGAAGTGAACACTGAAACACAACTGTTCACAATCTGTGAAAGGCTACTCCTTTGTCTACTTCTATAGTGTTTGCAACCAATGTATTGGATACGGATGGAAGCGCGTCACACTAATAGATTATATTTATTTTAAATGGAATGGAGCAGAACCAATTGGAGAGAAATGAAAAGGATGAGGCACTGAGACACGCTCAGCAGAGTACAAGCAGCAGTGCTTGAACAAGTAACTGGAGCGTGATGTGCACTCAAAAAATAAAAAACACAGACTGAAGTGAACACTGAAACACAACTGTTCACAATCTGTGAAAGGCTACTCCTTTGTCTACTTCTATAGTGTTTGCAACCAATGTATTGGATACGGATGGAAGCGCGTCACACTAATAGATTATATTTATTTTAAATGGAATGGAGCAGAACCAATTGGAGAGAAATGAAAAGGATGAGGCACTGAGACATGCTCAGCAAAGTACAAGCAGCAGTGCTTGAACAAGTAACTGGAGCATGATGTGCACTCAAAAAATAAAAAACACAGACTGAAGTGAACACTGAAACACAACTGTTCACAATCTGTGAAAGGCTACTCCTTTGTCTACTTCTATAGTGTTTGCAACCAATGTATTGGATACGGATGGAAGCGCGTCACACTAAAATTTAAATTGCATGGAGCAGCAAGAATTACACTGAAGAAAAAAAAAAGAGTCAGTGAGTGACACGTGCAGATGCCTACAGACAGCGTTGCATGCAGAGCAAACTGCAGCGTCACCTGCACTCACACACACCTTGCAGAGCTGTTAAAACAACACTGCAGGCAAAAGGAAGCTTTACACAGCGGTTGGTGCTAGCCTGCCTAAAGCACACTACACTAAATCGCAATCTCTAACTGTCCCTCAGAGTCAGCACAGCAGCGTTCTGTCCCTAACTGAGTTCACAGCACAGTGACGCTAAAATGGCGGCGGCGCCTTTTATAGTGCATTCTGACATCATTTCAGCATCCAATCACAGCCATGCCATTAGTTAACATGACCGCAGCAGTACAGGATGTGCCCACACTTCTTAGGATTCCTCATTGGCTGACTAAAATCATATTGCCTCTCAAAGAATTATGGGAACTTCCGATTCCGGTATACGATATATGTAAAATATCGAAACAAAGTATCGAAAGGCCGATACAGCTAATATCGGCCGATACCCGATACTTGTGGTATCGTATCGCTCAACACTAGTCACCAATAATTATTTTATCACATCTGAATTACAATATGACCCTGACTCCTCTTTGACTTTTTATCAATGACATCTGTTGACAAAGCTCTGAATATGTGAAGAGCCCTGATTTGATCGCTTTCCTGAAAATATGCGAGACTTTAAAACAGTTTAATATGAGATAAGTGAAGCATGTCGTAGTAGACATCTTCAGCACCAGCAACAAAATTGTTTGTGATGTCAATCAATAGGCTCCAACAAGAATTTTCACTTAAACGATATCCAATTGTGTAATTGGGAAATGAGTCTGTACATTTAAATATACTTCATTTTCTTTTCTTCTGGCAAAGCACCCAGAGGTTTGAAATATATTTTCTTTTTCTTATGACAGCATTATATCCTGAACAATTGCAATGTACTGTAATGTTACACATAACTGCCGTACTTACACCCACTCTACAGTAATTCTGGAAATGTGAAACTTCACATACAGTACTCTGACCCGACATGTTTAATCCCACATTACAAGTTACTAGAGATCATTGCTATTAATGATCATCTCCTAACTGTTGTGTCTTTATCGTATCTATTTTTTGTACGTATTTTTTTAATTTATTTATATTTATGCATATTTATATATTTATATATTATATACCTATAATTTATTTATCTATTATATTTATCTATTTATCTATTTACATTTATATATTTGCATTATATTGTTTATCTATATATTTTTTATATATTTTTATTTATTATTTTTTATCTATTTATCTTATCTATTTAATTTTTTCCTGTTACCTTACTCCCGCGGGAATGTACCCTAAGGGTATGTTTCCATAGGGTGTATTCCTTCAGTATTTGCTGCGGATTGGACGCTGCGTATAGCTGCAGCATCCAATCCGCAGCGTCCAGATGTTACATCATAGTGGATTGGATTTTATGAAATCCCATCTCCACTATGCGTACAAACATGCAGGTGGCAGACCTGCGTAACCGGACATGTGGCGCGTCTTTCTAGACCGCAGCATGTCTATTTATCTTGTTGAGAAGCTCAGTCTCCGTAAGATAAATAACTCAGTCTATGTATAGGATGCGGTGATTCCGCATGTGTTCAATGAACACATGCGGAATCACCGTGCGTACAAAAGGGGGCAGCGCTTTGGGCGGAGCTGGTTATCCATTGCATCCAAAGAGCTGATAATACGCCTCTTGGACACACACCCTTAAAGAAACTCTCCCATCAAAGGTTTTATCCTCTTAATATATTGAAGTCATCATATTATATACCACTGTGTACTTACAATTGCTCATTTTGCCTTTCTACCCAGCTAATTCTTCTCTTTTCTTTGCTCTATGAAGAAACGGGAAGTCACTTGTCCAGCATTTATCATTCCCCTTCTTCCACTCATGACCCAGCTGTTCCCCCTCCCCTCTGCCATGGACTTTTGTAATGACTCATGAGTCATGTAGGGAAAATAGACTTCATGTTTCTACATAGAGCTTATAAGGATTCAGCTAGTCAGTTTTTAATCAAGTGATGTCATAGACCTATTGGAAAAGAGAAGAATTAAATGGGTAGAAAGGCAAAATGAGCAATTGTAAGTACACAGAGCTATATAATATGATGACTGCAATATATAAAGAGAATAAAAACTTTGATGGGAGGAGGGCATCTTTAATTTACAAATGATCCCGTGTGATTCTTTTCACTAAAAGGAAAACTATATTTGAGAAAATCAGATAATGCAATTGCTTAATTATTACATTAAACTAAGCCTATGCCTATTATTAGGAGCTTTAACTTTTGCACGATACAAGCTTTAATGAGCCAATTTATTCCTGCAATGAGTACCAATGTTTTTCTTGCTTTACATACAATAACCATGAGAGACCGTTTTAGGCTACTAGCAAGTGTTTAGACAGCCAACTCTAGCAGGCCAGTCACCTACACAGAGCGCAAATATAGCTGTGATGAGAAATCACAGATTGCTCTCGCAATGAGTAACACACACGTCATTGGCAATTTAATAGCTGCAGGGCACCCTACAGCACGCAGTGTATTTGTTTTACTGCATATTAAAGGTGCCCTGTGATAAGCTGCTAAATATGATAAGGGATTTACCTGCTCCATGCAGGTGCCCGACAGTGACGGCGTTACTTGGATTTGCAGCGTCATTGTTTTGTTTTATACTCTAGTAATTGGTGTATTGCCGATTAACATTAGTGTAAACTGTTAAAAGAAAATCACACATCGAGCCAAGGAAAAGAACACATTACAGATTGTCAGTTACAAACTGATACGCTTTCATCCAACTTTCATGACATGGGATTGCTAACATCTACCCCAAAGCAGATGGCGTGTGTCATACCAGGAAAACAAAACTAGTTTGGGAAAGAAACAGCTTGGAGAATCATGATATTAACATTTATAATTTTCCATGCTTAGTGAACTCAGAGCTGTAAATGCAGAAGTGTGATCTTGATAAAATGGAATTGGCATATACCCTAATGGTGTAACTACTGAGGTCGCAGGGGTCGCAGCTGCGACGGGGCCTAAAGTGCTTAGGGGCCCGCCCAGTTCAGCAAAGAAGCAGCCGGCTCCTGTCTGAGAATGTTAGACAAGAGCGAGCTGCTTTCAGTTTCACTAAAAACTGCCGGGCTCTGTTACCTTTGAATATATTCAGCTGCTTTCCCAGCCACATGACAGAATGTCACGCTGTCACTGCATACAGGAGGTCCGGGGTGATGATGGTGACCGGGTGGACTGCCCCCTCCAAAAAATGACGCCACTCCTCAAAAGCTAACTTAATGGCCAAGAGTTCCCTATTGCCGACATCGTAATTCCTCTCAGCGGACGACAATTTTTAGAGAAGAAAGTGCACGGGTGCCACTTACCAGGGGACGAACCTTGAGATAATACCGCTCCCACCCCTACCTCAGAAGCGTCTACCTCCACAATGAACGGCTGTGACGCATCCGGTTGAATGAGTATGGGAGCCGAAGAAAACATTTTTTCAAGGAGGAAAACACTTGACAAGCCTTGTCAGACCACCTAGAAAAATCCGTCCCTTTTTTAGTCATGTCTGTGAGAGGTTTAACTATGGACGAGAAATTACGAATAAATTTCCGGTAGTAGTTAGCAAACCCCAGGAAACGTTGTAGTGCCTTAAGATCCTCTGGCAGATCCCACTCAAGAACTGCCCGCACTTTCCCAGGGTCCATACGAAAACCGGACGCTGACACCAGGAAACCTAAAAACTGAAGTTCCTGTACGGCGAACACGCACTTTTCCCATTTGGCGTACAGTTTATTATCCCGCAAGATCTGTAACACCTGCCTAACATGCTCCTGATGAGACACAAGATCTGGCGAGTAAATTAAGATATCATCCAGATATATGACAACAAACTGTCCCACCAGGCGGCGAAAAATGTCATTAACAAAGTGTTGGAACACCGCCGGGGCATTAGTCAGACCAAATGGCATGACAAGGTTCTCATAATGCCCCTCCGGAGTGTTAAACGCCGTCTTCCATTCATCCCCCTCTTTCATCCTAATCAGATTGTACGCCCCCCTGAGATTCAACTTAGAGAACCATTTGGCGCCCACGATCTGATTGAAGAGATCGGGAATAAGTGGGAGCGGATACGGATCTCGGACCGTAATCCGATTAAGTTCACGGAAATCCAGGCAAGGGCGTAGGCCTCCATCTTTCTTCTTCACAAAGAAGAACCCCGCGGCCACCGGGGAAGATGAAGGTCTAATATGCCCCTTAGCCAGACTCTCTGAAATATAATCCTTCATGACCTGCCTCTCAGGACCAGAAAGGTTATACAACCTAGATTTCGGTAACTTGGCCCCAGGGAGCAATTTAACAGAACAGTCATACACGCGATGAGGAGGTAGTTCTTGACACCCTTTCTCCGAGAATACATCCTCAAAGTCCACCAGAAATGGAGGTAAGGTCCTAGGAGCGATCGCATCGATAACCGTATTCATGCAGTTTTTATTACAGAATTCACTCCATTGGCTTATCTCTCTGGATTGCCAATTAATAACCGGGTTATGCTTAGTTAACCAAGGAAGGCCCAGCACTATAAGAGTGGGAAGACCCTCCAATACGTAACACGACAACAGTTCTTTATGTATCGCCCCCACTTGAAGATCTATGTTATGCACTGCTTGCAAAAAACGACCCTGACCGAGAGGTCTGGCGTCGATCGAGAATATGGGGATGGGTTTAGCCAATACACTCAGTCGCATACCTTGAACCCGGGCAAACCGAGCGTCCACCAGATTAGCCCCGGCCCCACTATCCAGAAGAACAGATATCCTCTCAGTTCTCGTACCCACCACCACCTCCGCCGGTACGAGGAATTGAGACGGACCTAGGGACGAAATACCTACTCCCAGATTGCCGTCCACCACACAACCTGGGATCAATAGTTTTCCGGCGACTTCTCACACTGCAAAGGACGGGATGGACACCCCCCAATAAAATGTCCCTTTCTCCCGCAGAAGAAACACCTTCCTGTCTTGTGGCGCACTGCCGATCCCCTCCCCCGGAATGATGTCTCTCCTAACTGCATCGGCTCTCCTGGACTGACCAGGGAACCTCCATATAAGGGGCCCTAGTAGAAGGTGGAGTCATCACAGGGGCGGAGTTACCCCGCACCTCTCCCGAAGCCGTCTGTCAATGCGAATAGCAAGGGCCATAGCGGCTTCCAGTGACGTGGGAGGGTCATACTGTGCCAGCACATCCTTTAATTTGTCAGATAAACCTTGACAAAACTGGCTCCTACGAGCCGGGTCATTCCACTGGGTGTCCGTGGCCCACCTACGGAACTCCGAACAGAATTCCTCCGCCGGACGATCTCCCTGCTGTATCTTACGTAACTTAGATTCAGCAAGAGAGATCCGATCCGGGTCATCATATACAAGACCCAGAGCTGCGAAAAACCTATCCACTGACTGGAGAGCCGGGGAGCCCGGGGGAAGAGAGAACGCCCAGGATTGGGGGTCCCCTTGTAGGAGCAAGATGACAATCCCCACCCTTTGTTCTTCACTCCCCGATGACCGAGGTCGCAGCCGAAAGTACAATTTACATGCCTCCCGGAAAGCAAAAAACTTGTCCCGCCCCCCAGTGAACCTGTCAGGGAGAGCTACTTTAGGTTCTGGACCGGCTTGCTCCGGGGGGTACAAAACCTTGGACTTAACGTCCGCCAGCTCCATGGACAAACTCTGCAACTGCCGAGCTAGACTGGCTACTGGATCCATGGTGGCTGGAGAAAATCTTTAGTGTGGTCGGTGAAAATGTCACGCTGTCATTGCATACAGGAGGTCCGGGGTCTATGCTGACCCTAAGCAGGGGACCTGACTAATCCCTCTACCTGGAGGTACTGTTGATGGTACAGAGGTCCAGGCCGCCAGCGTAACCCTATCTCCTGCAAATCCCTGACCCTCAGTAATCTAGTCCTGAGAAGGACCCCGATCACAACCACAGGGGACTGGAAGATATATGCCTAAACACAGTAATAGACGAACGAGACAGTACAAGGGGTAAACTAAAATCCACCTTGCATACAAAACTCCACAACTACAGAGGGAACACCAACGGGTACGGAAATAAATGATAAAGCGAGGAGAGGAAAAAACCACACCAGGTACTCTTCACTTCAGACTTCACAATACCACGATCCGCTCTGCTGGTCTGCATGAATGCTTTCACCGACACATTCCTAGCAGACCAGCAGGTATTTGAAGGAATCTCATTACTGCAGCATAAACTGCAGCTGGGCGAGGCTGGGCCTCGTCTAGCACAGAGAGAGAGAGAGAGAATTAACTCCCTCACTGCCGAAAAACACCAAGCACCAAAAACTCAGCTGCGAGAAGTCAGATTGTGTAATCGCGACGATCTTCGAGGCAACACACCCGTGACAGTACGCCCCCTTCTACGAGGGGCCTCTGGACCCTCAGAGCCAGGTTTATCCGGGTGAGTCGTGTGGAAGGCCCGAATTAATCGGTCTGCGCTAATATCCGACGCAGGAACCCACGTCCTCTCCTCAGGACCATACCCCTTCCAATGAACCAGGTACTGAAGGGACCGGCGGTTAAGACGTGAATCGATGATTTTCGACACCTGAAACTCCAAGTTACCATTGACCACCACAGGAGGAGGAGGTAAAGGTGACGGTATCACCGGCGCCACATACCTCTTAAGCAAAGATCTGTGGAACACGTTGTGAATTTTAAACGTAGGGGGGAGGTCAAGACGGAATGCCACCGGATTAATTATAGAACTGATCCTGTATGGCCCGATGAACCTGGGACCCAGTTTCCAAGAGGGAACCTTAAGTTTTATATTCTTGGTAGACAACCATACCCGATCGTTCACACATAGGTCCGGACCAGACACTCTCCTCCTGTCAGCCATACGTTTGTATCGGTTCCCCATAGTACTCAGATTGTTCAGCACTCCTCTCCACACTGAAGCAAGTGATGACGAAAATCGTTCCTCCTCCGGAACCCCCGAAGAGCCCCCCCTACTGAAAGTACAAAACTGGGGATGAAAACCATATGCCCCAAAAAACGGGGACTTACCAGTGGACTCGCTCCGCCTATTGTTAAGAGCAAATTCCACCAGAGGCAAGAAAGAAGCCCAGTCCTCCTGGTTCTCTGACACAAAACACCGGAGATATGTCTCCAAGCTCTGGTTCAGACGTTCTGTTTGACCATTGGTCTGCGGATGAAAAGCCGATGAAAACGACAACTGCATCCCCCGCCGTGTACAAAATGCCTTCCAGAATTTGGACACAAACTGAGACCCTCGATCCGACACCACATCGGAGGGTACCCCGTGAAGCCTCACAATCTCCCCAATGAACACCTGCGCCAGAGTTTTAGCATTAGGAAGAGCAGGAAGAGCGATAAAATGAGCCATCTTGCTGAACCTGTCCACTACAACGAGTATGACTGTTTTACCCGAAGACGGCGGGAGGTTCGTAATAAAGTCCATAGACAGATGAGTCCACGGACGCTCCGGGATTTTCAAAGGTAAGAGGGCCCCAGACGGACGGGTATGTGGGGTCTTAGAGCGCGCACAAACCCCACAGGACGCAACAAAAGTTACCACCTCCCTATGTAAGTTAGGCCACCAAAACCGCCGCGAGAGGAGATACACAGTTGCTTTATTCCCTGGGTGTCCTGCCAAAGCTGAGTTATGGTGTGCCTCGATCACCTATTGTCGCAAGTGATCTGGAACAAACAGTCTCCCTGGAGGTCCAACAGGGGCGTCCCCCTGAGCCTCCAATACCTCCTCCTCAAGCTCAGAGCATACTGCCGACACCACCACCCCCTCCTGAAGGATCGGAACCGGGTCATCCGTCTTCCCGGCCCCAGGGAAACTACGAGATAAGGCATCCGCCTTTACATTTTTTGACCCAGGACGATATGTGACAACAAAATTAAACCTGGTAAAAAACAACGACCACCTAGCTTGTCTGGGATTCAGACGTTTTGCGGAATCTAAATATAGCAGGTTCTTGTGATCGGTGATGACGGTGACCGGGTGGACTGCCCCCTCCAAAAAATGACGCCACTCCTCAAAAGCTAACTTAATGGCCAAGAGTTCCCTATTGCCGACATCGTAATTCCTCTCAGCGGCCGACAATTTTTTAGAGAAGAAAGCGCACGGGTGCCACTTACCAGGGGACGAACCTTGAGATAATACCGCTCCCACCCCTACCTCAGAAGCGTCTACCTCCACAATGAACGGCTGTGACGCATCCGGTTGAATGAGTATGGGAGCCGAAGAAATACATTTTTTCAAGGAGGAAAACACTTGACAAGCCTTGTCAGACCACCTAGAAAAATCCGTCCCTTTTTTGTCATGTCTGTGAGAGGTTTAACTATGGACGAGAAATTACGAATAAATTTCCGGTAGTAGTTAGCAAACCCCAGGAAACGTTGTAGTGCCTTAAGATCCTCTGGCAGATCCCACTCAAGAACTGCCCGCACTTTCCCAGGGTCCATACGAAAACCGGACGCTGACACCAGGAAACCTAAAAACTGAAGTTCCTGTACAGCGAACACACACTTTTCCCATTTGGCGTACAGTTTATGATCCCGCAAGATCTGCAACACCTGCCTAACATGCTCCTGATGAGACACCAGATCCGGCGAGTAAATTAAGATGTCATCCAGATATATGACAACAAACTGTCCCACCAGGCGGCGAAAAATGTCATTAACAAAGTGTTGGAACACCGCCGGGGCATTAGTCAGACCAAATGGCATGACAAGGTTCTCATAATGCCCCTCCGGAGTGTTAAACGCCATCTTCCATTCATCCCCCTCTTTCATCCTAATCAGATTGTACGCCCCCCTGAGATTCAACTTAGAGAACCATTTGGTGCCCACAATCTGATTGAAGAGATCGGGAATAAGTGGGAGCGGATACGGATCTCGGACCGTAATCCGATTAAGTTCACGGAAATCCAGGCAAGGGCGTAGGCCTCCATCTTTCTTCTTCACAAAGAAGAACCCCGCAGCCATCGGGGAAGATGAAGCTCTAATATGCCCCTTAGCCAGACTCTCTGAAATATAATCCTTCATGGCCTGCCTCTCAGGACCAGAAAGGTTATACAACCTAGATTTCGGTAACTTGGCCCCAGGGAGCAATTTAACAGAACAGTCATACACGCGATGAGGAGGTAGTTCTTGACACCCTTTCTCCGAGAATACATCCTCAAAGTCCACCAGAAATGGAGGTAAGGTCCTAGGAGCGATCGCATCGATGACCGTATTCATGCAGTTTTTATTACAGAATTCACTCCATTGGCTTATCTCTCTGGATTGCCAATTAATAACCGGGTTATGCTTAGTTAACCAAGGAAGGCCCAGCACTATAGGAGTGGGAAGACCCTCCAATACGTAACACGACAACAGTTCTTTATGTATCGCCCCCACTTGAAGATCTATGTTATGCACTGCTTGCAAAAAACGACCCTGACCGAGAGGTCTGGCGTCGATCGAGAATATGGGGATGGGTTTAGCCAATACACTCAGTCGCATACCTTGAACCCGGGCAAACCGAGCGTCCACCAGATTAGCCCCGGCCCCACTATCCAGAAGAACAGATATCCTCTCAGTTCTCGTACCCACCACCACCTCCGCCGGTACGAGGAATTGAGACGGACCTAGGGACGAAATACCTACTCCCAGATTGCCGTCCACCACACAACCTGGGATCAATAGTTTTTCCGGCGACTTCTCACACTGCAAAGGACGGGATGGACACCCCCCAATAAAATGTCCCTTTCTCCCGCAGAAGAAACACCTTCCTGTCTTGTGGCGCACTGCCGATCCCCTCCCCCGGAATGATGTCTCTCCTAACTGCATCGGCTCTCCTGGACTGACCAGGGGAACCTCCATATAAGGGGCCCTAGTAGAAGGTGGAGTCATCACAGGGGGCGGAGTTACCCCGCACCTCTCCCGAAGCCGTCTGTCAATGCGAATAGCAAGGGCCATAGCGGCTTCCAGTGACGTGGGAGGGTCATACTGTGCCAGCACATCCTTTAATTTGTCAGATAAACCTTGACAAAACTGGCTCCTACGAGCCGGTCATTCCACTGGGTGTCCGTGGCCCACCTACGGAACTCCGAACAGAATTCCTCCGCCGGACGATCTCCCTGCTGTATCTTACGTAACTTAGATTCAGCAAGAGAGATCCGATCCGGGTCATCATATACAAGACCCAGAGCTGCGAAAAACCTATCCACTGACTGGAGAGCCGGGGAGCCCGGGGAAGAGAGAACGCCCAGGATTGGGGGTCCCCTTGTAGGAGCAAGATGACAATCCCCACCCTTTGTTCTTCACTCCCCGATGACCGAGGTCGCAGCCGAAAGTACAATTTACATGCCTCCCGGAAAGCAAAAAACTTGTCCCGCCCCCCAGTGAACCTGTCAGGGAGAGCTACTTTAGGTTCTGGACCGGCTTGTTCCGGGGGTACAAAACCTTGGACTTAACGTCCGCCAGCGCCATGGACAAACTCTGCAACTGCCGAGCTAGACTGGCTACTGGATCCATGGTGGCTGGAGAAAATCTTTAGTGCGGTCGATGAAAATGTCACGCTGTCATTGCATACAGGAGGTCCGGGGTCTATGCTGACCCTAAGCAGGGGACCTGACTAATCCCTCTACCTGGAGGTACTGTTGATGGTACAGAGGTCCAGGCCGCCAGCGTAACCCTATCTCCTGCAAATCCCTGACCCTCAGTAATCTAGTCCTGAGAAGGACCCCGATCACAACCACAGGGGACTGGAAGATATATGCCTAAACACAGTAATAGACGAACGAGACAGTACAAGGGGTAAACTAAAATCCACCTTGCATACAAAACTCACTCCACAACTACAGAGGGAACACCAACGGGTACGGAAATAAATGATAAAGCGAGGAGGGGAAAAAACCACACCAGGTACTCTTCACTTCAGACTTCACAATACCACGATCCGCTCTGCTGGTCTGCATGAATGCTTTCACCGACACATTCCTAGCAGACCGGCAGGTATTTGAAGGAATCTCATTACTGCAGCATAAACTGCAGCTGGGCGAGGCTGGGCCTCGCCTAGCACAGAGAGAGAGAGAATTAACTCCCTCACTGCCGAAAAACACCAAGCACCAAAAACTCAGCTGCGAGAAGTCAGATTGTGTAATCGCAACTATCTTCGAGGCGACACACCCGTGACACAGAGATGCAGACATGTCCCCTACACATCGTGTTTGCTGCATCTCTGAAGTGACGCAGCGCGCCTGTAGCAGCTTCGTTCTGCGGGGGAGGAGCCTGCTGATCGGAGACATCAGTGGAAAAGTATGAGGTCAGGACTCAGGAGGTCTGCAGTGAGGTGGGCAGCAGGACGCTGCTCATCTCCTCACACAGAATTAAATATTGTCCAGTCGCTGGGGCTCAGTGTGAGTTATTGCCAACTGAACTTTGATCCAGATTAGGGTTGTCCTGTCCGTGCAGAAAGTTCAGTCATGTTCAGCAGAGAGACCACAGACATCACTATACAGGATCAGGATCCTGCACTGACAGATCGCACTTCTACCTACAGCATATGGCTCCCTATATAATATGTGAGGTCCTGTGGGCAAGTTCAGGTGTGATCAGTCCAGTGTATATCTGTGTACATAATAGATCACGTCCAATATACAGATTAGTGTATGATCTACGGTGCTATATACATCAGATATGTTAAAAAAAACAAATTGCTATATAACACCAGATGGCTGTAGTCACAGTATATTCTATGCCAGTCATATATTCCCCTATGTACTGTATGTGGTATACTGTAAGAACAGACATCGGATGTTATGTACAGGTTATTCTGTGTATAGTATATCTGATCTCTGCCCATGTCTGGTATATATTATACTGTAACTACAAAGTCCAGACCCCGGACCGAGACAGCCAGCGGTCTGAAAGCTGACCCACAGGCTGCACCATACCCTCCACCATTCCAATAAGGGCTCATACTCACATGCGAGAAACTCGGACGAATCTCACACGTCAATACCTGGCACTGTCGCCGGCACTCAGATCGGAGCGTTCAGCTTCATGTATTTCTATGCTGCAGCCACACACTCCTTTCCCAAGTGCCGGCGGCAGTGCCCCGTATTGACGTGCGAGACTCGTCCGAGTTTCTCGCATGTGAATATGAGCCCTAACACCGCTATCTGCATCCTCAGGATACAAATAGCGGTGAATAGATTGGTGGAAGACGGAGCCGCCGACACCTGCTTCCATCAATCAGCGTGTGCGACTGACACTGCAAGCATGATGACATTGCTACATGTCTGGTGGGCAGAGAGTCCATGAACCGGTGACTGAGCAGACCGCTGGGGGAACGAGAGCGAAGTATTTGTTGCTTTTTTATCTTTCATATATATAAGGGATGTGTGCCTGAATATAGGAAGCTATGTGGGTCCTCACACTGTATATAGGAAGCTAAGTGGGGCCCATACTGTGCACATAGGAGGCTATGTGGAGACTAATGCTGCATATAGTAGGCTATGTGGGGCCTCACACTGTATATAGGAGGGTATCTGGGGCCTTACACTGTGTATAGGAGCCTATGTGGGACCTCACAATGTGTGTTTAGGAGGTTATTTGGGGCCTCATACTGTATATAAGAGGCTATGTGGGGACATATATGCTGAATATAGGAGGCTATGTAAGGGCTCATATTGTATTTAGAGAGACTATTTGAGAGCTCATAATGTATAGAGGAGGCTAGGTGGGGCTCACACTGTACATAGGTTCTATGTAAGGGCTCGCACTATATTGGATGCTACGTGGGGCCTCAAACTGTACATAGGATGGTGTGTGGAGCCTTACACTGTATATAGGAGGCTATGTGGGGCCTCACACTGTGTATATAGAAGGCTATGTGGGGCCTAACATTATATAAAGGAGGCTATGTGGGGCCTCATACTGTACATAAAAGGCTATGTGGAGTCACCTGCTGTATATAGGAAGCTATGTGAGGGCTCATATTGTATTTAGAGAGACTATTTGAGATCTCAGTATATAGGGTCTATGTGGGGGCTCACACTGTATATGGGAGGCTATGTGGGTGCTCACACTGTATATAGGAGGCTATGTGCGGCCTCACACTGTTTATAGGAGGCTATGTGGGGCCTCACACTGTATATAGGAGGCTATGTGGGGCCTCACACTGTTTATAGGAGGCTATGTGGGGCCTCACACTGTATATAGGAGGTTATGCGGGGTCTCATACTGTATATAGAAGGCTATGTGACAGCTCATATTGTATTTAGAGAGACTGAGAGCTCATAATGTGTAAAGGAGGCTATGTGGGACTCGCACTGTATATAGGGTCTTTGTGACGGCTCACACTGCATATAGGAGGCTATGTTGGGCCTCACACTGTATATAGGGGCTATGTGGGCTCACACTTTTATAGAGGCTATGGGGCCTCAGACTGTTTATAGGAGGCTATGTGGGGCCTCACATTATATATAGGAGGCTATGCAGGGCCTCATACTGTATATAGAAGGCTATGTGGCACCTCACACTGTATATATGAGGTTATGTGGGGCCTCATACTGTGTGTATAGGAGACTATTTAGGGCCTCATACTGTATATAAGAGGCTATGTGGGGATATATGTGCTGTATATAGGAGGCTATGTGAGGGCTCATATTGTATTTAGAGAGACTATTTGAGAGCTCATAATGTATATAGGAGGCTATGTGGGGCTCACACTTTTTAAAGGGTCTATGTGTGGGCTCACACTGTATATAGGAGGCTATGTGGGGTAAGAGGTTATGTGTGGCCTCACACTGTTTATAGGAGGCTATGTGCAGCCTCACCCTGTATATAGGAGGGTATCTAGTGCCTTACACTGTGTATATTGGAGGCTATGTGGGGCCTCATAGTGTGTATATTGGAGGCTATGTGGGGCCTCACATTGTGTATATCTGGGGCTATGTGGGGCCTCACGTTGTGTATATAGGAGGCTATGTGGGGCCTCACGCTGTGTATATAGGAGGCTATGTGGGGCCTCACACTGTGTATATAGGAGGCTATGTGGGGGCTCCCACTGTGTATATAGAAGGCTATGTGGGGTCTCACACTGAGTTTGAAGGACCTGACCTCCATTACTTTATGATGTCTCAATGTCTGTGCTGTATAGAGATCATGCAGACGTGCTCAGGGCAACACACAGTAAGGAAACATTCACACGGAATGCTAGTGCTTCACTAGTGTCCCATTTTGTATGGATCCGCTATTGCAGTGAAATGCAGAGACGTTGGCTGTCCCAGCCAAGTCAATGCATTTCACAATTCTGCATTCACATACTGCGCTTTTAACGGATCCGTAAAAAGAATGAGCATTTACATTCTGTTTGCGCTTTTTGGATGCACTTTTACTTTCCTTCTCCACGCTCCCACGGTTTTCTCCAGCGATGTTCTCATACCAGAGGCTGCAGGACCTGTGAGATGACCTGGCACAGCAGCATGTGACTGAGCAACGCCACTCAGTCACATGCGCAAGGTCCTAGAGGCACAGAATGCTGCAGCATCCAGGATGAGGGGACATCGCTGGAGATCACCGTGGGGGTACGGTGAAGGTGAGTAATTAACGCAGCAGCATTCGCACACACTGATCCTCACAAAATGCAGTCAAAATGCTGTGTGTGAATGTAGCCTTGGGCTACATTCACACAGTGTGTTTTTGATGCATTTTTTACTGATCAGTTTTTTGCTGTGCACTGCACTGACCTTCTAACATCCCAGCAAAGTCAATGAGTTTCCTAAATAATTTGAATATTTTTTGCTTTAGATACTGTATTTGTTAACTATGCCTATATTTATTTAATATTGCACTATAAAACATTGCAACAAAATTATAGTGTGCGAAATGAATAGGGAAAATGTGAATTTGGGTAGAAAATATTTTGGCATGGGGGGCCCCATTTGAAAGTTCACACTGGGGCTCATAACTTTGTAGCTACGCCACTGACTAATACTATATTTGATTTTTTTTTCTATCAGAGCATTTCTAACTAATTATACTGGTATACGATCTGGGATCTTATATGAACTAAGATATTGTGTAGGATGGCTGATCTCTGCCTCGATACAAATTTGCAACTGAGACCAACACCACTGCTCTTGGGACCAAAGGCATGAAAGATCACAAAGATCAAGATTAGTGTTGAGCGATACTGCTCGATATCTAAAAATATCGTATCGAAATGGTATCGCCGATATCACTAAATATCGTCGATATCCGATTCCGATACCGGAAGTCCAATGTAAGTCTATGGGAACAAAAAATCGCAACAAAAAAAACCCTTTCTTTCGTTGTAAACACAAAATATACACACATAGAATACATATATATATATTATATATATACATGTCATTGTGACATATATATATACATATATTTATAGTTTATACACTTCTACATAGTAAAATAGACTCTGATTCAATTGCCGGGTAAAGCCGTGACATACCCCATAGAAGTCGACGGGCTCTGTGCCGAGTACCCCCAAAACCTCTGGCTCTGTGCGACTCAACTTGGGCGTCAAGAACAGGATTCTGTAGCTCGCTATAAGCGAGTCCTGTGTGCCTGAATTGAACTGGTTTTGTGCTTGAGAATTGCTAAAATCATCAGAGAATGTATTTGCCATTTTTCCGCCATATCTGCGTCACGACGAGGCACTGGTGAAGAAGAAGGGCATGCTCTTCGTGGGTGTACACTCACTCAGTGGCGTGAAAACGATGGCCGACCACTCTAAATGGTACTGCAATGTAAGATCGTGCCCCACAGCTCTTCAGTTCCGCCTCCTCATCCTCCTCAGTGTGCGGAAACTAACACGAAGGTCCCACCTCACTACAAAAGAGGGGCCCTCTCCAGATGCTAATGACACATGTGACTTGGCAGAGATGGCTAATGGACACGAGCAGAAGTGTGAAGGGATGGAGCAGTCAGAGCTCTCCCCCCACGGAAGCGACCCGATCGCCACGGAACCACCGTTGGGCACCCGGCCTGGAAACCCTCCTACGCTGCAAGAAGCGGAGGATACCCTAAGAGGCCTGGCCCGGCACCGGGAGGAGGTCGCCAGGATGGAAGCCAGCTGGCGTGCCCTAAAACTAAACTTGGAGCGGCGCCAATCCCTCTTACCTGAAGTGTCTGTACCGGAAGGTGAGGCACCCGTTCTAGTAGAGGAGTCCGTGCGGGCATCCCAGCCCTTGCAATGTGATCCGGTTGACGTTGTCACAGTGGAGGCACCCGTTCCTGCAAAAAACTCTGCACCGGCAGCACCCCAGATCCCGCTGTCTGCCCCCGTCGCTGAGACAGAAGAAGCGACACCCGTCCTCATGGAGGAGGCCGCGCAGGCACCAGAGGTCTACCTGTCTGTACCGGAGCCCCGACTGTCATCTGTTCCAGAGCCAGCTGCTTCCTCCGCAGGTGAGCGCCGCCAGGACTGGGGGCGCCAGGAGAGCTGCCGCAAACCGGACATCATAAGCTGCAGTTTGATGGTGAAGACATGGAGATGCTGGAGGAGAATTACAACCGGCGTCAGGAGGAAGAGTGGAGACGTTGGGAGCGGGAAGCAGAGCGACAAAGGGAGCAGCGAGAATCCCAAAAACTTCGGCAACGAAACCTGGAGAAGGACCGGACAGATAAGGACCGGATGAGAAAAGATAAAGGAACCCTGAGGGAGCCGCGGCGTAAGGGTGCAGTACGGAGCTTTAAATTGAAAGGTGGTTGGGGCTTCATCCAGGAGCCTGGACTTTATTTAGAAGTCTTTGTGACCCGGCGGGACGTGGAGACTCACCTCCCAGAAGGACACCCGGGGAGGGACCTGTTGCCAGGAGACTTGGTGACTTACACCCGACACTGGGGTTACAATGGATGGTACGCCCTAAATGTTACCAGGTGCGACCCCTACTCCCCAGAGTGTCAGGAACCTGTGAGACCCTCGGAGCCTTCAGCCTCCCACATCCAGGCCTCTGCACAAGTGCCCACCCCACGCCGTAAATCTCCCCAGCCTCCCTCAGTGGTCTCCTCAGCAGCCCCAGCTATGGACATGATAACTATAGCTGGCCCGTACCCGGCGCCTGTTAGGCCCCCTGGGGTTCGTTCAGTCTGGGACATAGGGCTCCAGACCCGGAGGGAGATGAAAGAGGTGGCCACACAGACACAGATAGCGGGTCACGACTTGACTGTACAGGCCACACGACGTCATCAGGTCCTGGTGGTCCTTGGTGTCTCGGATGTTTGGCAAGCATCAGAAGAGTACCAGGTGGTACCTGGAACACCCCTGCCAAAGAATTATAAATAACCCGGACAGGGTCCCTGTATGTAAATAGTTAAATTGTTGATGTACCCGGACGGGTGAATGTTCATATAAAAGTTTTTTAATTTAATAAAAAAAACAACACAGTTTTCATTACTTTTATTACAGTCTCATCCTGCGACGCCATCGATCTCCTGTAAAAAAATGAAAAAAAAAACCAGCAGTATACCACCTGTCCGACGCAGTCCATAGTAACGAGTGTCCCACGACGATCCAGCTCTGCTACATCAGAATGACAGGCAGAGCCTGTCATCCCGGCGCAGCACAGCTGATTACCTGCTTCCCCGGCGGTGACGTCATCGGACTGACTGCTTTACGGCCGGGATTACCCAGCAGTCACTGCAGTTATCGCGAAAAACTGCATGTGACCGCCAGGGAGAAGATAATGGCGGCCATCAAGCAGTCCAGGACGTGACCGCCGGAGATCTTCTGCGGGTAAGTGCCGCTGACTCCTGACAGACCCGACCGACGGACACTGACAGTGACAGTGACAAATCCGATTCCGGTATCCGATATGACGAAAATATCGGTATTCGGAATCGAAAGGCCGATACAGCTAATATCGGCCGATATCCGATATTTGCAGTATCGTATCGCTCAACACTAATCAAGATGCATTTGACCAAAGACAGATTGACCAAAATTCAATGAAATGGCAAGGAAAAAGAGAAAGATCAAAATTATGCAATCAAATCAGTAGCTTTCGCAATCACATAGTGACTGAAATAATATGACACACTTGTACTAACATTTGTAAGAAGTCAAAAAGACAAATTTAAAGGAGGAATATAACAAATCTTGTGTTTCCACAAACAAATGACTCTTCTTAGCAAAGTCTAGGGGCTTCATGGTTTTTACCTTTTAATTCCTGTACAAGTGGATATTTTTTAATTCGAATTTGCTCCCAAAATCTTATTTGCCGTGAATAAATTTGCACAAATCTTAATAATGAAAAGTTTTGTGATTGCTCGGTAAATACATGTAGGGAGAAGATAGAGAGAGGGGACCCTGCTGACCATAAGACGTTACACACTACAGAAGAGAGAGGACCCATCTGAGCATAAAAACTCACACACTACAGGAGACGGAGAAAGAGGGAGGGTGGACCCCCGCTGACCATAAGAGTTTACACTCTATAGGAGAGATAGGACTCCACTGATCATAAGAATTTACATTCTATAGAAGAGAGAGAGAGAAAGAGGACCCCACTGACCATAAGATCACTATAGCAGAGATAGAACCCCGCTGATCATAAGTAAACCTACAAGAAGCAAAATAAACATAAACCCTGCTGTAACTAAATAAGTAAAATGCAAATGTGCGTTTTAATAACACAGGGTACTTAGTAATACTGTTTTTGATTGAAAATAGCATGAATGCGATCTCGACAGTTTTATGGCCAAAGTGAACATGCATTTATATGCTGCATGTATACCAATTTTAACCAAGCTCAATTTTTGTGTGTTTTTTCTTTGTATTTTTGCATTCTGTGCAAGTCGGGGTGTGGCCTCACCCTCTTGAGCTGTAAATTACATTTAAAACACTCCCCAGGCTGGTGCCCTTAGGTCGGGACCCGATCCTTTTGTCTGCCCTTATTCACACACTGAGGTCAACTTTGACACATAGTAAGGTTTTTAATATTAGACAGTGTAGGACCGTCTCGATCAGGGTCACCTTATCGACGGTGAGATGGCTTTCATGCTATTTTTGATCAAAAACAGTATTACTAAGAACCCTGTGTTATTTAAACGCACTTTTGCTTTTTACTTATTTATTTACAGCAGGATTTATGTTTATTTTGATTCTTGTAGTTTTTTTTTAATGTTTTATGGCCAAAATGAACATGTGTTTATATGCTGCATGTATACCAACTTTAACCAAGCTCAATTTTTGTGTGGTTTTCCATAAGAACTTACACTCTATAGAAGAGAGAGAGAAAGAGTGCCCCACTGACCATAAGAGTTTACATTCTACAGGAGAGAGAGGACCCATCTGAGCATAAAACCTTACACACTACAGGAGAGTGAGAGAGAGAGGGGACCCCTGCTGACCATAACAGCTAACACTCTATAAGAGAGATATAAACCCACTGATCATAAGAACTTACACTCTATAGAGAAAGATAGCAAGAGAGGACCCATCTGACATAAAATCCTTACACTCTACAGGAGAGAGAAGGACCCTGCTAGACATAAGAGTACACTCTACAGCAGAGAGAGTAGAACCCTCTGAGCTATAAGAACTTACACTCTACAGAGAAGAGAGAGAGGACCCCACTGTCCATAAGAGCTTACAATCTACAGGAGAGAGAGGACCACAATGACCATAAGAGCTTACACTCTACAGGGAGAGAGGAGGACCCTGACCATAAGAGCTTACATTCTACAGGAGAGGAGAGAGAGGACCCCACTGTCCATAAGGGCTTACACTCTACAGGAGAGAGAGGAGGACCACAATGCCCATAAAGGTTACACTCTACAGTAGAGAGAGAGGACACCACTGACCATAAGAGCTTACATTCTACAGGAGAGAGGAGAGAGAGAGGACCCCACTGTCCATAAGGGCTTACACTCTACAGGAGAGAGAGGAGGACCCGCTGACCATAAGAGCTTACACTCTATAGTAGAGAGAGGACACCATGACCATAAGAGCTTACATCTACAGTAGAGAGAGAGGACCCTGCTGACCATAAGGCTTACACTCTACAGGAGAGAGAGAGGCCCCCACTGACCATAGAGCTTACACTCTACAGTAGAGAGAGGAGGAACCCCACTGTCCATAAGGGCTTACACTCTACAGGAGAGAGAGGACCCCATGACCATAAGAGCTTACACTCTACAGAGAGAGAGAGGACCCCACTGACTATAAGAGCTTACACTCTACAGAAGAGAGAGGGGACCCCGCTACCATAAAGCTTACACTCTACAGGAGAGAGAGGACCCCATGACCATAAGAGCTTACACTCTACAGAGAGAGAGAGGACCCACTGCATAAGGAGCTTACACTCTACAGGAAGAGAGAGGACCCACTGACCATAAGAGCTTACACTCTACAGGAGAGAGAGAGGGACCCCACTGTCCATAAGGGCTTACACTCTACAGGAGAGGAGAGGACCAATGACCATAAGAGCTTACACTCTACAGAGAGAGAGAGAGAACCCCACTGACCATAAGGCTTACACTCTACTAGAGAGAGAGGACCCCAATGACCATAAGAGCTTACACTCTACAGTAAGAGAGGACCTGCAAAGAGTTACACCTATAGAGAGAGGACCCCGCTGACCATAAGAGCTTACACTCTACAGGAGAGAGAGAGGACCCACTGTCCATAAGGGTTTACACTCTACAGGAGAGAGAGAGGACCCCGCTGACCATAAGAGCTTACACTCTACAGGAAAGAGAGAGAGAGAGGACCCCACTGTCCATAAGGGCTTACAATTTACAGGAGACAGAGGACCCCGCTGACCATAAGAGCTTACACTCTACAGGAAGAGAGAGAGGACCCCACTGTCCATAAGGGCTTACACTCTACAGGAGAGAGAGGACCATAATGACCATAAAAGCTTACACTCTACAGTAGAGAGAGGACCCCATTGACCATAAGAGCTTACAATCTACAGGAGAGAGAGAGGACCCCGCTGACCATAAGAGCTTACACTCTACAGGAGATAGATAGTTGGGACCCCGCTGACCATAAGAGCTTACACTCTACAGGAGATAGAGAGTTGGGACCCTATTGACCATAAGAGCTTACACTCTACAGAAGAGTAAGAGTGAGACAGATGTTCCTTATGACCATAAGCGTTACACCCCATAGGAGAGAGAGAGCACGCCACAGGTTATAAGAGCTTACATTTAATTTGCACACATAAGTAATATCTTGAAATTACACCTGTAGAACTTTTATAGCACCATTGGCACTTAGTCACAGTGCTTATTTTTATTTTTTTATATACAGTACTTGCACTTTATATACTTGTTCTATGTTATTTAATTGCATACATAAGTAATATCTTGTAATTACTCCTATACTTTCACTGCACTATAGTCATAATGCTACCTATATTTTCTGTTATTTTTTAGGTTATAATGGTATAATTTATTTAATGTTCACTTATCAGCACATTTATTGCACTGAGTCACTTTATTCAACATATGTCTTTTTTTGTGGCACACAAAGATCACATGATGTTTGGTTGTTTATAGCAGGGTTCCCCAACTCCAGTCCTCAAAGCCCACCAACAGGTCATGTTTTCAGGATTTCCTTAGTATTGCCCAGGTGATAATTGCATCACCAGGGCAATACAAAGGAAATCCTGAAAACATGACCTGTTGATGGGCCTTGAGGACTGGAGTTGGGGAACCCTGGTTTAAAGTAATCTATTACTATGTTTCTCATGCCCCTTTTTGGTATTCTGGATATATATATATATATTTGTGGTGTGGTGCGCATATGTGGGCAAGCTCATAACATATTGCGCATGGTCTTATACGCTGGTGCCACACATTTCCACCACCTGACTGTTGCGATGGATTATGAGTATGCCACCGTGACCACGCTCATCTGTCTTATTAATTAGAGCGCTGCTCGGCTAGCGCATGCGCCGTTTTGCATTCCCGGAGGTGTGTGCCCACGTGACTTGCAGATTGACTTCCCCATTTGCTGTAGCTTACATTTAAACCACTCACACCCTCTGCCCAGACACGCCCCCCGAAGAAGCAGGGCGAAACGTGCGCGTCGGGGCAGAGGGAGGGGACCCCCTATTTATCTTTGTCACGCTGCTAGGATCCAGGTAATGGCATCATGACTTTTTCCTTACTTAATATGCAACTATGCTTAAACACTTAGACTTTTTGGAGATCCTATTTGGGAGCTATGTTGTGTGTTCCTATTTCTTAGCAATAGTTTGGGATATTTGCTATTTAATTGAGACATCAACGTGGTATTGAGACATAATATATCTTACTCATTGTCAAAAAATTGTTATATATGTGCTTTAATCTTTATACTAATAGGATACTATTTATTTATTAAAGGTCTATTTATAAATAAGTTTATGGGTTACCGCATTTAGCACATAATTCCCCTTAGGTTTGCTTGATTAGGACCCCTCTATAACTAATTCGGTTTTGAGTTTGCCATTTACCAGGCAGCAAATTCCATACTTTTTGGAGTCCTAAGTCCCTCCCTTCCTTTTTCTGCACTCTCTTAAATTTTATTATCTTATTTTATCTTGGTTTTTGATTCAATAAAATAAATATTTTTAAATATACATTTTGTTTCACTCCTTTGTTCTGTAGTGTTTACTGACCAGGGATGTTTGGTTAGATAACTCTGTAGGAGAGATAGAATGCCTGCTGACCATAACAGCTTACACTCTAGAGGAGAGATAGAAACCCGCTGATCAAAAGAATTTACACTCTATAGAAGAAAGAAAGTGGACCCTGCTGACCATAAGATCTTACACTCTAAAGGAGAAAGAGAGCAAGAGAGGACCCCACTGACCATAAGAGCTTACACTCTAAAGGAGAAAGGAGCAAGAGAGGACCCCGCTGACCATAAGAGCTTACACTCTAAAGGAGAAAGAGAGCAAGAGAGGACCCCGCTGACCATAAGAGCTTACACTCTAAAGGAGAAAGAGAGCGAGAGAGGACCCCACTGACCATAAGAGCTTACACTCTAAGGGAGAAAGAGAGCGAGAGAGTACCCCACTAACCATAAGAGCTTACACTCTAAAGGAGAAAGAGAGCGAGAGAGGACCCCACTAACCATAAGAGCTTACACTCTAAAGGAGAAAGAGAGCGAGAGAGGACCCTGCTGACCATAAGAGCTTACACTCTACAGGAGATAGAGAGGGGACCCTGCTAACCATAAGAGCTTACACTCTACAGAAGAGTAAGAGTGAGACAGATGACCCTTATGACCATAAGCATTACACCTCATAGGAGAGAGAGAGCACGCCACAGGTTATAAGAGCTTACACTCTACAGAAGAGACCATCAGATGACTCTGGAGAAAGAAAACGGCTCTGCCATACACACTTTGCTCTGCAGGGAACCGCTGATCTGTGATGGCCCAAGTACTGATCACCACTGTACAAGATCTAATCGGTTAGATGTCATAGCTGCAGGAATTATGAGGAGGCCAGTGCAGCCACGTAAAATGATATTAGCCTGCTCACTGATTCTACAGCACTGTGGGAAATGGTGTTAGGCTACTTTCACACTTGCGTTTTATCGCGCAGCGCATCTTGCGCTATCGGACGCATGCGCAATGTTCCCCTATCTTTAACATGGCGGGCGCAGGGTCTAGCGCTTGCACGCATTCATGTGCGTTTGTCGTGCGCTGCGCATTTTCCCGGTGTGCGTCCATACGCGCTAGACGCTACATGTTGCATTTTTTTTTTTTGGTCAACCGCTTTAAAAAAACGCGTGCGCACGTGTGCGCATGCTATGCACAAAAAATAACATTGCAGTCTATGGGGGCGCTGGCGTGCGCATGTCTTTGCGCTCGTCAGCGCTTTTGCACGCACGCGATTTTTCTGTAAATAATGGAGCCAGAGATGATGGATGGAGACAGAGATGATGGAGACAGACAGAGATGATGGATGGAGACAGAGATGATGGAGACAGACAGAGATGATGGAGACAGAGATGATGGATGGAGACAGAGATTATGGAGACAGACAGAGATGATGGAGACAGACAGAGATGATGGAGACAGAGATGATGGAGACAGAGATGATGGATGGAGACAGAGATGATGGAGACAGACAGAGATGATGGAGACAGAGATGATGGATGGAGACAGAGATGATGGAGACAGACAGAGATGATGGAGACAGAGATGATGGATGGAGACAGAGATGATGGAGACAGAGATGATGGAGACAGAGATGATAGAAATGTGACACATAGACAATGCATGCGCCAAAAAAAAACGCAAACGCATGCAAAAACGCATGAAATCGCAGACAAACGCTGCGTTTTTTTGTCGAAATGCGCATTCTGATGCGACTAAAAATCGCAGCTTTTACAAGCGTTTGCATGCGTTTTTTTAATGCGCTTCATGTGCGCTCGAAACGCAGCGCAAAAAAACGCAAGTGTGAAAGTAGCCTTAGCCAAGTTTTTTTGTGCAAACCACAAACTGAATCTCAATGTGTTCAATTTGCGTAAAACCGTGAATATTGGAAATTGTTCTCAAACTCGATCCTACCACTCATCAATCTGCCCATCTCTAGTCAGCAGAAAAGCTGGTTGAGAACACAGGCCTTCAATCAAAACAGCACAGCAAAGTAGTTTCCAAAAGGGTATCCCACGGCTGGCCTTGGTGACAAAACATTTTATACACAAATAATCTGAATAAATTCTTCCTTTTCATTGTCAATAGCTATGAAATTAAAAGGCCATCAAGTCTAAAAATATATTAATAGAATTTAACACTCCAAGTCAGCAATAATAGAAGAATATTCAGTGGCAAAACTTGAAGGAGCTCATTGTATGTGACACTTGCAATTTTGATAAGGATCAGTACAACTGAAGTGATGACATCCAATAATAGATGAAACAAACAGTACATCACAATGAGACAGCTCGATGAAAATAACAATACAAATATTTCCAGCTCTAATATAGTGTAAGAATTCTGAAAGGAGATGCAAAGGCATGCATCCTATCTCATTTCACTGTACCGATTATTCATTTTTCTATTATGTGAGAAGGTTTCTTTTCTTCTTGCTTCATCTGTTGGACATATTTTTGATGTGCGTGTTGTGTACTCATCTCGTGAGATAGCAGCAATCCAATTTCAAATATTGCTCAACCCAGAGCAAAGTGGAGACCCCTCATACAGTGAGACATAGTAAATTCACATGAGTCCAGCATCTGGGGCCCTACAAGATGTCTGACAATTGGAGTTACAACACAAAGAGCGCTGGATATTTCTAATGCCCCTTGAAAATGCAAAGTAACAATGCTCAAGTACAACAAGCTAACATTTAGTTGACATGTTAATGTGTAGACAGGGGCGTAATTGTAAGGCCGGGGTCACACGGCCATGTATTCTTTCATGTGAGAGAATCGGGGCCGATTATACAAATATTCTCTAATCAAACTCTGTCAGAGTTGGATCCGAGTATCAGTGCGCCAATCTTCTTGCATGCATGAATCATAGCACAGGTGCGGAGAGGATGGAGAAAGTACTGTAATTTCTCCATCTTCTCCATTGCCTGTGTCTGCGGTAATCGCAATGCACTCAGATGACATCCGAATGCAGTCCGATGTTTCACACGCATCTTGCTGTGATTGTTTTCTCATGCCGAATCAGCATGAGAAAAAAAATTGCAGATTTATGAGCGGCCCCATAGAATAACACTGGTCCCAATGCTGTGCGATAAAAAATAACATAGCACTTGGCTGTATTATATGCTCGCGTGAGCAAGCCCTAATAGTAGATGAGGTAGCGGCCACACCTGGTCCCTAGATCTTGTGGGGGCCAAATGTCTCCTTTTCTATATAGGAAGACAACAAGATTACCGTACAACATAATACTTCAGGGGCTTTTTATAAATTTTGAACTTGTGTCTAGAAACTTGTGTGTAGCCCAGCTGCGCTTGGTGCCACATGTTACCCTGGAGGATGCATGAAAGGTAATTCACAATCACCTTATATTCATTCACACTTCACATTTCCCTGGTACCACCAGAGGGAGCCCTTTAGAATACGCAGGTATATAAGGGTGTGGAGAGATAGAGCAGGGAGATGAAGGCAGTCTAGCTGAACATTAGCTAGTCGTTGGTTGTACCTCAGAGAGACGAGCTGAGAGGAAAGTTACCTCAGAACGTGCAGATTGTAGTTTCCCTAGGGAAGTGGAAAGTGACTCTCGAAGTGAGCATAAATCAGTCTGACGGAAGGTCCTGATAGCTACTTCGGACGGAGCCTAAGAAGGAAGTGAAGGAAAGGGAACTGCAGTTTTTGTAAGACCGAGTCAACTGAGGTATTGTTAGAGAGCGAGCGTGCCGACGCTTGGAGAGCGGTGAAGAGAAGGAAGCTGACATCTACTGCTGCTTGTGCTTATGCTAAAGGTGTGAGTAGGATGACAGGCAAGTGGAAAAGGGAAAGAGAGAGTGACTGAGGATGAATAGCAATGATGGCTTACCTCCACTCTGCACTACCGGACACCGGGTCCGAGCTTGCTAGAACCTTCACGGCTAGTGGAAAAAAACGGAGACCCTGCTGGACTTCAGGTCACAGAGGGGCCCAACAGTGCTGATACGTAACCAGGGTCAGGAAAAACAGGAGTCTGGTCAGCGCAACCATTGGAGACTTAGTTCTGTCCAAAAGAAGGCTCCATCACAAGATCAGCCGGGCGTAGCAAAGAGAACGGAGTTAAACTTTGTTTCATGCAAGTTAGAAACTCACACACATAAAGACGTAAGGAGGCCCTACACCTACTCAGTGACTACTGGACGTGCATCCTCCACCCTGACGGCCTCCCGGGACGTGCCTGCAACTTCATCACCAGTAAAGGTACAGAAAGAGACTGTCTTGTGTGTGTCTGCATTATTGCTCCTTCACCCCTGCACTGCCATATACTCCGAGGGATCAGTCTCGCCTGTGGGAGACTTAACACCTTGCTGCCCCAAACCCTCAGAGGATCTACCCTGCAGCGCTGGTCACCCTGACCAGGAACCACAGGTGGCGTCACGAACATTTCTACAATCCCCTGTAAATATTCCCCTTTAGTGAGCGCCCAGGGCAACGGACCGAGCTGCACTACCCGTGACATCCCCCATTAAAGTGAACGGCTCGGTGCCGAGTACCCCAAAGTCCTGGTTGTGCGACTCATCTACTTGGCGTCACGAACAGGATCCGAAGCTCGCAATATGTGAGTCCTGTGTGCCTAAATGGACTGTTTTTGTGCAAAAAGACTGTGTTACGTTTTTGTGATTTTTGGCGCCATTTTCCGCCATTTTGCCGCCATATTCGCGCCCTGAGGCGCTGGTGAAGAAGAGGGGCGTGGATTCGTGGGCGTACCCCCCCGTGGCGCGAAGGTGATGGGCGCCCTGTCTAAGTGCTATTATAATGTCCGAGCCTGCCCCACTGCAAGGGAAATCCGCCTCCTCTTCATCCTCTATGCTAAGAAGAGAAAGCGAAAGCCCCGCCTCCATGGAAAAGACCAGATTGTTCCAGATGGGAAGCACAGTCTGGCCTGGCGTGAGATGGCAGAAGGACAGGAGACGCTGTGTGGGGGAATGGCGGTGCGCAGACCCTGTTCCCCTGAAGTGGTGCAGCCTGTACTCGAACCTTCCCCAGGTCGGGAGGACGAAGAAAAGATGTACCGTGTGGAGGAGGTGGACGGGGCGCTGAGGGACATGGCCCGACACCGCGCAGAGATGGAGGCGATGAAGCAAAGCTGGCGTGCCCTGAAACAGCGGCTGCTGTGGGACGCGCTGCTCTCCCCTCAAGATGCGCAAATGCCACCCGCACCACCACTGGAACCAGCGGCTGAGGAAGAACCGGAGGCCGGCCCCAAAAGAGCTGATCCTGACTCCGCCGAGGACGCGGCGGGAGGGAAGGAGGCTGAGGAGGCCCTGCCCGGACCGAAATGCCAGCCAGGCCTGGAACCAGCGGCAGCAGCGGAATGCAGTCCCCCGAAAGGGACAACGATGGATGAAACCCAGCCGCAAGCGATGGAGATCGACTGGGAGGAAATGGAGCTCCTGGACGACGTGGAAAACGCTGCCCAGAAGGAGAACGAGTGGCGACGCCGGGAGCATGAGGAGCGGCAGCAGCGGGAGCAGTGAGAGGCACAGCAGCTTCGCCAGAGGTACCGTGAGAAGGATCTTGCTGACAAGGAGATCGTCAGGCGAGACAAAGGTACGCTCCGGGAACCGCGGCGCCAGGGGGCCATTAGAGACTTCAAACTCCAGGGAGGCTGGGGATTCATCCACGAACCAGGCCTGTACCAGGAGGTCTTTGTTAATCGCAGGGATGTGGAGTCTCACCTGCCAGAAGGGCACCCGGAGGATCTGTTAATTGGGGATGTAGTCTCCTACACACGGCATTGGGGACTTAAGGGGTGGTATGCCCTGAACGTCTCCTGAATCAGAGACCCAGTCCCTGAAGTCGGAAACGCACCCCGTCTCAGTGTCCCAAAGGCCCCAGCTACATCAGCGCCCAGGCCGCGCACCTGCATTTATCCTGCGTCCTATTCTGCAACGCTAAGAGCGCAACGATTGCAGTGCGTCCCCAACTGAGCCACTGCGTGCACCTGCGTTCCAATTGGAAACGCTGCAAGTGGATACCGACTGCAACAGCGCACCCTATTGAGCCAAACCTTATTAGGAGAGGCACCTGTCAGGCCTCAGGAAGTCGCAAAGTTGAAAATGAGAAAGACTGTAGCTACCCAGACACAGGTAGCAGGACACGATCTTTTGTGATGCGTTCCAGAGCGCACCGCATGCTTCCAGCCCAGGTGTGGAAGGTGCCACTATTTTGAAGAAGACAGTAGGACCTAGACAGGGTTTACTGAACTGTACAAAGTTATGAAGAGATTGCACTTTATTGAGAATGTTATATGATGATAATGTTTACATGCTTGAAGTATGGTACCCCAGTTGGGTAAAGTGTTAATGTGATATGTGAAATGCTATTTTGAAGGACTGCGTGCTGAGGACTCTTGCAGCACAGAACTTAAATTGTAAATAGTTGGCACTCGGTGCCCCATCTTGGTTTTACGTAAGCCATTCTACCTCAGAAGCAAAACCCATATGGTGTGGCCTTGAGTGAGGTTTGCAGCAAGAAGTCCTGCAGCCCACCCAGGACCACCGTGGGAGGTTTGGTACGGGTCCTCCACAAGAATCTGTATTTATTTGTGTGAAAGTATTTGATATTTTCTATTGCCATTTGTAACATTGTAAACGTTTGAAGTATCTTACCTCCCGCAAGGGATGAGTTATGTTTGTTGATGTTATTAAAAATTGTTTTCTTTTTCAGCCGGGAGTGCTGATATTAACTAGGGGGGATGTGTAGCCCAGCTGCGCTTGGTGCCACATGTTACCCTGGAGGATGCATGAAAGGTAATTCACAATCACCTATATTCATTCACACTCCATTTCCTGGTACCACCAGAGGTAGCCCTTTAGAATACGCAGGTATATAAGGGTGTGGAGAGATAGTAGTGTGGAGAGAGGCAGTTAGACTGACGTTAGTCAGTCGTTGGTAGACCTCAGAGAGACGAGCTGAGAGTGAAGTTACCGCAGAACGTGCAGATGTAGTTTCCTAGGAATGGGAAAGTGCTCTCAAATGGCATAAACAGTTGACGGAAGGTCCTGATAGCTACATTCGGAAGAGCCAAGAAGGAAGTGAAGGAAAGGGAACTGCAGTTTTGTAGACGAGCAACTGAGGTTATTGTTGGAGCGTGCTGACGTCTTGGAAACTGAGTGTAGAGTACGTGACCATTATGCTGCTTGTGCTTATGTTAAGGTGGAGTAGGACGCAGGCAAGTGGAAAAGGAAAGAGGATAGGTATGCAATGATGGTTACTCCACTGCCTACGGACAGGGTCGAGTTGCTAAAACTTAGGCTTGACCGTTCCTTGAACTCATTTCTCGCCATTTTGCTTTCGTCTGCGCAGCTCTTGCCATTAATATGGAGTTCAGCTTCATTCCGCATCTCTTGCTCTAAGCAGCCTCAGCTGAACAATCAGTGCTCCTGAATCAAGCTTCAGTCAGCCTGTGACCTGACTCCTGGAAACCTAGGATTTTGGACTCCAGCTATTTCCTACTGAGGAACTTTGGAACACTTTTGGACTTGGAAACCTGCTGTCTGGTGAATCCATGTTTGCAGAGGAATTACGGTACAGAGAAGAGATCCTGAACCTGCTTGGAGAGTTATTGTAGAGCTTGAAGTTACTGCCTGCTGTGTCTCCTGCCTCTGTTCCTGCAAACTGTGTGACCTTTTCTGCATGCTTGTATGAAGTAATACAAGTCATTTCATATCAACCTTGTCTCATGTGTTTTCCTCGCACCCAAGCACAAGACGCTATAGGAACTGTACACTATACATGACAAGATTCAGGAGCCAATGTTTAGTGTCTGCTGGGTCTGGGAAAGCCGTGTCTGCCTGTGACTGTGGATATCAGATGTCCGTTTAATACCTTCTGTGATGACAGTGGTTGTGACTTCTCACAACCATTCCAGGTGAGCGCATTCCCTTAAATGTTACTCTGCAGTGTTACCACAGGTAAACACTATTGTTTTTGTTTTTTTTTTTTCCTTTCTCTTCTCCTTCCAGCACTTCTGCCTTAAAAGATCTGGAAGATGGAGGCCCACATAAAGGAGTTTGCGGAGTGACTGATACAATCCTTGCAGATATACAGACTATAAAGACCCGTTTTGCAAGCCTACAGGACCTCACTAATCATAATTTGCAAGTGTTTGGACAAACTACCAGGAATTACGAGCCAGGATTGAGGCTCTAGAGGAACGAGTCCAGGCTCCTGCCATAACCCCGAGTTCTGGGATCCCCAAGTTACCTCCTTTTCGTTTTGGCGGTGAACGTGAGAAATCAGGGGATTTATTAACCAATGCAATCTATTTTTCTCTGCACATGCTTCACTAATTTCCCACTGAACGATCCAAAGTGCTTACTATAATCATGTTGCTTACCAATAATGCTTTGATGTGGGCAAACCCTCTGATTGAGACTGAGGATGATTGTTTGAATCACCTTGATGCTTTTATTTCAGCCATGGGGCAGGTGTTTGATGACCCCAATCGAGGTGCAACAGCTGAAGCAGCTTTTTAACTTTGCGCCAAGGTAAGCGTTCAGTAGCCGAATATGCCTTGGATTTCAGGAGATGGGCTCTTGATACCACTTGGGACACTTCCGCCAAAAAATCTATTTTTCGGAAAGGGTTGTCTCCACTGATTAAGGATGAACTTGCTCGTGCCGACCCTCCCACTGCGTTAGGTGACTTTATTAACTATTGTATCCGTATTGATGCTCGTCTGACTGAACGCAGACAAGAGAGATGGTTCGAAAATAATCGCACTAACCTTTTCCTACCTCCTCCTCAGCTAAGGAACCTTTGAGTAGGATCACAAGGGAACCAGAACCTGAAACCATGCAGGTGGACTCTTTACAAAGACGGGTTAGTGATGCACGCAAAGAACATCGTATAAAGGAAAATCTATGTTTTTACTGTGGTAAGTCAGGGCACTTCATTATAAACTGCCCCAGCCGTTCTCGTAAGACTACTGCAGCAGTCATTCACTGTGAGTGTTGCGAGAGGAGCTCTGTCATGTCCGAGCCTCAGATCCAGAGAGATCTGCTGCAAGAGATCTTGATTTTTCGGACTTAAACTCTGTTAGTTCTGGGGACAATGACGGTATAAACGCTGCAATTTTTCAAGTTTCCTCAGCGGTGTCCCAGCTGAGTTGTAAAAGAAAAATTCTCATTGCTTCCTTTCCATCAAACTCTGGGTGGACTCAGTCTGGGTGTCTAGCTCTGCTATGATCGACTCAGGAGCAAGTGGAAATTTTATGGATATCTCCTTTGCTCTGAAACAGGGATACGTTCAGTGAAGAAGGCTACTCCAGTACAGATCGAGACTGTGGATGGCTCCCTGCTGACCTCTGGACCAGTGGATCAGGAAACTGAGCCTTTGAGGGTCCTTATGGGTAAAGATCATCAGGAGAAAATGTCTTTTATACTTATCTCTTCTCCCCACTTTCCCATTATTCTAGGGCTACCATGGCTGCAGGCGCAGAATCCTACGATTAACTGGAAGACCAAGGAATTACACTTTCCGGAGAAACATATGAGTCAAGGAGTTTCAGCTTGCTCTGTTCCTAAAGGAACCATGTCAGTCCCTGAACTACCAGCTGTATACCAGGACTATGTGGATTTATGTGACAAGAAGAACGCTGATCAGCTTCCTCCTCACCGTCCATATGATTGTCCAATCGAATTATTGCCTGGAGCCGAGATACCTTTTGGTAAGATCTACCCCCTAGCGGGGCCCGAGCTAAAAGCTTTGAAGGACTACATAGATGAAAATCTAGCCAAAGGCTTCATACGCCCCTCTTCATCTCCCGCAGGTGCACCCATCTTCTTTGTGAAGAAGAAAGATGGATCTCTGAGACCCTGCATAGACTATAGGGAACTCAATAAGGTTACTATTAGAAACCGTTATCCATTGCCTTTAATCCCTGAGTTGTTGGAGAGAGTGCGGCACGCCAAAATTTTCTCTAAACTGGATCTCCGTGGGGCCTATAACTTGGTCCGTATTAGACCTGGGGATGAATGGAAGACTGCATTCAGGTCACGCTATGGACACTTCGAATATCTAGTTATGCCTTTTGGTCTGAGTACCGCCCCAGCCACTTTCCAACACTTGGTGAATGACATCTTCAGGGATCTCCTAGATACATTTGTGGTGATTTATCTGGATGATATTCTAATTTTTTCTAACTCCACAGAGGAACATCATGGACATGTGAGAATGGTCTTAGATCGCCTAAGACAAAACCATCTCTACATCAAACTTGAAAAGTGTGAATTCCATAGGACTGAAATTCAATTTCTGGGGTATGTACTATCTACGCAAGGGATTAGTATGGATGGAAGCAAGACCCAAGCCATCAAGGATTGGCCAATTCCTAGAAATGTGAAGGAGGTGACAGCGCTTCATCGGGTTTGCCAACTTCTATAGACGTTTCATTAGGAATTTCTCTGAGGTAGTGTCACCTATCACCCAACTTACCCGGAAACAGTCTAGGTTCTCCTGGACCCCGCAAGCGCAGGAAGCATTTTCCTGTTTAAAGGATAAATTTACCACCACACCTATCTTAGTACATCCCAACCCCGAGCTTGCCTTCATAATAGAGGTGGATGCTTCAGACTGTGCCGTTGGAGCTATACTCTCTCAGAGAACAGGTGAGAAGAATGTCTTGCATCCCTGTGCCTTCTTTTCCCAGCAGTTGTCTTCGGCTGAGAGGAACTACGATGTGGGCAATAGAGAATTGTTGGCCATTATTGCCGCCTTCAAGGAATGGAGACACCTTCTTCAGGGAGCTGCACAGCAGATAGTCGTCCTGACAGACCATCGTAACCTTGAATTTATCAGGTCGGCTAAGTGCCTGACTCCTCGCCAGGCTCGCTGGAATCTTTTCCTAAACCAATTTAATTTTGTAATTTCTTATAGACCAGGATCGCGCAATGGAAAGGCTGATGCACTCTCTAGGATTCATTCAGCAGAGACACGTCCACTTACTCCTCCTAAGACTATTCTTCCTGACTCTAGATTCCTGGGAGTGATTCATAATCAAGACCTACTTAAGGACATCAAGGAAGCATACCATGCGGATTCTTTGTTGGCTCAACCCCCAAGGGACGTAAGTCTTGTCTTTAAGAATGGTGTGTGGATTCAGGGACAACGTCTGTATATACCTGAAACAGTCAGATTGAGAGTATTGCAACTCATCCACGATTCCAAGATAGCCGGGCATAGGGGAATTCTAAAGACACAAGAATTTCTTTCTCGTTTCTTTTGGTGGCCCACTTACAGGAAAGATGTTTTAAACTATGTCACTTCATGTGAAGTCTGTGCAAGATGCAAAACACCTCGCTCCTCACCAACTGGTCTGTTACAACCTCTTCCCACCCCGTCCCGCCCGTGGGGATCCATTTCTATGGACTTCATTGTGGAGTTACTAACCTCTCAAGGGAAGAACACCATTCTAGTGGTGGTTGATCGTCTAACAAAGGCAGCTCATTTTATCCCTTGTGTCGGTTTACCCACTGCAAAACAGACATCAGACTTAATGATTAAGAATGTGTTTCGCTTACATGGAGTACCGGATGAGGTCATTTCGGATCGAGGGGTGCAATTCACTTCAAGGTTTTGGCAAAATTTCTGTGCCGCATTGGACATTAAAGTAAACCTTTCTTCTGCTTTTCATCCCCAGACTAATGGACAGACAGAACGAACCAATCAGACCTGGAGCAGTATCTCCGCTGCTTTATCTGCCACCTACAAGATGATTGGGTGGATCTACTTCCACTGGCTGAGTTCTCTTATAACAACTCTCAGAGCGCCTCCACTAAGCAGTCTCCTTTTTACTCCAATCTAGGTTATCATCCTAACATTCTTCCTCGATTTCCCATAGATACGCCCTTGCCGGCAGTGGCTGAAAGAATCACTTCTTTACAAAAGAATATGGATCTTCTAAAGGAAAATCTAGAATTGGCTCAGGAAAGGTACAAGAAAGCAGCAGATAAATTTTGTAAACCTGCACCAGCTTTCAAGGTAGGAGATTTGGTCTGGCTGTCAACCAGAAATCTTAAAATAAAGATTCCATCGTCTAAATTGGGACATAAGTACATTGGACCTTATAAAATCAGTAAGATTATAAGTGCTGTTGCTTGTCGTCTTCAACTGCCCAGAACTATGAGAATCCACCCTGTCTTTCATGTATCCCTACTAAAGGCTGCAACACCCAATACGTTTCCTGGACGCTCTTCTCCTTGCCCTGACCCAGTGCTGGTCGATGGTCAGGAAGAATTTATGGTGGAAAGGATTCTAGATTCCAGGTTGTACAGAAATCAGTTGCAATATTTGATTAAATGGCAGGGCTACCCAGTGGAGGACAACTCATGGGAACCAGTCAATAATGTAAATGCTCCTCGCCTGCTCCGCCAGTTTCATCAGAGGTACCCTGACAAGCCTGGTCTGAGGTCATCCGGAGGTTGTCCCTAAGGGGGGAGTAATGTAAGGTTCTTTGTCTCTTTTGACATGTTCCTTGAAACTCAGTTTTCCGTCGGCCATTTTGCTTTCTGTCTTGCTGCAGCTATCTTGCCCTCAGTTAATATGGAGGTTCCAGCTTTCATGTTCCCGCCCTGATTCTCTCCTCTTGCTTCTTAAGCAGCCTCAGCTGAACAATCAGTGCTCCTGAATCAAGCTTCAGTCAGCCTGTGACCTGACTCCTGGAAACCTAGGATTTTGGACTCCAGCTATTTCCTACTGAGGAACTTTGGAACACTTTTGGACTCTGGAAACCTGCTGTCTGGTGAATCCATGTTTGCAGAGGAATTACGGTACAGAGAAGAGATCCTGAACCTGCTTTGGAGAGTTATTGTAGAGCTTGAAGTTACTGCCTGCTGTGTCTCCTGCCTCTGTTCCTGCAAACTGTGTGACCTTTTCTGCATGCTTGTATGAAGTAATACAAGTCATTTCATATCAACCTGTGTCTCATGTGTTTTCCTCGCACCCAAGCACAAGACGCTATAGGAACTGTACACTATACATGACACCCTGCTGGACTTCAGGTCACAGAGGGGCCCAACAGTGCTGATACGTAACCGGGGTCAGGAAGAACAGGAGTCTGGTCAGCGCAACCATTGGAGACTTAGTTCTGTCCAAAAGAGGGCTCCATCACAAGATCAGCCGGGCGTAGCAAAGAGAACGGAGTTAAACTTTGTTTCATGCAAGTTAGAAACTCACACACATAAAGACGTAAGGAGGCCCTACACCTACTCAGTGATTACTGGACGTGCATCCTCCACCCTGACGGCCTCCCGGGACGTGCCTGCAACTTCATCACCAGTAAAGGTACAGAAAGAGACTGTCTTGTGTGTGTCTGCATTATTGCTCCTTCACCACTGCACTGCCATATACTCCGAGGGATCAGTCTCGCCTGTGGGAGACTTAACACCTTGCTGCCCCAAACCCTCAGAGGATCTACCCTGCAGCGCTGGTCACCCTGACCAGGAACCACAGGTGGCGTCACGAACATTTCTACAATCCCCTGTAAATATTCCCCCTTTAGTGAGCGCCCAGGGCAACGGACCGAGCTGCGATACCCGTGACATCCCCCAGTAAAGTGAACGGGCTCGGTGCCGAGTACCCCAAAGCCCTGGTTGTGCGACTCACTTGAAGTTATTCATTCTGTGTATAAACCTTTTAACTTTTGAACCCCAACATTCTAGAACATGTGTCAACTCCAGAGTTAAGATGTTTTCAAATTTTTAGAGAATATTCTGCTTGGGATTTGGTAGGAGCAGGCCTGGAGCACGATGCTCACTGTACAAGGTATCCAGGGCAGGTAGAGAGTGAGTCTCCATGTACAGTGAGTTTGTAAAGTATTCAGACCCCATTAAATTTTTCACTCTTTGTTTCATTGCAGCTATTTGGAAAATGCAAAAAAATTCATTTTTTTTCTCATTAATGTACACTCTGCACTCTATCTTTACTGAAAAAAACAAATGTAGGTATTTTTGGAAATTTATTAAAAAAGAAAAACTGAAATATCACATGGTCATAAGTATTC
Organism: Oophaga sylvatica; assembly: GCA_033576555.1. Taxonomy (NCBI): domain Eukaryota; kingdom Metazoa; phylum Chordata; class Amphibia; order Anura; family Dendrobatidae; genus Oophaga; species Oophaga sylvatica. Next base: position 355,816,359 of record JARQOD010000006.1, read on the forward strand.
AGACCCTTTGCTCAGTACTGAGTAGAAGTACCCTTTTGAACTAGTACAGCCATAAGTCTTTTTGGGAATGAGGCAACAAGTTTTTCACACCTGGATTTGGGGATCCTTTGCCATTTTTCCTTGCAGATCCTCTCCAGTTCCGTCAGGTTGGATGTTGAACGTTGGTGGACAGCTATTTTCAGGTCTCTCCAGAGATGCTCAATTGGGTTTAGGTCAGGGCTCTGGCTGGACCAGTCAAGAATGGTCACAGAGTTGTTCTGAAGCCACTCCTTCAGTATTTTAGCTGTGTGCTTGGGGTCATTGTCTTGTTGGAAGGTGAACCTTCAACCAAGTCTGAGGTCCAGAGCACTCTGGAAGATGTTTTCATCCAGGATATCTCTGTACTTGGCCGCATTCATGTTTACTTAAATTGCAACCAGTCGTCCTGTCCCTGCAGCTGACAAAACATCACCATAGAATGATATTGCAACCACCATGTTTCACTGTTGGGATTGTATTGGGCAGGTGATGAGCAGTGCCTGGTTTTCTCCACACATGCCACTTAGAATTATCACCAAAAAGTTCTATCTTCATCTCATCAGACCAGAGAATCTTATTTCTCATAGTCTGGGAGTCTTTCATGTCTTTTTTTTAGCAAACTCTATGCGGGCTTTCATGTCTTGTACTGAGGAGAGGCTTCCGGTTGGGCCACTCTGCCATAAAGGCCCGACAGGTGGAGGGCTGCAGTGATAGTTGACTTTGTGGAACTTTCTCCCATCTCACTACTGCATCTGTGGAGCTCAGCTACAGTGATCTTGGGGTACTTCTTTACTTCTCTCACCAAGGCTCTTCTCCCATGATTGCTCAGATTGGCTGGCCAGGTCTTGGAAGACTTCTGGTGGTCCCAAACTTCTTCCATTTAAGCATTATGGAGGCCACTGTGCTCTTAGGAATCTTGAGTACTGCAGAAGTTCTTTTGTAACATTGGCCAGATCTGTGCCTTGCCACAATTCTGTCTCTGAGCTCCTTGGCCAGTTCTTTTGACCTCATGATTCTCATTTGGTCTGACATGCACTGTGAGCTGTGAGATCTTATATAGACAGGTGTGTGCCTTTACAAATCAAGTCCTATCAGTTTAATTAAACACAGCTGGACTCCAATGAAGGAGTAGAACTATCTCAAGGAGGATAACAAGGAAATGGACAGCATGTGACTTAAATATGAGTGTCTGAGCAAAGGGTCTGAATTCCTTATGACCATGTGATATTTCAGTTTTTCTTTTTACTAAATTTACATTTCTGGTTTTTATCAGTCAAGATGGGGTGCAGAGTGTACATTAATGAGAAAAAATAAACTTTTTGAATCTACTAAATGGCTGCAATGAAACAAAGAGTGAAACATTTAAAGGGGTCTGAATACTTTCAGAACCCACTGTATACTGATGGTGGGGCCAGGTGAGTCTCCCCACATCATAGAATCAGAGGTAGCCCCAGCTTGTGGTCAGAATAACACACTGTCTTATTGCAGAACCTGACAACCTGCCGCTCTCTCGACTCGGTGCTACTTGTATAGAAGTTCCAAATGCACCCAACCTCACTTGGGACCTGCATTTGTTAGACATTTATGGTATATTCTGTGGACATCCGTACATGCTGAAGGTGGGGTCTGTGTGTCCAGAAGCTGTGATTTTACTAGCTTCCATATATCAGCATAGCTTTATTTCTGGACTTATTCCCCATCCATAATTGACAGCCATTTTTTTTTTTACAAAAGGGTGCATTAAAACTATACAGCGTACTGAATTTAGTAGAGCTGGATGGGCAATTAAATTTCAACCTTGAAATCTGAGAAGCGCACTTTCTGTGAGGTGAATATTGCTATGCTTGTGCCCTTTTGGATTATGGATGATTAGGGTGTATATCAAATTTACAGAATACAAACTGCATTTTTCCACTTACATCCATAGTGTAATTGTAAAGTGCTGCGGAATATGTTGGCACTATATAAAATAAAATCATTATTATTATTATAGTACCCTAGACAATAATAAGACCCCTCATCCTGTCCCACACAGTAATAGCCTTTCTCTTTTTGTGCCCGACATAGTAGTAGTGCATCTCGCTGTTACTCCACATAGTAAAATTGTCTCCAATGTGCCTCCATATACAAATAGTGCCCCTACTGGATTGTCCTTCTGTGCCTCAATATAGTAAAAGTGTTCCCGTTCTGCCTCCATATAGTAACAGTGCCCCCATAATGCCTCAATATAGGGTTTGCTCCTCCTTTTTATCTCCATATAATTATAGTGGCCTTTCTCTACCTCAACATAGTAATTCTGTCCCCGTTGTGCCTATATAGTGTTCCCAATGGGCCTCTATATGGTAATAGCGCCCCCATCTCAACCTGCACAAACGATACGATACACTTTATTGATCCCGAGGGAAATTATGGTATTACAGCAGCATTACAAACAAAACATTACAAACAGCATTACATAAAGTAATTCCTAGACACAGATCTTGCACATGACTAACCACAATACGTAACAAACAAATTTGTGCAAATGCAGGTACTATAAATCTTAAATCTCTGATCATTGCTATTAGTGCACCAGCCATAGGTCATTCTCATCTTTAACCCTTAGGAAATTGTTATATACCCCCATAGCAGTAGGCACAAACGATTTCCTGAATTTCTCCTTCTTGCACCTTAATAGGATTAGATGGCTGCTGAATGTGCTCTTCTGCTTCAAGAACAGCTCGTATAGGGGGTGTGTATTATTATTCATTATAGCCCTGCACTTCTTTTGAATCCTATCTTCCAATACCTCCTCAAAAGAGTCAAGTGACCGGTGTCACTTATCAAAGTTCCGCGGCTGCTAGATGTGCGCACAGGAGTGGCGGAAAGGGGAGTGAAAAAAAAAAAAACGGCAGGAACGAGCTCTGATAAGTGACCGGTGTCACTTATCAAAGTTCCGCGGCTGCTAGATGTGCGCACGGGAGTGGCGGAAAGTGGGGTGAAAAAAAAAAAACTGCAGGAACGAGCTCTGATAAGTGACTGGTGTCACTTATCAAAGTTCCGCGGCTGCTGGATGTGCGCACAGGAGTGGCAGAAAGGGGAGTGAAAAAAAAAAAAAAACTGCAGGAACGAGCTCTGATAAGTGACTGGTGTCACTTATCAAAGTTCCGCGGCTGCTGGAAGTGCGCACAGGAGTGGCGGAAAGGGGAGTGAAAAAAAAAAACAAAAACGGCAGGAACGAGCTCTGATAAGTGACCGGTGTCACTTATCAAAGTTCCGCGGCTGCTAGATGTGCGCACGGGAGTGGCGGAAAGTGGTGTGAAAAAAAAAAAACTGCAGGAACGAGCTCTGATAAGTGACTGGTGTCACTTATCTAAGTTCCGCGGCTGCTAGATGTGCGCACGGGAGTGGCGGAAAGTGGGGTGAAAAAAAAAAAAAAACCTGCAGGAACGAGCTCTGATAAGTGACTGGTGTCACTTATCAAAGTTCCGCGGCTGCTGGAAGTGCGCACAGGAGTGGCGGAAAGGGGAGTGAAAAAAAAAAAAACTGCAGGAACGAGCTCTGATAAGTGACTAGTGTCACTTATCAAAGTTCCGCGGCTGCTGGAAGTGCGCACGGAGGGGGGTGCAAAAGAAAAACGAGCACGAGTGTTGATCGGTGAACTGCGTCACCAATCAACGCTCGGCGGCTGCTAAATGTGTGCAAAGGGGGGATAAAAAGAGGGGGAAAGGGAAGGGGGGAGGGGGGAATGGGGGGATTGGGGTGGATCGGGCAGGGATCGGGGCTCAAAAACTCACGTTTGTAGTCTCTCTTTCTCTTCTTCTTCTCTCTTCTTTCTTCTCTCTTCTTTCTTCTCTCTTCTTTCTTCAGCAGGAGTTGTGGTGTCACAGGCTACTGTGGCACCACAAGGCCCAGCACAGGAGGAGATCTGGCGTGTGACCGCACTGCAGGAATCCTCAGCAAGTGTGAGGACCCCTGCAGTGCGGTCAGACAGGTCAGATCCAGTTTGCAGACAGGTCACAGAGCGGTCACATCGCTGCTGTGACCTGTCATTGGTGGGATCGATGATCACATCGATCCCACCAATCAGAGGAGACCCTTGTTTTGCCGTGTTGCTAGGCACCGGCCTAGTAATCGGAGCTCACTGCTCCGATTCCTAGGCAGGTCACCGGCAGGTCAGGAAGCAGGGCACAGAGCGGTCAAACCGCTGCTGTGCCCTGTGATTGGCGCGATCGTCGATGACATAGATCGCGCCAATCAGCAGCTGCAGGCCCTACTGGGCCTGTCCTAGGCTCCGGCCTAGGATCGGTGCTATTACTGCACCGATCCAGGCAGGTACAGGCAGGGCACAGCGCGGATACACCGCGGCTGTGCCCTGCGATTGGCGCGATCGATGTGATCGGCGATCGCGCCAATCCAGGGGGGGTCTGCTCCTTTCTATGCCCAGGCCTAGGATCGAGTACATCGGTACTCGATTCTAGCCTGGGATCTCACTGTTTCAGCCCATCGGATTGGCTGAAACAGTGAGAAAGGCTGCGATTGGCTGTTCAGAATTGAACAGCCAATCACAGCGATCGGGAGTGAGGGTGGGCGGTGACAGACCCCGGGATGCCGGCGCCATCTCTCCTGAGGTAAGATGGCGTCGGAATTTTAATGCGATCATTGCGACTTAAGTCGCAATGTCGCATTAAAGGGCTGGACGTACTATCCCGTCCCCGGTCATACGGGCCCAGGTACCATGGACGGGATAGTACGTCCGATGGCAGTAAGGGGTTAAAGTCTGTTGCTAAATATACAGCTTGCAGCAGTTGACCACATCCTTTTTTTGCGGTGAAAAAATTAAATACGGTATGTTTTCATCCATAGGGTATTCTGTGCTTTGTGGTACATTTCGGTGTTGTATAACACTCCAAAATAAAGTTGAAACATTTTTCTTGATTCAGTCACCCATAGCGTATTACGTGTTTTGTGGTACATTTCTATGGTATATAACACTCCCCAAAATAATTTCAGTATTCAAATACTTATCCATAGATTATTATGTGCTCTGTGGTACATTTTGATGTTATATAACAAAAACGCAATGAAAAAATTTTCTGGGTTGAATTTGTCTTCTATACAGTTTTATGTGCTTTGTGACACTTTTTTAAATAAAAATAAACTCAGTTGCAAGAGACCTAGCAATTAGAAAAAGTTTAAGACATGCGGTAAGGGACAGGGAAGTAGAAATACTGATGATGGTGCACGTAGACTCCGAGGACGTGGAGCAGGTGCGACATGCCCATCCATGCCAAATAGTTTTCTGTCACACTTTTTAAGGAGGCACGGTACACCACTTCTGAAGCCACAGCAGTGCGAACAGGTGGTCGAATATATAGCAGATAATGCTTTGAGCATGCATAGCAGCACTACTGAGTCTTCCACATGGTCCAGTCTCACCAGCCAACAGTCTGGATCATTTAATTCTCATCCTGATTCTCCTTCCTCTCACCATGTTAAGTCCCAGGAGACTAGTGAACCCACACTAGAACACTCCAAGCTCTATACATTATCATTTCTTGATTGTGGCCTCTCAACTGCATGCTCCAAGAGGAACAGGAGGAAATGCTGTTTAGTGATGCACAAAACTTAGAGCAGCCACAGCCACAAAAAGATGACAGTGGGAAATGCAAATTTTGTCTAAGGGGTAAGATGATGATGACACACAGTTGCCAATAAGTCAGGTTGTTGCTTAGTCACCAAGTCAGGAGTACCAGGGTGCGGAGGTGGAAGACGAGGTAGCGGTTGACGTAAACTGGGAAGCTGGCACATAGAGCGAGGCCAGCAGCGCTGGGGGTTAGGGATTGGCAGCACTGAAACAGGCTGGAAAAGACAGTGGGGTGTCCAGAGGGGGAAGGTGGGCAACTGTTCACCAGAGCACCTACACTTGTGAACTTCTCCGTCAAAGAGTTAGTTGTTCCCCAGTCTGGGAATTTTTAAAGAGAGTTCTGAGACAAAAAAATGTTCATTTGCAACCTGTGCCTTTCCAAGATCAGTATGGAATTGACCAGTAAGAGCCTAACCACCATCACCAGCATGATCAGGCACATGTCATCTAAGCACCCGAGGTTAGCAACCTGGATGTATATATCTACTCCGTGGGTAGAACACTATTTTTTCTGCCTGCTTAAATCCATCTGGGTAAAAATAAGGTGGTTATTTCTGTCTTTCTCGACAGTGGGGCGGGGTTTAACTTGATCAACGCTAGGTTCATCCAGGTCCAGGGCATCAAACCATATACACTGTCCAAACCTATACTGATAATCGCCATCGACTCTGCACCCTAGAGACAGGGGTATTTTACTCAAGCCGTCCAGAGGCTACATGTAAAAGTAGAGGCCATGCACTCATAAGGTATAGACTGCTATGTGCTAGAGAGCCTGCCCTCTCCTGCGGTTATTGGACTTCCTTGTCTCACTCTGCACAACCCTGTGGTAGATTGGCAGACTCAGGAGGTGATAAAGTGGATTGAGTATTGTCAAGGACACTGCTTGGAAACCCGGCTATCAATGATGGATACCCAGTCTGTGCCTAAATACCTCTTGGACTTTGAGGATGTGTTCTCGGAGCATGGCTGTAAAGAACTTCCTCCCCCATTGTCCCTGGAGCCAAGCTGCCAAAGAGCAGACTATATAATATCTCTGGTCCAGAGAGACAGGTCATGAAGGACTATACCGCTGAAAGTTTTGCTGAGGGTCAAATCAGACTATCCTCATCCCCATTGCTGCCAGATGTTTCTTTGAAAAGAAGAAATACGGGGGGTTACTCCCCTGCCTAGATTTCTGCGAACTCAATCAGATCACAGTCCTTTAGGGACAAGGAAGGAGACCCTGGTGCGGGGAGTCGTGACACAGAGCTTCTGGTCAAGGTACGTCACGTCAGCTACCATTTTCGCAAGTCGCTTACAGCTGCCGCCGCTCTGGCAGTGGTGCAGCAACACATGCAAGTGCTAGGTCACTGACTGGTGTGCCATTTGCACACGCTGGGACTCCACACTACACATGCTGGCAAGGCTTTGTGAGCAGCAAAGGCCAATTGTTGAGCACCAGTTCCAACACGCAAGTTGGTATTCTGGTCAGCCTCCGCACATAACTGAAGAAGTGTGGGTATGGATGTCTGACATTTATGCATCTCTCTAAGACTTTGAGGACTCCACAAAGATGGTGAGTGGCAATGACGCTGTAGTCAGTACAACAATCCTGCTTCTGTGCCTACTTAAACAGGCACTGTTGACAAGTAAACATGAAGCTGTGCATGCGGACCAGGTGGAGATGGAGGAAGACATGAGATACCGAGATACTACCTAGCCTCATCTCATCTGCTTAGCATGGATTGGGTAACAATGAGGATGTGGAGGATGAGTAGGAGGAGAAGGAGGAAAAGGAGCTGTCAGATAGCGCAACAGAGGATAGTACCCATACAACCTTTGTCCCATCTCTCCTACATGGATGGGCTGAGGAGTGGAAGGAGGAGAAAGAGAAGGAGGAGGAGGAGCAGAAGGAGATTGAAAGTCATCATTATAGTGGATACAGAAAAATTTTGACAATAGCAACCTTGGCACATATGGCTGACTTTATGTACCGATATCTTTCCTGGGACCCTAGCATTATATTTATCTTGGCCAAAAAAGAGTACTCTTTATTTCCCCTGCAAGACCCACACTACAAGGAGAACTTTGCATCTCTCTTTCCTGAGGTGGACCGGTCTTCTAAAATGATGTTATGCCAGAAGGCCATTGTGGAAAATATGTTGAAAAAATTCCAATCAGACAATTTCTAGCAGCAGGAGGCAAGCTACCTGTTTGCCCAACCAAGGAAGAGAAGCCAGAGAGACACACAGCAGAGGCAGGGGTACACTGTCAAAGGCTTGGGCCAATTTCATGACACCTTCCCAGTGTCCAGGGCCTGGTGACTGGGTATTTTTGACAAGGAGGGAAAAGTTTTTACAGATTGTCAAGCAATATCTGGTGGATCAAACCAGTGTACTCTCTAATTCCTCTGCGACCTTTAACTATTGGGCCTCAAAGCTGGACACTAGACATGTGCTGTCCCTCTATGCCATGGAGGTGTTGTGCTACACTGCCACTAGCGTCTGAGTGCGTTTTTAGTGTTGCAGAGGTGGTCATAATTAAAGATGAGTAAATTTGTTCGGAAAACGTTCACCAATCTAAAATTCACCACGAACATAGCACATTTGGATTCGTGTTCAGTTGCCTGAGCATTTTTTCTCATAGTCAGCAAAATTTGATCACAGTTCTGTAACTAATTGCGTTTCCACTAATGCTTTTGTTATGACTTTAGATAGGATACTGATGCTGTACAATGAGCAGGAGGGATGTGTTTTATGAGGGGAGCGGGTGTGTATAGGTCAGAGAAGCGGTGTGTGATTTTTTTTTTTTTTAATATCTTAATGTGTGTATAGTCATGCAGCCAATCAAGGCGCTGAAACCATCCACAACGTCATGAAACAAGGGCTTCTGTCATTGGCTGCGAAAGTCAAATGTCCCTCTCCATATAAAAAGCAGATAAGTTGTTTTGCTGGCACCATTTTCTCAGTTAAAAAGTGCAGAGAGGCCATCCCTCCTGCTGCTGAAAGTTAACGTGTCATATACTAGATAGGAAAAGTGTGAAATCGACTTTCCGACATCTAACTAGTTTGTGCTAATAGTGTTTTCAAGGCAGATGTACTCATTTCCTACTCAAAATCACTTGGGCTAAAACTGTGTTGCAGTCAGGGCTCAGGAGGCCCCATTTGCTAATCAAAATTGTTAGGCTTAATATTGATGTGCAGCCAGGAGGCCCCATTTACTAATCAAAATTGTTAGGGCTAATAGTGTTATGCAGGCCAGGAGTCCACATTATCTACTCTAAATTATTTGGAGTAATACTGTGTTGCAGTCTGGACTCAGGAGGCCCATTTGCTAATCAAAATCAATAGGGCTTACAGTGTTGTACAGGCCAGACTAGCGGGCCTTGCCAACAACCGGCCGTCTCATCAACCGCATCTGCTGCTTCTTCCTCCTCCGTCACTGTGGCATGTTTTCTCACACAGGTCTCTGGCCGCAGAACCTCCACTTGTTAAACCCTACAGTCGGGGTGAGTGAGAGCCCGTTAGTTGTTATGGAAGTGGAGATGCCTGCTGTTTTTGTTTCATTGAGCACACCACATCTTTCTCAATCCACCAAAACATCTACACCTGCACCTCACTCACAGTCCAGAAGTTTGTCCTGTCCACCCTACTCCACCTTCTTTCAGCACCGCAGCCAACCCTCGGTCCAGCAGTTGTATCGCTACAGAGGTCTTTCGGCCTACTGGTTAACCGCCTGATTTTCGATGTGCCGACAGGGTGGAATTCCACTCTGCACATGTTGCAGTGACTGTGGCAGCAGCGTTGAGCCCTGGTGCAGTATGTCCTTTTGCGTAGCCTTGGCCAACGCAGTATGGACATGGTGCAATTTACGCTTGTGGAGTGGGCACAGATGAAGGACCTCTGCACCCTTCTGCACACTTTCAAAATAAATGGCTACTCAGATGGTTAGCGCTGATGATGCTGTCATCAGCATCACTATTCCAGTCATCTACATGCTGGGGGAGGAGGTCCACAGAGTAGGATGCAGAGGTGGATGCGGAAGAAATAACAATATCTCTAAGTTCAGGACTGTCATCGCACTGGCGGGTGCCATGGGAGGGTGGATTAAATCAATCGAGGTGGGCTCATGGTACTAGACAAACTGTTAGTGAAGTGGCAGAAGCGAGGAACAAATTGAGGAGGGTGAGAAGTAAGAAGTGATGGGCTCTCAAGAGTCAAGAGGTGAAGAGGACAATGATCCCCTCTCTGTTGTCCGTGAATGTTGGGAGAGAATGGAGGAAGCAAGCTTGAGTGTTACGCCGGCACCAACATACCATGGACTTGGAGTTCATGGAAGTGCCCAACACATGAGCTCCTTCTTGCTGCACTATCTGCAACATGAAGCCCGTTTGTCAGGGTTAGAAATAGTGCTCACTACTGGGTTGTCACTCTGTTAGATCCACGTTACAAGAGTAAAGTTTTCCAGATGGTTTTCCCTATGGAAAGGGACGCGTGCATGCTGGAGTATCGAAACACGCTTGTAGACAATGCTGAGTGTGGTTTTCTCCGAGACAGCAGTGAGGCACACAGTGTGCATCGCAGTTATAAACTTCCAACCCCGGGAACACCAAGGCGTCAATGCAACAATATTGGCAGCAGCAGTTTATGTGGTATAAGCAATTTCTGTGAGCCTTTTCACATATTTTGTAGACCAGCCCGTGCACCATTAGAACAGAGTGCAAGTCTGACATGTTGTGAATGATTGGAGAGGATGGTGCAGGAGTATCTCGAGCTCAATATCAATCACATCAGTGGGATTTTGGACCCTTTTGCATTTTGGTCTTCAAAAATGGAAGAGTGGCCTGTACTCACCTGTTATGCCTTGGAGGTTTTGTTATGCCCAGCAGCCAGTGTTCTCTCAGAACGTGTCTTCAGCGCTGCTGGTGGTATTGTGACAGGTAAGCGCTTCCAGCTGTCCCCTGAAATGTAGACCACCTAATTTGCATCAAGATGAACAAGTCATGGATCTTCAATGACTTTTGCACCCCATTCGCAGACAGGGCAGACTAGGCGATGGCGTCATTTTTAGTATCATGCATTCATCTAGCGTTACTGCAGTCTGTGACACCTTTGTCATGGATTCTGTGCCTGATGTTGCTATTGCTGCTGATGTTACAAACAACTTTTTGAAATAAGGAGACTGAAAGTTGGGTCTCCATTTGTTGGGTTGCCTGTAGTGGAAGGCAACCCATTTTTTTCCTAGAATCCAGAGGTAGTATTGCTATTCATATTTCATATACACTGCTCAAAAAAAATAAAGGGAACACTCAAATAACACAGCCTAGATCTGAGTGAATGAATTATTCTCATTGAATACTTTGTTCTGTACAAAGTTAAATGTGCTAACAACAAAATCACACAAAAATCATCAATGGAAATCAAATTTATTAACCAATGGAGGCCTGGATTTGGAGTCACCCACAAAATTAAAGTGGAATGTAATGTCCTTAAAACAAGTAAAAATATGCTCAGTAGTGTGTGTGGACTCCACGTGCTTGTATGAGCTCCCTACAATGCCTGGGCATGCTCTTGATGAGGCTGCGGATGGTCTCCTTAGGGTTTTCCTCCCAGACCTGGACAAAAGCATCCGCAAACTCCTGGACAGTCTGTGGTGCAACATGACGTTGGTGGATGGATCGAAACATGATGTCCCAGATGTGCTCAATCGGATTTAGGTCTGGGGAACGGGCGGGCCAGTCCATAACTTCAATGCCTTCATCTTGCAGGAACTGCTGACACACTCCAGCCACATGAGGTCTGGCATTGTCGTTCATTAGGAGGAACCCAGGGCCAACCGCACCAGCATATGGTCTCAAAAGGTGTCTGAGAATCTCGGTACCTAATGGCAGTCAGGCTACCTCAGGCGAGCACATGGAGGGCTGTGCAGCCCTCCAAAGAAATGCAACCCCACACCATTACTGACCCACTGGCAAACCGGTCATGCTGAAGGATGTTGCAGGCATCTCCAGACTCTGTCATGTCTGTCACATGTGCTCAGTGTGAAACTGCTTTCATCTGTGAAGAGCACAGGGCACCAGTGGCGAATTTTCCAATCCTGGTGTTCTGTAGAAAATGCCAAGCCTCCTGCACGGTGTTGGGCTGTGAGCACAACCCCATCTGTGGACGTCGGGCACTCAGACCATCCCCTTTGAGTCGGTTTCTAACCGTTTGTGCAGACACATGCACATTTTTGGCCTGATGGAGGTCATTTTGCAGGGCTCTGGCAGTGCTCCTCCTGTTCCTCCTTGCACAAAGGCGGAGGTAGCGGTCCTGCTGCTGGGTTGTTGCCCTCCTACGGCTCCCTCCACGTCTCCTGGTGTACTGGTCTGCCTCCTGGTAGCGCCTCCAGCCACTGGACGCTACGCTAACAGACACAGCAAACCTTCTTGCCACAGCTCACATTGATGTGCCATCCCAGATGAGCTGTACAACCTGAGCCACTTGTGTGTGTTGTAAAGTCTGTTTCATGCTACCACGAGTGTGAAAGCACAACCAACTATCAAAAAAGTGACCAAAACATCAGGCAGAAAGCATTGGTACTGAGATGTGGTCTGCGGTCCCCACCTGCAGAACCACTCCTTTATTGAGTGTGCCTTAATAATTGCCAATAATTTCCACCTCCGCCCTCCAGCATGTGGTAGATTTTAATTGCAACAGGGTCCTACCTACTCATAAAATCAGACTTTGAAGAGAGATATTCACATCTACCCAGGAATTCAAACTTCAGTCTTAGTCCGGGGTCAGACATGCGAGAAACTCACACGAGTCTCACATGGCAATACCCGGCACTGCCACCGGCACTCAGACCGGAGCGTGCTGCTGCGTGTATATCTATGCTCCGGTCTGAGTGCCGGCGGCAGTGTCGGGTATTGACATGCGAGACTCGTGCGAGTTTCTTGCTTGTCTGACCCCAGCCTTAGGCACGTATTCACACTACACTGTGTTCCAAATTATTATACAAATAATATTTTCTCAGATTTTCCCAAATTACCTATATGAATTGCAGTCATTGTAATTTTCCAGTCAAATAACTATTAGAGCATAATTGAAAGGTTTTTGTACAAACTGCCTATGATAACAGTATATTTTTTAAAAAATAAAACACTCAAACTGCAATCAAAATGCATGTTCCAAATTACCGTATTTTTCGGACTATAAGACGCACCCCAAATTTTCAGAAGGAAAATAGGGAAAAAAATATTGTGTCAAATGGGGGTCCGTCTTACATTCCGAATTCAGCTTACCAGAGAAGGGATCAGCACAGGTAGAGGAGTGGTCACTGGGGTCGTTTGGTGGTCAAGGCTGGTGCGGTGGTGGTGCTCTGTGGGGTGGCTGTGTTCTGTGGGGTGGCTGTGTTCTGTTGGGTGGCTGTGCTCTGTGGGGTGGCTGTGCTCTGTGGGGTGGCAATATACTCACAAATCCGGCGGCGGTCCCAATGCAGCCTTCCTGCAGTGCGGTGGTGGTGCCGAGGCAGCAGCGGGGCTCTGTGCTGCGTGGAGGGCCCCGCCGGCATTTCGTCCTAGCCGGAAAGCCCCCGCAGCTGCGACGCGGTGGCCTCCTGAAATATGGCGGCCAGGGGTCTCCGGTGGCGGTCCCGATCAGCCTCCCTGTGGTGCGTGCGGTGGTGGTGTCGGGGCAGCAGCGGGGCTCTGTGCTGCGTGGGGGGCTCCGCCGGCATTTCGCTGTTAGCCAGAAAGCCCCCTGCAGCTCCGCTGCTGCGACGCCGTGCTGTCCTGAAAGCTGGCCTCCGGAAACCTGGCCGCCGCATGCTGAAATTCAAATCTCGCCAATGAGATCTCTTCCCGAGATCTCGTCTCCCGCTGCATTGGGACCGCCGCCGGCCCCGGAATTTTAGGTATGTTGCGACCATAAGACGCACCCCCATCTTCCCCCAAAATTTTTGGGGAAAAAAGTGCGTCTTATGGTCCGAAAAATATGGTATTATGCACAGCAGAGTTTTCAACATTTTCATTTTAATAAAGAACAAAAAAATTGTCATTTTTGAAATTATAAGCATTAGCAGGTTATTACAAACTGAAATCAAACAGTTTTCAACTCAAAACTTTATTCTAGGTGATGTTACATTTGCACATAGGACCCCTTGTTCGAAAGGAGCTTCTGAACTCTCTCGTCCATTGAATTTGTCAGGCTTTGGATGGTTTCTGCTTCAATTGTTTTGCATGAGGACAGAATACCCTCCCAGAGCTGTTGCTTAGATGTGAACTGCCTCCCGCCATCATAGACACTCCTTTTGATGATGCTCCAGAGGTTCTCAATGGGGTTGAGGTCAGGGGAGCATGGGGGCCACACCATAAGTTTGTCCCCTTTTATGCCCATAGCAGCCAGAGATGCAGATGTGTTATGTGCAGCATGAATGCACGGTTCTTCTTGAACCATGGCAGGAAGTGCTGTTTGAGAAACTCAACATACACTATGGAGTTCATCTTTACCCCTTCAGGGATCCTAAAGGGGCCGACAATATCTCTCCCCATGATTCCAGCCCAAAACATTACTCCACCTCCTCCTTGTTGGCGCCGTAGCCGTGTTTTCATGGGGTGTCCATCAACCAGCCATCCTCCACTCCATCCATCTAGACCATCGCGCGTTGCACGGCACTCATCGGTGAACAAAACAGTTTTGAAGTCAGTCTTTATGTATTGTTTGGCCCACTGGAGCCGTTTCTGCTTGTGTGCAGTGGATAAAGGAGGTTGACAGGATGGCTTACGCACAGCTGCAAACCTCTGAAGGACCCTGCATCTTGTTGTTCGGGGGATGTTGGAGGCACCAGCAGCTTCAAAAACTTGTCTGCTGCTATGACAAGGCTTTTTTGCCGCTGCTCTTTTAACCTGACGTAATTGCCTGTAGGAAAGAGTCCTCAATTTTCCTTATCAGCACGCACACGTGTGTACTGTGAATCAGCTACATACTTCTTGATTGTGCGATGATCACGATGAAGTGTCTTGGCAATGTTGATTGTAGTCATGCCTTGACCTAAACACTCCACAATTTGTTGCTTCTCAGCAGCCGACACATCCTTTTTCTTTCCCATTTTGGCAGAAAATGTAGGCTGCCTAATAATGTGGGACAGCCTTCTTAAGTAGTTTTGCCTTTCATTGGACACACCTGCCAAACTAATTAGCACAGGTGTCTGCAATTGCTTACCGTGATATAAAGAGCTCTGACACACATCACCATCAATGAGTTTAACTGACAAACAAAAAAAATCTTACCTTATCACACCTAAACAATTTTTGCATAATAATTTGGAACACAGTGTAGAAACATTAGGACCCTGCAGATTTGTGACTGCCTTGTCGTTAGCTCCTGGGCATGCATGAATTGGCAACAATTATGTGCTAAGTGTCTCATTTATTTCCTAGTATTCATAAGCAGTATTTCTATTCAAATTTCATATTGACATGCTTTAGCACTACAGAGTCCAACTTTTTTTGCTTATTGTATATGGAGGTGTCTGCTCCTATTATGCACCTTTTCACTTTAGCTTGGAAGTGCCAGTCAGCCTTTTGTCATTTGTAGTGGAAGGTGTGTCAGAGTCCCTGTTGTGAATAGGCTGGAAATGAGTTCTGAGCAGAAGCTCCCTCTGGTGGTTACAAACGGTACTGGACTGTCCAGTGAAGATTGTGAGGATTGGGAATCAGGTGTTACTGACTGGTCTTATATAAGGGAGTCACCTTCCCATCAGGGTTGCCGGTGATCAATTGTTCTGGTCTCAATCCTTGATTCCTGTTTCCTTGGTAGCCTGCTGTGTCGTGTCTGAATCTCCTGCTAACAGATAAGACATTTTCTTCTTTTTGTTTTTGTGCTTGATTTTTGCATTTTGTCCTGCACTTCTGTGGGGGCCTTCAGGGTCCCCTCTGGGGGCTTTTGCCTCTCAGTTCAGTTCAGCCACTGATGTTTGTACATTTGCTTTTTCCAGTTTTTTCAGTGGCTGCTGTTTTGTTTTTGGCTACACCAGAGAACTAATTTAGGTGGTAGAGGTCGTGTGATCTCAGGTGTTTTTGAAATTAGTAGAGTTGGTGCTTTTCAGGGTTTTTTGGGATTGCAGTAAGCACCCTTTCTATCCTTTTCTATTTAGTAAGTTTGGGCCCCAACGTTTGCTCTTACTATTTTCTGTCTGTGTCAGTATTTCTTCTTGTCTAACCGCCATTACATGTTTGGGGGCTTTCTATGTTCTTTGGGGATCTGCTCCGGGGCAGATAGCTTTCCTCTTTCTATCTTTAGGTGTAGTTAGTTTCTCAGGCTGTGACGAGGCGTCTAGGACCAACGTAGGAACGCTCCACGGCTGCCTCTAGTTGTGGTGGTTAGTCAGGGTACTGCAATCTCATAGTTTCCAACTGCTCTGGTGTATTTCCTTTTTTGCCTGCTCTCCTCAGCTACCAAATCATAACAGTATCACCGGCCTAAACTGAAAATTATATGGTACTCACAGAAGGGAAAAATATTGTGAAAGAAAAAAGTTGTCAGAGTTGTCAAGAGATTTTTTTTTTTCTGTTTGTTGCATTTTTTTTTTTCCCTCTGTATCTCTGGGTGCTGAGTAGTGTTGAGCGATACGATACTGCAAATATCGGATATCGGCCGATATTAGCTCTATCGGCCTTTCGATACTTCGTTTCGATATTTTCGTGTTATCGAATACCGGAATCGGAAGTTCCCATAATTCTTTGCGAGGCAATGTGATTTTAGTCAGCCAATGAGGAATCCTAAGAAGTGTGGGCACATCCTGTACTGCTGCGGTCATGTTAACTAATGGCATGTCTGTGATTGGATGCTGAAATGATGTCAGAATGCACTATAAAAGGCGCCGCCGCCATTTTAGCGTCACTGTGCTGTGAATTCAGTAAGGGACAGAACGCTGCTGTGCTGACTCTGAGGGACAGTTAGAGATTGCGATTTAGTGTACTGTGCTGTAGGCAGGCTAGCACCAACCGCTGTGTAAAGCTTCCTTTTGCCTGCAGTGTTGTTTTAACAGCTCTGCTGTGTGTGTGTGAGTGCAGGTGACGCTGCAGTTTGCTCTGCATGCAACGCTGTCTGTAGGCATCTGCACGTGTCACTCACAGACTCTTTTTTTTTTCTTCAGTGTAATTCTTGCTGCTCCATGCAATTTAACTATTAGTGTGACGCGCTTCCATCCGTATCCAATACATTGGTTGCAAACACTATAGAAGTAGACAAAGGAGTAGCCTTTCACAGATAGTGAACAGTTGTGTTTCAGTGTTCACTTCAGTCTGTGTTTTTATTTTTTGAGTGCACATCACGCTCCAGTTACTTGTTCAAGCACTGCTGCTTGTACTCTGCTGAGCGTGTCTCAGTGCCTCATCCTTTTCATTTATCTCCAATTGGTTCTGCTCCATTCCATTTAAAATATAATCTATTAGTGTGACGCGCTTCCATCCGTATCCAATACATTGGTTGCAAACACTATAGAAGTAGACAAAGGAGTAGCCTTTCACAGATTGTGAACAGTTGTGTTTCAGTGTTCACTTCAGTCTGTGTTTTTTATTTTTTGAGTGCACATCACGCTCCAGTTACTTGTTCAAGCACTGCTGATTGTACTCTGCTGAGCGTGTCTCAGTGCCTCATCCTTTTCATTTATCTCCAATTGGTTCTGCTCCATTCCATTTAAAATATAATCTATTAGTGTGACGCGCTTCCATCCGTATCCAATACATTGGTTGCAAACACTATAGAAGTAGACAAAGGAGTAGCCTTTCACAGATTGTGAACAGTTGTGTTTCAGTGTTCACTTCAGTCTCTGCGTAATAACCACACTTAGGCCTTATAACTTTTCTGACTTTCTTTATCAATCTACCAAGATGAAGAAGTCAGTGAGTAAGGCACGTGGTCGTGGCCGTGGAGTTTCAGCAGGGAGAGGACGTGGGGATTCTGTGGCTGCTGCCGCCCTCAGTGACACAGCATCCACCAGTTTTCCCCGTGAGCGTTCCTTTATGCGCACTTTGGTAGGAGCTCGGCGTGCCCCCCTGCTGCGGGAAGAACAAATTGAAGCCGTTGTTGGTTGGATGGCAGCCAATGCATCGACTTCAATTCCTTCCACCTCCTCTCAGGAACACAACACTGTTGAGCAACCATCTGTCTGTTCACCGCCTGTCAAATTGCCCAGGCAGTCAGAGAGTTCTGTACTGGAGCCAGCTGAGTCTCTGCTTCTGTTCTCAGAATCTGTTGGCTCGCAAACACGGGCACAGGCAAGCAGCATTCTGCAATTTGAAGAAGAGGGAGTATGCAGTGATGCGCAACAGCTGTGTCTCTCTCAATCTGAAGAGGCGGGTGAGCCAGTGCCGATGGACAGCACACCGCAGAACGCATCTTATGATGATGATGAGACTCAGGTGCCAGGTTTTGTGGAGCATGGTGCTGCCCAGACCATTCAACAGCAGCAGGTGTTGGAAGAGGGTAGTGGAGATGATGAAGTCCGAGACCCAACATGGCGTGAGCAACAGGAAGGTGGTGGGAGAAGCTCTGAGGAAGAGATTGTCCCAACGGTACAAAGAGGAGGTAGAGGTAGGCTGCAGACTCGCTTGCCTGTAGCCTCCAGTTTGGCACCTGTTGGGAGCAGTTCTCTTAAAAATGTCAAAATTGGCGCTCCCATGTCTTGCACTGCGTGGTCCTTTTTTGTACAGACTTGTATCTGATATTTGCTATGTTCAATGCAAGCTGTGTAAGCAAAAAGTTAAAAGAGGTAAAAATATCAGGAACCTGAATACCACAAATATGTGGAAACATGTACGGACAAAGCACGTAGCTGAGTTACAAAGACACACTGGAGATGTAGGCCAACCTACAGCAGCACCTACATCTTTAGGTCATGTTCGAGCCTATACCTCCAGCTCTCACACACCTGGTTCGGCTTCCTCACAGGATCTCCATGGAAGAACCTCGGTCACTGTTGTCCATAGACAAACTGTTATTCCACCCACTGCAGCAAGTTCACAGTCATCGTCACACTCCTAGAACAAAAAACAGCCATCGGTAACACAGGCATGGGATAAAAGACGGCCATACTCGGCAAACCATCCACGAGCACAGGCTCTGAATGCTGGCCTTGCAAAACTCCTGTCCCTTGAAATGCTGTCATTCAGGCTGGTGGAGACTGACAGTTTCAGGAACTTTATGGCATTGGCAGTCCCACAATATAATGTGCCAAGCCGATTTTATTTCAGCAGGCAAGCTGTCCCTGCTCTGCAAAAACATGTCGAGGGAAACATTAAACATGCGCTAATAAACGCCATCAGTAGCAGGGTCCACCTGACCACCGATGCGTGGACCAGTACCCATGGCCAGGGACGATACCTTTCCCTCACTGCCCATTGGGTCAATGTTGTGGAGCCGGGTACAGATTTTGCCAGTGGCGCTGTACGTGTTCTGCCAACTCCAAGGATTGCAGGAATCCAGTCTGTGCACATTGATTCCTCCTCCTACTCCAGTTCCTCAGAATCATCGCTGCACGAGCCGTCACGGTCTACCTCCACATGGACCCGTGAACGCTTACCTGTTGCGACCGATATGAGCACAGCCGTGGCCAAATGTCAACAGGCCGTCCTGAAATTAATTCCCATGGGGAATCGAAGCCACACAGCGCAGGAGCTCTGGGATGCCACCAAGCAGGAGAGCGACGTGTGGTTTTTGTCAGCTAATCTCCAGCCAGGCTTGGTAGTGTGTGACAATGGCCGAAATCTGGTGGCAGCTCTGGGCCTTGGCAACCTCACTCACATACCATGTCTGGCACATGTGCTCAACTTGGTCGTGCAGAGTTTTTTGAGGGACTATCCGGATCTTGATGCACTGCTGCACAAGGTCCGCCTAGAGTGCGCTCACTTGTGACGTTCCAGCATGGCCAGATCGCGCATTGCAGCTCTGCAAGTCAGATTTCGCCTTCCTGAACATCGCATCATATGTGACGTACCCACCAGGTAGAATTCCACGTTACATATGTTGGAGCGGTTGTGTGAGCAGCAGCCAGCAGTAATGGAGTATCAGCTGCAACAGGCGCAATCAACTTGCAATTTGCGCCGTTCACACTTCACCACTACTGAGTGGGCCTCTATGAAGGACATCTGCGACGTTTTGCGTGCGTTTGATGTCTCAAGCGGATGGCGAGTGCAGATGATGCACTAGTCAGCATGACTGTCCCCCTTATCTGCCTGCTTCAGAAATCACTGAAAGCACTAAAGGAAGAGGTTTTGGAAGAGGTGGAGGATGAGGAGTCACAAATTCAATTACCTTCAGGACAGTCAGCGCAACTGGTTCCTCACAAAGGGCTGGGCAGGGCTCACTTTGTGAGGAGGAGGAGGAGGAGGAGTCAATGGAGGAGGAAGAAATCCCTACAGAGGGAGGTACACAACGCTGTAGTCAGTATGTAGAGCGAGGGTGGGGTGATGCAGAGGAGGCAGAGATGACGCCTCTTCCAGAGGACAGCCTTTGTTGGCCAGTTGGGAGTCTGCAGCACATGGTTGATTTCATGCTTCAGTGCCTGAGAAACGACCGCCGCATCGCCCACATTCTCAGCACGTCAGATTATTGGGTGTACACCCTCCTAGACCCTCGCTACCGGGACAACTTACAAACCCTCATCACACCGGTGAACCGGGACCGTAAAATGCAGGAGTACCAAGACACACTGGTGCAATCCATACTGTTGTACATTCCAGCCGAGAGACCTGCTGCTGCTGCTGCTACTGCTTTACAAAGCAGCTCTGTGCGTCGAGGCAGTGTAGACACCTCTACAACAAGAGGGAGCAGAAGCAGCGGCTTTGCACAGGGCAAGAACTGTATGTTACAAATGTGGCAAAGTTTTGTGACAGCGCCAGCAAGGTCTACACCATCCGAGACGGCTCCAGTCACCAGGAAGAAACGTTTCCGTAAGATGGTGACAGACTACTTGGCTTTCCCTCTAAGTGTACTCCCAGATGCCTCTTCCCCTTTCAAATTTTGGGTCTCTAAGTTGGATACATGGCCAGAGCTTAGCCAGTATGCATTGGAGGTGCTGGCTTGCCCTGCTGCCAGTGTATTATCTGAGCGTGTCTTTAGTGCTGCAGGTGGGTGTAGTAACAGACCGTCGCATGCGACTATCCTCAGAGAATGTAGACCGGCTTACTTTTCTGAAAATGAACAAGGCATGGATCTCACCTGAATTTGCCTGTCCGTTTTCAGATTAAATAACTGTTTGGCAACGTTTTCCATGTCTCCTGTTATGTTCATCTTTCTACCACCTGAACTCTACTCCCTGGGCTACAACACCGCCATTTGTTGCTCATAAGTAATTGGCAGGGGTACTGACTCCTGGCCAGCCTGGTTACAGCACGACAGCTGTTTCCTGGCAGTGTGAACGTCAATTATCCTCCAATAAGTTGTGCTGTCGTGTTGCATTCGGGTTAGCCGACTCTATGGTGCCTGCAGTTTAGGTGATTCCTATGTGTGCTGTGGGATATGTAAATAAAGGCGGTTTCCATTGTGACAATAGGATAAGCACCCACTGTAGGACTGTGTGATTCGGTAACTGCGGACGGCTTGCGTCCTGTCAACTTACATTTTCATGGGTGCGTTCTTCTACCCGTCCGGGGTCCAGTACCGTCAAGTGGTTCTCCCCAGTGCTTTTGGCCTAGGTGCCTCCATCTCCGTATCCGAGTTCCAGCAACGTCTGCTGGTCCTTGGTAGTGCTTTGGAGCACAGGTACCTCCTGCTTAGTAACCGTGTCACAGTAACGTCAGCTGGTACTCAGTTGTGACATTGCCTCTTTTCCTTCTGCTACCCGTCCGGGGTCCAGTACCGTCAAGTGGTTCTCCCCAGTGCTTTTGGCCTAGGTGCCTCCATCTCCGTATCCGAGTTCCAGCAACGTCTGCTGGTCCTTGGTAGTGCTTTGGAGCACAGGTACCTCCTGCTTAGTAACCGTGTCACAGTAACGTCAGCTGGTACTCAGTTGTGACATTGCCTCTTTTCCTTCTGCTACCTGTCCGGGGTCCAGTACCGTCAAGTGGTTCTCCCCAGTGCTTTTGGCCTAGGTGCCTCCATCTCCGTATCCGAGTTCCAGCAACGTCTGCTGGTCCTTGGTAGTGCTTTGGAGCACAGGTACCTCCTGCTTAGTAACCGTGTCACAGTAACGTCAGCTGGTACTCAGTTGTGACATTGCCTCTTTTCCTTCTGCTACCCGTCCGGGGTCCAGTACCGTCAAGTGGTTCTCCCCAGTGCTTTTGGCCTAGGTGCCTCCATCTCCGTATCCGAGTTCCAGCAACGTCTACTGGTCCTTGGTAGTGCTTTGGAGCACAGGTACCTCCTGCTTAGTAACCGTGTCACAGTAACGTCAGCTGGTACTCAGTTGTGACATTGCCTCTTTTCCTTCTGCTACCCGTCCGGGGTCCAGTACCGTCAAGTGGTTCTCCCCAGTGCTTTTGGCCTAGGTGCCTCCATCTCCGTATCCGAGTTCCAGCAACGTCTGCTGGTCCTTGGTAGTGCTTTGGAGCACAGGTACCTCCTGCTTAGTAACCGTGTCACAGTAACGTCAGCTGGTACTCAGTTGTGACATTGCCTCTTTTCCTTCTGCTACCCGTCCGGGGTCCAGCACAGTCAGCTGGTCCTCGTTACTTCCATTGTCTCTTGCTCCATCTGATACCCGTCAGGGTTCCAGTAACGTCAGCTGTTTCTCGGAAATTAGACGACCTTAAAGACCACCCAGAAGAAGATGACGACAACAAGGACGACGAGCATGAAGCCAACCAGCCTGAACACCATCACAAAGAAAAAATAAAAGATTACCCAGAAGAAGATCACCAACAGGACAAAGAAGGTTAAGACAAACTACAAGATACAGAACAAGAGACAGAAGAACAATAAGCAAAAGATCAAAAAGAACATGAAGTATAAGACCAAAATGAAGAGCAAAATATATGCTCTAAATTCTAAGCAGAAGAAGACTAAGCAGTGTATGGGGGTGAGTCCGTTCCTCCTCGTGGTTCCCCTGGAAAATGCCTGCTGCTGCTGCAGGCTAAACTGAACACGGACAAATACTGTTGCAATTTAAATCTTTTGTGACAGCAAGAACGGAAGGATGAACAATTCATACTTTTACAGATTACAAGTACAGGAATCTCTGTCACAAATAAGAATATGATGAAGAAGATGAAGAATTTGAATATGAAGAAGATTAATTAGTTTAATAATAACAATATGAGTAATGTAAACAAAAACATGAATAGCAAGAAGTTTAAGAAGAAGATTAAGAAGGTGAAGATGAAGAATAATTTGATGAGAAAGATGATGCTGCTGCTGAAGATTATGAAGGAGAAAGTGTGGCACTGGCAAAAGTTAAAAAGGTGAAGAGCATGGAAGTTTTGAAACATACATATTTGCCAAAATAGAAAAAAGGTTAACAACATTGTCAATTTGTTAGTCAATCCAAACGTATTTCCCAAAAAAAATATATTAATGCTATTCCAATGCATTGGGTTAAACATGTATGCCTTTATTGTCTCCTCAACCTCCCCAATACATTCTACATTAGTCTTTGTTGTTTTCCTTCATGTACAATTAACCAACAAGGCAAGAATGGGTTTTTTTTTAATGTCGATATTTGGTTCCCATAGACTTACATTGGACTTCCGGTATCGGAATCGGATATCGACGATATTTAGTGATATCGGCGACACCATTTCGATACGATATTTTTAGATATCGAGCAGTATCGCTCAACACTAGTGCTGAGGAGGATTTTTTTTTTCTCTCAATGGAGTTTGCACAGTTGTCTGGCCGTGTGGATCAGCTTGCCACTGAAGTTAGGAGTATTGCTACCTATCTTGCTAGGTTGCCTGTTGTGGAACCTAGGATTCCCATGCCAGATTTGTTTTTAGGGGATCGAGCTAAGTTTCTGAATTTCAAAAATAACTGTAAATTGTTTTTTGCCTTAAAATCTAAGTCCTCAGGGAACGCAGCGCAGCAGGTTCAAATTGTCATCTCTCTCCTGCGCGGCGACCCTCAGGATTGGGATTTTTCCCTGACACCTGGGGATCCTGTTTTGAGTGATGTTGATGCGTTTTTTCAGGCTTTGGGGTTATTGTACGATGAGCCTAATGTCACTGATCAAGCTGAAAAAACTTTTTTGGCATTAAGTCAGGGGCTTGAGGACGCTGAGTTATACTGTCAGAGATTCCGTAGGTGGGCAGCCCTGACCAAATGGAATGACGACGCTTTGGCAGCTCTTTTTCAGAAGGGACTGTCAGATAATGTAAAGGATGTTATGGTGGGATTCCCTGTTCCCTCTGGTCTCAATGATTCTATGTCATTAGCGATTCAAATTGACAGACGTTTGCGTGAGCGGAAAGGTATGCGTGGAATAATGTTGCCTTGTGAACCTGCTTCTGAATCCATGCAGTGTGATAGAGTGGTTTCTGGGGCACAGCGTCATGAATTTCGAAAGCGCAATGGGTTATGTTTCTACTGTGGTGATGCCTCTCATGCTATTTCTGTCTGCCCTAAGCGGGGAAGACGTTTTGCTCGCTCAGTTGTCTTGGGTAGTGTTCAGACTAAGTTTTTGTTAACTGTTACCCTGATATGCTCTCTGTCCTCATTTTCTGCTCAGGCTTTTGTTGATTCTGGAGCAGCTATAACCTGATGGATTTTGATTTTGCTAAACGTTGTGGGTTTCCCTTGATACCCCTACGGAAGTATATTCCCCTACTGGGGATCGATTCTACCCCTTTGGCTGAGAATAAACCTCAGTTCTCTACTCAGGTGATAATGAGGGTAGAACCTGATCATCAGGAGAGTTGCAAATTTTTGGTTCTGTATAATCTGCATGACATTATCGTGCTGGGTTTCCCTTGGTTACAGTCTCATAATCCTGTTTTGGATTGGAAATCTGTGTCTGTTACCAGTTGGGGCTGTCAATGTGTTAATACCAACACTCCTGTTTTTTCTGCCTCCCCCCAGGCTCAGGATGTTCCTGACTTTTTGATTGATTTTTCTGATGTGTTTAGCGAAAGTAAATCTGCATCCTTACCTCCCCATAGGAGCTATGACTGCGCTATTGAATTAGTGCCTGGTAGTAAATTCCCTAAAGGTCGCCTTTTTAACTTGTCTGTACCTGAACATGACGCTATGCGGTCTTATATCAAGGAGTCATTGGAGAAGGGTCATATCAGACCATCCTCTTCACCCTTAGGTGTCGGTTTTTTCTTTGTGGCCAAAAAGGATGGTTCATTAAGGCCGTGTATTGATTATCGTCTCTTGAACAATATTACTGTGAAATATCAATATCCGTTACCCTTGATCTCTGATCTTTTTTCCAGGGTGAAAAACGCTACTTGGTTTACCAAGCTTGACCTCAGGGGGGCATATAACCTTATTCGCATTAAGCACGGGGATGAATGGAAGACGGCATTTAATACCCCTGAAGGGCATTTTGAGTACCTTGTGATGCCCTTTGGGCTCACTAATGCTCCTTCTGTCTTCCAATCCTTCATGAATGACATTTTCAGGGATTTTGTGGATAAATTTCTGATTGTTTATTTGGATGATATCTTGATTTTTTCCAATGACTGGGACTCTCATGTAAAACATGTTCGGACTGTGTTCCAGATTTTGAGAGAGAATGCTCTGTATGTGAAGGGATCAAAGTGTCTTTTTGGCGTTCAGAGGATCTCATTTCTTGGTTTCATTTTGTCCCCATCTGTTATTGAAATGGACCCGGTCAAAGTTCAGGCTATCTGTGATTGGGTCCAACCTACTTCTTTAAAGGCTCTTCAAAGATTCTTGGGTTTTGCCAATTTTTATCGTAAATTTATTGGTAATTTCTCTGTTATTGTTAAACCATTAACTGATTTGACCAAGAAGGGTTCTGATGTGGTGAATTGGCCTCCTGAGGCAGTCTCTGCATTTCAGGAACTTCACTTCTGCTCCTGTTCTACGGCAGCCTGATGTTTCTCTACCATTTCAGGTGGAGGTTGATGCCTCTGAAATTGGGGCAGGTGCCGTTTTGTCCCAAAGAGATCCAGAGACCTCTAAAAGTAACCCTTGTGCCTTTTTCTCTCGAAAATTTTCTCCCACTGAACGTAATTATGACGTGGGTAATCGGGAGTTATTAGCCATGAAGTGGGCTTTTGAAGAGTGGAGACATTGGCTGGAGGGAGCCAAACATCAGGTGGTGGTCCTTACTGACCATAAGAATCTAGTTTATCTGGAATCTGCCAAGCGACTTAATCCTAGACAGGCCAGGTGGGCCTTGTTTTTCACACGTTTTAATTTTGTGGTTTCATTTCTTCCTGGCACTAAAAATGTTAAGGCGGATGCCCTCTCGAGGAGTTTCCTGGCGGACTCTCCTGAGTTATCTGATCCTTCTGTTATTTTGAAAGAGGGTGTAGTTCTTTCCGCCATCTCGCCCAATTTGAGACTGGCTCTGGAGGGGTGCCAGGAAGATAAGCCCGAGCGCTGCTCTGTTGGGAAATTGTTTGTCCCGGACCAGTGGAAAAAGAGTGTAATGTCTGAGATTCATTGTTCCGCGTTGGCCGGTCATCCCGGAATTTTTGGTACCAGGGACTTGGTTGGTCGGTCCTTTTGGTGGCCTACCTTGTCTCGTGATGTCAGGGAGTTTCTGCAGTCCTGCGGGACTTGCTCTTGCTCCAAGCCTTGCTCTCGTTCTAGTGGTTTGTTGATGCCATTACCGGTGCCCAAGAGACCATGGACCCATATCTCTATGGATTTCATTTCCGACCTCCCTGTTTCTCAGAGAATGACCGTCATCTGGGTGATTTGCGATAGGTTTTCCAAGATGATACATCTTGTGCCTTTACCTAAGTTGCCTTCCTCCTCTGAATTGGTGCCTTTGTTCCTTCAGCACGTGGTTCGTTTACACGGCATTCCTGAGAACATTGTGTCTGACAGAGGAGTCCAGTTTGTTTCCAGATTTTGGAGGACCTTTTGTTCTAAAATTGGTGTTCAATTGTCTTTCTCCTCGGCGTTTCATCCTCAGACCAATGGTCAAACTGAGAGAACAAACCAGACATTGGAGACTTATCTAAGATGCTTTGTGTCTGCTGATCAGGATGACTTGGTCTCTTTTTTGCCTTTGGCTGAGTTTGCTCTTAATAATAGGGCTAGCTCTGCCACTTTGATGTCTCCATTTTTCTGTAATTCTGGGTTTCACCCTCGATTTTCTTCTGGACAGACGGAGGCTTCTGTCTGCCCGGGTGTTGACTCTGTTGTGGAGCGTATGCAACAGATTTGGGACCAGGTAGTGGAGAGGTTGTCCCTCTCTCAGGAGAGGGCCCAGCGGTTTGCTAACCGGCATAGGACTGATGGTCCTCGGTTTAAAGTGGGGGACTTGGTCTGGTTGTCCTCAAGAAATATTCCTATGAGAGTGGCATCTCCTAAATTTAAGCCTAGGTTCATTGGACCTTATAAGATCATGGAGATTCTTAACCCTGTTTCTTTTCGTTTGCTTCTTCCAGGGACATTTAAGATCCATAACGTGTTCCACAAGTCCTTGTTGAAGAGGTTTGTTGAGCCAGTGGTTCCTACTACTGTGCCTCCTGACCCTGTTTTGGTTGAGGGCAATCTGGAGTATGTGGTTGAGAAAATATTGAATTCTCGTTTTTCTAGACGGAAACTCCAGTATTTGGTTAAGTGGAGAGGTTATGGTCAGGAAGACAATTCTTGGGTGTTTGCTTCGGACATCCATGCTAGGAGACTCATCCGTGCGTATCATAGAACTCATCCTGACCGACCTGGTTGCTCAAATGAGGGTTCGGTGACCCCTCCTCAAGGGGGGGGTACTGTTGTGAATAGGCTGGAAATGAGTTCTGAGCAGAAGCTCCCTCTGGTGGTTACAAACGGTATTGGACTGTCCAGTGAAGATTGTGAGGATTGGGAATCAGGTGTTACTGACTGGTCTTATATAAGGGAGTCACCTTCCCATCAGGGTTGCCGGTGATCAATTGTTCTGGTCTCAATCCTTGATTTCTGTTTCCTTGGTAGCCTGCTGTGTCGTGTCTGAATCTCCTGCTAACAGATAAGACATTTTCTTCTTTTTGTTTTTGTGCTTGATTTTTGCATTTTGTCCTGCACTTCTGTGGGGGCCTTCAGGGTCCCCTCTGGGGGCTTTTGCCTCTCAGTTCAGTTCAGCCACTGATGTTTGTACATTTGCTTTTTCCAGTTTTTTCAGTGGCTGCTGTTTTGTTTTTGGCTACACCAGAGAACTAATTTTGGGTGGTAGAGGTCGTGTGATCTCAGGTGTTTTTGAAATTAGTAGAGTTGGTGCTTTTCAGGGTTTTTTGGGATTGCAGTAAGTGCCCTTCCTATCCTTTTCTATTTAGTAAGTTTGGGCCCCAACGTTTGCTCATACTATTTTCTGTCTGTGTCAGTATTTCTTCTTGTCTAACCGTCATTACATGTTTGGGGGCTTTCTATGTTCTTTGGGGATCTGCTCCGGGGCAGATAGCTTTCCTCTTTCTATCTTTAGGTGTAGTTAGTTTCTCAGGCTGTGACGAGGCGTCTAGGACCAACGTAGGAACGCTCCACGGCTGCCTCTAGTTGTGGTGGTTAGTCAGGGTACTGCAATCTCATAGTTTCCAACTGCTCTGGTGTATTTCCTTTTTTGCCTGCTCTCCTCAGCTACCAA
Source organism: Oophaga sylvatica (assembly GCA_033576555.1). NCBI lineage: Eukaryota > Metazoa > Chordata > Amphibia > Anura > Dendrobatidae > Oophaga > Oophaga sylvatica. The sequence continues at coordinate 355,844,662 of JARQOD010000006.1, forward strand.
ATCATAACAGTCCCACTATATGGTTTCTACTCAGTGGAAATTGATGCCAATTTAGTGGTGTGTGACAATAATTTTTTTAAATGTGGAGTAGAGTTGAGCGATACTTTCCGATATCCAAAAATATCGGATCGGAATGGTATCGACGATATCCACAAAATATCGGCGATACCCGATACCGATACAGGAAATCCAATGTAAGTCTATGGGAACAAAATATCGTAATTAAAAAAAAACCATTCTTGGCTTGTTGGATAATTGTACATGAAGGAAAACAACAAAGAGTAATGTAGAATGTATTGGGGGAGGTTGAGGAGACATTAAAGGCATAGATGTTTAACCCAATCCAATGGAATAGCATTATTTTTTTTTAAAGACGTTCGGATTGACGACGAAATTGACAATGTTGTTAACCTTTTTTCTATTTTGGCAAATATGTATGTTTCACAACTTCCATGCTCTTGACCTTTTTAACTTTTGCCACACTTTCACCTTCATAATCTTCAGCAGCATCATCTTTGTCATCTAATTATTCTTCATCTTCACTTCTTTATCTTCTTCTTAAACTTCTTGTTATTCATCTTTTTGTTAACATTACTCATATTGTTCTTATTAAACTATTATTCTTCTTCATATTCTACTTCTTCATCTTCTTCCTCTTCATCTTTTTCATCATATTCTTATTTGTGACAGAGATTCCTGTACTTGTAATCTGTAAAAGTATGAATTTTTCTTCCTTCCGTTCTTGCTGTCACAAAAGATTTAAATTACAACAGTATTTGTCCGTGTTCAGTTTAGCCTGCAGCAGGTATTTTCCAGGGGCACCACGAGGAGGAACGGACTCACCCCCATACACTGCTTAGTCTTCTTCTGCTTATAATTTACAGCATATATTTTGCTCTTCATTTTGGTCTTATTTTTCATGTTCTTCTGCTTTTTGATCTTCTGCTTATTGTTCTTCTGTCTCTTGTTCTGTATCTTGTAGTTTGTCTTAACCTTCTTTGTCCTGTTGGTGATCTTCTTCTGGGTAATCTTTTATTTCCTCTTTGTGATGGTGTTCAGGCTGGTTGGCTTGATGCTCGTCGTCCTTGGGGTTGTCATCTTCTTCGGGGTGGTCTTTACGGTTGTCTAACTTCCGAGAACCAGCTGATGTTACTGGAACCCAGACGGGTATCAGATGGTACAAGAGACAATGGAAGTAACGAGGACCAGCTGACTGTTCTGGAACCCAGACGGGCAGCAGAAGGAAAAGAGCCAATGGCACAACCGAGGACCAGCTGATGTTACTGGGACACGGTTACTAAGCAGGAGGTACCTGTACTCAAAAGCACTACCAAAGACCAGCAGACGTTGCTGGAACTCGGATACCGAACTGGAGGCAACGAGGCCAAAGGCACTGCGGAGAACCAGTTGACGGTACTGGAACCCGGACGGGTAGCAGAAGGTACAAGAGCCAATGCAAGTAACGAGGACCAGCTGACTGTGCTGGAACCCGGAGGGGCAGCAGAAGGAAAATAGCCAATGGCACAACCGAGGACCAGCTGACGTTACTGGGACACGGTTACTAAGCAGGAGGTACCTGTGCTCAAAAGCACTACCAAGGACCAGCAGACGTTGCTGGAACTCGGATACCGAACTGGAGGCACCGAGGCCAAAGGCACTGCGGAGAACCAGTTGACGGTACTGGAACCCGGACGGGTAGCAGAAGGTACAAGAGCCAATGCAAGTAACGAGGACCAGCTGACTGTGCTGGAACCCGGAGGGGCAGCAGAAGGAAAAGAGCCAATGGCACAACCGAGGACCAGCTGACGTTACTGGGACACGGTTACTAAGCAGGAGGTACCTGTGCTCAAAAGCACTACCAAGGACCAGCAGACGTTGCTGGAACTCGGATACCGACATGGAGGCACCGAGGCCAAAGGCACTGCGGAGAACCAGCTGACGGTACTGGAACCCGGACAGGTACCATAAGGCACCCATGAAAATGTAAGTTGACAGGCCGCAAGCTGGCCGCAGTTAACGAATCACACAGTCCTACAGTGGGTGCTTGTCCTATTGTCACAACGGAAACAGACTTTATTTAGATATCCCACAGCACACATAGGAATCACCTAAACTGCAGGCACCATAGAGTCGGCTAACCCGAATGCAACACGACAGGACAACTTATTGGAGGCTAATTAACGTTGACACTGCCAGTAAACAGCTGTCGTGCTGTAACCAGGCTGGGCAGGAGTCAGTACCCGTGCCAATTACTTCCGAGCAACAACTGGCGGTGTTGGAGCCCAGGGATGAGAGGAGGACAGGGTGGAGGCAGCATGACTTTTTGAAGTACACACAGCAGGGGAACAGCTGACATTACTGAACCCCAGTAACACAGGAGCAAGTGTTGACTGTGCTAACAGCACTTCCGAGCGTTCCTTTATGTGCACTTTAGTAGGAGGTCGGCGTACCCCCTGCTGCGGGAAGAACAAATTGAAACCGTTGTTGCTTGGATGGCAGCCAATGCATCGACTTCATTTGCTTCCACCTCCTCTCAGGAACACAGCACTGTTGAGCAACCATCTGTCTCTTCACCACCTGCCAAATTGCCCAGGCAGTCAGACAGTTCTGTACAGGATCCAGCTGAGTCTCTGCTTCTGTTCTCAGAATCTGTTGGCTTGCAAACAGGGGCCCAGCCAAGCAGCATTCTGGAATGTGAAGAAGAGGGAGTATGCAGTGATGCGCAACAGCTGTGTCTCTCAGAATCTGAAGAGGCGGGTGAGCCAGTGCCGATGCTCAGCACACCGCAGAACGCATCTGATGATGATGAGACTCAGGTGCCAGTTTCTGTTGAGCATGGTGCTGGCCAGACCACCCAACAGCAGCAGGTTTTGGAAGAGGGTAGTGGAGATGATGAAGTCCAAGTCCCAACATGGCGTGAGGAACAGGAAGGTGGTGGGAGCAGCTCTGAGGAAGAGATTGCCCCAACGGTACAAACAGGAGGGAGAGTTAGGCTGCAGACTCGGTTGACTGTAGCCTCCAGATTGGAACCTGTTCGGAGCAGTTCTCTTCCAAAAGTCAAAACGGGCGCTCCCAGGACTTGCACTGCGTGGTCCTTTTTTGACACACTTGCAGATGATATTTGCTATGTGAAATGCAAGCTGTGTAATCTAAAAGTAAAAACAGGTAAAAGTGTCAGTAACGTCAATACCAGTAATATTATTATTATTATAGATTTTAATAGCGCCATTTATTCCATGGCGCTTTACATGTGAAGAGGGGCAAATATAGACAATTACAGTAAACATGAGCAATACAAGGCACACACAGGTACAGAAGGAGAGAGGACCCAGCCCGCGAGGGCTCACAATCTACAGGGGTGGTTGAGGATACACTAGGAGAGGGAAGAGCTGATCGTGTGGTGGTTCAGTAGACTGATGATCATTGCAGGTTGTAGGCTTGTCGGAAGAGGTGGGAAATATGTGCAAACATGTGGGTACAAAGCACGTAGTTGAGTTACAAAGACACACTGGAGATGTAGGCCAACCTACAGCAGCACCTACATCTTCAGGTCGTGTCGGAGCCTCTTCCTCCAGCTGACACACAGCTGGTTCGGCTTTCTCACAGGATCGCCATGGAAGAACCTCGGTCAATGTTGTCCAGAAACAAAGTGTTATTCCACCCACAGCAGCAAGTTCCCTGTCATCCTCACACACCCAGGCCACAAAACAGCCATCGGTACCACAGGCATGGGATAAAAGACGGCCATACTCGGCAAACCATCCACGAGCACAGGCTCTGAATGCTGGCATTGCAAAACTCCTGTCCCTTGAAATGCTGTCATTCAGGCTGGTGGAGACTGACAGTTTCCGTAACTTAATGGCATTGGCAGTCCCACAATACAATGTGCCAAGCCGATTTTATTTCAGCAGGCAAGCCGTCCCTGGTCTGCAAAAGCATGTTGCGTGAAAAATTAACTAAACTTCGTCAGTAGCAATGTCCACCTGACCACCGCTGCGTGGACCAGTACCCATGGCCAGGGACGATACCTTTCCCTCACTGCCCATTGGGTCAATGTTGTGTAGCCGGGTACAGATCTTGCGAGTGGCGCTGTACGTGTTCAGCCAACTCCAAGGATTGCAGGAATCAAGTCTGTACACATTGACTCCTCCTCCTACTCCAGTTCCTCAGAAACATTGCTGCAGGAGCCGTCACGGTCTACCTCCACATGGACCAGTGAACGCTTAATAATAATAATAATAATAATAATCTTTATTTATATAGCGCAAACAGATTCCGCTGCGCTTTACAGTTTAACAGTTTCAGAACACAAGTAATAAGTAACAACGTTAACAATAAAATAATTAAAGCAATAGAAGCCGCCCCTGCTCTTGAGAGCTTACAATTTACAATGAGGTGGGGGAGCTACAAAGTACAGGTGTTTATATACAATGGTCTATTTACAATGATGGTCCAGCCATTTTGAGGGAGTGAGGGATGGATGGAGATAGTGAATGGGCTACACACACACACTTACACATAGAATGACTTTGGGCCTGGGGTCCGATATATGACCGCTACTCTGAGGGAGAGGGGACGAAAGAGCATGATTGTGTGGACCTCAACAGAAGGGAATGAGAGTGATGGAATTGGGGGGATGACCTGGAAAGTGCATTGTGGGGACAGGAGTATGCCGACTCCACCACCATGTCTGTTTGAGGGTCTCGGGGAATGTGAGAACTATAAGCCACCATAGGAAATGGCAGGAGGGGAAACCGTGTCAGAATCCTGAATCCAGGTTTCAGTCAGGGCCAACAGATGAAGAGAGTTGTTCAGAAAGTAGTTGTGCAGGAAGGTTAGCTTGTTGCATGCAGACCGTGGTGTTATGTTTCGGTAGCTGAGGAGAGCAGGCAAAAAGGCAATACACCAGAGCAGTTGGAATCTATGAGATTGCAGTACCCTGACTAACCACCACAACTAGAGGCAGCCGTGGAGCGTTCCTACGTTGGTCCTAGACGCCTCGTCACAGCCTGAGAAACTAACTACACCTAAAGACAGAAACAGGAAAGCTATCTGCCCGGAGCAGAACCCCAAAGATAATAGAAAGCCCCAAACATGTAATGGCGGTTAGACAAGAGGAAATACTGACACAGAAAGAAAATAGTATGAGCAAACGCTGGGGCCCAAAACTATCTAAATAGAAAAGGATAGGAAGGGTACTTACTGCAATCCCAGAAAACCCTGAAAAGCACCAACTCTACTAATTTCAAAATCACCTGAGATCACACGACCTCTACCACCTAAATTAGTTCTCTGGTGTAACAAAATCAAAACAGCAGCCACTGAAAAAACTGGAAAAAGCAAAAGAACAAAACTCAGTGGCTGAACTAAACTGAGAGGGCAGAAGCCACAGGAGGGGACCCTGAAGGCCCCCAAAGAAGTGCAGTACAAAATGCAAAAATATAGCACAAACACAAAAGAAGCAAAAGTCTTATCTGTAAGCAGGAGATGCAGACACGACACAGCAGGATACAAGGGAAACTGGAATGAAGGATTCAGACCAGAACAATTGATCACCGGCAACCCTGATGGGAAAATGACTCCCTTATATAAGACCAGTCAGTAACACCTGATTCCCAGTCCTCACAATCCTCACTAGCACCGCTTGTAACCACCAGAGGGAGCCTCTGCTCAGAACTCATCTCAAACCCATTCACAACACCGTGGATTCCAGAGGGCACAGTTAAACGAAGGAGA
>JARQOD010000006.1:355850497-355910543 GCA_033576555.1 Oophaga sylvatica
AACAGCAAGTTCGGCTCCGGCCCTTTACTACCAACTTGATCTGGCCATCTATGACCGCCTCGTCCGGACCAGGCCGCCCATCGCATTAGGTCAAAGATTCCCAGAAGATCCAAAAGATCCAGATCCCATAGATTCTCTGCACAATGACTCTTGTTGGGTGGCGGCAACAAGGTGGGCAGACACCTACTTTGGTTCTGTCAGGCCTGGCTCTCAGTTGTTTTCAATGAGTGGGTCAGGATCTGGTGTCCTCCGGATACAAAATATTTTCTTCCCCTCACCCCCCCCGAACCGGGTTTTCTGGTCTTGTCCCCCCAAAACAGAGACTTGGGCAATATCCCTTTACTGAGCCATAGACTCCCTCCGCAGGGACGGAGTCAGTGTTCCGGTTCCGCAAAGCGAAATGTTCGAGTGGTTTTACTCGAACCTATTTGTGGTTTCAAAGAAGGACGGAACGGTGCATACCATACTGGATCTAAAACTATTAAACAAGTTTGTCAGAGTTCGTCACTTCAGAATGGAGTCTCTCCACTCAACTTGATGGAGAAGGGTGAGTTCCTAGCATTCATCGACTTTCACGATGCTTACCTTCATATCCTGATTTCTGCCCCCCCTCAAAGATTCCTAATGGAGGCGGTGCCATTCGCTCAATTGCATCTCCGTTCCCTGCTACACGTGCTTCTGACGGCCTGGGACAGGATCCGTTCTCTCTCAATCGTCGGATTCGTCTGTCTAAGTGGGTCAGGCAGACCCACAGATTGTGGACATTAAGGTCTTCTGGGAGTCAGGTAGAATCTTTCCTCCCGGTACGTTGGCTAGTGATGACCACCGACGCCAGCCTTCTCGGCTGGGAAGCTGTATTCCGTCATCACACTGCCCATGGCCGCTTGTCTGCTCTATAGTCGCGTCTCCTGATAAACGTTCTGGAGATAAGAACAATCAAATTGGCTCTTCTGCGGTTCCATCACCTTCTGACAGGTCGTCCCATCAGAATCCAATCGGACATCGCCACGGCGGTGGCGCACTACAACCGTCAGGAAAGTAACAGCAGCAGGGCGGCCATGCTCGAAACTCATTCTCTGCTGGGCCTTGAGGAACCATTCAATCATCTCCCCCGGGGGTAGAGATTTGGGCGGCAGATTTTCTCAGCCGTCAGGGTCTCGCCTCGGGGATGCTGGATGTGGAACTGATAGCCTCAAAGCTAGTGATCGCTCCGGGCTGGCCACGCCAGGCGTGGTACGCGTAGCTAGTGCAACTCATCGCCAATGTTCCCTGGTGATTGCCGGATCGCCCTGTCCTGCTTTCGCAGGGCTTGATTTGCCACCAGTACTCGGGCCCTGTGTTTAACGGCTTCGCCGTTGAATCCTGGGTCCTAACCCAAGCTGGGTTCTCCCAACAGGTGGTTTCCACTATGATTAGTGCCCGTAAACCCGCGTTGGTTCGCATTTATCATTGCACCTGGAAGGCTTTATTTATTTTTTATTTTTTCCCCTCTTGGTGTAGCGACCGCGAACATTCACCTCTTGTCTTTTCCATTCCATCCATTTTGGAGTCAGGCCTCGCGCTAAGTTCATTCAAAGGGCAAGTTTCAACCTTATCTGTGCTGTTCCAACGCAGATTTGCTACCAGGGTACAGGTGAAGACCTTTTATTCAAGGAATTTCCCACATGGAACCTGCCTATGACAGGCCCATGGAGTCATGGAACCTTAATATTTTGGTCCTGGGGGTTCTCCAGGAGGTTCCTTTCGAACCTCTGCAGGATGTATCGCTGACTTTTCTTTCTTGGAAAGTAGCGTTTCTAGTTGCGATTACGTCAATTAGACGGGTCTCTGAGCTGGCAGCTCTGTCCTGTCAAGCCCTTTTCCTATCTTCTCACCAGGACACGGTGGTTTTAAGGACGTTCCCGTCTTTTCTGCCCAAGGTTGTCTCTTCCTTCCTTCTGAAAGAAGACATTGTGTGGCCCTTGTTTTGCCCGGCTCCAGTCCTTCGTATCGAAAGGGCTCTTCACACTCTGTATGTGGTGAGAGGTCTGAGGTGGTTTGTTTCACGGACAGCTTTTTTTCCGCTAGTCGGATGCACTATTCGTGCTTCCAGAGGGGCACAGGAAGGGTCTAGCCGATTCTAAGACCACAATAGCCAGGTGGTTTCGCTCGGCTATTTAGGAGTCCTACTGCGTCAGAGACAAACCTATCTCAGTGGGGATTAAGGCACACTCCACTCGGGCGGTGGGCACTCTTGGACCATTTGGCACCCAGCATCGGCAGAACAGGTTCACAAAGCTGCGACTTGGTCCAGTCGCACACTTATGCAAAGCACTACAATATTCACACTCAGGCTTCTGCAGATGCAGCCATCGGCAGACATATTCTGCAAATTGCAGTAACACATCTGTAGCCTGTTGGTACATGGGGTTTCGTCTGTTGGGATGATCCCCACCCAGGGACTGCTTTAGGACGTCGAATGGTCTGTGTCCCCATGAGGCGAAGGAGAAATAGGGATTTTTGTGTACTCACCGTAAAATCCTTTTCTCCGAGCCAATCATTGGGGGACACAGCACCCACCCTGCTAGCCTGATGGCTTGTGTTTGTCCTTTAGTTGACATGTTCTACTCTTGTTAGTTATGAGCTCCTACTGCTTTGTTACCGGACTGGTTCAAGCTAGAGCCAGCAGAGGGTGTATACTGCAGAGGAGGAGCTAATCTTGCCTGTTTTTTGCTTAGTGTCCTCCTAGTGGCAGCAGCATAATACCCATAGTCTGTGTCCCCCAATGATTGGCTCGGAGAAAAGGATTTTACGGTGAGTACACAAAAATCCCTATTTTCTAAGTAATCCTAAATAGCAGTGATATAATTAACAAATATCACCATACTGTTAAAGAACGAGTATGCAATACAAAAACTAATATACCACTAATAAACCACATAAAGTAGATAAATACGCCACACTATGACCATTTATTATCACGACAGTGTCTGATTATAACCACTTTCCTATTACTGGGCAAAATCCACTATACCAAGACCAATATACCAATAACACCACATACAAGGGATAAGTACCACCTCACTGTGACCGAACCACATATTACCACAACATAGTGACTGAATAATACCACCATACTGATCATTAGCAGAAACTACAGTGCCAACACTAATATTACCACCAGCGAAATGATATATACAGGACCTCTGTAGATTGTAAATTGGTACATTGTATATGGTACATTTACCTCCATTTTGTTCCACCCCCTCACCTCCTTATTAACAGTATGCGTCAAAACTAAATATATTACAGTAATGTCTCCCTTTGTGACCCCATACAGTATTAATGCATAGATCCTCTTTTGTAGCCCCGGTACAATACTGAAATTTCTCCTTGTACTCCCATTCAGTAATAATGTCTTTGTGCTCAAATACAACAGTAATACCCCCTCCTCTTTGGCAGAAATACCCCCCCCATATAGTAATGGCTTCTAACTTTTGTCTAAATACAATTTGCGCATCCATAATGTATGAGTTGCAATGGAGAACACTAATGTCCAATTTTAGAGTAATTGTATGCCCTATTCTGGCACTTACACAGTAATATTATCCCCTAAATGGCCTCGCCCACTTACTGTCATAAACTAAATGTATGTTCTTCTTTCTGACCTTTTTATATAGTAAAAATGTCCTCTGGCCTGTTATGTTGTCTTGTGTTCTGGCCCCCATCCTGTAGTAATATCTTCCATCCTTCTCCCCACACTCACATCTTAAAGTAATGTCTCCATCCAGGCCTCCATCCTGATGCCACATCCTTTAGTAATGTCCATTGTTCTGGTCCCCATCCTGTAATTATGCCCCACATCCTGGTCCCCTGTCTTGGCACTCCTCTGCAACACATTTAAAAAAAAAAAAAAAACACTCCTCCTTACCTGTCTCCGTTCCCATGATGCGCATCCTCCTCCATAGTCAGTGCAGGGAGAACACATGACATTGACGTCCTACATCGACCCAAGACCTGCCTGCTGACATCAGTTGCCGACCTCTAATTGTTCAGTGACTTGTTATTGTCGTGCAGGGAGTCGGTGGCTCTCTGCCACAATGTATTCCAGCTGAAAATGTCTAACAATGCACACTCTGCTAAAACTGGTGCTGTGTTGGTGGGTCCATTTACACCCCTAAGGCTGGTCACAATTGCACCCTCTGCAACTGTGATTATGCCACTGGTGTCCAGCATAAAAAGTTCTTAAAGTTTGTAATTGACTTTAGTTGGTGATTTGAGTTCTTTACTGTTCAAAAATATGATGAAAGTGGCCTCCAAGCCCTGAGCTTTCCCCAGACAGTACTCTCTACAGAGGTGTGTGGCCCCTAGGAGTGTGCTTACTTCTAAGCGAGGCAAGTGATCTGATCTGTAGTATTCACTGAGCTGTGCACTGTGTCCTGCATTCTGACATCACTTTATGAACCAGAGATGCCAGTACAGGCAGCAAGAAAAGAGTGCCGAAGATGTGCTCTCACTCATTAATGCTATGACAGAATGCATGATATCGGCAAATCATCAAGCTAATACATGGATAGGTTATATATGAGACATGCACCCACGGAGACTCAAACATATTTTTCAAGCACACTGAAGACACTTGGTTAGCACACGAGCATGCTCGATTAACACCTTATCCCAGCACGTTCGCTCATCAGTAGTAGTTTTACAAGTTTGAGCTCTGCATGCTTCCAGCACAGCTTAGCTGTGCCATGCTTCTCTGCTGTGCCTCCACAAAGAAGTTACAAATATCCATTATGGAGGCATACAAGTGCTTCTCACTAAATTAGAGTATCACCAAAAAGTTAATTTATTTAATCTTCAATACAAAAAGTGAATCTCATATATAGTCATTACAAACAGAGTGATCTATTTCAAGTGTTTTTCTGTTAATGTTGATGATTATGGCTTACAGCCAATGAAAATCCAAAAGTCATTATCTCATTAAATTAGAATAATCCACAAAAAACACCTGCAAAGGCTTCCTAAGCGTTTAAAAATGTCCCTTAGTCTGTTTCAGTAGGCTCCACAATCATGGGGAAGACTGCTGACTTGACAGATGTCCAGTCCAGAAGGCAGTCATTGACACACTCCACAAGGAGGGTAAGCCACAAAAGGTCATTGCTAAAGAAGCTGGCTGTTCAGAGTGATGTAACAAAGCATAATTAAGGAAAGTTGAGTGGAAGGAAAAAGTGTGGTAGAAAAAGGTGAAAAGGTGCACAAGCAACCAGGTTAACTGCAACCTTGACAGTATTAAGAAAAGGCCATTCAAAAATTTGGGGTAGAGTCACAAGGAGTGGACTGCTGCTGGAGTAATTTCTTCAAGGGCCACCACACACAGCTGTATCCAGCACATGGGCTACAAGTGTCGCATTCCCTGTGTCAAACCAATCATGACCAATAGACAACGCCAGAAGCATGTTACCTGGGCCAAGGAGAAAAAGAACTGAACTGTTGCTCAGTGGTCCATGATGTTGATTTCAGATGAAAGTAAATTTTGCATTTTATTTGGAAATCAAGGTCCCAGAGTCTGGAGGAAGAGTGGAGAGGCCACAATCCAAGCTGCTTGAGGACTAGTGTGAAGTGTCCACAATCAGTGATGGTTTGGGGAGCCATGTCATCTGCTGGTGAAGGTCTACTGTGTTTTATCAAGACCAAAGTCAGCGCAGCCATCTACCAGGAAATTTTAAAGCACTTCATGCTTCCCTCCAGTTTTGGAGCTGGAAATTTCATTCCCCAGCAGGACTTGGAACCTTTCTACACTGCCAAAAGTACCAATACCTGTTCAATCAAGCACAATGATACTGTTGTTTTTAGGTCAGCAAACTCACCTGACCTTAACCGTATTGTCAAGAGGAAGATGAGACCTCAGACCCAACAATGCAGACCAGCTGAAGGCTGCTATCAAAGCAACCTGGGCTTCCATAAGACCTCAGCAGTGCCACAGGCTGATCGCCACTGTGCCATCCTGCACTGATGCAGTAATCAGAGGATAGGTGTTCCTGGAAGCCATGGTACTTTGAGATACCAAAGTTATGGATTGACAAGAGAAGGGGTCCCAGGTCAGAGCTTTGAGGAACACTGAAAGAGGGTGGACAGGATGAGGAGGTAGTATGGAATTGAGAGACACTGTATGTGTGGTTTAAAAGGTATGAGGAACTCCAGGAGAGGGCAAGGTCTTTTACACCAAGGGAAGAAGGGATTTGTAATAGGAGTGAGTGGTTGAGTGTGGTGTGAAGGTAGAGGATATATGTAGAAGGAGTATATAGAATTTTCTGTTTGCTTTGGCAGTAAGTTGTAGGGCAGTTTCAGTGCAGTGGTGGGGACCAAAGCCAGATTGTAGGGTGTCAAAGAGTGACTTGGATCAGAGGTGGGAAGAAAGTTCAGCATGGAGGAGTCTGGAGGCGAATGCGAGCAGCGATATGGGACAGTAGCTGGACGCAGAGGACGGGTCAAGGGATAGTTTCTTTATTATAGGTGTATATTGCCAGTGTCTTGCTTGTTCTGAAGTATAAAAAATATGCAATACAGGTCTTGTGGCACATTATGTATTTTTTCCATTTTGCAGGTTTTCTTTGTTACTTTTGGACCTGGAGGAATACTTTTTTGAGCAGCATCTAGCATATCACATTTCTAAAGTGGGGGACGCAATAGAAAGGTAAGGCTTTGTATTAACATTAGAAAAGCCAAAAACTGTAAAAGTCTGCAGATTAATTAGTCTCTGTTCACATCTCGATAATTACCTATCTTACTCGTCCATAGGCCTCTTTACATTGGGTCACTGCATAGGTGTATATGATTTTTACCACTGTATTCGAAAGTATAGTCTATAAAGACTGGGAAACAATGAAAAATTGTTAGAGAACCTGTCAGCAGGATTGTGCACTGTAATTCCTCACTGACCTGGCCCCTAGTTTGCATAATGAATATTATATATACATATTGGGAAAAAAAAAACTTCTGAGCGCCGGCCGTGGGAACCTGCGCAGCAGCATAATTGCATATGTACTGTGTATACAATTATTAGGGTATGTGCACACGTTGCGGATTTGCCTGTGGAATTTTCCACTAGATTCTGCCTCTCTTGGCAGAAAACGCAGGTAAAAATCCATGCGGATTTGATGCGGATTGTCATGCGTTTTTGGTTATGCGGATTTGCCTTGCTCAATGTATAGTCAATGGGTGCAGAAAATCTGCAGATCCGCAAAAAGAATTGACATGCTGCGGAACATAAAACGTTGCGGAAAAATCCGCACGGATTCGCAGCATGTGCACACCAATTCTCAAATTCCCATTGATTATCATTAGTACTGCACTACACTGCTGATTTGATGTAATTTTGCACATCCAAAAACGCTGCGGATCCGCATCAAAATCTGCAACGTGTGCACGTACCCTTGTGGTTGAGGTTATCCTGATATTCCAAAAAAAAATCCATTTGAAAATGGCACCCACCGCTCCTGTGCAGTAGCAGCCATCAGTGTGTATGTAGAGGTGATCCGATAGCTGCTATTGCTCTCTTGCTAGAGAAGTAGAAGAAAAAAATTCCTCCTCCAAGATGGCGCCGGCGCTTTCTTTAGTGGCCAATACATTGGAGGTTTCTGATTAAGGTATTAGTCAGGATTGTTCCCAAACGTATATCGCAGTGTCCAAAAACAAGAACAGAGTCAAACATTTGAGGATAAATTTACATTGTCAGTGCATAGTTTGGACAGCCCAGATGATGCTCTTAAAAGGTTTTGCTCACTTCATAGGAAAAAATTTAGCAATTAAGTTACAGTAACTTGTGACCTTAACCTGGGAAATGCAGAAGTTCTTACATCTTTGTACTGTGCAAACAATGGATGTGGCAATCTCCATGTCTGTATGATGAGGATGGATGTCTTTTGCAAATTCTATGCAGGCAGTGAATACGTCCAGCACCTGTGCATAAGAGGGTGCCATGTGGTATAATCAAAAAACTGTCCTTTGATAATATAGTAGAAAGATGGACATCCGTGGGCACTTACTGGCATAGCTGAGTAATATACAGCTAAACTGTTAGCCGGTTACAGAGGACCCTTCCCCAAATTTTTCATGTTGAACTGGACGCAGGATCTAATAGTAACTGCCAAGTAGAATAAAACTTTTTTTTTTCTTTTTTTAATGCAGGGGTCGACAAAGTTGTTCAGAATCTAGGAGCCAGCCAAAAAATTTAGGAGCCAGAATTTTTTTTTCATTTCATCATCATCATGGCCTCCCCATCATCATCATGGTCTCCCCATCATCATCAATGCCTGCCCATCATCATCAATGCCTGCCCATCATCATCAATGCCTGCCCATCATCATCAATGCCTGCCCATCATCATCATCCCCTCCTCATCATATCATCGCCTGCCCATCATCATCATCGCCTGCCCATCATCATCATCGCTACCCCATCATCATCAATGCCTCCCCATTATCATCAATGCCTCCCCATTATCATCAGTGCCTCCCCATTATCATCAATGCCTCCCCATTATCATCATCACTGCCCTCCCCCCACCACCATCACAAAGACAGCACCGCAGCACACAAGCACTCTCTCACATACACACACAAAGCATCGCACTACATACACACACACACATATCTCACCTGTCCGGCGTCCGCTCGCTCTCTGCCATAGCCGGCCGCTGAATGATGACGTCATTCAGCGGCGCTGCTGTGAGAGGAAGCGCAGGCGCTCCCTGGAGCCCGGAGCTGCGGCAGCGGAGGCACGGGGAGCGGTGAGTATTGTGCCTGCTGCTGCCGGGGCCCTGAGCAAGCGGGGGGGGGGCCAGTGGCGGCGCTGACACCGCTCTCCTCCGCTAACGGGTGCCCGACGGCGAGTGGGCCCCCCCGCCTGCTCAGGGCCCCGACAAACCCGGGCGCCTGGCATGATTTTCTAGGCGCCACTGGCGACTTGGCGCCCGGGTTTGTCGAACCCTGTTTTAATGTATCCTCTCCACTGTGTAGATATCACCATCAAAGTATTTGGCACCCAATGAGTTAACTTTTATGTCCAAGAGGGTGTTTTCAGACAGTTTTCACTGTGTACTTGTACTTCTCGCTGTATGATGCAGGATAAGAGCACCCCCCCCACCATAGCTTATGTTTCTCAGTGTGTGAGATGTAATGATACATACCTCCTCCATGAGTTAGTGTGGGGGGATGGGCAGTGCAGCTGAGTTTAGCTGTGTCAAATTACAAACTCTTCGTAATCGGGAGAGTGTTTAGGAGTGCATTAGTAATCACACTTAAGTGTGCTGTTCTCAAGCATCTTGTAAAGGCTGTGTGAGGTCAGGGCTGTCATTACATCTGATATAGTAGTAACCTGCCTGTTCTGGACTACTCCTGTGTGAGCTGTAATGACCAAGTTGAGCACAGCAGACATAAACTTGATATTGATACTTTGAGCTATCCTCTCTGGATAGTCTGTGTGGGGGAGGGGCAGTACAGTAGAAATGACAGCGCTATGAAAGGAGATCTGCAAGAATGGTTTGTAATGTGACACCGTTAAACTCCATTGCACTGCTTCTCTCCCCACAGGGACCTTCTCTGACATGTTAGTGTTCTGTGCTTTTTAATTATGTGGGAGATTAGACCAGGAGATTAGGCTGTCTGTCATTATACATCTAAGGACACGTTCAGTATTTTACCTCCATATTTGTAAGCCAAAATCAGGAGTGGGTGATAAATACAGAAGTGGTGCTGTTTGTATTTTACTTTTACTCTGATTATTCCACTCTTTATTTTGGCATACAAATACTGATGTATAATACTGAACATGTGAACGTGAGCTCACACTGAGAAATCAGCTCTAAGCTATGGTGGATACTTGCTCTTCTTCCCTTTTGAGTGTTGTTGCCTCATACCTCCCAACTTTTGAAGAAGGTAAAGAGGGATGGCGGTTGCGGCACGCTACGCGCGGCGCAATAAATTTTAGGCCGCACCCCTGACCACACCCATTTCACAACTAATCACACCCATGTCCACACCCCAACCACACCCATTTAGCACTGCTGATCACACTGACTGGTACTGAGGGCACAGTGGCTGGCATTATGGGATCAGTAGCTGTTATTGTGGGCACACTGACTGGTACTGAAGAAAAGAAAGAACAGAGAGATAAAAGAGAGCAGAGAAAGAAAGAACAGAGAAAAAGAGGGGACAGAAAAAAAAAAACAGAAAAAAAGAGGGGAAAGAAAAAGAACAGAGGGAGAGAGAAAGGGGAATGAAAGAACATAGAGGGAGAGAGAAAGAACCGAGAAAGAAAGAGGGGACAGAAAAAAAAGAACAGAGAGAAAAGAGAGGGGAAAGAACAGAGAGGGGGAAAGAAAGAACAGAGGTAGAAAGAAACCGAGAGGGGACAGAAAGAATAAACAGAGAGAAAAAAAAGATAGGGGAAAGAACAGAGAGAGAAAGAAAAAGAAAGAGAGAACAGAGAGTAAGTAAGAAAAAAAGAAAGATGGGAAAGAAAGAACAGAGAATGAAACAGAGAAAGAAAGAAAGGGGACAAACACAAAGAACAGAGAGATAGAAAAAAGAAAGGGTAAAGAAAGGAGAAAGAAAGAACAGATATAAAGAAAGAGGGGAAAGAAAACAGAAAAAGAACAGAGTGAGAAAGAAAGAAAAGAGAGAAAGGAAAAAAAGGATTAGAGAGAAAGAAAGAACAGACAGAGAAAGAAATAAAGATTCTTTAAAGATACTATAGCAGGCCGGCTCCCATTGTAGTGCCCACCTGAACCTCCCGCTGCAGGACATATCATGATCCGCTCACATGGCCGACATCCCCGATTCCAAGGCGATCCCGCTGTTTGAGGAGGACACGGTGATGGATCTGAAGCATTCCCTGAAGTGCCTCCATGGTTCTGGCCCAATCTCCTCCCAAAATTACCTCATTTCCGGTCAGCTTCCAGCACATCACTTCTGGTGGAACGTCACGTGCGAGTTTTAAAGTGCTCCTCGGGGCTCCGCCGTGTACTCCTGTGTCCACGGGAAAAGTAAGCTCCCGGCCGAGACAGGGGACAGACTCTCTCTCAAAATCGGGACTGTCCCGCTGGATCTGGGACAGTTGGGAGGTATGAATGCTCCCCACCATACACCTTGTACACGCATGGCTCCACATACCTCATATACACATGGCTCCGCTCCGTACACCTCGCGCACACACACAGCTCCGCTCCGTACACCTCGCGCACACACACGACTCCACTCAGTACACACACGGCTTCACTCCGTAAACCTCATACGCAGCCAAGCTCCATAAACCTCGTACACATGCGACTTTGCACCAAACACCTCGTACACATGCGATTCCGCTCCGTACACCTCGTACACACGCGACTCCGCTCCATACACACACGGCTCCACTCTGTACACCCCGTACACACACGGCTCTGCTCCGGAGCCCTGTGCGTACGGAGATGAGCGGCTCAGCTCCGTTTCGTACGCCCCGTACACACACACCGCACTGCTACAGCCACCTCATACACACACTGCTCCGCTCCGTACACCCCATACACACGGCTCCGCGCCGTACACCTCGTACACGGACGGCTCCGCGCCGTACACCTCGTACACGGACGGCTCCGCGCCGTACACCTCGTACACGGACACATTAACTTACCCTTATCCAGCACCATGACGACCAGCACAGCAAAGACCTGCATACACCAGGAGCCTGACCATGTGACATCTAACTCCTCCCCTCCTGTGACCTCATCACAGGTCCTGTTCGCACATATAGAAAGACAGCCAGCAACGTCATTGCTGGCAGTGAGAAGCTGAAGTGGAGCACTGGGAGTGCGAGAATGGGGTGCATGGGGGCCGTGGCGGCTTCTCACTGCGGGACACATAGCGTCCTGCCCGGGACAGCGGGTGGGAGGGTCGGAATCGGGACTGTCCCCGTCAAAACGGGACGATTGGGAGGTATGCTGCCTGCTTATGACTGGTCAGCATTATAGAAGTACACTTTGCCCAGTGAAAACTGTGTAACACCCACTTGGCCTTAGAGTGGGGGGGGAGTTAACTAATTAGGTGCCAAATACTTTGAGCGCTAATATATCTCCAACGGGGAGGCAAAATAAAAATAAATGATTCTGCCCTGCAGCGGCTATTACATCCTGTGTCCAGCTCATTATGAAAAATTTGGTGAAAAGCCCACTTATAGGGTATTTTGGCCATGTGTGTCTGCTTTAAAGTGAACTGTTAGCTGATACATGCTGCCCAATCCGTGGGCAGCATGCATCAGGCACGGGTTGTATGAACACTGCTCTGTGACACTGCGGCATTTCGGCTAAGTACATACGTTAATAGCTTGCCCGCTCGCTGGCCTGGGCTGTCCAGTCTCTGCACATAAGCGCACATCACTCTATCGCCTCCTCACGGCTAGTCTGAGTGCACCCTGAAACTTTTATCATGAAAAATGCTCAATAGATAACTAAAAAGAAAACCCCATGGCAAATCCCCCAATGAGAATGTGATGTAACATGGAATGTAACAAAGCAATTTGGGACAATTTATGACGTGACCTTTGTACGATAAGGACTCTGAGATGTGAGCGTAATTCTCTAGTCATGGGCTTATGCCTTTATCTTTATTTTTACTTAGAAGCATAAGTGGATCCCTGAAAGTATGTTCCAAATCCCTTATATTTGAACCTGATAAAATTGAAGAGCCCATACTTAAGGTGAGAGTTTCCGGATGATCCCGGGATCAATGTAGTTATGTAACGATAACGTCACATTAAACTTTTTTTTTTTCCTTTACTTTATATTACAGATTGCATTGCGGGATTGCTCAAAAATTGAAGTGGAAGATGGTGGCAGTCTGCTCAGGAAGTATGGACTTTCAGCATCTGCTTTCTCTGAACACCTTTTATTCTGTATGTGGTGCGATGTTACATCTCTGCCCCCTTTTTTTTTCTCTCCATATTTAGCAACCAACACAAAAGATTTTCTGTAGTTTTCAGTCAGGTAAGGATTATGTTTTGAGAGGCAAAGCTTCATGTAGAAGTATAAGCATGATCCCCCATCACTACGTCTATATAATAGGAATATAAGAGCATGTCCTCCATTTTATAGTCTGAGGAAAGCCCAATTAGAGCAGAATTTGCTACATATTCTGTTTACTGCTTGATCTCCACCGATCCATGTCTTTTTGATGATCAATATATGTCTTTGAGCCTCCTGCAGCAGCGCTGATGTTCATGCTGGTTGTCAAGTGACTGCTGCAGCCAATCAATTTTTCATAAGTGTAGACATCCACTCAGACAAAATTTGCAAAAAATAAAGCGGGTCATATTCTGACACAACAGCGTCACTCCCTCACCAGGGACATTGGTGCCAGCATTGAGCTGGAGGGGCGTATACATTGCGTCTACTTTCTGTGTGGCACTGAACTGATTAAACAGAGGTGGTCCAATGAAAAAAAAAAACATTTCTAACTCAACTTGATAGTTTTTACCACCAGCATTATTTCACATACCATCTGTGACCAAGTGTGATGACCTAATTATTCCTTGTGTTACTTCTCCTGGAAATGTATGAATGGAGTGTAACCAAGTGGTGGAGATCTACAGTCGGACACTGTCCTGTGAGTGGTGGAGATCTACAGTCGGACGCTGACTTGTGCATGGACTTGTCGGGAGAGCAGACTAGTAGCACAGGAACTTCTGATTCATGAATGATGCAGTTGATTTGCTTTGTTCTTTGTAATGGGACTAATCATAGATTGTTTGTTCTTCTAGGTTAACCTCATCAAGGAACAAAACATTGTTACTCCCTACAACCTTCAGCGTGTAAGTCACTTTTCTGATTTCCATTTGCTTGTGTCTCGGCGTGGACATTGAGGCAGATTTGCTCTTGAATTTTTCCTCTGCAAATTATTCTTTGTGTATAAAGCCAAGGAGATCTCCAGCTCTGGTGTACAGCAAGCATTATTTGAAAGGAGTAGGCGCTTAGAAATGCCTTTTGTATGGCGAGACAATAAACATTCTCCAGTGCATTGGAAATTACCTTTTCGACGATACCGTGTCCTATAGCTGCTTTTTAGGGGCACGTCTAAGGGCAAGTCTCCCCCAAAAAGCTTGTGTCTCTAAGATTCTCTTAAAATAATCCCAAAAAGAAGGCTAATTCAAAAAAAGCTCATCCATAATTCAAAACCCGAAAACAAAAATGGACAAAAATGTCCATTTTTGTCTTAAAATAAGCGAGGATTGTCCTAAATGCCCATGTGTTTTTAATTAGCAGAAGACTTCAACAGGGGTTCTGTCTATTTTTCCTCTTGGCTCACATTCTGTGAACATGTGGAAGGTGAAGGTTTTTTAAAAGCTTTTTTCGCTTGGTGTTGTGCCTATTGGGTGGGGTCGCATGGGGTCATGGTGGCTGAGCCTTGCAACATGGGTGCTGTGGCGCCGCAGGTCGCTCACCATGCTGCTGCACTATTGCTGGGGCAGTGGTTGGAGCATGGCTAAACTACTTTTTAGGCCAGGGACCCACTGGGAGTTCTCCATGACATGGCAGTGGGCTTGATACAATCTGATCAGAATGTTAAACTAAGAACCTCGTGTTCTGTTTTGTACATTTTTTTTTTTTTCTCAGCCACAGTAGAGTAGTGTATAAGTTTTCAATGTACTGTCCATGTCTTTTTCTACAGCTATGACTATCTGAAAGGATAATTGCCAGCATGTTTTTAAAAATGGAAGTAGTGGTATGGCAGTGTAGGTGCTTGTCCCCCAATAAAAGATTAAACTTTTTTATTTTTATTTATTTTTTTTGTGTGTGTGGAGACAAAAAGGTGTATATGTATGTATGTATGTATATATATATATATATATATATATATATATATATATATATATATATATATATATATATATATATATATATATATATATATATATATATATATATATATAAGTGTGTGTGTGTGTGTTGAATGTATGTATGTGGGTATGTTTGTCCGGGATTGGAATCCGCACCGTCGCACTTACGGGCATGAAATTTTGCACGCCCGCACATCTCGACCCCGAAAGAGTCCTAGGCTATGTTTTGAATTGAAATTTTAACCCCGCGCGTTCCAAATCGCCAAACAATTTTGGCCCTATCTACATAATGGGGAGAAAGCTGAATGCTTGTGTGTATGTCCGGCATAGGAATCTGCATTTACGGGCATGAAATTTTGCACACCCGCACGTCTCGACCCCGGGAGCGTCATAGGCTAGGTTTTTAGTCGAAATTTTAACCCCGCGCATTCCAAATCGGCAAATAATTTTGGCCCGGGATAGGAATCTGCACCGTTGTACTTACGGGCATGAAATTTTGCATGCCCGCACATCTCAACCCCAGGAGCATCATAGGCTATGTGTTGAATGGAAATTTTAACCCCCGCACGTTCCAAATCGCCAAACAATTTTGGCCCTATCTACATAATGGGGAGAAAGCTGAATGCTTGTGTGTATGTCTGGCATAGGAATCTGCATTTACGGGCATGAAATTTTGCACACCCGCAGGTCTCGACCCCGGGAGCGTCATAGGCTAGGTTTTGAGTCGAAATTTTAACCCCGCGCATTCCAAATCGGCAAATAATTTTGGCCCAGGATAGGAATCTGCACCGTTGTACTTACGGGCATGAAATTTTGCATGCCCGCACATCTCAACCCCAGGAGCATCATAGGCTATGTGTTGAATGGAAATTTTAACCCCTGCACGTTCCAAATCGCCAAACTATTTTGGCCCTATCTACATAATGGGGAGAAAGCTGAATACTTGTATATAGATATAATCATTACAATTTGTTATAACTAACCGTAGTTAGGTACTATGCCCGGGCAGCGCCGGGCTCTTCAGCTAGTATAATATATATATATATATATATATATATATATATATATATATAATATATATATTATTTTTTTTATTATTATTTGGGGGACAGGTACCTATAAAGCCGTACCACTGATGCATATGTTATGTGCTGACACATTGCATTAAAAGGGGTTGCCTCACTCACATCCTGCTGGAGATCTGCACTCCAGGCTTTCTAATTGCTTGGAGTAAATGTCCCTGTTAGATTGACAATTCAGAGCAGTGGTATTTTTGTCCCGCTGGCCCAAATTGTGCTTTTTTTGGTAATGCAAGCAGAGACAGCTTTGCCTTTGCACTATTGGAGAAGTGCAGGGAGACTGAAGCTGGCTGGGATGAGGAGCTAACAGTGCTCTGCAGCAATACTGGCCAATGTGCAGCCACCACTGCTATTCTTTAAAAAAAAAAAAATATATATATAGCATTATTCCTTCAAAGCTGTGATGGTGTAGAGCGCAGCTGTCCTCCTATCCTCGCTATAATGTGAATTTGTGCTGGGAGTAGGAGACCTGTAGAATGTAAGCACGCAAGGGCAGGGTCCTACTCCCTCTGTACCAGTCGATCATTGTTAGTATGTGACCCCCTCTTGTACAGCACCATGGAATCAATGGTCATTCTCACCACAACACATAGAAAATGACAATTCTTACATTTAATCACACCCCTCCCCCCCCCTGTAGTATGCTGACTTTTTTGATTGGTCTACATCTTGCAAGAGAAAAAGTAAATGTCCCCAGAGATTTATCTCTGTTAATGACCACTTTGTTGAAGGGGAAAATATTTGGGCGCCCTAAATTTTAGAAGTTATCCCTAGAAATGAGAATGTTTAAAAAAAAAAATGTACATTTATTCAGTTACTTTAGGATGAGGTAACCAGTTCAACATGCAAACTGTAGTGAAATGTCCTATTTAAGTATTTCCAGAAAGTTTTCTAACTTGGTAACCATTTTGTTTTTGTGAATTCTTAGCTTTAACCCCTTAACGACCAAGCCATTTTGTAGGTTAAGGACCAGGCCTATTTTTACAATTCTGACCACTGTCACTTTATGTGCTTATAACTCTGGAACGCTTCAACAGGTCTTGGCGATTCTGAGATTGTTTTCTCGTGATATATTGTACTTCATGGTAGTGGTAAAATTTCTTCGATATAACTTGCGGTTATTTATGAAAAAAATGGAAATATGGCAAATTTTGAAAATTTTGCAATTTTCAAATTTTTAATTTTTATGCCCTTAAATCACAGAGATATGTTACAAAAAATAGTTAATAAATAACATTTCCCACATGTCTACTTTACATCAGCACAATTTTGGAAACAAAATTTTTATTTGTTAGGAAGTTATGTGTTAAAAGTTGACCAGCGATTTCTCATTTTTCCAACAAAATTTGGATTCCACACAAGTTTCACAGCAGCACAGCTCTTATCTCTAACAATGTCACAGACAGAGTGATAAGATGTAGCTGAGCTACTGTTTCCAGCATTTGACACACTGCTGTGATTAGATAGTTACATTTACTATCCAATTACAGCAGTCTGAGATGCAGAGACTTTGTCATTTGGTCATAGACAGCTGTGGGCACTGAACTACCACTGTTTGTTTACACACAGTGGTAGATCAAAGCCATGACGTGCAGAGTCCGTCAAGGTGCCAAAACTGACACCTGGCCATGAAGGACTCTGCATGTCAGTGGACATTAAGGGGTTAAAGGGAATCTGTCACCCCATTTTTTTGACCATCAGCTGTGTCCACCGCCATCAGGGGCTTATCTACAGCATTCTGTAATGCTGTAGATAAGCCCCCGATGTCACCTGAAAGAGAAGAAAAACAAGTTATATTATACTCACCCAGGGGCGGTCCGCCATCCGGTCGTTTTTCTTCTCTTTCAAGTGACATCGGGGGCTTATTACAGAATGCTGTAGATAAGTCCCTGATGGCGGTGGCCGCAGCTGATGGTCGAAAAATGGGGTGACAGACTCCCTTTAAAGGAACTTGTCAGGTCTTTTTGCCCTACAGCACCATCAATCATCGTAGTTCTTTTTCCTGCGGTCTTCAGAGGTGTGCTTAATGGCCCAATTTGATGTGACCTTTACGTAAAATTAGGTTTAAAGTCCATTTGTGCTACAGGCTAATTAGTTGTATCTGATCAAGGAGGTGGTTATATACTGATGAGTAAAGTAACACAAACTCTCCACATCCTACCCCTTCCAAATAAAACTCAATTGGCATCCTGCTAAAGAAGGGAATCTTCATTAGATACCAGGGTGGATAAAAATCATGATTTTTTAAAAAAAATCTAAAAAATCAGATTTTTTTGATTTAAATCAGATTTTTTTGATTTAAATCGGATTTTTTTGATTTAAATAGGATTTTTTAATCAAGTTGTACACAAGCAAAACTTTGTCTTTTTGCAAATCAAATTATTTTACACAAATAAAAATATTAACAGTTGATGATTATGAAACCTAATAATTTTTATTTGCACTATTAAACAATCAGAATTGAACTACAGAGAGTAAGTACTTTTTAACAATAGCCTATCTCTAACGTTTGAAGTAAGCAAACATCTTCAGTGAATACATCAGTCCTTTAAGCCTACTGTTTATTTAGGAGTCCTAAATAAACAGTAGGCTTAAAGGACTGATGTATTCACTGAAGATGTTTGCTTACTTCAAACGTTAGAGATAGGCTATTGTTAAAAAGTACTTACTCTCTGTAGTTCAATTCTGATTGTTTAATAGTGCAAATAAAAATTATTAGGTTTCATAATCATCAACTGTTAATATTTTTATTTGTGTAAAATAATTTGATTTGCAAAAAGACAAAATTAGGACTTTTAATAGGAAAACTACTTCTCCTGCTTTAGCAGTTCCTAAGCGGTTTCGGACTGTTGTGTGCACAAAACCAAATGAAGAAAACAATCTCTCTACTCCTGCCGATGAAGCCGATGCAGTCAGTAGCTGAGTAGCTACATTTATTATCTTCGCTGGAAGAACAAGTGATTGCGACTTCCACCAGTCCAGTGGTTTTAGTTCATTAACGACGTTATCTGCAAACATGTATTTTTGAAATGGTGCAGATTCACACTTCAATTTCAGCACAGTTGCCACAATGTCATGGTTAGTATTGGCGAGCCACTCCATTGCAGAGTTGATTTCCGCCTCAGATAGTTTTTTCCCTCTGTAGATGGGATGCAAGATATTGGCTAAATAGTGTTCTTCTTTTAATGCTTGGTCCTTGCGGTGGTGTATTGCAACCTTTACATTGTTTGAGAGGTTCAAGCGATCTAGCGAACCTTCTAAATCTTTCCAAACTTCTGTGGCATCAGCTATGGTTGCAGTATCTTTCTGCATTTTATCCAACGCAATAGATATTGGCTTTAACCTTTCCAAAAGGTCCTCGGCATTTCTCTTCACACCAAGATTTAATACTTTGCTTCGTATATTAGCATCAATTTTATCCCGATGTGTTTCGCAAATGGACACTAATTTTGACCAGTTGTTAATAAACAGTTCCAAGCATTCAGCCAAGGTATTCCATCTAACATCTTGTGGTAGAACCAACTTCAGTCCTCCCATTTCCTTGTAGGTTGCATGTGCAAAATGATTATTGCGGAAATATTTAACAATTTCTACAACATGTTCCTTGACACCCGAAATATGCAGGTCTTTTGCCAAAAGATGCAACAAATGGGCAGAACAACCGTATGTAATGACATTTGTGTCATCCTCATGTGCCAGTTCCGCTCGCATTTTTGCCACATTGCTTGCGTTATCAGTAACTAAGCTCCTTACTTTACATCCAAACTGTTCTTGGCATTGGTGAATTGAGTTCTTAGCAATTTCAAGTAAATATTCAGCAGTATGTGAATTTCCAGATGTGTCGATTGTGTCTGTAAGGTAAGTTTCACCATCTTCTGTTGTGACACAAGTGCAAATTATGGGGTCGTTGTGGATGTTGCTCCAACCATCCAAGCTCATGTTAACAACTTTGTCTTTCAAATATTTTGTACAAGCCGCTCTTTCTTTGTCGTATACAGCCTGAAGATGTTTTCCTGAGATATCAAATCTACTTGGTGGTTTGTAGCCTGGTCTTATTCCTTCGATCATTTGTACAAACAATGGGTGTTCAACTAGTCGGAAAGAAGAATTGGTTGCAAATATGAATTTAGCAATTAATTCATCAAAATGTTCTTTCTGGCTCGTCGTAGTCTTTAAGAGGAATTTTTCTACACTTTGCACGCAAAGTTTTTTGTTGGGCTGCTTTGTTGAAGTTGTACCCAGATATTGATTGTCACGTGCAGCACAAGCCATATTTGACCCTGAAAGCACAGTAATTAAAAATATAATTCGACTGCGTATTTGAAGAAATATAACGAAAATATTTTGAAACAAACTTTTTGAACAATGTAATGGTCCTTGTCCTATAAGGGCTGTCTCAAAAGTTATGCTACTCAAGTTTCCGGTGAAGTTGCTGTAATACTAGTAATATCAGAGCAACTGAAAAAAAATTATGTCACAAAAGTTTTAAAAATGTTTTTTTAAAAAAATGGTCAATTTGGCAGACTTCAAAAGTGAATTGTAGCCTACAATAAAAAAAAATAGGCGTATACACACTCTTTTATTTTTACTTAACGTTAATCTTCTGTGAAATATTGCCTTAACATAAATTTAAATTCTATACTC
Source organism: Oophaga sylvatica (assembly GCA_033576555.1). Classification (NCBI taxonomy): domain Eukaryota; kingdom Metazoa; phylum Chordata; class Amphibia; order Anura; family Dendrobatidae; genus Oophaga; species Oophaga sylvatica. The sequence continues at coordinate 355,871,071 of JARQOD010000006.1, forward strand.
CAGAACTAGTGCTAGAAATTTTTCTTTTCATAGACTTTAACCATCCCAGTAAAACGTCTGTTAAAATAGGTTGTAATTGCCAGACTTACCACTAGTGCTAGGGTCCTGGTGCATAAGAAGCTGTGGGGGTTCATTGACATTAGTTGTATCACTATCAACATCTTCATTTCCCTTCTGGTTGCAGTTTTCATAATGTGATTTCAAACGGCAAACAAGTCCTTGGATATCCTTTTGACAGTATTTGCACTTTGCTCTCCCACCTTTCTTTCCAAGCTCTGCTGGCATCTCAACAAAATGAACCCAAATAGGGTCTCTCTTACGACCTGCCATGGCTCACGCAGATCACTTCTGAAGTTTGATTGTTACTACAGCCAAGTACTGCTGACTGACTATCCAACAAGTTTGGGCATGTCAACTGAATGGAAAAAGAAACTGAAACCAAGCTACAGAAAGTGAAACCAAGCTAGAAGTGTGGAGTTAATTGAACAATGATTGAAAGTTTTAGATTTTAATCGTGATTTATATTAAAAAAATCTTTGGATTTAAATCAGTGATTTAAATCATGATTAAAATCACGATTTAAATCGATCTGATTTAAATAGAAAAAAATCATTTGATTTAAATCATGATTTAAATCGTTGATTTAAATCGGCGTGATTTAAATCAATCCACCCTGTTAGATACCCTGTCCTTAGGGACCTCAGTTGAACAAGAAAGTTTGGAAATAAATTGTGGAGAGCTTGACTTTAATTCAGTGTCTCCACCTCCATGGCTGGATACAACTACACTGTGTTCCAAATTATTATGCAAAAATTGTTTAGGAGTGATAAGGTTAGAATTTTATTTGTTTGTCAGTTAAACTTATTGATGGTGATGTGTGTCAGGGCTCTTTATATCACTGTAAGCAATTGCAGACACCTGTGCTAATTAGTTTGGCAGGTGTGTCCAATGAAAGGCAAGACTACTTAAGAAGGCTGTCCCACATTATTAAGCAGCCTACATTTTCTGCCAAAATGGGAAAGAAAAAGGATGTGTCGGCTGCTGAGAAGCAACAAATTGTGGAGTGTTTAAGTCAAGGCATGACTACAATCAACATTGCCAAGACACTTCATCGTGATCATCGCACAATCAAGAAGTATGTAACTGATTCACAGTACACACGTGTGCGCTCTGATAAGGGAAAATTGAGGACTCTTTCCTACAGGCAATTACGTCAGGTTAAAAGAGCAGCGGCAAAAAAGACTTGTCATAGCAGCAGACAAGTTTTTGAAGCTGCTGGTGCCTCCAACGTCCCCCGAACAACAAGATGCAGGGTCCTTCAGAGGTTTGCAGCTGTGCGTAAGCCATGCTGTTGACCTCCTCTATCCACTGCACACAAGCAGAAACAGCTCCAGTGGGCCAAACAATACATGAAGACTGACTTCAAAACTGTTTTGTTCACCGATGAGTGCCGTGCAAAGCTCGATGGTCCAGATGGATGGAGTGGAGGATGGCTGGTTGATGGACACCCCATGCAAACACGGCTACGGCGCCAACAAGGAGGAGGTTTAATAATGTTTTGGGCTGGACTCATGGGGAGTGAGATTGCCGGCCCCTTTAGGATCCCTGAAGGGGTAAAGATGAACTCCATAGTGTATGTTGAGTTTCTCAAACAGCACTTCCTGCCATGGTTCAAGAAGAACACATCTGCATTTCTGGCTGCTATGGGCATAAAAGGGGACAAACTTATGGTGTGGCCCCCATGCTCCCCTGACCTCAACCCCATTGAGAACCTCTGGAGCATCATCAAAAGGAGTGTCTATGATGTTGGGAGGCAGTTCACATCTAAGCAACAGCTCTGGGAGGGTATTCTGTCCTCATGCAAAACAATTGAAGCAGAAACCATCCAAAACCTGACAAATTCAATGGACGAGAGAGTTCAGAAGCTCCTTTCGAACAAGGGGTCCTATGTGCAAATGTAACATCACCTAGAATAAAGTTTTGAGTTGAAAACTGTTTGATTTCAGTTTGTAATAACCTGCTACTGCTTATAATTTAAAAAATTACCATTTTTTTGTTCTTTATTAAAATTAAAAGGTTGAAAACTCTGCTGTGCATAATAATTTGTAACATGCATTTTGAGTGCAGTTTGTGTTTTATTTTTTTAAAAATATACTGTTATCATAGGCAGTTTGTACAAAAACCTTTCAATTGTACTCTAATAGTTATTTGACTGGAAAATTACAATGACTGCAATTCATATAGGTAATTTGGGAAAATCAGAGAAAATATTATTTGCATAATAATTTGGAACACAGTGTAATTGGTGTCTGATTTGAGCTTGCATTAAAACTGTTGTGTTGCAAAAATAAATCTTATTGGACTGCTAAGGACACCTTTAGAATCTGCCAGGTTTAGGAGTAAAAAAAATAAATGAACTTGACAGGATCTCATTAACCCTGAAAATAAAGAGGAATCTTCACATTGGATTCATGTTGCTGTCTGGTATTTGTGTTAACAACATTCCTAACTTTACAAGTATGAGTGGGGCCAAGAAGAAACGTGCGGTAGTGAGGACATCCATGTTCCTCCTACATCACTGCTGCTCATTTTTGTGGCTTGGAACTGGAGCACTCCCAGGCTGTAGTTGAATCCTCATAAACCTGAGCCTGCTATGCTAATGTGTAATATATTGTGCAAATAATTTAATTCACTGTTCTTTTTTCAGGGTGGAGGCCATTTTTTCTTTCAGCTGGAGGATTCTAGAAAGGTGGATGATGTTGTACAGAACCTTCTACAGGTATAATCTAAAAGTTCCTATAGGAACTAGGTGATTAAGAATTGCTCTTTAATGAGAAGCATAGTTGTGATCACCAGGAGCTTGTGTGTGTGTGTATACAGATATCTTTTGCATTTTCCTTTTTCGCCAGAGCCATAATTTTTATTTTTCTGTCAACATTGGTGTGTGAGGGCTTGTTTTTTGCGGGATGAGTTGTACTATTGAATGACACCATTGATCTTACCGTGGACTGGAAAATGGGTAAAAAAAAATTCCAAGTGTGATGAAATTACAAAATAAGTGTAATTCCACAATTATTTTGTGTTTATTTTTTATTTTTTAATAACCATATTCACTAAATGCTAAAACTGACCTGCTATTATGATTCTCCAGGTCATTACAAGTTTGCAGATACTAAACATGTCTAGGTTCTTTTTTTTAAGTGCTGAAAAAAAAAAATCCAAAGTTTGTTGCATAAAAAAATGCCATTTTCCGCGTCTCCATTTTTCGGTCTGAGGCTAGGTGAGGCTTATTTTTTTGAACGCTGAGCTGACATTTTTCTTCATATCGTTTTGAGGTAGGTATTATCTTTTGATCACTTGTTACTGCATTTTATTGCAATCTTGCGGCAACCAAAAAAAACGAATTCTTATTTTTTGAGTTCTTTTTTTTTTTTTCTCGTTAACCCGTTTACCGATCAGATTATTTTTAGCATTTCTAAATGCAGAAATACCACTTTTTTTTTTTTTTTTCATTATTTTGAATGGGGCAAAAAGGGGGGTGATTTGAACTTTACTTTTTTTTTTTTTTTTTTTCATTTTTCTCCTTCTCCTCATTGGGAGACACAGGACCATGGGTGTTATGCTGCTGCCACTAGGTCTAGGAGGACACTAAGCAAAATACACTAAAAAGTTAACTCCTCTGCAGTATACACCCTCTGCTGGTTCTCTCGTGAACCAGTTCTTGCTTAGTGTCTTTAGGAGGCACTAAGGTCTGACTTTCTTATTTTAATTTTCTTTTTTTTTTCTATTTTTCTTTCACGGATGGAGGGCGACGGGGCCTTTCAAGGTCCCGATCTCCCAAAAGCTTCAACAGACGGGAACGTGGAGTGCCGTCTCCCCGTACCCCCTCCTGCAACCCATGTCTGTCTGGGCTCTTAGGTGCGACAAATCCTTTAATGGGTCCTCTCTCCCCACACCAACAATGGATACTTCCTTCAGGAGCCAGACCTGCAGCCTCACAGCCTTTCCATTTTTGTGGCTTCTGAATGCTTTCCACTGCACCACCACTGTCAGAAAGTGGCTGGTGCCAGGAAGCAAATGACACCTCTCCACCTCCCTAGCAAATGGATGGTGGATTGAGGATGAACGGCGCAACAATACTCGTACTATGGCTGAAAAAAAGGAGAATACCTGTCGTCCTCCTGACTCTGCTGCATCGTGAGTACAGTGGGGGGGATGGCTCCCTTCCCAGGGTCCTGTCTTGATGTCCAGCCCCGTGGGGGAATAGGTGCCCAGTCCCTGTGCAGCGACCGCCGCGACCTTCTTTCAGCTGCAGATGGAAGGGAGGGAGACACAGTAATTCATTACTGATGGGTAGGCGGAGCCCCAGATCAGGATGACACCTCAGATCAAAAGCGTGTTGACTGGCTGGCTCCTCCAGCTCGGGCGCTCCTCCTACTCAGCTCCTTCAGTCTAAGATTTGAGGTCTCAGAGGATGGTCGCTGCTAATGCAGCTCCTCAGAAGATTTTATTATTTTATATCGGACAAGAGACTTGGATCACAAGTTGGTCTAGAGGTCTCAGGGGTACCAGCGCTGCTGTACCCCAACCTCTCCCTTGGCGGATCTGTATTTACACTATAGTCCCTGCAGAATCTTGCCGGCCCTGGGGGATGAGGATGGCTTCCCTGGCGGGGACGCAAACCACACGTGCGGTCACTGCGTTCCTCGCCCTGGGGGGAAGCATGGGCACAAGCTCCACAAATCCTGAGGGTTCCCTGTGGCGCTAAGCTGGTGAGTACTCCACATTCCTTTTTTATAATGTGTGTAGTACTTTAGCGACTGCTGTGGCAGCGCTATTACATGTACCACTATGTGCTTTAACGACTGCGGTGGCAGCGTTATTACATGTATTCACTGTGATTATGGCAGTGTGCCTTAACGACTGCGGTGGCAGCGTTATTACATGTATTCACTGTGTGTTATCAGTGTGCCTTAATGACTGCGGTGGCAGCGTTATTACATGTGTTCACTGTAATTATGATCAGTGTGCATTCAACGGTCGCGGCGGCGACCGCCGGTACATGTATTCAGTCACGGTGAGGAAGAGAGGAGTTCCCGCTTTTTTTATTTGAATTTTCGCGGCACTCTGAGCGCGCGCTTTCTGAGCAGTCTCCATTTCCTGCATCTTCTACATGGAGACACAGCGCGGCGGCCATTATTAATGCAGGAGCTGGAAGCTCCTCGGGGTCATCGCTCTCCCTTTCCTCCCGGCAGCTATTACCAGCAGGGTGAGTCGCTTCTGCGGAAGCTTAACCCCTTCAACTGCAGGGCGCCTTCCTGATCTTATTCCCTATCTGCGGCTGTGCCGCATATATCTGGGAGCGCAGGGCGTCTTTTTTTGAGCCAGTTCCTGCAATACGCCTCCGTCCAGCAGAGGCTATGGGAGGCTGCGGCATTAACCCCTTGGAAGGCGGTTAACCCTTGTTTTGAAGGGTCAGCTGGGGTAGCTCATGCTGTAAGAGCTTTAACCCTTCAGCTATATGAGAAACAGTTATTGACAGTTTTTAACCCGTCATATACTGTGTGAGGAGCGTCCAAATGCTTGTGATTGACGTTTCCATAACGTCTGCGCTTCAGATGCTCTATCCAGCACCTACACCTGTACTACAGATGGTGACTGACGCCTGCTCACCTGACGCCTGCGCTATGTATTCGCTATGTCCTACGGATGTGCTGTGTCCTGCGCCTGCGCTACGGATATGTTGTGTCCTGCGCCTACGCTACAGTACGTTTTTTCTGTTTAGTGTGGCATAGCTGTCCTGCAGCTGCGACCTTATAAGAGGCGCCTGAGATTCGCACACCCTTTTTCATTATCAAGGTTGTGGGGAGTTTGCTACTTTAACCCCTTATTAGGCGGTTAACTCTTAATGGGAGACAGCTGGGGTAGCTCTCTCTTTAGAGCTTTAACCCTTCAGCTTTTGTTTTTTATTTAAGAACTGCTCTAGTTACTGACAGGTTTAGCCTGCATATACTATGCAAGGGCATGTCAGAGACCCTCTCCCAGATCCGCTACGGACCAGCCTCGCGTATCTGACACACAGACCTCGACTCATGCACGGTCGGAGGTTCCAGTGGTGTCAAAATGGAGGCCTTCACTGGTTTTTATTGATGGCCTGTCTGACCTTTTAGGTTATGGAGTGTCAGCTAGATCCTCTCAAGGAAGCGACACAAAATCGGTGCCTTCTTTTTCGCTTAGCGAAGAAGTCCGATTCGGACAAGGAGGTTCGGCAGGGACTCCCTGCCTCTCTCATGGGCCGTACTAAAATTTCTGTGGAAGCCATGTGGACGTTACAGTTACCGGAGGAGGTAACTAGTTGTCCTGGTAAGTCGGCCCAGATGTTGCAAGGGTCGCATGGGTCGCGACGACCTTACAAACTGTATCCGTTTTTTCTACGGAGTTGTTTGTTAATTGGACCCCTTCTCCTGAAGTGAATGTTCCTTCATTCCAGCTTAGCAAATCTTCCTGGTAAAAGGGAAGGCGAGTCTGCAGGACACGCTGGACAGAAAAACGGAGACGGCAACAATTTCCATCTGCAAGGCCGTGGACATAGATTCGGTATTAAGGATCTAGGTGTACTTGTTAAGTTCACCTGAGCCGGTTGGACCGTCTAAGGACGGCGAGGCAAGTTGGATCCCCTCTATCGAGGTAGATGGGCTTTTCTAGTTGAAGGATAATGCGTCACTGCTATCCAGGGCGCAATCCTCGGCAGTTACAGTCAGAAGAGCACTGTAACTTGGATGGAACGCGGTTTTCCAACAAGGTTTGCTATCTTTAGCTTAGAAAGTGGTCAGCTATTTGACTGACCTCACGGAGCTGATTGCCAAGGCTAAGGCAAAAGAAACAGCTTTACCGTAGCGCAGAGCTGTGACTTCTGCGTCTGGCAGGACTAGTGCCGATAGTTATTGGCAGTCCCTTTCGGTTCAAGGGATGATCTGGCCAACCCTCTGGGGGTTTGTGTCGTCTCTCTCTCTTTTTCAAAAAAAAAAAAAAATCCGCCAAGGCGGACTGACATCTGACATTCCGTTAGAGCCAAGCATGAAGTCGCTTCGCTCCGTTATGGCAGCCCTGTCGCAGATCGATTCTTTGGTCAATCGACATTCGCGATGCTTATTGGCATGTTCCCGTCGGAGGAGCTCATCAGCGCTTCCTTCGTTTTTGCCATAGAATCAACCATTACCAGGTTGTGGCTCGGCCATTCGGCTTGGCCTTAACGTCCAGAATTTTTACGATTCTGGCGCCTAAATCTCATGGCAATTCTTCAAAGACGGGGACTTACGATTCGTCCCTATTTGGACGACCTTTCGATTGTGGCCTCAAAGGAGAAATCGTCGCAGGCAATCCTGTTTTTTGAGGATGCTTTTCGACACGGTACGGGCGGTGTTGTCCCTACCTCCAGACAAGCAGGCATGTCTGCTCCAACATGTACAGATTATGAAGGCTGCGACAGCAATGTCCCTTCGGAAGGTATGCGCCTTCTGGGTTTGATGGTGGCGTCCATGGAGCACCTCCGTTTGCCCAATTTCATTCCAGAGCTCTCCACAGGCTCATTCTGAGTCGTTGGAATCGGTCGCAATCACTGGATTGCAGTGTCACCATTTCTCGCGGGGTGCGAGAATCCCTAGGATGGTGGTCACGTCCAGGAGCGTTATTCCTGGGAAAGTCTTTCTCCCTCCGAAGTGGTCGGTCATAACCACCAATGCCAGCCTGACGGGCTGGGGAGGGTGTCTGGAACGATCTTTGGATCCAGGGAGTATGGTCATCGGAAGAGTCGGTTCTACCGATCAACATCCTAGAATTGAGGGCAAAATTTTTTCTTTGCCTCCAACACTGGACGGTCTCCTTGAGCGGTATGCCAGTCCGAGTGCGGACAGACAACGCGACGGCGGTCGCGTATATCAACCACCAAGGCGGGACAAGGAGTTCCCATGCTGGAGGTGTCTCGGATACTGATTTGGGCCGAGACCAGGGTTCCAGCCATCTCTGCAATTCACTTTCCAGGAGTCCAGAATACCACGGCGGACTTCCTCGGTCGCGAAAAGATGGTTCCCGGAGAATGGGGTTTTCATCTGACAATTTTTTTGCACTGCTGTGCTTCCGTTGGGGAACTCACCAAGTGGACTTGATGGGGTCCAGGTTTAATACCAAATTACCGACCTTCGTGTTCAGGTACAAGGACACGAAGGCTGTGGCGGTAGACGCTCTGGTGGATCCGTGGGACCATTTCGAGCTAGTCTATGTTTTTCCGCCGATATCTTTACTTTCTCTGGTGCTGCGTCGGTTCAGACTGGAGAGAATTCCGGCTATTTTGATAGCTCAGATTGGCCAAGGAGGACGTGGTTCTCGACACTAGTGTCGCTTTTGGCGGCGCCGCCATTTCCACTTCCTCTGCGCCCGGTCCTGTTAACCCAGGGACTCACTCGTTATCCGGACTTGAAGTCTCTGCGTTTGACGGAGTAGCTCTTGAGACCGAAATGTTAACCCGTAGAGGTTTTTTCAGCCAGAAGTCCGGCTACTACTACTAGGATTTACCACAAAACTTGGGAAACCTTCTTTTCGTGGTGTTCGGGATCTTCACGGAACCCGAGAAAGTTTTCCATTCCCAATCTGTTGTTTTTTCTACAGCATGGGTTAGACAAGGGTTTGACAGTTAGCACCCTGAAAGGTCAGGTTTTCTGCTCTGTCCTTATTTTTTCGGAGGGCTATTGCCTCGCGTAGGGACGTGCTTTCCCTTTTCCGCGGTATAGCTCGTAAGTTTCCGCCGCGGAAGGCACCCGTGTCTTCTTGGCGGCTCAACCTTGTTTTTGGAGGCTCTTCAGCATAAACCATTTTGAGCCTATGGATTCTGCTAGCCTTTCTTTACTTTCTTGGAAGGTGGCCTGCCTAGTAGCGGTCGCCTCTTGAGAGAGTTTTTCTGAGTTGGCAGCTCTTTCTTGCTCGCCTCCTTTTTCTGGAGTTTTTTTTTTCCGGATCGGGTAGTGCTTCGCACACGGGGTGATTTTCTATCTAAGTAGTGTCACAATTTCATGTTAACCAGGATATTGTGTTGCCTTCACTCTGTTCGGATCCGAAGAATGCGAAAGAGCGAGCTTTACACACTTTGGATTTAGTGCGGGCCTTGAATTTTTATCTATCTATTATTCAAGGTTTTCGTAAGACGGACTCCCTGTTTGTGGTTCCAGCAGGTCGTCGGCGTGGTCAACGAGCCTCCAAGGATTCTATAGCTCGTTGGATCCGGTCAGCTGTTCTGGAAGCTTACCGTATTGCGGGTGAATCTTGCCGATTAAGGTTCAAGCCCATCCCACGAGAGCTGTGGCTTCATCGTGGGCTTTTCATCAAGGTGCCTCGGCAGTGCAGCTCTGCCGGGAGGCAACTTGGCGCTCTGTCCACACGTTTACAAAGTTTTTATAAAGTGGACGCCAGTGCTTCCGCTGATGCAGCCCTCGGACGTAGGGTCCTGCAGGCAGCTGTAGTTTAAAGTTTCTAGATGAACTTGTGTTTAGCGCTGGTTGCGCTTCCTTGTTAAGGTTGTTGGGTTTCTGCCTTTGTTGGTTTTTCCCACCCTTATTTTTGAACTGCTTTGGGACGTCCCATCAGTAATGAATTACTGTGTCTCCCTCCCTTCCATCTGCAGCTGAAAGACGGATTTTGGTAAGAACTTACCTGTAAAATCCTTTTCAGCGAAGGGAGGGAGACACAGATCCCGCCCAAGGCAGAAGTGTGTTGATGTTTTCAGATGCAGCGCGACTCTTATCTGATAGCGATTATCTGGGCTGAGGTCAGCGCGCTAAGGCTCTGTTCCAGCATCGCCAGCTCATCGCAGTAGTCAGGTTCAGTGAGTAGTACCTGGAACTCTGTGGTTTTTGGCTTACTTTGCATGCATAACCTGTATTCTTGTGTTTTTTCTCTGAAGTTCCTTCAGAAGGGGTTATGTTGCTCCGCTGGTGATCTTGGTTCTTCCTTAAAGCTTTGGTACGACTGAAGGAGCTGAGTAGGAGGAGCCCGAGCTGGAGGAGCCAGCCAGTCAACACGCTTTTGATCTGAGGTGTCATCCTGATCTGGGGCTCCGCCTACCCATCAGTAATGAATTACTGTGTCTCCCTCCCTTCCTTCGCTGAAAAGATTTTACAGGTAAGTTCTTACCAAAATCCGTCTTTCTACCATGGCCTTCTCACTGCTGCCGCGGCCTTCCTTACTACCGCTGCAGCCTCTAATTTAGTCCCCGGCTTCTGGCAGCAGTTAGGCCCAACTCCGCCCTTGGTCCCGGCCGGTCCTGCCCCCCTTTCCGGCCGACTTTGCCCCCTTCCCCAGCGTTTTTGGCCGGGCCTGTACAGAGCGGGCGGGGACTTGCTCTGCATATTCTTCTTTCCTCCGCCCACTGTCTTCCTGGCCTCCCCTGTTTTTTCTACGCCCACTGTCTGGCGCTTCTTGCAGCTCACGAGAAGCGCCAATTATCCTATCGAACATAATTTCCTGGCGCGTTCTAGGTAGGAAGATTGTGGGGGACTCCATTTCCCTCTTCAGTCCCCGGCAACAAGCACTTTTCTGGGGGCATGCAGGACCTGGGTAAGATAGCCACACACCACTGCAGGTGCACGCTGCTTACCTTCGCTGCAGGCATTAACCCCTCAGCCGCAGGCCGCGAGGCGTTAACCCCCCTCAGCCGCAGGCGTTAACCCCCCTCAGCCGCAGGCGTTAACCCCCCTCAGCCGCAGGCGTTAACCCCCCCTCAGCCGCAGGCGTTAACCCCCCCTCAGCCGCAGGCGTTAACCCCCCCTCAGCCGGTAACACCGCAGGCGTTAACCCCCCCTCAGCCGCAGGCGTTAACCCCCCTCAGCCGCAGGCGTTAACCCCCCTCAGCCGCAGGCGTTAACCCCCCTCAGCCGCAGGCGTTAACCCCCCTCAGCCGCAGGCATTAAACCCAGGCTGCAGGCACACACTGCTTAACCCATACGCTGCAGGCACATCCTGCAGCTTTTCAGCAGCCATTTGTAGCTTCCTTTGGAAACAAGAATCCAGCATCCTTAGGTCGCTGCTTTCGTCTTGCACCCAGGATCAGGCGGTCTCTCAGGTGGTGGGCTGCAACGTCGTAATTGGATCAGGGAAGGTCCTATGTCCCTGTACACTGGCTGGTAGTTACCACCGACGCCAGCCTCCTTGGATGGGGTGCGATCTTTCGTCACCTCACGGCTCCGGGACGTTGGTCTACTCAGGAAGCCAACCTTCCGATCAATATCCTCGAGATCCGAGCAATAAGGCTAGCTCTTCAATTCCATCACCTTTTGGCTGGACGTCCTGTTCGGATCAAATCCGACAATGCCACGGCTATGGTGTACATCAATCGCCAGGCAGGCACACGAAGCAGAAGAGCGATGATCGAAGTAACGCACATTTTGCAATGGGCCGAGACAAATCAATCGCTCATCTCTGCAGTTCATATTCCGGGAGTAGAGAATTGGGCAGCGGACTTTCTCAGCCGCCAGGGCATAGCCTCAGGAGAGTGGTCTCTTCACCCGAAAGTCTTTAATCAAATTTGCTAGCGTTGGGGCACTCCAGATGTGGACCTCATGGCCTCCAGGCTGAATGCCAGGGTTCCGGCATTCGTAGCCTGATCCGTTAGCCATCGACTTGGACGCTCTAGTACTTCCATGGGGCCAATTTCACCTCCCTTACATCTTTCCATCACTTCCCAAGGGTCATCTGGAAAATTAAAGCGGAAGGCATTCCGGTGATCCTCGTTGCTCCGGACTGGCCACGCCGAGCTTGGCATGCGGAGCTAGTACATCTAGTCGCCGATGTTCCCTGGCGGTTACCGGATCGTCCGGATCTACTCTCCCAGTGGCCCATTTGCCACCAGAACTCGAGAATGCTGAGTTTAACGGCCTGGCCATTAAATCCTGGATCCTAGCCCAGGCCGGGTTCTCGCGTCAAGTGGCATCTACCATGATCTACGCTAGGAAGCCTGTTTCCAGGCGTATTTACCATCGTGTTTGGAAAACGTTTTTCTCATGGTGCAAAGATAAGGGTCGTTCCCTGTTGGTGTTTTCCATCCCCTCCATTCTGGAGTTTCTTCAAGCGGGATTGGATTCAGGTCTAGCGTTGGCCTCTCTCGAGGGCCAGATCTCGGCTCCATCCGTCCTTTTCCAGCGACGGATAGCTTCCAAGCCACAGGTTAAGACTTTCATGCAGGGAGTTTCTCATCTTGTTCCTCCAATATTAAATGCCTTTTGGAACCTTGGGACCTTAACTTGGTCCTCAGTGCCTTAAGAGAGACCCCCTTCGAGCCAATACAGGATAATTCTCTCTTCTGTCATGGAAGGTTACCGTTCTTGTGGCAATAACATCCATCAGACTGATCTCGGAACTGGCGGCTTTGTCGTGCAAACCTCCATTTCTGATTTTCCACCAAGACAAGGTGGTGCTCAGGATGTCCCCGTCCTTCTTGCGTAAAGTCGTCTCGGCTTTTCATCTGAATGAAGAGAAAAGTTCTGCCCTCGTTCTGTCCGGCTCCAGTCAATCGTACTGAAAAAGCTCTTCACACTTTGGACCTGGTGAGGGCTCTCAGAAAGTACATTTCCAGAACAGCGTCTTTTCGCAAATCTGATGCCCTTTTTGTGCTTCCGGAGGGACACAGAAAAGGTTTGCCTGCCTCTAAAGGGTATGCCACACTAAACAACATCGCTAACGGGATCGCTAAAAAACGTCACTATTTAGCGATCCCGTTAGCGATGTTGTTGTGTGCGGCATCTACCAGCGACGTGGCCCCTGCTGTGATCTCGTTCATCACAGCGATCGTTCCGGACCCTATTTTTATCGTCGGCGTCCCGCTGGCGTCCCGCTGGTAAGTATATATCGCTGTGTGGCACCTTTTTTTAGCGATTTAGCGGTACAAAAGTACCGCTAAAGTCGTTAAGGAGATCGCTAACCGCGATAGCGTCCTTAACGACATCGCTAAATTAGGCCACTACTAGCGATATTAAAACGATCCCGCTAGCGATCTCATTAGTATGCGATGTTAACGAGATCGCTAGCGGGATTATTTAGTTTGGCATACCCTTAGGGCAACGATAGATGGTTTTGTTCAGCAATCCAAGAAGCTTACCGTGTCAAAGGTCAACCTATCCCGGCGAGGATTAAGGCGCACTCCACTCGGTCAGTGGGGGCTTCCTGGGCCATTTGGCACCAGGCTTCCGCACAGCAAGTGTGCAAAGCCGCAACTTGGTCCAGTCTTCACACGTTTGCTAAACATTACAACATCCATTCTCAAGCCTCTTCAGATGCGGCAGACAGATTCTGTAATCGGCAGTTTCGCATCTGTTCGCATTTATTCACTTAATCCTTTAAGCAATGGGTGCGTGGGGTTTCACCTGTTGTGATTGTTTTTTTTTTCCCCACCCTGGGACTGCTTTAGGACGTCCCATGGTCCTGTGTCCCCCAATGAGGCGAAGGAGAAACGGATTTTTGTGTGTACTCATCGTAAAATCCTTTTCTCCGAGCCAATCATTGGGGGACACAGCACCCACCCTATTAGCCCATTGGCTTGTAGTCTGTGTTGGTTTTGACATATTGCAATTCTGTTTGTGAGCTCCTACTGCTTTGGTAACGAACTGGTTCACGAGAGAGCCAGCAGAGGGTGTATACTGCGGAGGAGGAGTTAACTTTTTTTTTTTTGTGTATTGCTTAATGTCCTCCTAGTGGCAGCAGCATAACACCCATGGTACTGTTTCCCCCCAATGATTGGCTCAGAGAAAAGGATTTTACTGTGAGTACACACAAAAATCCCTGTTTTTTATTTTTGAAAACTGTTATTTAATTGCGTCAGTAGTCTCCTCTAAGGCTGTGGAGTCGGAGCCCATTTTGGTGGAGTTGGAGTCGGTGGCATGAAAATTGAGGAGTCGGAGGTTTAGCATACCGACTACACAGCCCTGGTCCACCCGTGGCTGTTGGGGGCACATGATAGTTGATCAGATGAGTTGTCATGTGCCGGAAAAGATGTGGTCTCTGGCACCAGGATACCAGGACACAACCTATGACGTATATAAATGTCCTAGGTCGTGAAGTAGTTAATTCCACTATTAAAATGTTTTATTTTTTAATTTTTTGTATTCTGAAGAAAATAAATAGTATGGGATATGCTTTTTAGCTTTTGTAGCTTATGTTGGCGCTTGAAATAAAACCTTCTTGATGGTAGCTACCGCATCTTATTACATGATCAGGGTCTGCCAACAAAAATCTAATGTTCTTCAGAGATAAGGGATGTTTCTTTCCACTCAGCAAGAGTAACTGAGACACTAATTTTTCATTGCGTAATTGTTCGTATCATTAGATCTGTGATCGGCTGCGTACAGGAAGTGTCTGCATTTTCATAGGAACATCTAGTCTGATTATTTTTTTCTGATTATTTTTTTGTTTTACAGCTTCAAAGAGCTTCTCGTCTAGAAAAACTTGGAGATCAGACAGCGATGGTACTGGATTAATTTTCTGTTTTAACTTAAAGTCTCTAGTTTTCTTTATATAACTTGTTTTCTCTTCTTTCGATACTAGATTACTGCTATTCTACAGTCTCGTTTGGCAAGGGCATCGTTTGATAAAAACAGGTTAGTGAAAGTATGAGCACCTACCTGAAGATATATAAAAGCAGCTGAAGAGTCCATTATGCCAGACACATAGGGATCAATATTGATCCTAAGTATAGGATATTTTATTGCTTATTAGTTTTATGAAATTGAGTTTAAATTAAAAAATTGCAAATATTTTTCAACATTTTGTAAAGCAGGTGCCAAAACGGACACCCTCAAAAACAGCATTCAAAAGGAACCTGTCAGCAAATTCATGCTTTCCTATCTGCGGGCAGCATGACAAATCTCCATGATCCCTCATTACAATAAATTGTTGCGGTGTCTTAGAAATGTGAGGCCCCCAATTTACCAAGATTTGCGTCTTGCTTGCCAGCCTAGATAAAGGATGCCCTAGTAGGATGCATGTTTCAGGATAGGTCGTACATTTCTGTCGTAATTTATTACTTTTGTGCCACAATTAGTCATTCATGCATCCTCCTCGTTTCAAAAATTGGGTGGAATTGATCTGAGCTAACTCCTCCTCCTGCAGTATACACCCTCTGCTGGCTCTATCCTGAACCAGTTCTTGCTTAGTGTCTGTAGGAGGCACTAGGGTCTTTTATCAGACCCAATCCATTTTCTTCTAATTTTTATTTTTTCCAAATTCTTTACGTTTTTTTTTTTTTTTTTCTACAGAATGGAAGGGCGACGGGGTCTTTTTTTTAAAAAAAAAAAAAAAAAAAGTCCCGATCTCCCGAAATCAACAACAGGCGGGAACGCGGAGTGTCGCCTTCCCGTAACCCCCTCCTGCAACGTAACCGCGCCTGGGCTCTTTTTTTGGGGGGGGGCCACGGATTCCTTTAATGAGTCCGCTCTCCCCACACCACCAACGGACGGGAACATGGGGTGTCACCCCCTTGTACACCTTTCCGGAGCCAGACCTTCAGCCGGGCGCAGATGCCTCAGTGTGCCCCACTGCACCACCACTGTCTAAAAGGGCTGGTGCCAGGAGGCAAGCGAACCCTCTCCACCTCCCTATCAAAGGGATGGTGGATTGAGGCTGTACGGTTCTACAGTCTGTCGGTGCCTACGGGCCATGCTCCCGACTCTGCTGAGGGCCCCTCCCTCCTTCCCCAATACCGTGAGTACAAGTGCGACGAGTCCCCAAGGGGGGGTCAAGCGTCCGGTCCTCTGCAGGCCGCGGCCTCTCTCTCCCCCTGCTGTCGCAACTGATCTCCAGGAGCCGCATAGCAGCTACCGCCGCGGCCGTCGCAGAAGGGGGGCTCGCCGACCGCGCTGCTGGCCGCTTTTCCTCAGCGCCGTGGCTGCTCCTGCGGCCTTTTCAGCTCACCGCCGCCATTAGCCCAGGGGGGGAAGGGGCTCCCCACATTGCCTGGCGCCGCCGCCGCGACCACAGAGCCATGCGCTGGGCTGCCTGCCGCCTACTTTAGTCCCCGGCTTCTGGCCTGGGTAGGCCCCAGCTCCGCCCCCAAGGAAACTCTACCCACGTTTTCAACGCTCCCTCCGTGTTCAGGCAGCGCTATGCCTTTCCTCCAGCCCCTCCTGTTCGTCTCCTCCCACATTTCCTGGCGCTTCTCGTGGGGAACGAGAAGCGCCAAAACAGTCTCTGACACCATCTTTTATCTTCTGGTAGGCACAACGCACTTCAGCACCGCAGCTCACTTCTCCCTGCAGACGCCAGCCTTTTCTTCATCTCGTCATACAGTCTTCCTCTGGTGGGCATGGACAGGACCTGGGTAAGCTTACACAGTGCTTAACCCCTCCCCTGCAGCTGTCCCCAGGCTCCATATGCAAGATGTCACAATCAAAGGGCTCCAAAAGGGCTGATAAAACCCACACAGTAGTCTATGCCTCGTGTGCCTCATGCAATGCTTCCCTTCCACGGAAGCATGGTTCCGCAATCTGTGCGGCCTGCGCCACTTCATGCGCCCAGGAACCCCCTGCTAATACCGACCCCAGTGGACCTATTCCTCCCGAGTGGGCCACGTCCTTGGCACAGTCCATGGATTCCCTTACTAAAGCCTTAGAATATTTCCGCGTTTCCTCCTCAGGCCAGGGCATTCCGTTACCCGCAGAGGGCCCTTCAGCCTCCAGAGAGAGTCTTCCTCAGACAGGGGCCGGTCTGCGGCAGCAGCGAGGCGGCCTTCTAGGAAACATCCTCATAATTCATCTCCCAATCCCTATAGTGGCTCCGCATCCGCAAGCTCGGTTTCTCGCTCTCCCTCTCCAGGGGTTGGTAGCGATCACGACTCTGAATACGAGTCAGATGTGGCAGTAGACCCGGACTCGCTAGAGTACCAGGAGTCCTTAGATTCTCTCATTGAAGCGGTTAATAAGGCTCTGAGAGTAGACTAAGAACCCGGGACTAATGTGGATCACGCTGTGTCATTCAAAAGGATCAAACATCCTCACAGGGTTTTTGCTAACCACCCTGAGTTTACGGACATTGTCCAGAGACCTAGAAGTCGCCCAAACAAGCGTTTCACAGGACAGAAGCCGTTGGAAGCCCGTTACCCTTTCCCAGCAGCCTTGTCAAAGGAGTGGACCGAGTCCCCTGCAGTGGATCCGCCTATATCCCGGCTCGCTTCCAAAACCCTCCTGTCCCTTTCGGATAGCTCGTCAATTAAAAACCCCACTGATCGACAGATTGACAATCTCGCTCTCTCGGTCTTCGAAGCTGCTGGAGCAGCACTCTTTCCTTCCTTCGCTGCCACCTGGGTGGCGATGGTAGCCTTGCAGAGGCTCCAGTTAAGACGGGTCGCGACAATTCCCTTCCCTCTGAGGCGGTCTCTCTCGCCTACCTGATTGCACGGGCTGGGGACTGTCGTTCATGCCTCTCTAGATGCAGCTAACTGTGCCGCGCTTGCAGCTGCAAACGCCGTCACCATCAGGAGAGCCCTATGGCTCAGAGAGTGGCGGGCAGACTCTGCTTCAAAGAAGGCGTTAACTTCCCTGCCTTATCAGAGCGGGCGTCTGTTCGGAATTAAACTTGATCAAATCATCTCTGATGCTACTGGGGGAAAAAAGCAAGTTCCTCCCTCAGCGTAGACCCAGTTGGCCCTTTCAGACCCAGCACCAAGTTCGCTTCCGACCTTTTCGCAGTACCTCAAACTGGTCTTCCGTATCCACCTCCGCTCGCGCAACGCGACCTCCATGCAGAGACAGGGACTCTCAACCCTCATTCAAGCCCTCTTAGTCCTGGAGAAACAGATCCTCCCTGTCTGGAACCAAGGGTTCCTCCTCTCGCAAGTTCTCCTCTCAATGACTTCTTGCCGTGTCCCTTAGGACACAAACTGGGTAGGCGGCTGTCTGCGCCTGTTTCGCATGATCTGGCTGTCGGTCGTTCACGACCAATGGGTCCGAGATCTCGTATCCTCCGGATACAAGATCAAATTCCTGTCCCCTCCACCAAGGTGTTTTTTCCAGTCTTGTCTATCAAATTCAAAGGCTCTCGCAGTTCCCTTTTATCAGGCCTTAGACGCTCTCCGCAACAGCGAAGTCATCGTCCCGGTTCCTCACGCGGAAAGGTTCAAGGGGTTTTACTCAAACCTATTCGTGGTCCCAAAGAAGGACGGAACCATGCGCCCCATCCTGGACCTAAAGCTGTTAAACAAATTTGTCAGGGTGCGCCTTTTCAGAATGGAATCTATCCGTTCTGTCATCGCTTCGTTGAAAAAAGAGGAATACCTTGCGTCTGTCGACATCAAAGACTCATATCTCCACATTCCAATTTTCGAGGGCCATCAAAGGTTTCTGTGCTTTGCGATCGGAGACTAACACTTTCAATTCATTGCTCTGCCCTTCGGTCTCGCCACCGCTCCCAGAGTGTTTACAAAGGTCATGGCGGCCGTCATGTCGATCTTACACTCTCGGGACATGGTGATCCTTCCCTATCTGGACGACCTGCTCATCAAAGGTACATCCTTTTGTGCCTAAGCAGAAAGTGTCGATGTCACGGTGGACACTTTATCCCGCCTAGGCTGGCTGGTGAACCTGGACAAATCCTCCCCGGTTCCATCTCAGAAACTCTCCTTTTTGGGGATGATCTTGAACACCTCCCGAGGGTTGGTGACTCTCCCTCCGGAGAAGATTTCTTCTCTGTCTCAGGGAGCCCAATTGCTATATCTGGGCCGCTCTCACTCTCTACGGTTTGCCATGCAGGTCCTGGGGAAGATGGTAGCGTCCATCGAGGCAGTACCTTTTGCCCAATTCCACCTCCGCCCCTTGCAACAGCAATTGATCTCAGTCTGGGACAAAAACCCAGCTTCCTTGGGTCGCCACTTTCACCTGATGCCCTCAATCAGGCGGTCCCTCAAATGGTCGACCGCAACATCATCTTTGAATCAGGGGCAGTTTTTCTCCTGGTGCACTGGTTGGTGGTGACCACCAATGCCAGTCTCCTCGGATGGGGTGCAATCTTTCGCCACCACACGGCTCAGGGACGCTGGTCTTCTCAGGAAGCCCGCCTACCGATCAATATCCTTGAGATCGGAGCGATCAGGCTAGCTCTTCACTTCCACTGCCTCCTGGCCAGTCGTCCCATCTGGATCCAGTCAGACAACGCCACGGCCGTGGCGTACATCAATCGCCAAGGGGGCACGCGAAGCAGAAGAGCGATGTTCGAAGTGACGCACATTCTGCGATGGGCCGAGACAAACCGCTCGCTCATCTCCATGGTTCACTTTCCGAAAGTAGACAATTGGGCGGCGGATTTTCTCAGCCGCCAAGGCTTAGCCTCGGGAGAATGGTCTTTCCACCCGGAAGTGTTCCTTCACATCTGCAGGCGGTGGGGCACTCCGGATGTGGACCTCATGGCATCCAGGTTGAATGCCAAGGTTCCAGCATTCATAGGCCGGTCCTGAGACCCACTAGCCATCGGCTCGGATGCTTTAGTCCTTCCTTGGAGCCAATTTCGCCTCCCTTACATCTTCCCTCCTCTTCCGTTGATTCCCAGGGTCATTCGGAAGATCAAGGCGGAAGGCATTCCAGTAATTCTCGTCGCTCCAGACTGGCCGCGCCGGCCGTGGTATGCGGAACTAGTTCATCTGGTCGCCAACGTCCCCTGGAGGTTACCGGATCGCTCAGACCTTCTTTCTCCGGGTCCCATTTGCCATCAGAACTCGAGAGCGCTGAAATTGACGGTATGGCCATTGAATCCTGGATTGTAGCCCAGGCCGGTTTCTCGCAGCAGGTTGTGACTACCATGATCAACGCCAGGAAGCCTGTCTCCATGCGCATTTACCATCTTGTTTGGAAAACCTTTTTCTCCTGGTGTAAGGATAAAGGTCGTTCCCCGTTGTTTTTTTTCCACTCCCTCCATTCTGGAGTTTCTCCAAGCAGGGTTGGATTCAGGTTTAGCGCTGTCTTCCCTCAAGGGACAAATTTCTGCTCTATCCGTGCTTTTCCAGCAAAGGATAGCGTCTAAGCCCCAGGTTAAGACATTTATCCAGGGAGTGTCGCACCTTGTCCTGCCCTACAAGAGGCCTTTGGAACCTTGGGATCTTAACTTGGTCCTAAGTGCCTTACAAGAGAACCTCTTCCAGCCTTTACAAGATGTCGCTCTGTCCCTTCTGTCATGGAAAGTTGCCTTTCTTGTCACTATAACCTCCATCAGGCGAGTATCGGAGTTGGCGGCTTTGTCCTGCAAACCTCCCTTCCTGATTTTCCACCAGGACAAGGTGGTATTGAGGACGATTCCATCTTTTTTTGCCTAAGGTAGTCTCGGCTTTTCATCTGAATGAGGATATAATCCTGCCCTCGTTCTGTCCAGCTCCGGTCCACCGTACCGAGAAAGCTCTTCACACCTTGGACTTGGTGAGAGCTCTCCGCAGGTACATTTCAAGGTCTGCGTCTTTTCGCAAATCAGATGCCCTTTTCGTGCTTCCAGAGGGACGCAGAAAGGGTCTTCCTGCTTCCAAGGCCACGATAGCCAGATGGATCCATTTTGCGATCCAAGAAGCCTACCGTGTCAAGGGTCAGCCTATCCCGGCTGGGATTAGGGCACACTCCACTCGGTCAGCGGGGTCTTCCTGTGCCATTCGGCACCAGGCATCGGCACCGCAAGTGTGCAAGGCTGCGACTTGGTCCAGTCTTCACACGTTTGCTAATAATAATACTAATAATCTTTATTTATATAGCGCCAACATATTCCGCAGCGCTTTACAGTTTAACAGTTTCAAAACACAAGTCATAGGTAACAACGTTAACAATACAATAATTAAAGCAAAATAAGCCGACCCTGCTCGTGAGAGCTTACAATCTACAATGAGGTGGGGGAGATACAAAGTACAGGTGTGTATATATAATGGTGCATTTAAAATGATGGTCCAGCCATCTTGAGGGAGTGAGGCATGGATGGAGATAGTGAATGGGCTACACATACACACTTAAACATAGAACGACTTTGGTTAGTGAATGTGATAGGCCACTCTGAACAAATGTGTTTTGAGGGAGCGCCTGAAACCATGCAAATTGTGGATAGTCCTAATTTCTTGGGGTAGAGCATTCCAGAGGATTGGCGCAGCGCGGGAGAAGTCTTGGAGTCGGGAGTGGGAGGTACGGATTAGTGCAGAGGTTAGTCGAAAGTCATTTGCAGAGCGCAGCAGTCGGTTAGGCCGATAGATAGAAATGAGGGAGGAGATGTAGGGGGGTGCTGCACTGTGGAGAGCTTTGTGGGTGAGAACCAGTACTTTGAATTGGATCCTATAATGAATGGGCAGCCAGTGTAAGGACTGGCGAAGAGCGGACGCGTCCGAGTACCGATTAGCCAGATGGATGACCCTGGCTGCTGCATTAAGGATGGACTGGAGAGGGGATAGTCGAGTAATGGGGAGGCCAAGTAATAGAGCGTTGCAGTAGTCCAGGCGGGAGTGGATCAATGCTACAGTGAGGGTTTTTGTTGTTTCCATGGTGAGAAAAGGGCGGATTCTAGAGATGTTCTAAGCATTACAATATTCATGCACAAGCTTCTTCAGATGCGGCTCTCGGCAGACAGATTCTGCAATCGGCTGTTTCGCATCTGTAGGCTGATCTTAATTGTTTAATCACTTAAGCATTTGGTATACGTGGTTTTCAGCTGTTGTGCTGTTTTTTTTCCCACTCAGGAACTGCTTTGGGACGTCCCATGGTCATGTGTCCCCCAATGAGGCGACGGAGAAACAGGGATTTTTGTGTGTACTCACCGTAAAATCCTTTTCTCCGAGCCAATCATTGGGGGACACAGCACCCACCCTGTTAGCCTGTTGGCTTGTAGTTGTTTGGTTTTGACATATTGCATTTCTGCTTGTGAGCTCCTACTGCTTTGGCACCGAACTGGTTCAGGATAGAGCCAGCAGAGGGTGTATACTGCAGGAGGAGGAGTTTACCTTTCTTTGTGTATTGCTTAGTGTCCTCCTAGTGGCAGCAGCATAATACCCATGGTCATGTGTCCCCCAATGATTGGCTCGGAGAAAAGGATTTTACAGTGAGTACACACAAAAATCCCTGTTTTATGGGATTGCACAAAGGCAATCACTTTTCAGATTGCAGTTGATACATTTCTGACCCTTCTCGGCAATATATTTTCCCTGCACTGTATAGTAAATGTAGTATTACCGGCTGATGTTCAGACATCTGGCACAAGGAGAGCTGCTGTTTGTTAGCTTCTCTCCAAGTATAGCTCCTACAATACTTTGGCTCTATATAAGAATACCATATAGATATCGCGTAAGAAAGCACCGTGAGACGGTAATGTACAACACTGCCAATTCATTTTTTTTCTTAATCAGTTAAACTTGATGATTTTGGTACCAGAGGCATTATGATTAGGTCTCCATCATGCCCCCAGCCAAAAAAGCCTCCTGAATACATGTGAGTGGTAACTGTGAGCAATCTTCCTCTGGTAAGCTCAGCTCAGTCGTTTCTTCTTTAGTTGTCCCTTGCCTGTGTCTAGTATACGAAGTAACTTGCTTCTAGCTACTAGAGTCAGCCTTATTGGCTCTCAGAGGGCTGCATTCTGCCACTCGGAGTATAACCTTCACCATTTGTTACCTTCATTGTCTCCTGAGAGCTGGACTGACAGTTTGGGTTTGTCTATAGGAAATAGTGGTCTTAGCGGGTACAATGTAGATGGTATTGTTCAAGCATTTAGCTATAGTTAATGCATGCTGCTCTAGCTGTAATATACAATTGTAGAACATGTATGTTCTGATACTTGGAGGACCTGCTACTTGCTCAAAGAAATGGAGCCAAATTCCCTGAGCTCCCCTGATTTTGTAAGTTGTATATTTCCATTTGTATCTTTTGGAGAGCAGTATGTGAAATCTCTGAAGGAATGCTCATCTTGTCCCGCAAAAAACGAGCCGTCATACAGCATCATCAGCGAAAAAATAAAAAAGTTATAGCTCGCAGAATAAAGCGATGCAAAAATAATTTTTTATATAAAATTGTTTTCATGCTATAAAAGCACCAAAACATAAAAAAATGATATAAATAAGGTATCGCCGTAATCGTACTGACCCGAAGAATAAAACTGCTTTATCAATTTTACCACACGCGGAACGGTACAAACGCCTCCCCCCAAAAAAATTCATGAATTGCTGATTTTTGTTCATTCTAACCTCCCAAAAATCAAAATAAAAAGCGATCAAAAAATGTCACGTGCTCAAAAATGGTACCAATAAAAACGTCACCTCGTCCCGCAAAAAATAAGACCTCACATGACTCTGGGCCAAAATATGCAAAAATTATAGCTCTCAAAATGTGGTGATGCAAAAAACTTTTTTGCAATAAAAAGCGTCTTTTAGTGTGACAGCTGCCAATCATAAAAACCCGCTATAAATAGTAAATCAAACCCCCCCTTTATCACCCCCTTAGTTAGGGAAAAATAATAAAATTAAAAAAAAGTATTTATTTCCATTTTCCCGTTAGGGTTAGGGTTGCGGCTAAAGTTAGGGTTAGGGTTGGCGCTAAAGTTAGGATTAGGGTTAGGGTTGGGATTACGGTTAGGGGTGTGTTAGGGTTAGGTTTGTGGTTAGGGTTGGGACTAGGGTTAGGGGTGTGTTGGGGTTAGGGTTGGAGTTAGAATTGGGGGGTTTCCGCTGTATAGGCACATCAGGGGCTCTCCAAATGTGACATGGCGTCTGATCTCAATTCCAGCCAATTCTGCGTTGAAAAAGTCAAACGGTGCTCCTTCACTTCTGAGCTCTGCCATGCGCCCAAACAGTAGTTTACTCCCGCATATGGGGTATCAGCGTACTCTGGCCCACAAGAGTTATTGTGCAATTTGTCCTATTTCTTCTGTTACCCTTGGGAAAATAAAAAACTGGGGGCGACAAAATCATTTTTGTAAAAAAAAAAAATGATTTTTTTGTTTTTACGGCTGTATGTTATAAAACTTCTGTGAAGCACTTGGAGCTTCATAGCGCTCACCACACTTCTAGATAAGTTCCTTGTGGGGTCTATTTTCCAAAATGGGGTCACTTGTGGGGGGTTTCCACTGTTTAGCGCATCAGGGGCTCTCCAAATGCGACATGACGCCCCCAGACCATTCCATCAAAGTCTGCAATCCAAAACGTCACTACTTCCCTTCCGAGCCCCGACGTGCGCCCATATAGTAGTTTACTCCCACATATTGGGTATCAGCGTACTCAGGACAAATTGGACAACAACTTTTGGGGTCCAATTTCTCCTGGTACCCTTGTGAAAATAAAATATTGGGGGCGAAAAAAATCAGTTTTGTTAAAAAAAAAAGGATTTTTTATTTTTACGGCTGTACGTTATAAACTTCTGTGAAGCACTTTGGGGTTCAAAGTGCTCACCACACATCTAGATAAGTTCCTTGTGGGGTCTATTTTCCAAAATGGGGTCACTTGTGGGGGTTTCCACTGTTTAGATTCATCAGGGGCTCTCCAAATGCGACATGACTCCCCCAGACCATTCCATCAAAGTCTGCAATCCAAAACGTCACTACTTCCCTTCCGAGCCCCGACGTGCGCCCATACAGTAGTTTACTCCCACATATTGAGTATCAGCGTACTCAGGACAAATTGGACAACAACTTTTGGGGTCCAATTTCTCCTGTTACCCTTGTGAAAATAAAATATTGAGGGCGAAAAAAAATAATTTAAAGGATTTTTTATTTTACGGCTGTACGTTATAAACTTCTGTGAAGCACTTTGGGGTTCAAAGTGCTCACCACACATCTAGATAAGTTCCTTGAGGGGTCTAGTTTCCAAAATGGTGTCATTTGTGGGTGGTTTCCACTGTTTAGGCATATCAGGAGCTCTCCAAACACGACATGGCATCCAGCCAATTCTGCGTTGAAAAAGTCAAACGGCGCTCCTTCCCTTCCAAACTCTGCCATGCACCCAAACAGTGGTTTACTCCAACATATGGGTATCAGCGCACTCAGGACAAATTGCACAATAACTTTTGGAGTCTTGTTACCCTTGGGAAAATAAAAATTGGGGTGAAAAAATCAATTTTGTGGAAAAAATATGATTTTTTAATTTTACGGCTCTACGTTATAAACTTGTGTGAAGCACTTGGGGTTCAAATTGCTCACCAAAGATCTAGATAAGTTCCTTAGGGGTCTAGTTTCCCAAATGGGGGCACTTGTGGGGGTTTCTACTGTTTAGGCACAGCAGGGGCTCTCCAAATGCAACATGGCGTCCAATCTCAATTCCAGCCAATTTTGGTTGGAAAAAGTCAAATGGTGCTCCTTCCATTCCGAGCTCTGCCATGCGCCCAAACAGTGGTTCCCCCCCACATATGGGGTATCAGCGTACTCAGGACAAATTGGACAACAAATTTTGTGGTCCAATTTCTCCTGTTACCCTTGGGAAAATAAAAAATTAGTGACTAAGA
This sequence comes from Oophaga sylvatica, assembly GCA_033576555.1. NCBI lineage: Eukaryota > Metazoa > Chordata > Amphibia > Anura > Dendrobatidae > Oophaga > Oophaga sylvatica. Next base: position 355,896,534 of record JARQOD010000006.1, read on the forward strand.
GATAATTTTTGTGGGAAAAAATTGGATTTTTTATTTTCATGCTCGGGCATTATAAACTTGTGTGAAGCACTTGGGGTTCAAAGTGCTCACCAAAGATCTAGATAAGTTCCTTAGGGGGTCTAGCTTCCAAAATGGGGTCACTTGTGGGGGTTTCCACTGTTTAGGCTCATCTGGGGCACTACAAATGGAACATGACCCCCATCAATGTTTGCATTCCAAAACGTTACTGCTTCCTTTCCAAGCCCTGCCGTGCACCCAAACAGTTTCCCCCCCCCACATATGGGGTATCAGCGTACTCAGGACAAATTGGACAACAACTTTTGGGGTCCAATTTCCTTGGGAAAAATCAAAAATTTGGGACTAAAAAATCATTTTTGTGGAAAATTGTTTTTTTTTTTTTTTTTTTTTTTTTTTTCACACCCAGGCATTATAAACTTTTGTGAAACACTTTGGGTTCAAAGTGCTCACAACAGATCTAGATACGTTCCTTAGGGGGTCTAGTTTCCAAAATGGTGTCACTTGTGAGGGGTTTCCACTGTTTAGGCATATCAGGGGCTCTCCAAACGCGACATGGCGTCTAATCTCAATTCCAGCCAATTTTAGTTTGAAAAAGTCAAACGGCGCTCCTTCCCTTACGAGCTCTGCCGTGTGCCCAAACAGTGGTTTTCCCCCACATATGGGGTATTGGCGTACTCAGGAGAAATTGCACAACAACTTTATCTGCCCATTTTCTCCTTTTACCCTTGTGAAAATAAAAAAACGTTTGTAAAAGATCATTTTTGTGGCTAAAAAGTTAAATATTAATTTTTTCCTTCCACATTGCTTCAGCTCCTGTGAAGTACCTGAAGGGTTATTAAACTTCTTGAATGTGGTTTTGAGTACCTTGAGGGTGCAGTTTTTAGAATGGTGTCACTTTTGGGTATTTTCTGCCATATAGACCCCTCAAAGTGACTTCAAATGTGAGGTGGTCCCTAAAAAAAAATGGCTTTGTAAATTTTGTTGTAAAAATGAGAAATCACTGGTCAACTTTTAACCCTTATAATTTCCTAACAAAAAAAAATTTTGATTCCAAAATTGTGCTGATGTAAAGTAGACATGTGGGAAATGTTATTTATTAACTATTTTGTGTGACATATCTCTCTGTTTTAAGGGAAAAAAAATTCAAAGTTTGAAAATTGCAAAATTTTCAAACTTTTCGCCATATTTGCGTTTTTTTCAAAAATAAACGCAAGGTATATCGAAGAAATTTTACTTCTAACGTGAAGTACAATATGTCACGAGAAAACAATCTCAGAATCGCGAAGATCCGTTGAAGCGTTCCAGAGTTATAACCTCATAAAGAGACAGTGGTCAGAATTGTAAAAATTGGCCCGGTCATTAACGTGCAAACCACCCTTGGGGTTGAAGGGGTTAAGGTCTGGGCTTTGACTAGGCCACTCCAAAACATTTACACATTTCACCTTAAACCATTTGAGTGTTGCTTTAGCAGCATGCTTTGTTTCATTGTCTTGTTGGAAGGTGAACGTCCATCCCAGTCTCAAACCACTGATAAACAGTTTTTACTTGAATATTTTGTATTTTGCACAATCAATTTTTCCCTCAACTTAGACCATTTTCCCTGTCCCTGCTGCCAAAAAACATCCCCAAAGCAAGATGCTGCCACCGCCATGTTTCACTGTGGTTATGGTGTTCTTGGGTGATGAGTAGAGATGAGCGAACATCATCGGCTACCTCCTTATTCGGCAAGCTATAGCATTTACTGAAGAAGCTGCAGCGGGAACCCGGATACCTGGAGCGCTCGCGATAATCAGGTGTCCGACGCCGCAGGTGTGTGCCAGTCACAACACACAGGCTCTCCATGGTCTTTCAGGAAAGGTGTGTGTGTATATACTGACAGACATGTGACACGTAGATTGCACACCGGTGGACTTCCTCTCGCTAAGCATGTGACATATGTAAGGTAATTGCTTGCACCAGAGATTTTGTAGGGGCTTCATAGCAAAAGGGGTGAATACATATGCACATGCAAATTTTTAGTTATTTAATCCCATAAATGAAATTTATGCCTATATTTTTCTCATTCACTTCACCAACTTAGACTATTTAGTGCTGATGCATTACACACAAATCAGATTACAAAAATATTTAAATACAGGTGGTAATGTAACATAATAGGTTGAAAGCCAAGAGGGTGAATACTTTCACAAGCCACTGTATCAGCTGCTGAGCTGTGATTAGCAGCATATGGGAAAGGTGACTGTGACATTTCTGAAGAAACGCCAAGTTGGCCTGCAAGCAGCTATTTCACATATTGAGCTCCAGAAGAAACAAAGGTGAATCTCTGTGCAAAGAGAAAGAAAGTAGTAAAATCAGGGTAGCTTGGGTTTTTAAAAGTTACTTTATTCCATTTTATTAACAGGTCCTCTATAAGATCCATTTTTTTCTGATGCTTTTCTTAAATCTGTCAGCTTTCAGAGTGTGTGTGAGAAATGGATCATGGAATGTGAAGCCGAGATGATAACGCCGCTGGTCTCCAACCCGGGCCATGTGTGCATCACAGATAAATATCTCTATTTCCAGCCTTTAAATGGATACCCAGTAAGAAATTGCTTTATTTTTTTAACTTCTGATTCCGAACTGACACTTTCCACCACGTGACCAATGAAGTATGTGAAGGGAGCTGTCTTCCTGTCCCCTTTCAATAACTAAGCCAACCCACCTCTGTCTCTGCATCAGCAGTGATGAAAAAGTAGTCTGGTTCATGTGGTCAGTCAGGCGGACAGTCATTCTTCATACACATTACTTGTCAAGTGTTAACCCAGAGAGGGAAGTATGGTGCTTTCTGTGATGGAACAAACCTGGAAGTAGAGTGACCCGGTGCTCCCAGGCATGGCATGGGCCAAGGAGTTGTGCTTGGGTCAGCAGGAGCCAGATGTGAGATACAGCTTAACTCTCACTGCAACTGCTGGGACTGTAATTAGTGCAATCACAACAGCGTGCCACCTACGCTACGGTCAATACCTACCACGACATTTGAGGAGTTTGACAGAGGGAGGCCTAACAATGCCCACTGAGTCTGCCATGGACCATAGCCTAATAGGTCTTGAGGGACAAGCTAAGATCTATTTCGCTCTTGGCACTAGTAAATGTAAAAGGTCAAAAATATAATTTACTTACATTTTTTAAAAAGTAAAAAAAACAACAATCTGTTATACTAATGAAAAGTGGTTTAATCCGGAAGAAAGACAAGGACCCGCTCCCAAAAACGCCTCCCTAATGAGCCGTACCGTGAAACTGTATCGTGATTTATTCCGCACAGTGAACACCACAGAAAAAAAGATAGAAAATTGGCAGAATTGTTGTTTCTTTGTACATTTTACATCACAAAAAAATTAAATAAGATGATCAAAAGTGGCACCAATAAAATTACAACTTGTCCCACATAAAACCAAACCCTCTGTCTGCGACAAAAAAGGCTATGGGTTTTGGAATATGGAGACCCTTTTTTCTTACCATGTGAATGGTGAACTGTGTTTAATAATCCAGAAACTTTAATTTTTTTGTTATTTTCACCTCCTAGAAAGTGATGTCATATATAATTTATGGCCATCATCAGAATATAGCGACACGAAATCAATCGTTAAATTTATTCCACAAAGGTAATAAAACATAAAGCTCTATAAATTTGGTATTGCCATTATCCTGGTGTCCTACCAAATACAGTTAGCAACACTTATAGCAAATGAAAAACATTAACACTAAAAACATAAATGGCAGAATTGCTAATTAAGGTTTTCCCCACAAATGGTTACTACTGCACTGATCATTCGTTTTCAAAATTCTCCATTCAGGAGTAAAATCTGTGTTTTTAGTGAATTAAAGAGGACAGTTGGAGCTTATGAAGTCTATGGAGGACTGTAACTGTTGTTAGAGGAGAACTTGCAGCAGAATGTCTGTCAGCTATGGCTCCTCTCCCTCCATATAATTTAGAAATACCACCTCTCATCTGCTATTTTAGTGATTTGGAAATTCTGTCTTCATTGACTTACAGATTTTACATTTGAACTAAGAGTGAAAGATCAGTCCAAGAGAAGACGGAGCCACATTTCTCTTATGTGTTCTCTTGATGTATGATATAAAGAATAACTGTTTTAATTTTTACGATTTTACGTATATCAAAGTAGTCAAACTAGTTATGCAAAAACATACATACAGCAACATTGATGAAAAAACTAAAAATTATATATTTCTCCTTCGCCTCATTGGGGGACAAAGGACCATGGGTGTATGCTGCTGTCACTAGGAGGCTGACACTAAGTTAATACAAAAGTTAGCTCCTCCTCTGCAGTATACACCCTCATGCTGGTGTGTAGCCCAGCTGCGCTTGGAATCACATTTCCCAGGAGGATGCACCAAAGGTAACACCCACAAGTGACCTGATATTCATTCACAGCTTCACCAATCCCGAGAGCCACCAGAGGAAGCCCTATATAGAGTATATAAAGATGGTGAAGCCACAGCAGATTGGATTAGCTGAGAGGACAGTCTACGCCTAGACAGCAGAAAGCTCAGAACAATCGTAGTTCGTTGTTTGCTGTTACCTCAGAAAGTTGAGAAGCTGTTAGTTCTCTTGGAGTGTGGAAAGTCAGCTCCTAGAAGTGTGCACAGATCAATAGACGGAAGGTCCTGATAGCTGCTTCAGAAAGAGCATTAGAAAGAAAGAAGGAAAGAGAACAACAGTTAATGAAAGAACCTGAAGACTGCAGCTTGAGCTTAGTTCAATGTGTGGAGGCTAGTACAAGTGGAGAAAGATAGCCACTTTAGCCTGATCAGAACTGAGTCAACTGAGTTCAGTTCAGGGAGCAAGCGTGCCGACGCTTTGAGAGCGGTGAAGAGAGAGAAGAATCAGCTATCTACTGCTAGTGTGCTTATGTTAAGGGTCGGAGTAGGACGAAAGGCGAGAAGAAGAGAGTAACGGAGGTTGAAACAGCATTGATAGCTTACCTCCGCTCTGAATAACCGGACACCGGGTCCGAGCTTGCTAGCATCTACACGACTAGTAGGAGATACCGGAGACCCTGCTGGACTACAGGTCGCAGGGGCCCAGGAGTGCTGATACGTAACCGGGGTCAGGAAGACGGGGGTCTAGCAGGACGCTGCATACAGAGACACTGTTCTATCCAAGAGAAGGCCTCAGCACAAAGTCAGCCGGGCGTATAAGTGAAGACAGAGTTAGACTTCGTTTCATACAGGTCAGAAACTCACACCATAGGAGTAAGGAGGCCCTACACCTACTCAGTGGGAATACTGGACGTGCATCCTCCACCCTACCAGCATCCCGGGACGTGCCTGCAACGACACCAGTAAAGGTACAGAAAGAGACTTTTGTGTGTGTGTCTGCATTATTGCTCCTGCGGCTGAAAGCCCCTTCTCCGTCTGGCACCCCAACACCGCCATCTACCCTGAGGGACCCAGTCTTGCCTGTGGAAGACTTAACACCTTGCTGCCCAGAAACAACCCCTCAGTGGATTTACACAGCAGCGCTGGTCACACTGACCAGGCACCACAGGTGGCGTCACGAACATCTTACAAATACTTTAATCCCCTGTAAATATTCCCCCTTTTTAGTGAGCGCCCAAGGCCACGGACCGAGCTGCGCTACCCGTGACATCCCCCATTGAAGTGAACGGGCTCGGTGCCGAGTACCCCACAGGCCCTGGCGGGCGACTCACTGGCTCCAAGAGAACCAGCTCTTGCTTAGTGTCCATAGGAGGCACACGGGTCTGGTCTTCAGACCCAAAATACTTTTTTATTTTAACTTCTCAATTTTTTGATTTTTACCTTTTTCTTCAGATGAAGGGGCGACGGATCCTTTCAAGACTCCGATCTCCCCAAAACAACAGGCGGGAACGTGGAGTGTTGCCTTCACTGACGCCATGCCTGGGCTGATTTTTAGGGGCGACGGGTCCCTAAAAGGGCACCGATCTCCCTGCACCATCAACAGACGAGCACATGGAGTGTCTCCTCCATGTACCCTCTTCTGCAGCCAGGCCTAATGCCGGACAACCAGCCCTGTTCATTCTAGGGGATGGAACCCCTTTGATGTACAGAGGCACTTTGTTGGCGTCCGTGCAGCCCCCACTGCATCACCACTGATAAAGCGGATGATGCAAGGAGGCGGACGGTCCCTCTCCACCTCCCTAATAAAGGGATGGTGGATTGAGGGTGTTCCCCCTTTATCCCTGCACCGTCTGAACACGGCAGCGGCAGCAGGAGGACTGGCTGTACCCTGACCTGCTGCATTACCTGCCACCCGGCAGCTTCTCTGGGTAAGGACTGGAGAGCTCTGAGCAGGCGGTCCGGGGTGGCGCTTGCATTGGGGTCCCTATTTGACAGCGTGGTGCGAACACCCGACTCTTCCGGCCGGCGCTGTAAATTTAGTCCCCTGCTTCGGCCTTGTGCAGGCTGCAGTAGGAGACTCCGCCTGCGCTCCGGCGGCTCCGCCCACTATTCCATCCAGGACGAGAAGCACCTATGCAGATCTCGGCGGCCATCTTTCTCCTTCCCCTGCCGCCTTCGTACACACGCTGGACGGCGACTTCCTGCAATGGATCCATAGGCATCAGCGCTGAGGACAGTGCTAACCCAGGGCTGCCCATCACAAGTGCCACACTGCATGAAGAGACAGGGGACACAGGATCTGGGTGAAGGAACGCTGCACTATCACTCTCCCTCCCCCTGCAGTATCCCATACTTTGTAGTAATCCCTATAGAAGGGCACATAGAGCGGTACATCATGTCCCAACCTAAGGCATCTGGAAAATCTCATAAGACTATTAGTCTTTTTCAATTCATGTAACTCCTGTCAGTCTGCGTTTCCAAAAGCTCAGAGTTCGCCGCTCTGCAATGCCTGTGACCCCAAATGCGCTCAGGAGCCCTCCGCCGCCACCAAGCCCAGTGTACTTGGTCCCCCTGAGTGGGTTTTGTCACTGTCGCAATCCATGGCTTCTCTGGCCAAAGTGATTGAATCCCTCCGTGATCTTGCAGCGTTTGCATGACTGACGTAGATGGATCCTCCCCTACATGGGAGCTGTCGGCTAGCAGGGCTGCATGCACTCTAGTAACGTACAGACATCTAGAAAACAGATCCGTAGTGCGTCACAAGAGCAATCACGTGCCTTGGCGTCCGTGAGCGTCTTTTCTTGCTCTCCCTCTCCAGAGGTTTGTAGCGAACATGATTTTGAGTATGAATCGGACGTTTACTTGGATCCGGATTCGCCAGACTTTCAAAAAGCGGTGGATTCGCTGATTGAGGCTGTCAACCAGACTCTGAAGGTTGACGAAGACTCCGGCTCCATGCCGGACCACGCTGTGTCCTTCAGGAGGACTAAACGCCCTCATTGAGCATTTGCCACACACCCAGAGTTTCGGGCTATAGTTAATCGGCACAGGGAGCAACCGGTCAAACGCTTCACAGGACAAAGACCTCTTGAGGCAAATTATCCTTTTTCAGCTAATCTGAGCAAAGATTGGGCTGAATCTTCTGTAGTAGACCCGCCAGTATCTCGCCTGGCATCCAAAACTCTTCTAGCCCTGCCGGATCATCCATTAAAAATCCCACGGACCGTCAGAAAATTTGGCTCGCTCTATCTTTTGAGGCCTCGGGTTCGGCTCTCTATCCATCTTTCACTGCAAAGTGGGTAGCTAAAGTAATAGTATCCTGGTCGGAGACCTTGGCTAATTCCATTCAGAGCAGTAATCCTCCAGAAGCATCGCTTCTGGCCAACCAAGTTTCTCAGGCAGGAGATTACCTCATACACACATCTTTGGATGCCGCTAGCTGTGCTGCTCTATTAGCGGCAAATGCTATCACGATCAGCAGGGCATTATGGCTCAGAGAATGGAAAGCAGATTCTGCGTCAAAGTCTCTGACAGCCCTTCCTTACCATAGTGGCCGTTTTTATTTGGAGAGAAGCTGGATCAGCTTATCTCCGATGCTACGGGAGGAAAGAGCAAATTTCTTCCTCAGCAGAGGCTTAGGCGTCCTTTTCGGCATCCACAGTAAATCCGTTTCCGATCCTTTCGCGCCAATCTGGGCTGGTCCACTACTTATTCTGGATCAGGACAACTCACCACGCAGGGAAAGAGGATCCCAGGCCTCCAATAGGCCCAACCAGCCATGGAAAACTCGACCCAAACAGTCTAGATTTAAGGGATCTAGGTCTCAGATTTTCCACCCAATGACTCCTGGTGTTATCTGGTCAACACCAGCAAGGTAGGAGGTCGCTTTCCTCTGTTTCATCAAGTCTGGCTCTCCGTCGTCCGCGACGAGTGGGTCAGAGACCTGGTGTCTTCTGGGTACAAAATTGAATTTTCTTTGCGTCCCTCAAAACGTTTCTTTCCTTCCCATCCTCCAGCGTCAGAGGCGAAGGCAAAGGCCATAGATTCAATTCGTCATGATGGCGTCATTGTCCCAGAAAACGAAAGGTTCGAGGGTTTTTACTCAAACCTATTTGTTGTCCCAAAAAAGGATGGAAAGGTAAGACCCATACTAGACCTCAAACTTCTAAACAAGTTTGTCAAAGTCTGTCATTTACACATGGAGTTTCTGCGTTCGGTCATTAATTCAATGGAAAAAGGGGAGTTTCTGGCATCCATAGACATTCGGGATGCTTACCTGCATATCCCGATTGTCCCCCCCCCCCCCCCATTACCAGAAATTCCTGTGTTTCGCCATTCGCGAACAGCATTTTCAGTTCACGGCCTTGCCCTTCGGCCTCGCTACTGCATCCAGAGTGTTCACAAAGGTCATGGCGGACGTCATGTCCATCTTGCACTCTCGGGGCGTGGTTCTTTTGCCCTATCTGGACGACCCTCTGATCAAGGGTCCGTCTTTCCACGACTGCACGCAGTCCGTCCGTATCACTTGCGACACCCTTTCTCGCCTGGGCTGGCTGATAAACTTAAGCAAGTCCTCCCCCATCCCAGCCCAACAGATATCCTTTTTAGGGAGTACTCGCAGCAGGGCTGCCATGTGCGAGGTAACTCGCATTCTCCGATGTGCAGAGAGGAACCACTCGGTAATCTCAGCAGTGCACATACCAGGCGTATGAAACTGGGAGGCAGACTATCTCAGCTGTCAGGGTCTCGCCTCAGGGGAGTGGGAACTTCATCCTGAAGTTTTCCAACAGATACTGTATGTCTTTGCTGGGGGACCCCAGATGTGGACCTGATGGCGTCCATGCTGAATGCCAAAGTTCCCGAGTTCATAACTCGGTCTCAAGATCCAAGAGCCATTGTAGTGAATGCTCTGGTTCTTCCTTGGCGCCAGTTCCGTCTTCCGTACATTTTTTTTTCCCCCGCTGCCGCTACTTCCGAGAGTCATCAGGAAGATCAAGGCGGAGGGGGTTCCAGTGATCCTGGTCGCTCCAAATTGGCTACGCCGGGCGTGGTTCGCGGACTTGGTGCGCCTCGTCGCCGACGCACCCTGGCGATTGCCGGATCGTCCAGATTTGCTCTCAGGGTTTCATCTGCCACCAGAACTCAGCGGCCCTGTGTTTAACGACTTGGGCGTTGATTCCTGGGTTCTGACCCAGGCTGGTTTTTTCACAACAGGTCGTTTCCACAATGAGTAGTGCTCGTAAGCCTGCGTCGGTACACATTTATCACTGTACCTGGAAGACATTTTTTTTTTTGCATGGTGCAGGGATTGTGGACGTCCTCCTCATCTTCTCTATTCTCACCATTTTAGAGTTCCTACAGGCCGGTCTGGACTCAGGCATGGCGCTCCACTCTCTCAAGGGCCAGATCTCGGCCTTCTCGGTCTTTTTCCAGCGCATGATCGCGACAAAACTTCAGACTTTCATGCAAGGGATTTCACATGTGGTACCCTCCTATCGCATGCCTTTAGATTCTTGGGACCTCAACTTGGTCCTGGGAGTCCTGCAGGAAACTCCTTTTGAACCGCTTCAGGACATTTCGCTTACCTTCCTGTCCTGGAAGGTCGCCTTTCTTGTAGCGATCACATCAGGCGAGTTTCGAGCTAGCCGCTTTGTCCTGTCGGATGCCTTTCCTTAATTTCCATCAGGACAAGGTTGTCCTAGGCCGACCCCCCCTTTTTTTATTTTGCCTAAGGTTATCTCGTCTTTCTATCTTAACGAGGACAACGTTCTTCCTTCATTTTGTCCGGCTCCAGTCCACATGGTGGAAATGGCTCTCCACACTCTGGATCTTGTCAGAGCTCTGAGAAGGTACGTCTTGAGGACAGCATCCTTCTGAAGGTTGGATGCTTTGTTTGTGCTTCTTGAGGGTCACAGGAAGGGTTTAGCCACTTGAACGGCCACAATATCCAGGTGGATTTGTTCCACCATCCAGGAGTCCTACCGTGTCAGAGGCAAGCTTATCCCAGTGGGGATCAGGGCATACTCCACTCGGTCAGTGGGGGCTTCTTGGGCCATTCGGCGGAGCAGGTCTGTAAGGCTGCGATTTGGTCCAGTCTACATACTTTCTCGAAGCACTATAATATTCACACTCGCGCTTCCGCTGATGCTGGTCTGGGCAGAAGAATTCTGCAGGCCGCGGTGGCGCACATCTAAGCAGTTGATCTTTTATGTTTTCCCACCCAGGGACTGCTTTGAGACGTCCCATGGTCCTGTGTCCCCCAATGAGGCGAAGGAGAAACAGGGATTTCTGTGTACTCACCGTAAAATCCTTTTCTCCGAGCCACTCATTGGGGGACACAGCACCTACCCTATTAGCCTAATGGCTTGTGCTTGTTCTTTAATTTGACATGTACTCTTATATGTTGTTAATGATCTCCTACTGCTTTTGCACTGAACTGGTTCTCTTGAAACCAGCATGAGGGTGTATACTGCAGAGGAGGAGCTAACTTTTCTTGTATTAACTTAGTGGCAGCTTCCTAGTGGCAGCAGCACAACACCCATGGTCCTGTGTCCCCCAATGAGTGTCTCGGAGAAAAGGATTTTATGGGGAGTACACAAAAATCCCCATTTTATTTTGAGCTTAGTTGAGCACTTAACAAAAAGATCTAACTAATAGTTTATTATGTGCAGAGCTTTTAACGATATTCCTGTGTACTTTTGTTGACATACTAATGGAAAATTTAAATTTTACCTTTTTTTTTTTTTTTTTTATTTTTTTTTTTTTATTTAACAGAAGCATGTGGTTTATATTAGCCTGGCTGACATTCGTCGAATATATAAAAGGAGACATATGCTAATGCCTCTGGTAAGTCAAGTCACAGCTAACAGGTTGATGATTAGATTTGGACTGGAGAAAAGAGTAATGATTGGATCACAATGTGAACAATTGTCTTAAAGGGAACCTGTCATGTAATTCATGCTGCCCGAATCATGGTCAGCATGAATCGGAGATCGGCTGTGTTTTTGCAATCCTTTGTTTTAGAAAAGCTGGTCATGAAATAGTCCTAGGTCGGTCCCTGACGGATTCTTCTTGGCCCGAAGGGTGTTTCCCTATGTGGGTACATATAACTAGACTTACCAGTCAAAGGGATCAGCGCAGGGAATAGCCGCCATGGCCTAGGACTAGACAGCGGACACTGGCTTTCCAAAGCATGTTTTTTTCTGAAACTGCAGGGCTTCAGTGTAAAATATACACAGCTGCAATAATGCAGCCAATATGGGATTCATGTGACCTGTTAGAAAAGCATGTATCAGATGAGCGGTCCCCTTTAAAGAGTATCTTTAAGATTCCCGCTAAGTCTTCGTTAAGTAACTACTTGTATTCCTTATGAATTACCAGTTCTGGAGCATCTGTTTTATGCCTGTGTATAGTGTTGTTCCTCTATTGCTCCTCCTAGAAATGTTGGCAATGAATTGAGAACTGGCTGTTACTCGAATTTTAACTAATCATGGATTACTGTTTTAGGGACACTAAAAATGGATATGTTAACATAAGTTGTCAATTTTTTTTTTTTTTTGCAAATATTCAGGAGTAATATTAATGACGCAAAGTTATGAAAGATTATCAGGTATTATTACACGGGAAAGGATTTAGTAAAATAGATATGTTAGATGTGCTGACAGCTCCTCTTTCACAGCCACCACAATACTATTACTACTTGCTATTCCTTGGGTTGAATGGGCAGCACGGTGGCTCAGTGGTTAGCACTGTTTCTTTACAGGTCCTTTGTTCAAATCCCACCAAGGAAACCTCTGCAAGTAGTGTGTATGTTCTCCTCTTGTTTGCGTGGGTTTCCTCCCAGGTATTAAGATTTCTTCCCATACTCCAAAGACATACTTATAGGGAATTCAGATTGTGAGCCCCAATGGGGACAGTGATGATAAATTATGTCTAAGTGGTGGGGGGAATATGATGGCGCTGTATAAAAGTGAGTAACATAATAAAATTGTACATTTTGCAGTGATGGCAGTGGAAAAAAAAAACACTTTGATGTGGCTTCAATATTGTGAGATCCTGGAGCTCTCCTGGTCCATGCATCTATGTAACCTATTATAGATTGGTCTCGTGAGTGCCCGAGTTACATGGCTTCCCATGGCATTTTTAATTGCTAGATTTACTCTGACCTGGAAGCTATTCACTAAATGGTAGTTCCCATTGTTTAGTTTTAGGTGTACAACTCCACAGCCTCCTGGAGTCTGAGAGCCAAGCGCACATGCTTGATTCACAGTTCAGACCAGCAGCATTGTTGCTCCACTTGTCTAAACTTTTTGCTCCCAATGCTGCTGCATGAGACAGCTTTGCCTCCGGAGGATTGGAAGCTGACAGTGCGGCTCTGTGATGCCAGCCTCCGTGCAGTGCTTACAAGTTCAATGGGTAAAAGCGTGTAAGTTCTGCACATGTTGGGTCACCGCTGACAGCGGCAGGTCCCATTGGCGAACAGCGTTAAACTAAAAAAGAATAACGCTTGAAAAGGGTTGTCCGCTACCTGGACCGACCCCTTTTCAGAAGGAGTAATCCCCCTTGTAAAATAGAAATAATATATACTCTTCCTAGTGATGTCTGCTCTGGGGCTCGTGTGTCATTATTATGCCTTATAAGCCCTGAAGCCATATAGCGCCCCATATTGGGTTGCTTTACTTTCGCTCACAAGCAGAAAATTGCAAGTAAAGCAGTCACTGATAGGTTGCAGGACTCGCATGGCATAGCCTTGCCTTGAGACCTGTATGGCAAGATGTTGTCTGGAGATCCCGTAGCCTGCAGCTTTATAGTGGGTGATGCCTGCGTTATAGGAGCGGCTCTGGTGCGGAGCGATGAGCCAACACTGTCCGTTTTCTATACGTACACATGTACTGTGATCAGTCTCCTCTCCCCACCATTTTTCCTTCCCTTGATGTAGTGCCAGTGTGCCCAGTGATGCTGATGTATGGTTTAGCAGCAGATAATGTAACTCTGTGACCTCATGTTGTAATGTCTCTCTTAGGGACTGGAAGTATTTTGTACTGAAAATGACCTGTGCTCTGATATATACCTTAAATTTTACAACCCTAAAGATCGAGATGACGTGTACTACTACATTGCTTCATATATAGGTTGGTGTTTATGTTTATTTCTTTCCTCTCCTCTTTTTTTAATCGAATCAGACTTTCACAATTGTCACGTGTAATTATAATGTAATGTGTAGATAAATGTTTTACTGTAGATTCGTTTTTTAGAGACGGTTTAACTCTTTATGTGATTCACACCATTTTGCTTGCTGGTAAATTAGTATTACAGGTTAGTCTATTTTCCTTCTATCATGTTCTATATTCTAGAATTTTTATTTGCTGATGTTTTTTTTTTTCCTCAGTGTTCGGTGTAGAAACCTATCAAAGGAGATGACATTGAGACTAATGGTTGTCTCTCTTTCCTGCAGAAAACCACGTGACGGAACACACGGCAGACAGCTACATGCTTCAGTGGCAGATGGGCCAAATATCCAATTACCAGTATCTCTTACATCTCAATAACCTGGCAGATCGGAGCTGTAATGACCTTTCCCAGTATCCTGTGTTTCCATGGATCATCGCC